>CM064570.1:7516878-7759378 GCA_032716605.1 Paralithodes platypus | reverse complement strand
GATTAACACTACTCGATTATATCAAACATACATGAGGCTCCCTGATTCACTGTGTGTGTGTGTGTGTGTGTGTGTGTGTGTGTGTGTGTGTGTGTGTGTGTGTGTGTGTGTGAGAGAGAGAGAGTGAGAGTCAGAGTGAGTGGGTGTGAGTGACTGTGTGTGTGTGTGTGTGTGTGAGAGAGAGAGAGAGAGAGTCAGAGTCAGAGTGAGTGGGTGTGAGTGACTGTGTGTGTGTGTGTGTGAGAGTGAGTGTTGTGTGAGTGTGTGCGTGTGTGTGTGAGAGAGAGAGAGAGAGTGAGTAAGAGAGTGTGTGTGTGTGTGTCTATGGATGGTGGACTTGGGGGTGTACTGTACTTTGTCAGAGAAGTACAATACCCCCCATAAATCCTAACCCACCAACAAAACACCAATAAATGTAACTCAGACCACAACGCTGGGACCTCAAAATGCCGCCTTTGTCATTTGTAGGAGTGTCACCGTTGCTTGTACAGGTGCGTATCAAGGCTAAACTGATTAAGGCGGGCTACCTGCTTTTTTTATCTTTCTATTATTTTCTCTATATCTCTGATTTGTATCCATTTGGCCCCATTCAGCCAACTCTTTAAGACGTTTATCCCCATCCAGGTATCAATTTCTTCCTGGCGAGCGATAGCGAGCCAGCATTGTATGGAGAAATCCGGCTTCGCCGGAGACATTTTTCTATCGAAAAATTTACAAATTTAGCTTGCTGTAAAACAAATATATATATATGCTGGCTCGCTACCGCTCGCCAGGAAAATATTGACACCTGGATGGGGGTAAACGTCTTAAAACAGAAGGCTGAATGGGGCCGAATGGATACAAGCCAAAGAGAGAGGGAGAGAAAGATAAAAAAAACAAGCGAGTTGGGCTCCCTTAATTCATCCAGAAACATCTCTCGTCCTCCACCATCACCACCACCACCACAATATTATAATGCCTTCAATTATAACACCAATGATATACATAATACATATTAATACATATTTAATTGAATGACATGTGCTATCATAAAGACATAATCTAACCATATCTAGCAATTGTCGCAATCAAATGTTGAAGGGGAGATAGGCTAGGTCGTTTTTCTGGACACCTTTCTCCCTCGTGTTTAGCCCCATTAGTTGTGACATTTTAAGACGTTCGGCCCATTAGTTTGGCGATTTTTACACCTTTACCTCCATTTCGTTGTAAATTTTAAGACCTATCGTGGCATTTAGGTGTCGATTTGTTTTCCTTGCAAGCGATAGCGAACCTGTAATTATAAGATGAACCGTCCTTTGGCCAGAAAATTTTTCTACCAAAAAATGTACGAATTTATCTTGAGGGGGGGGGGGGTCGGTTCTATTTTTGTTTTTTTTTTTTAAGTTTGAAGGAAGTCTAGGAAGGAAACTAGAAACATAATATATAAATGAAAAAATCGATCTTAAAGTGAATCATCCCCCCTCAATGTCTCCAGCGTCACCCACCCCCAACCTCCAAAGCCCCTTGAGTAAACCGGGACCGGTCGTGGTAGCTACCGGTTACCATGACGACGGGTTTGTGTACATCTCCGGCCGGCCAGCGTAATCCATTATTGACACTTCAAATATCACCGATACCGCCCGATATACTTCCTGGAATGTGCTGGCTAGTTTGTAGCAGGGATACAGTCAAGCTTACAGTTACAGGACAGATTTTGTACTAGGAAATAGCTAAGAATATGTGCATAGTTGTAACGCTAATGCTATACCTAATGAGTTTTGAATTATTTATGAGCCCTAGATTGAACACCTGAACAAATTGTTACGGTAGTCCCTTAACTATTGAACCTTATATGTAATTTTGAACATAGTTACAAATGCAGATATTGCACAGAATATAGGCTATTATAGCATACAGGTACATAACATATGGTAATGTATATATTACTTCGATAGGCGGCAAGTGTCAGGAATACTGCCCAAGAGTTGATGTCCAATACCCTTTGTATTAGAAACTCTCAAACATAATATCGTTTCTTTCTTATGACCTTGTCCAGTGTTGAGGGAATGACCTTTCTATCGGCACCGTTCCAACGTTAGATAATAAAAAAGAGGAGAGCAAGTACGAAAGGAAGATAATAATTCATAAATATATATATATATATTTTTTTTTTTTTTTTGTTATAGACAGGACATGCCCCACTCTACCCCTGACCTCCCACCATAAAACTACCACTATAACCTATCCCCCACATCTCACCTATTATATAACTGTTATATAATACCTTCTACTATAACCTGTATAACTACCACTATCACTTATCACCCACACCTTTCCTATTATATAACTGTCCTATATAACCACCACTATAACTTATATAACTACCACACTCACTTATCACTTACACCTAACCTATTATATAACTGTTATATAATACTTCCCAGCATAAACTACTATTATTTATCCTTTTAAGTACCTTTTGGTGGGTTACATCTGTCTAAAATTAAACACACACACAAACGAAACACCTCGAGCTTAGCCTCAATTCCTGTCAATATATAAATAGGTACATTCACACACAATATTAAGGGGAGATGGGTCGGTTTTTCTATACCCCCTTCTCCCTCATATTTAGCCCCATTAGTTTTCAGATTTTAAGATGTTTGCCCCTTTACTTTGTCGATTTTAAGACCATCCGCCCCATTTCCTTGTTAATATTAACACCTTCCGTGCTATTTAAATGAACAAATTAATCTAGAAGGGGGATCTAATGGATTTTATAATAAAAATTTGATTGAGGTCTAGGAAGGAAACTAGAACAATAATTAAATAAAACGAAGAAATTGACCAAAAAGTGAACCATCCACCCTTAACACCGTGTCCATTTTCTATTTACTGAAGGGCAGGTATACGTGTGATCGATTCCCAAGAGCCCCATAACGTGTGTGAAAGCCGGATAACAACCTGGAAATAAGACGCTGGGGAAAGTGAAAAAAGCCCGCGCACTTCAATATTGGAGTAGGCTCGTTATGTCAAGCAGTTTCTTTGAGGGGAGTTTTGATGCCTTTGTGTTTGCTTTCTGTTTGACCTTCAGATCTATATATATATATATACATTTTTTTTTTTCTATGTGAATGAGGGAGGCAAAAGGCAGAACTGCCTCTAGCGAATGCCTCCCCAGAGTTGAAAGAGTGACAGGGCCAACATCAAGGGACGTTCGAGCCAAAATGCCTGGACACACAGAGTTTGAAGCAATTTAAGTCAAAGGAAAAGGGAAAGACTGATTGTGAGAGAGTTCCAGAGCTCAGCTGTTGAATAGAAGAAAGATTGAGAATAGCGTTTCATTCTTGGGTTGGAGAGTTGCACAGAGTAGGGGTGGGATTGTGTTGCAAGACGGGTGGTACGTGCTCTACGAAGGGGGAGGGGGGGGGGGGGTATACACTGAGAGAGCTCTGAGGAGCACTGATTATTGTAATAACGGTAGAATAGTGAGAGATGCATAAAAGGCAACATAACAGCCTCAGGTACCTTTTGATAAGAAAACGGCATCCAAGACTTGCCACGCTCGATTAATTTATAGCTAGAAACCTGGAAAAAAGATGTCCAAGGTGACAAAAGACCCGGGCGCTGAATATTGCAATAGGCTCGTTATCTCTACATGTTTCTTGAGGGAGAGTTGGGGCGCCTAGGTTTTTATATTCATTGAAACACGATAGAGAAACGAGACACTATTCTAGATCACACCTAAAACATAATCCCTTGTTTATAGCCATTATTATTAGACATGCCATGATAAAGTTATAATCTACAGTTGTTAGTATGTGATGCTTAGAAGTGATCAAATCGCCAAAACAATGTAAGTTTATGGAACAAAGTCTGTATTTATCCTATTATATATTCCAATTGTAAAGCAAATTATTCTAATGTGACACCCTGGCCTTATTCCCCATGCATTGCTACACAGTTAAGGGGAGACAGACCGTTTTTCTGGACCCCCTTCTCCCTAATGTTTACCCCCGCTAGTTTTTAGACGTTGGTTCTATTAGTTTCGTGATTTTATGACCTTTCACCCCATTTCTTTATCAATATTAGGACCCTTCGTGCCATTTAGGTGTCGATTTTTTCCTGGCGAGCGATAGCGAGCCTGTAATTTTAGGAGGAATCGGCCTTCGGCCGGGACATTTTTCTACCGAAAAATGTACAAATTTATCTTGAAAGAGGTACTAGGGGGTGTTTTTTTTCTAAGCTTGATGGAGGTCTAACGAGGAAACTAAAACATATACTAAATAAATATAAAATATAGACCCCAAAAACAAGCACTAGCCCCTTAAGATAAATGATTAAAACCGGAATGTAACATGTTCTTGTGTTGGCTATATAGCTACACGTATACTGGTACCAATATCATTATGCTCGGATGTACATTATTGAACAACCCACATAAATAATTCCATAACTATGTTATAAGTGTACGAGGCGTGGATAGGAATTATTTAAACAGGTATGTAGCATGACTGTCTGCCTTCTATAGCTACCATGTTTTTGTATACAGTATATATATATATATATATATATATATATATATATATATATATATATATATATATATATATATATATATAATAGCATGTTCTACTGTCTTTACAATAGTTATGCATTAAATTGTCTTACTATACTGTATCTCCGGTGCGACCGTGTTTAAATGACTGAAAACCCCAATATATAGTTGACAAACAAAACATGAAACAGAATAAGAACACACAGACAAAATTATCGAGTACCTGAGTCATATAGATTATCCGGGAATCAGAAACAGACCCCAAATAATCTCGACCTATCAGATAATCCAAGAGGTGTGTGTGTGTGTATGTGTGTGTGTGTGTGTGTGTGTGTTGTGTGTGTGTGTGTGTGTATTTACCTATTTGTATTTACCTATTTGTAGTTTACAGGAATTGAGCAGCGCTCGTGTTGTCCTGTCTTAGTTACTTTACAATCAATCCATTTTACTTAGACAAGTATCGTAATGGATATTCCCAGTTCCCAGTATTTTGGACTAACATATCATAACTTATGTTGCCCTATTTCCATATTTACTTTTATCCAACCTAGATTTGAACATGTTAATGTTCCTCGCTCTCACCACCTCCTCCTCCAAGTTGTTCCAAGTCTCTATACTCCTATATGGGAAGCTGAATTTCTTTGTGTCCTTACGACATCTGCCCTTCCTCAGCTTAAACTCGTGCCCTCTTGTCCTTCCATCATCCCTCACGAATAGATCTTCCCTATCTACTCGTTCCAAACTTTTTACTCCCTTGAACATCGTTATTAAGTCGCCTCGTTCCCTTCTCTCTTTCAAGGTAGGCAGTTGTGGTGTTTTAAGTCTTTCCTCATATGTCAACTCCTTCAATCTTGGGATCATCTTCGTTGCTATCCTTTGGACTTTCTCTAATTTGTTTATATGTTTTTTTCAAATGTGATGACCATATCACTGCTGCATATTCTAATCTTGGTCTTATCATAGTCATTATCAATTTTCTTAACATTTCTTCATCCAAATAGTTAAATGCCACTCTCATATTGGTTATTATTCCATATGCTCCTCCAATGATCATGTTAATATGCTTCTCCGGGGATAAATCATCTTGTATTATCACTCCAAGGTCCTTCTCATGCCGTGTTTTGCCGATTATTTCAATTCCTAATTTGTACTCCCAGCTTGGCCTTATCTCACTTGTTCCCACTTCCAAAACATGACACTTTTCTGCATTGAAACTCATTTTCCAGGTTTGGCTCCATCTGTGCAACTCATCTAGGTCCTTTTGAAGATCCTGACAACTTTCTATACAGGTGACATTCTTCATGATCTTAGCGTCATCCGCAAACATATTCATATGACTATTCAAGTTTTCTGGCATGTCGTTTACATAAAGTAGGAACATTATCGGACCCAACACTGATCCCTGTGGTACTCCGCTCGTCACACTCCTCCACTGTGAATATTCGTCTCGTATCGTGGTCCTCATTTCTCTTCCTATTAAAAAGTTTTCCATCCATTTTAACATCCTACCATGTACACCTCCAACAACCTGCAATTTCCACAATAACCTTTTGTGAGGCACCCTGTCAAAGGCCTTTTTCAGGTCCAGGTAAACACAGTCAACCCATCCCTCTCTCTCCTGTGTAACATCTACAACTCTGCTATAAAAGCTTAATAAATTAGATACACAAGATCTCCCTTCCCTGAATCCAAACTGTTTCTCGCTAAGTACCCCCTGTCCCTCAATGAAGTGTGTCCACTTTTTCCTTATAATTTTCTCACAAATTTTACAAACAATGCTGGTGAGGGACACCGGTCTGTAGTTAAGCGGATTTTCTCTGTCTCCTCCTTTGTAAATTGGTACTATGTTAGCTCTCTTCCATTCCACTGGCAGGTCTCCCTCATTCAGTGAAGATTTGATGATTTCATAGATTGGTTCCACTAACTCTTCCGCACATTCTTTGAGGATCCATCCAGCCACTCCATCTGGTCCCATTGATTTCCTCACGTCCAAATCCTGCATCAATTTCAGCACTTCACTTTTTGTCACTTTCATTTCAGGCATCTGTGGTGTTCTCATTTCTCTATCAGGTTCTATAAACTCCTCTTACAAACACTGACTGAAGCTTTTCATTCATAACTTCACACAATTCTTTATCTTTCTCATAGCTGTTTGTTCCAACTCTTAGTCTGACAATACCTTCTTTTGTTTTTATTTATCCATTTACAAATCTATAAAATAGTTTTGGCTCATTTTTGCACTTCTCTACAATATTCCTTTCATATTTATATTGTTCCTCGCGTCGTATCTTTACGTATACATTTCTTTTCGCCTTGTACTTATTCCAGTTATTTTCACTATGTCTCTTCCGTGCTATATTCCAGGCTCGGTTTCTTCTATCCTGTGCCTTACTACATCTTATATTGAACCATTATTTTTCCTTCTTTACCCCTGATTGGAACCTTGGGACATATTTATGTATCCCTTCTTCATAATTATACTTTCAGGAAAAGTCTATATTTGTCTTGAACCATTTCCAGGCTTTCTAGTTCCTTCCAATTTATACTTTGGAAATAATGTTTCAATGATTTAAAATCAGTTTTAGCATAATTGTATCTATTTATTATATGTCCTTCATTTCTCTCCTCATTTTTTCCCAAATCCATCTCCATTTCTAATATCTTGTGATCACTTTTTCCCAAGGGACAACGATAATTTATCTTTCTAACATCATGTGGATCACTGGTGAAGACTAGGTCTAGCCTGGATGGTTCATCCATCCCTCTGATTCGTGTGTTTTCTCTAACATGTTGTGTTAACATGTTTTCTGTTACTAGATTCAATAATTTACTGCCCCAAGATTCATTATTATTTCCCGCATCTAACCCTTCCCAATTGACTTCCTTACAATTGAAATCACCTGTTAATAATAATTTATTTCTCCTATTAAAAAGTATTTTTAGTGTATCTAGAGATTCCGTGATTAGTTGATCATATTTAACCCGCTTCCATGCTCTAGTTTGTGGTGGTATATAAGCCACTGCTATATCAGTTGCTTTGTTGTCCTTGTTTTTTATTGTCACTGCTATAATTTCTGATCTATTATTGCCTAGGTTAATCTCACTTGCTTCTATATTTTTGTCAGTCATTATTAACACTCCACCGCCCACTTTTCCTTCTCTATCTTTTCTCCACACATTGTACCCTTCCCATCCCAACACTCCCAATTCAGTACCACCTCTCAACTTTGTTTCTGCTAAGCACATAATATGTGGTTTATATTTTTCAATATAGTCATTTAATTCTAATTTCTTAGACAGCAAGCCATCCACATTACTATACATCAGCTTTATCTCCCCCCTTCTTACACCTTCCTTTTTTTCTCTTTCCCTAATATTCCCAGACTCTACTCCCCCCCGTGTGTGTGTGTGTTGTGTGTGTGTGTGTGTGTGTATGTGTGTGTGTGTGTGTGTGTGTGTGTGTGTGTGTGTGTGTGTGTGTGTGTTGTGTGTGTGTGTTGTGTGTGTGGTGTGTGTGTGTGTGTGTGTGTGTGTGTGTGTGTGTGTGTGTGTGTGTGTGTGTGTGTGTGTGTGTGTGACAGCGCTCCTCGGCACAATAATTATGAATTATTACACTACGTTGTGGCCGGGGGACGGGAATCAATGAGGTTTCGGTAATTTGGTGCCCCAGTCGATTATCGGATACTTTAAGGGGGGGTCACCGACTTTTTTTATCTTTCTCTCCTTTTCTCTCTTTCCCTGGCTTGTATCCATTCGGCTCCATTCAGCCAACTGTTTTAAGACGTTTATCCCCATCTAGGTGTCGATATCTTCCTGGCGAGCGATAGCGACCCAGCATTATATGGAGAAATCCGGCTTCGCCGGAGAAATTTTTCTGTCGAAAAATGTACAAATTTAGCTTGCTGTCAAAACAAATATATATATATATATATATGCGGTACAGAATTGGTCCGTATTTCGCGCCAGTCGATTATCGGATATTTTAGCCGGTATAGAAGTGGTCCGTATTCCGTGCCCCAGTCGATTATCGGATAATTTTAGCCGGTACAGAAGTGGTGGTCAGGACGTGAGGTAAGATATATTCTCTCGGACTAACGAAACATAAACATCAGAGCAGAGCATGGCATAACATAATACTGTACTGTAACATAGCTTAACAAAACAAAGCCATGTATATCGCATACATCAAATAAACATAGCAACATCAAGTAAAGCCGGTATCACACGAGCGCTTTTTCACTTAACATTTATCCTTAACACTGGTCTGGCAGCTCATAAGGTAAACATTTAATATTTTTCTGTTACCTAAATTCATCTACCGCCAGTCTAGTTTCCGATACCAGTGCAAAATATTCCAGAAATGTTGCCAGAAAATGTTGATCATCGAATGTTGACTATAAAAGCTCTCGTGTGATACCGGCTTAACCCTAGCTAACCCATGGTGGTCTATGTGGACTACCCCTGTTTCACTTCATTACTTGACGAATATAAGACGATTCACCCCATTCAGGCGTCTATCATTTGTTATCCTGGTTCAGCGATAGCGAGCGTGCAAATTAGCAGACAGTTTTCTACCAATCATGTATAACTTTAGCTTAAAGGTGGGTCGGGGGCGTTTAATTATATTATATTTCTTTATCTTTTCATTAATTGATTTACGTATTTGCTTTAGTTTGTAAGGGGAAGGGGAGGCGTGTTCTTATGTTAACTTATTGAACAAACTTTATAATTCATTGCTCAGAAAATAAAAACAATATATAAACCCAGTAAAAAAAAATAAAAAAATACAAAAAAAATAATAATAATCCACAATAAACACCCAGACGTCGGATGAGTTAATGTTAAACTCACTGACGCCGACAAAATGACTGACTTTCACATTATTGAAATATAAACATGTAGAATATTGAGAGCTGCTGATGTGATCTCGGCCTTATCCTGTCACAAGTAGCCTCGTAAGGATCAGTACAGACCAGGCTTGCTTTCCCCTGTATTCCCAGTCAGACATGTAGCCTACAACCCGACAGCCCCCATAATACACGTGTCGTAACTGTGAGCCTGATTGGCACAGTTATAATGAACTCGGGTGAGAACAACTTAACAACCTACCTACGGTACGTCATTTAAGGGTCGATACAGAGGGACACTGTTATATACTTACACTTTGTCATGCTAATAGCGTTACGGTACTCAATATAATTCAGACAATCTATAAAGTAAACAGGGAGGATAAACTACCTGGTATGCGCTGGGTGGGGCTTTGGTTTCCCGGGCGTTTCCGCACCCTCCTCAGCTCCCCGCCATGGAGTGGCTTCGGTCACCCAGGCTTTATTGTGGTCGGCAGGGAGGGTTCTGTGGGGGCGCTCGGTTACGGCCTTGGCCTTGCTCGGGGCCTTGGGGCTGTTCGGCCAGGCAGCTTGAGGAAAAACAACAACAACAACCTGGTATGCGATGACACGTTTTGACAGTTTATTCTGGCTATCACCTGACGATTTAATTCAGCTTAGAAAGAACGCGTGAGAGCTGAAGAGTGAATGGAGATAGTATCGACCCCGTTAATTCCTAGATATCCTTTCTAAACTGCATAAAATCGCCTAACGATAGCCAGAATAAACTACCCAAGCGCGCCATAATCCTCAAAGGGGTTGATAATGACGAAAACCCGCCAAAATCACACCAAAACACTCTACTGGGGCCCCAAACTAATGAACCCAGGAGAGGAGAATGAAGATGAAGGTGCCTGAGGGGGTCGATGCAGAAGGAGCCGGACGGACACTCACCAAGCAATCCTACCGGGACTAATCGTAAATGAGAGGAGAGCTGTGGGGTGTGAGGTGCACGCTAGAACAATATTACTGTGTGTGTGTGTGTGTGTGTGTGTGTGTGTGTGTGTGTGAGAGAGAGAGAGAGAGTGAGTGAGAGAGAGAGAGAGATAATTGCGAGAGAGAGAGATTATTGCTAGAGTGAGAGTGAGTGTGAGACAGAGAGATAATGGCTATGTGAAAACAAAAATAACATAAATTCCTCTCTCAATCTGAAATGTCTGCTCATCAATACCAAAAAACGAAAAGCTAAAAATGATAGAATATGACATTATTTCAATCGTCCATAAAAATATATTGCCAAGTTACTCAAATAATATGTACCGTTAACGTAGACTTATTTTGGGATGTTTTTTATTTTGTATTTATTTTATTTTCATACCGTACATTTGCCCACCTGTCCAGCTGTTATAGACCTACTTTCTGCTGTTATTTTATATATATATATATATATATATATATATATATATATATAGAAGTGTAAAATATTAACATTGAAATTAACAATTGAAGGAATGGAATAAAGTTGAGCGACTGGGATCTGTTGCTGACAAGCTTAATTACGCATATCTGCACCTACCCACATATCTCTCTCTCTCTCTCTCAAACAAACTAATTAATCAGGCTAGCTAATTGAGATCTTCCATACTTAATTAAATCCATTACAGCTAATTCGGTAAAAAATTACCAGTCGACAAACAACCTTCAACAAAGAAAAGCTTCAAATATGCATCCTCTAAGCGTTTTGACATTTTACGAAATTAGGTTCTTTCTTCCACTCGTATATGTCAAATCAGAGAAAAGACTGGAGAAAATTCCTTAATTTTTCAGTCAGTAACGATTTAATTGAGCTAATTAAAGGGACGGTAGTGACCCGCCGAAGGATGTTCTCGTGCAGCATGGTGTGCGGAGATTGTGGGTAGAATCGGGAGCTGCAATATAGCCTATAGTCTATAGGCCTACCTTATGACGAGTCTAGAAATAGTGACTCCCTAGCCTCTTCTAACTATGGGAGGGCTGGAACAAACCGGTTATAAATCTCCATATCTCTAAATGGTTGTGACTCCACGGTATATACCGTGGTTGACTCTTTCCAAATTATAGCAACAGTAGGCTATATGACAGACTGAGGGTGGGAATCATGGAAGTCCACTGCGATAAAAACTGTATTATATACTGTATATATATATATATATATATATATATATATATATATATATATATATATATATATATATATATATAATATATATATATATATATATATATATATATATATATATATATATATATATATATATATATAAATATATATATATATATATATATATATATATATATATATATATATATATATATATATATATATATATATATATATATATATATATATATATACCGGTATATATATATATATATATATATATATATATACAGTATATATAATTATATACAGTATTCAGGCACATAGGCTACCCCCAAGCTGGGGGTGGCCGACTTGAGACAGTGCCCGAACAGATACAATATTTAAAGTTCCAATTCCTAGGGTCTGGGACCACTTTCGCGTTCCCTCATTTCTCACTCTGCCTTGTCTAGTAGATTAATTTTACAAGGGGAAGAAGATTCCTGGCCCCCTGCCCCCCAGAAGGAAAAGTGGGACAGTAAAAGAGACAGACAGAAACGGCTAAGGTTGGGTAGAAGATGCCAAACCTCATTATGGATAAGACCAGCCCTCACCCTCTCTAAATTACCGTACATATTTAACATAGAAATAGCTCCACAACACACATAAAACAATTTAATTTACATTTGGTAAATATATATTATATAATCTATCAGAAACTCAGGTAGCCTACTTCTACTTTACTGAATTATCAACATTCTCAATTAAACTTCAAAATACCTTCACTATCTCCAATACGTAGGCCTACTCCACTGATTGGGAATATTTGGAGAGATCATGGTAGCCCTTATACCATAGTACGTAATTGCATAGTTTTTCATTGACCATTTTCCAAGAGCTTAGATAAAACCGACTACAGTAGGCTAGTAGTTCATCTTTTTTACTGATATTTAGGGGGAGGAATAATGGATAACTGACCTCATGAGCTATGTCCTTTAAAGTTTGTTAAACTCAGTAGGCTTACCCTTTACCTAATTAATATTACCATCTGACCCCAGCTAGACCTCTGACCTCACCTAAAGTCACCAATGTTGTACAGTCGCCACCTGTCATAATTAACAAAATAACCAGAATAAACACAAACTTTCTCGTGATACTGACGACGTTAGAAACCCTAAACCACGCGCCAGAACGTGCCCCAGAGGTAACGTGTGATTTATAGAGAATACCTGCGTGACGACTTTAATGCAGTGGCAACTTTGGTATTCTTCACTTTAAATATACATTAGAGATATGATATCTGCCAGATCACTGACCTTGAGATGTGTTTGATGACTTTTGATAAGAAATGGTGTGCTCGAAGTTCAAAGGTTAACTTGTCACTTTTGATAAGATAGTATATCTTCGATTTTAATTATAGTAGTTGTAGTGTCTAGCAGCCTCTATATAGTGCATGCAACATATATTCACCGGATAACTGGAAAATACCAAGTAAGACTATATTAAGTACACATTAAGAACTATATTTAAATATATATTTTAGAAGCTATACAAATTTATCCCGAAATCAAGACTGGCTATCAGACAATAATAGTGACGGCTGACATTTTCAGAGTGCCAAGGTTTTGCTGTATTTTCCACTTCCAAAGGACTTTTACAGGTATTATGTGAGATTGGTGTTTGTATTATCATAACCCTCAGACTTTGGATTATTTCAAAGTCGAGAACTATTTTATAGCCTAGAACTGACTGAAACTGACATAGGCTAGGCCTAGCCTACTTGAGTGGTTGATCGAGTTTAGTGGTTATCAACTGCTTGACCGGCATTCATGAAGCACAGTACTGACAGTATTTGGAAATTATAGGGAAAAGGCTCGCACCCTTATTTTTCATGTTGTTTTCCTCCAGATTTTGAGAAATGGTCACTTTCATGGTAGCCTAGGCCTAATCATTTCAACGTGGGATACAAGATGGGTTGAAGGGGCTTCACCCTCCCCTGTGACTTATTAAAATCATCATCTATGTTGCCAGCAGGGGGTAAATATTGATTAGGCCTATACTCCATAATGAAGACGTTTGTAAACAGCGAGGACGTCTGAGGGAGCTCTGAAAGTGGTGGGACTTTGCGTTTTTTTCCAGTAGGCCTAATAGCCTAGGCCTATCGGGTTTTATAAATGTGATCAAAATTATTCTCCCACAGTTGAATATACATGAGTACAGTATAGGCCTAAGGATTCCATAGACATGACCTGTATTGTCCCTAATGAATTATGTACCGGTATAATAAGATGAGGAGCCTTTTCTGAATAATTATCGTTGTTCTTTGGAGTTCCCTTAACGGTTAACCTTGTCTATTTTTTTGTCATTTTAGGCTATAGCCTAGCCTAGTAACAGGACCCACCAGTGACCAATCACCAACCATAGAAGCTCATGAGTCATGACATTTATGTTAAAACTGTCTCCATTCCTAACTTAACTAGCCTAACCTAATTACCTAGTACTGGTACTGTATTGTCTGTATTACCTTCAGTGGACAAGAAATTAGCAAAAATAATTGTCCAGGATGGCAGCTGACTCCCCACTGTTCCTATTTTATCTGTGAACTCAGTTAAATTGTATGAAAATAGCCTATACAGTACTGTATTTTAATTTATGAGCAATGGCTAAAATTATATTTAAATTTCAACATAATTTCAGGATGCAACTATGGCATTGGAAAAGAAACTTGTAAAGTAATACTGTAGTAACTGTACGGTACCCTATTATAAATTGTATAAGATATATATTTACCAGTTACTGTTTCTAGTCTATTCGCTGTAAGTAGGCGAGAAATCGTGACCTCTATCCTCTGTAACTCAAAATGGGCTAGAGCAAATTGGCTGTAAATTTCCACATCTATTTGGTATCAGAGTTGTAGATGGGTGGAATAGGCTACCAACTTACCAAGTGATATAGTGGGATCAAGATCATAGGGAGCTTTAAGATACAATTAGATAGGCTATGGACGAGATGGGTTGGGTGTGAGGGGGATCTACCAGGTGTGGGCCAATCGGCGCTCAGCAGACCCCCGTAATCTTGTGTTAATCTCAGACCGTTTTGGTGGGATCAGTACTCAAGGTATTAGTGAGTTGGGCCTAGTAATTGGGGTTGGGTGTGACAGGGATCTGCCTTGTATGGGCCGATCGGCTTTTTGCAGACTCCCATTTTCTTATGTTCTTATGTTCTTATTCCTTGACAGACTCTTCCCAAATGGTAGAAATGTGAGCTCGATTATTATAGTAATTTTTGAGTTACAGAGGTTAAGAGGTCATGATTTCTCGCTTACTTACAGCGAATAGACTATAGCCTTATTTATTATTGGACTAACACTAAATTTTTATGTTACAGAATGGTTGTGAGGAACCTGCTCTTACTCTCCAACTCCACCCTGCACGGTACTGGCTACCTGGAGTGGGCTGCTCAGTATATCAGGGAATTCCTTGACAGGTACCTTCAGCAACTTTGCTATTCATAGTATTCTTGTCATAGGGAAAGAGGTTTGATAATATTTAGCAATGCATATGATACATATTCATACACAAATTTTAAGACAAGAGTGCTCCACACAAAACGCGGTTCCGGTCTTACGTCCTGGAACGCCGCGTTCCAGGCAACCCTGTTAAGAGCTGCCTCACTTGTCAGGTTCTTTGATTGAAGATCAGACCGCAAAGTCCGATCCCACGTCTTTCTTGGTCCGCCCCTTGGTGCAACTCCCTCCACATTCATAGACTTGCATCTTATAACCCAGCTTAGTTCATCCATCCTCTCCACATGTCCAAACCATCCAAGCCTCATCACTGATACTCTTGATACCTAACCTTCTCCTTAGGTACTCACTTGATATCCTATCTTGCAGTTTGGCACCACACATCCATCTCACCATTCTCATCTCATTGCATTCCATTCTGTTGATATCATCCGCTTTGATAGGCCACGTTTCTGAAGCATATGTCATTGCGCTTTTAACGCATGGAGCATACATCCTACCTTTCCCTTCAAGGGGAGAGGGAGTCTTCGCTTGGTGAGTTGTGACAAAAGTTCTCTAAACTTTCCCCAGCCGCATCTTATTCTGGCAATAGTGGCATCCTCAGCCCCACCACCAGCAAAGATGGTATCACCCAAGTTGCAAAATTTGTCCATCTCCAGTGCCAAAGTTGACACTCTCGAGGCGGTCAATATTTGGATTATTAGGAAACGAGTAATGGAGGATTTACACAAGCAGTTTTTTCTGGCAACTATATATTTGCAATGTTGCACTAGTAATTGACAAGAGTCACAAGACTGAAGTTACATTATTATAGTAATCTGAATTCATACAAAGCTGTAAATTTCAGAAGCTGCCAGATCAGAGTTGTAGATAAAAGTTGTGGGAAAAGCGTTTGTGTGAATCTGTTGTAATATACTGTACAGTACAGTATAATAAATGCAGCACATGATACATAAGGTCTTTAATTAGTTATAGGATTAATTTAAGTGTTTTGAATGACATTGATAAGCTATAGTGAGCTCTGCATAGCTACTGGCATTATGGTTTTGTCATACTGTACCATACGTATGGTACGGTACTGTACGTTATACTGGCATACATACATTGTATGCATTAATAAAAATACCTTCACTGAGATTATATAACTTTTAAATCTGTCTTGGTTTTTAATAATAACAAGATTTACCTCGATTATAACTACCAGTACCGGTACTTCATTACAAGGAATATTGCTCAAGAATATACTGTACTGTACTGTAATTACATACGGTATGAGTACAGTAGTAAATATAATATATAATATCAAAAGTGTTAGAACATTTACCAGTCTTATGGTTCATAATCAGATAAAAGATTAAATTAAAAATAAACGTTTTATTTTCAGTAAAAAGGTGAAGCGAGTGTTGTTTATTCCCTACGCTCTCCGAACAATGGACAACTACACTGAAACAGCTCGCAAGAAGTTCACGGCTTGGGGTGAGGACAGTTTGTATGGTGTTTTTATTTTTGTGCTTAGAAAATGTTTACCTCTTGAACTATTCATAAGCAGAAAGCAATAATTCTGCATTAATAGCCAGTCTAAGGTTTTATGTAACTTGACTAGGCCTATACCGGTAGGCTACTGATAGTGGATTTATATTTTGTATATAAGTACTGTACAACCTAGTGATCCTTGGTCTCTGGGTCTTTTCCTGGGTGACCTAGATGTGTATAATTTTTTATTTTTTTTATTATGTTTTGTTGTTTCTGTTACGGCTCTGTATCGAGTCGGCCACCCCCAGCTATGGGGGTATAATTATACACTCATACAATATGTACATATTATACATGCCCGAGTATAATTATATATGCATACAACATACATATAAGCACAAGTGTTACATTGATGGCAAATCACAGTGGAGTTTAACAAGTTAAAGTTAAAATTCTGTTATTGACACCCAATCCTATCCGTCCATATCAATCCGTCCGTCCGATCCTATCACTTATTATACTGACCTAGAACAATTCTATGCAGGCCCACAGATAAATTATTTTAATGAATAAATTGTCTTTCCAGGATATGAGTTAAGCAGTGTACATGAGGCAGAGGACCCAGTGGCGGCAGTGAAGAGTGCTGAGGCTATATTTATTGGGGGAGGCAACACATTCCAGCTCCTCAAGGCTCTGTACGATAACCACCTCATAGACCCAATCAAGAAGAGAGTTTTGGAGGTACCGGTACCTGTTTTGGCTGTGTATATTTTTCCAAATTGATATATCTCTGGAGCAAGATTGTAAAGTTAAAGTTTGGATATGCAGTTAAGGGTAACAAAAATTGTTTACCAATGACAGGTTCAAAGGGAAAACTGGATGCTTGTATTGTACAGTAGTTTGTATGTATTTGCCAAGTCTTAACCTTGCAAATCCTTGTGCAACTCTATATATAGTGCTAACCTCAAACATTTTCCAGTAGTCCTAGTAATTGGCAAGTTTGCCAGGGTATGGTAGGTGGTGCTTATTAGCCTTGGTTGAGAGCCCACTTAAGGTAAATTTCTCGTACAAACTGTTAGTCTTAGTAATTAGAAACTTGGGTATTAAAGTGAATATGTTATGACAAAATACATAAGTGGAAAAAGTACAATAAGAATAATTAGATAAATGGGTATTAAGTAATTATGTTATGATAAAATACACAACATAAGTGGGAAAGTACAATAAGAATAATGTGGAATAAATACAATATATATTACATAAAAGGTACGTAATCGGAAAAGGAAAGAAAGGTTGAGAGCCCACTTAAGGTATATTTCTCATACAAACCACTTCCTAAAAATGGATTGCGAGCAGGAAAGGTATAAAGACATCTAAAGCTTTTTTTTAATAGCTGTTGGTACCGGTATAGTATAAATTTTCTGAGGATCTTAATGATGGCAGTACCAATGCTTATATTAAACCAATGCCTCCCATACTGCCCCTCCCCCCAGGATGGTGTACCCTACATCGGCAGCAGTGCCGGCACCAACGTTTCCACCGTCTCCATCAACACCACTAATGACATGCCCATCGTCTACCCTCCATCCTTCACTGCCCTCGGATTGATGCCCTTCAACATCAACCCTCACTTTATTGATGCTGATCCTACTTCCAAACATATGGGGGTGAGTGGAAAAGAATTAGTGAGTGAGAGAAAGAGCGTGAAAGTGAAAATGTTAGTTCCTTTCTTCGCAGCTCATTACTACTAACTTTCAGATGGACATGAGAGGCACTCAATTCCTGGCAGCAGCCTCCACGAACCAAGACCATCCACTAAACTACATGGCAACACACCCACAGACACCAAGAAATATCAGAACAACACCCAGCACACGGTATCACACACAATTATTGTCCTCTCTCCCTCCCTGCCCACCCCGAACCAACTTCCAAAAGCACATCCATACTCATATCTCTCACCGATCCATCCACTCACTCACAGACAACACGCAGCTGCATGCACGACCTCCCGAAATCCATCCTTCCGAATCCTCCCTTCCTCGCGAGGACAGAGTCCACCTGGCCAGGCTGAGATGCGGACACCATCCAGCTCTCCTGAGCTATCAGAAGAGACTGGATGACTCCGTTGTCGACACCTGCCCGGGATGTAACACAGCACCCCATACCATTAAACACATCATAGAAGACTGCATTTCACACAACCACTTATGCCAACAACACAATCTACACTCCATGAGAGCTCTGTGGGAAAGCCTGATCGTGGCCATGGCCTTTCTCAGGGACTCGGGGCTGTTCGGCCAGGCAGCTTAGGGAACAACAACAACAACTAACTTTCAGTATACAGACAGTAGGCTACTGATGCTGACCCTACTTCAATACTCATGGAGGCCAATGGAAAATATAGGAGAAAGTGAGTCTGTGTGTGTGGGGGGGTGGAGTTGGGTGGGGGAATGGAACAGAAAAAGAAAAGAGAAGAAAACAACTCTGGGATGCAAAAATTTAAAAATTAAAAATACAAATAAAAATGCAAGACATAAACACATATTCTGGCACCAAACTACCAATATAATCTCAAGTTAACATAACTAAGTACGGTATATTATATATCCACAGGAAACTCGAGAGGAGCGTATCCGTCAGTACCACGAGGTTCCTGGGACGCCGGCTGTACTGGGGCTGAGGGAAGGTGGGATGCTTAAGGTTCGAGACTGTTCCGCTCAACTGCTCGGAAAACATCCCGCCAGACTCTTTGTGGCGTATGTATTAATCGTAATTTATATTGTATGGTACATGTATTTGTTAATGTTACCAATATGTATACTGTAGGTAAGGGCACAGACTACTGTATACACTCATGACTATATAGTACCGGTATTGTATTTGACATCTCACTATAGTTCTGTACAAGTGATAAACCATAATAATTTATAGATAGACAACAATTATTGAGTGATAACTTACTGTAGTTAGCTTAGGTAGATATAGTTCATCAATGAAGGAGAATATAATATAAATATTAAACTCAAAGTACAAATTACTTTACATAAATAATTTTAGTGCTAACGAATTAAACCTTGCTGTAAATTTCAATTAACAAACTGCTTTTTTGACAATCTTAAGAACTGTGGATATATAAATACAATTAAAAATATGTAGTTGAAGCAAAGATAACATAATTTTATGAAGAGAGGCAAGAAGAAAGTACAAAAAAGATAGAATATGTGGATGGTGATAAGTTTTTAGAGGGGAAAATAAAGAGCAATTTAGATAAAAGAGAAAAATTGGATGGTTATATTTTTAAAAAGAAAGAAAGAGCACTTGGATGATGAGGATAAATTTACTAACCTAATTTACTGTCATTTCAGTGGGAAGCAGCCGGAAGAATACCCGCTTGGCTCCGACTTATCCTTCTTACTTTAGCGAACCATCGGTAGTGTCTTATACTCTGTTTAATGTTAACTTGGCAGCATATTCCATCCTTCTCAAGAGTGTCTGAATTGTTTATTTTCATCTTTTGGACATAACATAACTGCAGTACTTTATGATTCAGCTTCAAGGGCCACTCCACACACCACTGCCACCCAATCATGTTCCTTTATATTCTTACTTATGGGGTGTAGACTTACTGCCTTGTTAATTTGAACGGAGTATAGATGGTGTTCTTGTACAGATTTATATCTTTGTTATTTTATACTACTGTGGGGGTTACTAAATAGCATTTTATGAGGCAGTTATACTAATATTCATTAATTTAATTGAATAGATATTTTATATAATATAGAATTTGATAATGTTAAGTATACTACCATGTAGCATTTATGAGGCAGCCATATTATAATTTTTTTTTAATTGTGATAATGCATCTACTCTTTCTATATGTGCACCCTATGTGGTGGATTGTGTTCTTTTATTTCAAAATGTTATTTTATTAAGCGTTATAGCGATTTGTGTTTATCTTGTGCCGTCCCAGTTTTGATTTGTTTATTTTGAAAGTTTTTCAATTTATATTCAAAGATAGTGTAGGTAAAGAATACAGTGCTGTGCCATAATATGTCTCCATTTGGCATTTTAGGATATTTTTAAACTTTATACATATTAAAATTCAAAGTTATATGTAAAAATAGATACTTCCTACTATTGATACTACCTCACTAAAGTGGGAATTGACTATAAAACTGGCCAAAATGCACGATCAACAGACATAATGTTTATAATAAAGTATATGTGGTTATTGTGTGTTCAAGATTTAATAATGAAGAATGTGGCAATAATTATTTTAATAGAACAAATTTATTGTTGTTTTAATAGTACAGTAATAGTAAAAATACATATTTTTAAGATGGATTGGAATTTCCTTGGTGTCTTTTTTGCTCATTAATCCATTGACTGCGGGAGACGTTCCAGAACGCATAGACAATTTACAGCAATTTCCAGGCTTTAAAAGCCTGTAATAGCCGTAGAAATAGAGTGTCAGTGGGCAGGACAGCGAAGGGCCTACCTCCGACTGTCAGCACGGCCAGCCGCGCACTGAGGGAAACTGTGGTCTCGGACCGCGGTCTCAGCAGTGTTGCCAAGCGCTACATTGCTAATAATTTGCGTGTTTTCCCAAATGTCTATGGCAGCACTGCGGGTCAACCCCGCGAGTTAGGAAGCTCGTTCTAGTGTCATTTTGAAACTCTTTTCGTCTAGTTTTCGGCAGAATACATTTAATTTCATACAGATACTTGATTAATCATTCAGGAGTGCCTGAATATGCCCTAAATAGTGCAAGTGTTGTTGTTGTTGTTGTTGTTGTTGTTCCCTAAGCTGCCTGGCCGAACAGCCCAGAGTCCCTGAGGAAGGCCTTGGCCACGATCGGGCTTTCCCACAGAGCTCTCATTGAGTATAGATTGTGTTGTTGGCGTAAGTGGTTGTGTGAAATGCAGTCTTCTATGATGTGTTTAATGGTATGGGGTGCTGTGTTACATCCCGGGCAGGTGTCGACAACGGAGTCATCCAGTCTCTTCTGATAGCTCAGGAGAGCTGGATGGTGTCCGCATCTCAGCCTGGCCAGGTGGACTCTGTCCTCGCGAGGAAGGGAGGATTCGGAAGGATGGATTTCGGGAGGTCGTGCTTGCAGCTGCGTGTTGTCTGTGAGTGAGTGGATGGATCGGCGAGAGATATGAATATGGATGTGCTTCTGGAAGTTGGTTCGGGGTGGGCAGGGAGGGAGAGAGGACAGTAATTGTGTGTGATACCGTGTGCTGGGTGTTGTTTTGATATTTCTTGGTGTCTGTGGGTGTGTTGCCATGTAGTTTAGTGGGTGGTCCTGGTTCGTGGAGGCTGCTGCCAAGAATTGAGTGCCTCTCATGTCCAGATGGTCTTTGACTTTGAGGATTTTGGTTTCGTGGGTGCAGTAGCTGTGCAGCCTGTAATGATCTTCAGGGCTTTGTTTTGAATAGTCTGTAAGGTCTTATGATGTGTTTCAGCTAGGTTAGAAGCCCAGGCTGGGCTTGCGTATTCCATCACTGATCTTATGTATTGTTTATATACTGTGGTGGTGGTTTCTTTGTTGTGTCCAAATTTTGTGTGAGCAAGTGACCTGAGGGCGTTAAGTCTGGGTGTCAGTTTCTTTTTAATGTTTGTGGTGTGCTGTTTGAATGTCATGAGTATCATATGTTGCTCCTAGGATTTTGGGTGTGTGTGTATGTGTTAGGGGTGTGTTGTTTATGGTGAGTTGAGGGATGTATTCGTGTTCTCCTGTCCAGCTTGTGAGCAGGGTTGCGGTGGATTTGGCTGGGGCTAGATTAAGTCTGTTTGTAGTGCACCAGCCATGTAGTGTGTTGAGATAGGGTTGAAGGAGATCTGTTGCTCTTTTTGGGTCATGGTGTGTGTATGTGAGTGTTATGTCATCTGCATAGGAGGCTAAGTTTATAGTTGATAGTGCAAGTGTTAAACAATTGCCTAGAATTACAGAACAGCTACATTTACAAATCTGGAAACATATACAGACGTATTGTTATTTTAATTGTTTAGTTAGCACTCTTATTGTCACAAAGTAATACAGTATAGTACTGTACTGTACTGTCATCCGGTGGGGGCTACCGGAAATATTAAAGGATACACTATAATAAGTTAATAAATTAGATGATCTCCGTTTAAATTTTAAATGTGTTGTGTCAGACAGATGCTTTACCACCCACCTGATCACATAGTACTAACATTAAAACTTCTATAATAAATATATATTTTAATCATTGTACCCACTTTTGCAGATTGTTTCTTCCTGTACTTCAATTACACAAAGTGCTTTCTCTAACAATATACACTCATTGCTTTCTTATTTAATATATGCACTCTACACCCTACAGCAATGTAACTAATTTCTATTTTCTCTGATGTCCCCCCCCCCTTGCTCAACACATCATTGGTCTCCTAGCCTTATATGTGGCATTCGCTCAGAAGGCTAGTATAAAATCTCGCATCATCTATTTTCTACATATTTTCTGGAGAGTGGGGTTGAAATGACTTACCTCCAATAGATTTGTCCATGAATGCACAAATTTATTTGGATCGTGCGTGGAGTAAGGGTAATGTTCTAAACTCATGCGCTAGAGGCTCGGGATCAAGCTCTCACTGGATAAGTACAGTACTTATTTGTCACTCATCTACATGGCCTCCAGTCCCTCTCTGCAATGGCGGACATCAGAGGTTTAGTTAACCAGTGTTGCATTTACAATGTGAATGTTTGGACCTGTTCAGCATGGTATGGAGAGAGAGAGATAAAAAAAAAAACATATATATATATATATATACCGGTATATATATATATATATATATATACACACAGTATATACTGTGTATATATATATATATATGCACATACCCCATAGCTGGGGGTGGCCGACTCGAGACAGAGCCTGAACAGGGACAACACAACATATAAAACAAAATATAAATTCACACATGTCTAGGTTGCCCAGAAGACCCAAAGACCAAGGATCACTAGCATTTCCCCGGCCCCAGACCTCCCAGAGAGGTTCCGGTCTCAGCAGACAGACACGCAACAGAGCACACAACAATGCCCGCCCACACACAATCCAGGCATGACCCATCATATGTACCAGCTCCCCGGGCCAGGCACATGACGGATTATTATCTAGTCCAACTGGCGCCCGATGACCGCGTTATCACTCATCTATTCAGAAGCATTCTCCATTCATTCCTATTTATTACTGCTTCTCTTGCCTGTTCTACAGTCATCTCTCTATCTTCCAACACTTGTACTACACAATCTCTCCATCTCAACGGAGGCCTTCCTACCTCTACCTCGGACTCATATACTCTCTTTGTTAGCCTTTCATCTTTCATTCGCTCAACATGTCCATACCAGCACAGCACCCTTTTGGCCCTATATTAGAAAAATAATTAAAATTGTCAACCCTGGGAATGATTACCATACAAATATATTTTAAGTATTATGTATTGAGCAGAAGAGAAGAAATTATAATATATAATGTGTATTTAAAAATACTACAATTACAATATATATGGAAGGTTTATTGATAACAAACAATAATGGAATGTTGTATAATCATGGTCAGGAACATCAAGAATATATGATGGAGTAATTATGGTCTTGCGAGCCGTGGCATAGTCAGTAGAGCTTCGGCTACTGATCAAAGGGTCGGCGGATCGAATCCTCTCTGTCAAAATGTTATTGGTAGATGTCAAGCCCGGGCAACTTGACCTAACAATTTGTGACAAACGCCTAATCTTCATGGCCACCTTTTCTCGGGAATTACAGCGTCTGGCAAAAAAAAAAAAAAAATGGTGCACAACTTCTTTTTATCCCCTTCAGTACGCTACACCTTTTTTATGTAACTTATATTCTGGCTAACTTTGAAATATTTTATAGTTTAAGGGGGGATGGTTCACTTTTTGGTAGATTTGTTTCATTTATTTATTATTATTATTTTTTTTTTTAAGTTTCCTCCCTAGACCTCCATCAAACTTAAAAAAACATCCATCAGAATAGAATCTTCTAGAATAATTTGTAAATTTTTCGGTAGAAAAATGTCTCGGCCAAAGGCCGGTTGCTCTTAAGATTACAGGCTCGCTATCGCTCGCCAGGAAAAAATCTACACCTAAATGGCACGAAAGGTCTTAAAATTGACAAAATGGGGCAAAAGGTACAGTATTAAAATTGCCAAACTAATGGGCCGAACGTCATAAAATCTGAAAACTATTGAGGGTAAGCATGAGGAAGAACGGTGACCAGAAATACAGCCCATGTCCCCTTAAAAGGACCTATGTTATTCAAATGGTTTATTGAGATTGTATTAACCCCTTTGAGCCCTAGAAGACTGTATTAACCCCTTTGAGCCCTAGAAAAAGATAATAAACAAGATAAAATTATCTAATGGTAACCAGAATAAGACAAAAATGACATCATGCTGAAAAGGTTGCATTGCTGATTGTATTTTATTGTATTGTTTTATTAAGCGTTATTTCCACAGCAATTTTGATTAGTTCTTCTACGTTTATCTTGTGTCGTCCCAGTTTTGGTTTGTTCATTTTGCAAGTTTTACATTATAATAATATGAATACTAAATTAAATGGGAATTCAATTAACAAGATTATCATATATAAATAACACCTCCCCAACAAAAAGAACAATGTCCTGTAGATTATAATTGTAGGTAAAACCCTTTCTGATGGGACTATTTCTCACCCTGGCCCACAGACTGTTTAAGGAGAGGTTTTTTAGATGCTTCCCTAGACATCCATCAAGCTTAAAAAAAAAAAAAAAAAAAAAAAACCCCCTTTCAAGATAATTGTGTACATTTTTTGGTAGAAAAATTTCCCGGCCAAAGGCCGGTTCCTCTTAAAATACAGGCTCGCTATCGCTTGCCAGAATAAAAATCAACACCTAAATGGCATGAAAGGTCTTAAAATTGACAGAAATGGGGTGAAAGTTCTTAAAATATACTGTGCTTAAACTTCAATAAACGGCTACTGAGAGATAGATACTCATTAACAAAGGATGACAACTGGAATTAACAATTTAATAATAATGCAAACAATGTATTGTACATTGATTTAAGTAGGCCTACAATTAATAGTCTTCTTGCATGGCATTGATTTTAACTTTGTTAACTTTGTTGACTTCCCAAACTTGACTACTTCCTTTAACGTGACGATAGTGCGTTGTTATATGTGCGATTGGTTTGCTTGGGAAACAGATTAACTTGCTCATGTAGTGATGTACACCCTATGTGGTGGATTGTGTTCTTTTATTTAATAATTTTCATTTTAGTAAACGTTGTTTCCACATAGCGATTTTGATAATTTAATTTGACTTTATATTGTCCTTGTCCCAATTTTGGTTTGTTTAGTTTGCAAGTTTTACATTTTAATTCTGTATAGGAGTTGCAGCACCCTTCCCGCATGCTTGACAATACCATCATTAAACTCACATCATTTAATGCTTTAAAATAACTGGGCAGAAGCTATACTGGCTAAGCCATTTTGTCTTGTATTAAAACATTTGAGGTATTTATCACAATGATGTGTTAGGTTATACACCCATATCACAACTACAGTGAGTTCAAATTAACTTGGCAGCTTATACCACACTTCTTCTTAGTTTATGAACCTTCAGCACTGCAATGTTCTGCACTGAAATATGTATGCATTGTATCATAGACTACAGTAGATCTGGACTAGACACAAAAATGGAACTTTGCAGTAAGGGACCCAAAATTGGAGAACGAACCCCCAAATTAGAACCTCGAAACTGTGAAAATATCACATTTTCGAGGTTCGAACTTGGGGGTTCGTTCTCCGATTTTGGGTCCGTTACTTACTGCAAAGTTCCATGTTCGTGTCCAGTCCAGATCTACTGTACTGTAGTCTATGATTGTATGTACATACTCAGGCACATACCCAACTGCTGGGGGTAGCTGACTCGAGACCGAACAGAAACAACATTTAAAGTTCTAATTCTTAAGGTCCGGGACCACTTTCGCGTTCCCTCACCTCTTTCTCTGTCTCGTCGAGTAGGAGAATTTTACAAGGGGAGGAGGATTCCTAGCCACTTGCCCCCAGAAGCAAAATAGGATACTAAAAGAGATAGATACAGCTGAGGTTGGGTAAAGGATGCCAAACCTCACTCTGGAAAGCCGCCATTTAGGATGTGAGATTGTAACTACATTCTCTGTGGACAAAACGGTCTTTAACCCCCCCCCCCCCCCCCACACACACACACTCCGGCCTACCTGTCCTAAGGACAGTGTCAAGTACCCGGGCGATTTGGCCGAAAAACGTCTAGGCCTAGGCTACCGTATCTTTGTTATTTTAACTGCTAGAAAATCCCCACGCATGTCTAAACGTACTGTGGTTTCCAATCTGTAGACTGGCATTGAGTAGAGATCTCTAAGTCAACTGGTTCAGTTGTGATGACGATTTCCGTGGAGCACATTTTTCCGCGATTTTAGCCATACGAGACTTTTCATTACTGAAATAACAACATACAGACACAAAAATAAACTACGCCTCTCCTTCTTGTGTTCGGAGGTGCGCGGCGTCGGTCCAACCGGCTGTGTTTACATGCGTCGGACGGACGGCTTTCAAAACAAGCTGAATAGGCTTTCAAGCTTACTTCCTGTTATAAGGACACCCGGGGTCCTGCCCATCTGCCGCGGTGTCCTTATATAAGGACACCCGGGCTGGAAGGGTTAAACTTGTATGTATGTATGTATGTATGTACTGTACCACAAATTCCAGATGCCAAAGTTTCTATCTATTACCAGCCACTCCTTCACTGATCAAGGCGTCTGGCAATAGATAGATAGAAATTTGGGCATCTGGTGTTTTGGGCACCATAAAATTTAGCCACTGTGAATAAGAGTCCTATACCCTGTTCCGGGTAAACATGAGGGAGAAGGGGATCTAGAAAAATTAACCATCTCCCCTTAAATATTCAATTGCTAATATCAGTAACATGTCACCAATATGTTCACAAGTCATCAAGGTGCATATTATTACACTCACACAACAGTACATAAAATTACTCCAAGTTATATTTAAGGGGAGATGGTTCACTTTTTGCATGTATTCATTATTTTTCTAGTTTCCTCCCTAAACTTCCATCAAATTAAAAAAAAACATCCATTAGATCCCCCTTCTAGATTAATTTGTAAGTTTTTCGGTAGAAAAATGTTCCGGCCTTAGGCCGGTTCTCCGGTTCTTCCAACATTACAGGCTCACTATCGTTCGCTAGGAAAAAAATCAACACCTAAATAGCACGAAAGGTCTAAATATTGACGAAGAAATGGGGCGAAAGATTTTAAAATCGACTAACTAATGGGGCAAACATCTTAACATCTGAAAACTAATGGGGCTAAACATGAGGGAGAAAGTGGTCCAGAAAACCGGCCCAACCCCCCTAAAATTGCACTTGATCACGAACCCCTTCAGTATTTGAGGGCACACTTATTCCTTTTATTCTGGCTATTAGTAGATGATTTTATAGTTAAGTAAGGCATTTTGGAGAAGCTAATTGAAATATAGTCCGTTCATTCTAGGTTGGGCAGAAATCGTAACCTCTAACTTATGTACCTAAAAAAGGACTAGAGCAAATGAGCTGTCAATTTATACAGATATTCCCTCGCCAAGTCTTCCTATTTGGTAGAAATATTAGCTCGATTACTCTAGTCCCTTTTGAGTTATGAGAGGTTAGGGGTTACCATTTCTGCTCAACCTAGAATGAACGGACTACTGTATAGTACTTTACTCTGATTCTTAGAGGGCATTCCAAAGCTGAATAAAATTGTCTGATGATAGCCTGAATGAAGTGCAAATAAGATGTCCTAATACTGAGAGTTAACTCTACAATGAAGGTTTATATATTATTACAGTACACAATACTGTATTATCATTTTCCCAGTACTGTACTGTAGTGAGGGAGGAAGCACCAATTCATTCAAAATACTGCACCTTAAATAACATAATAGGTAATGTCAAATCTGCCACAGCATTAAATTTACCACTTGTCCTATAAATCAACAAGTTTCATGTCCAAAGTACAGTAATAAGGAAGGTAGTATTAGATAAATATTTTTCTTAACCCTCTCAGTATCTTATGACGCATTATTCTTCTTATTCCGGGTTACTGTTAGACTATTTCATTTAGATTAGAAGGATATTTGGCAGTCAGAGGGTTGATTGAGACCGTCTTTGCCCTTGTAACTCCCACATATAATTCCAAAACTGTATAAAATTGTCTAATGATAGCCAAAATAAACTACTAAAATGCGTCATAATCCTCAAGGGGTTAAGGTAAGCTTAGGAAAGGCGACAACAAAGTTCTTTCATTCACCAAGAAGACATGCATACATACAAATAAACAAATACTTAAGATAAGTTCAGTATTTTTCTCAGTGACTGGAAGCACCTGAACATCCTGAAGGCCACAAAACAAGGCACTAAGTTTTAACGTTCTCCCACTTCTTTCTACATCAACTCCACCAAGACATTCAACTCAACACTGAAGTTCATCTGAAGACAAGACTGACATAGCATCAGTCTTGCGTCCTGAGGGAGAGGCCACAACTGAATCGCCACTCTGCTCCTCTGTCATCCGTCGGCTGGTGCCCCTTCTCCCATCCAACACCACTTTCAACTCCATCCCTCTGTCTGATCCCCCATTTAACTTGTATGACAACAGTTCATTAACCCATAAATACACAGGGATGCAAATTTACATCAAAGCATTAAAAATATTGATAATAACAATAATTCATATCTTCTCTTTAATTAAATATTTGGAGAGCATATACGCCGGAGACAATTACCTTGGCAAACTTGCAAAGACAATGATACCAGTACAGTATATCCCCCCCCCCCAAAAAAAAAAAAAAAAATCTATGGCAGAGGTGCAATGTCATGGAATACAAACTCATCAGGAGCATACATTTGTATCCCCGTGCACAAGAGGGTTTTGGGGAATACTGTGCAGTACCTGTACTTTTACTTCTAATACATTTTGTCTATCCTCATTCTAATGTGTTTTGTTTACCCTCATATTAATAGGCACTAAACTCTAAAATTACCAATGTAGTCCTATAAAAATCATCACCTCAAATACCTTTTCATCACATCTTTCTATTATACCCATACCTGCAGTCTTCCTTTTCTTGACTGATATTTTCACTGTCTTCTAGTTCCCTCACAAGTCGTCTTCGTCCATCCCGGTGTCCATGAAGTCTAGGAAGGCCTTGTACACCTCTCGTGGCAACGCGCTGATGAGGGAAATCGTCAGTATACGGTACAATTTGTTACACTTGCCATATTATAACTACAAAAGGTTCATTGAAGTGGTGCCTAAAGTAGAGTTCAGCACCCTCATGAAATGCTTATTATCATACATAATGTGGAAGAACACACACAGATAAAGCATGAATTAGAACCAAAGAGCATATCCCTTACTTTCAACAGTGGTACAAGGACCAGACACTCGGTGGCATCATCCCTAAATTTTAACTATACCTGTATACTGTATGCCATATACCTGTATATAAATTAGCTTATAGGAAGTAGAGAATTCTCAACCCGCCAGCCCACTACCAAATATTATTTTACATTGAGGGGGATTTTCTTTTTTCTTTTCTTTTTTCTTTTTACATAAAAAAGAAAAAAAAAGAAAAAGGAAATACACAAACATAAAGCTAATATAAAAATGTCTATACACCTAATGGTGAACTATTCATAGAAATTTGTATGGTAACAATTAGTTTTAAACTGTTGTTGATTAAATAGCAGTGGAAAGGTACTCTGAGGACGTGATTTCCAGAAAGAGGTGGTTCAAGGTGTAAAATAATGAAGTTTGAAAAGCACTGTACAGTGCTAAATGTCCAGTCGTGGGCACTGACAGATACCCTATACTCAGTTTCTTTTCATCTGACGGTAAATTGAATCCCTTGGCAGCAAATTTCTCGATACTTGATGGGAAAATATGAAACTACTGTACTATGTCTCTGCATCATATTAAGACCAAGTTTATATAATTAGCACCATATTTCACTACAAAATCTTCAAAATAACTGAGAAATCTTCATGGGAACTTTGCAATTTACCATCAGTTGAAAAGAAACAGTATAGTGCCACGAGGAAAGATGCAAAAAGGTGGCACAATAGATGCAGGTTCATTGAATTTAGGTACAACATAATGTACTTACTTGGCAATTTTGAGCACATAGAAGTCCTTTCCAGGTATACAGACAACCTCCTCTTCCCTCCTGACCCCTTCTATGATCCTGGTGGCACATTGCTCCGCCGAGGTGATGGGATTCAATGATGGGAACCTGAGGATATAAAATATAGATCAAGTCGGTGTCATACAAGCAATTTTAGCAGTGAGTTTGTAACTGAAATTGTTGAAGAGAAGAGAGAAGATATGAGAGGCGACAAAAGAAAACGAGAGAACAAGAAATATGAAGCGACAAGTAGAGACGAACAAGTAAATATAATCCAACCTGATGCGAGGCTTCTGTGCCAGTCCTGTGTCGACCACGAAGGGATGGATGCAGGTGAGGCGTATGTTGGGGTGACGACCAGCGTACCTTAGCTCTTCCGTCAATCCCTCCATCAAACCTGCGGGGATAAAGCATTATTAACACAAGCTAGGGAGGTGGAAGAAAGATGGAGTTAATACTTTACATAATAGAGGACTGGGCATTGAAGAGGGAAAGAAGCTGGTACAAATGATGATTGATTGATTGATTGATGCAGTTTTTACCACCATACACTCCCTGCTGAATAGCAAGGCTAGGGTGGGTGCCCTGATGAATCAGGGACTTAGTGAATAGTTGCCACAGATTGCTAGACCGCACCGTTCACCAACAGCACTGACGTCTGCCAATAACACACTGGCTGGCCCGAGGCTCGAACCGTCTGTGCTACTATTAAATGAGACAAACTTGCACAGGTAGACTACAGGTAGGACGATCTCAAGTCTTCCATCTTGAGACAGCTGGTGGTGTATCAATGAGTGAAGTACCTAACACACCTGATTTCATTTGTAATCAACATGAAAATTCAAGCCATGTTTTACAGATCTTGGTTGTAATAAGGCCATACATAATTTTGTTGTAAACAAATAATATATATATAGAATTCTATTACCAAATTGTACTGCAGCAACTTACCCTTGACAGCATACTTAGAGGCACAGTAAGGCACAAGGTTGGAGGTGGCCATGAGACCTGCAATGGACGACACCGAAACAATATGGCCGCTTCTTCGAGTTATGAAGTCTGGCAGCCACTCCTGTATCGTCTGAGCGAAAGGAAATCATGCGATGAAAGATTGCTTAACTATTTCAGTAAAATATATTTTTTAAATTTTAACTTTATACATTATACATTTTAATTAAACAGAAATTACGGACTTACCCAGAACTGTGAGTAGACATTGATGTCGAATATCTTGTGGACCTCTTCAGGCGAGTGTTTGAGGAAGGGTTTGCTGGGCATGATCCCGGCATTGTTGATTAGGATGTCCACCTCTCCTACCTCACTTTTTATCTGGGGGGTAAGGAGAGAAAAGGGTTCAGTAGTATGTATATACTATACCCTTAAAATCAAATTATAATAAGTACAAGTAGAACATTCTACTGTACTTCTTTATCTATCTAGTCCCTATAGTTAATATTCCTCTCTAAATTGTTTGTAGAGGAAAAAGAATACTCCCTACGTAACTTGTACATGTTGTAAGAGTTGACTAATAGGGAGGTGATAAGTTGGTTCTAATGCATAAGGTGCTGAGCATCCTCTGGCTCCCACAGTTTACTTACTTTTACTTTATTACGGTACCATACTTTAGTTTCTCTCATCAGTGTGTTGACGAGGAACACCAACCTCTGGTGTCACCACTTCTCAAGAAATCCTGTAATGGAAAGAACAGAAGAGGACAATAATCCTAACAATTTTCTTCACCCACTCCCTACCCTCTTGCAACCTTTTAGCCCAGGACCCTGAACTGGATACTTGACGATGCCTTAAATTACCACAAGGAGAGAGGCATAATAAACCAATGAATTAACAGCTTATTCCTTGCTTACAAAATTCACTATACAGTATATCTATTGCCATATGCCTCAATCCCTGTGGGGCAAAACTTCCTCATACCCAGGAAAACACTAGACTATCATACTGTAAGCCATAATACCCAGTTATGACTTGTCTTAGGGTATTAACTGTGCTAGAATTACTATCTATCTATCTATTTACTCAGGCCCATTCCTTTTTTTTTTTTTTTTTTTTTTTTTATCAGGGGGTGGCCAACTCGAGACAGAGCACGAACAGGGACAACATAACACAAAAGAAAACCAATTCACACACAAAAACAAAACACAAATTCACACACACTCTAGGTCACCTAGAAGACCCAGATACCAGGGATCACCAAGGTCACTTCAGCACTCCCCCGACCTCCCGGAGAAATTCTGGTCTCAGCAGGCAGACATGCAGCGAAGCCGCCACCACACTTCCAGACGTACCCTTCATATACAGTACTGTATATACCGGCTCCCCGGGCCAGGCGCCTGACGGACTATTATCTAGTCCAACTAGCGCCCTAGAATTACGATGTCAGAAAGTAGAAAACAACGATCAGATGGAGATATGATGTGGTAAATGTTTAGAGTATCTGGGCCCTGGAGTTTATATTGACCTGACCAACCCACCCATGCCAGGTGTTGAGAAGCCTCGAGAGTGGCGCACTTATTGGCCATTACAAGCTTCCATCAATCTCCAAGGTTCCTACACAGGTTTTGTTAAGGGGACTGGTTATTTTTTGGGGTCAATTTATTTATATATTCATTTTTGTTTAGTTTCCTCCCTAGACCTCTATCAAACTTAATAAAAACATCCATTAGATCCCCCTTCGAGATTAATTTGTACATTTTTCGGTAGAAAAATGTCATGGCCGAAGGTCGGTTCTTCCACAATTAAAGGCTTGCTATCGCTCGCCAGGAAAACAAAATTAATAGCACGAAAAATCTTATTATCGATAAAGAAATGGGATGAAAGGTCTTACAATCAACAAACTAATGGGGCAACATCTTAAAAAACGCAAAACTAATGGGGTAAGCATGAGGAAGAAAGGGGACCAGAAAAACGGGCAATCTCCCCTTAATTAAGCTCGGTTCACACGTGCACGAATTAACGTCACGTCCGTCCCCGACCAAGAAAATAGGCAGGACGGCATCAATCTGGAGGCCCCATGTGGCCCCGATGGCCACTAGGGCCGTTCCAACGTTTTTTTGCCACCGTTCTCATCCCGTTAATCGGCGTCTAAACGCCGCCAGGCTGCGTCTAGACGACGACTGCTCCCGTGTGTGTCCCCGACATAACACGTTTTCTGGCAGTTGCCCCGACCCACACGGACCATTCTATGCATGCACAAAAAGGACGCCGCCTAGGCATGGCGAATTAAGGGGTCGGGGACGGACGGGACGTTAATTCGTGCAAGTGTGAACCTAGCATTAAAACTGTAAGCTCCATTTCCTCCTCTGTACAGCTACTATACGGTACTTTCTGTCTATAATACTGTACTGTGCAATCGCGATAATAAGTGATGTCTCGGCACCAAGAATGTTTTGAACAATATTGGTATCAGCAATATCTAAGCTTTATTACTTCATATCAAGTGAAATATACACATGTTTCTACACTTACCCACCCTATCCAACATCTGACAGACATTAATACAGCACAGAGCAAGCCAAACGTAATGACAACTGGGACATGACTTATTAGCGTGACCGTACCTTGGCAGCCACTTTTTGTACCTCCTCCCTCTTGGACACGTCACACCGATACCCCCAAACTGCGCCTCCCTCTACGCTGATATCAGAGACAGTCTTGTTGTTGTTCGTCTGTCAAGGGAAATGGTGAATACAGTAGGTTATATTTAATTTGTTAAAATGTTTGTCATGTATTTAGTTTACCCTTTTAATCCAGTCACTTTTATGAAAATTATCCTAAACAAAAATTAATAATAATAAACTAAGTAATAGGTACAAGTTTATCATCAGTTTTACTTCCTTTAATTATATTTTTTCACTAACTAACTCTAACTCTAACTTCTAAACTCAATTAATGAAATCAACAAATACATGTGGCACTCCAAGGACTCGAACCTAGGATACTCACACCAAAATTCCATGCATTTATGCATTACGCTATCAATTCAAAGCACAATCATCAATTAATTCATTCACTGACCTCATCAATATCCAAACAGATGACCTTGGCCCCTAGTCGAGCAAACTGTAGACTCAACTCTCGCCCGATGCCATGACCGGCGCCTGTGATCTACAAGAGAAATAGATTTGGTCAGCAAACACATAAAGCTAATCAATCAAAGAAAAAGAAGACTAAAAAGAATGAATTAAGGGAGCCCACCTCTCTTTTTTTCTCTTTCTCTCCCTCTCTCTTTGGCTTGTATCCAATCGGCCCCATTCAGCCTACTGTTTTAAGACGTTTACCCCCATCCAGGTGTCAATATTTTCCTGGCGAGCGGTAGCGAGCCAGCATATACAGTACATATTTTTGTTTTGACAGCAAGCTAAATCTGTACATTTTTCGATAGAAAAATGTTTCTGGCGAAGTCGGATTTCTCCATACAATGCTGGCTCGCTATCGCTCGCCAGGAAGAAATCAACACCTGGATGGGGATAAACGTCTTAAAACAGTTAGCTGAATGGGTCCGAATGGATACAAGCCAGGGAAAGAGAGAAAAGGAGAGAAAGATAAAAAAAGACGGTGAACCCCCTTAAAAGTAGCCTAACCCTTTAGGGGTTGGGATATGACCTAGTACTTTACTCGTCTCAGAATTAGCCTGTGGAAGAGTTGATGAGATGGGCAGGATGGATTGAACACAATTTTTGCAATATAGTTAAAGAAGTTGAGTGAGGTGCGACTTATGCCAGAGCCAAAACATGAGCATCAAAGGAGGCAGTGGATACTAAACCCTATGGTATATAAAGGAAAGAAGGCAAAACTGTATTATCACTAACCAAGACGAGTTCCCCGGCAACAGGCTTAGGTGCCTGGGGTGACACAGTGCGCCAGGCAGCTAACAGTGTTAACACCACCGCACGGCACAATAGGTGCAGGAAGTCAAACACCAGCAACACATACTGGTAAAATATTATCGCCCCAGTTATCATCTTCTGCAAATAAAAATATACAATATAATATCCATGGTATACGTATATAAGTAACTACAGTAAAGTATAGGATGGGGATTGGGAAATGTTGCAAGCTTAAATGTATTTGTTGATTGGAGATGATGATAATAATAATAATAATAATAATAATAATAATAATAATAATAATGCTTTATTCCAGACTCGCACAGTACAGAGGGGACCATACTGTACTGGGGTCCATATAAACCTTATAATAACATACAGTACTGTACAAATAAACATACATGGGGTCCATATAAACCTTATAATAACATACAGTACTGTACAAATAAACATACATGGGGTCCATATAAACCTTATAATAACATACAGTACTGTACAAATAAACATACATGGGGTCCATATAAACCTTATAATAACATACAGTACTGTACAAATAAACATACATGGGGTCCATATAAACCTTATAATAACATACAGTACTGTACAAATAAACATACATAACAAATAAAATACTACCCAGTTTGCCAGTATGTAGTTCACAGCACTGTCCCAACCAAAAACAGTGGCCATCAAACTACTGTGTAATTTAATTACCAAATGTCTTGATAGTGTACAGTATTACAGTATCACATCATTTAGCTACCGGTACAGGAAATTGCTACAGTACAGTATAGAAATACCGGTAATGCACTGTGAGGTTCAGTACCGGTATGCTAATTCTGTAAAGTAGCAGGGTTAGACATAACGCAACCTCGTTCAATGTGCCTGAATCCTAGAGTAGTGCTTTGAGTTTGTAGCATTTTAATTATATTAGATAGTATGGAGTGCACTGTAGAACGACTTACAATGGAGGGAAGGGATGAAGGTTAGGAGCTTACAAGTTAATATGGTGGTGAGTTATTTTTGCTGTACCTATGTAAAGGTGTGGTGTGGGTAGTAACTTTATCCTGTGTGGTGTGTGTGTGGAGCTTAAGAAGAAGAATAAAAAAAATACAAAAAAAAGTCCCAAGATAATTAAGTGAAGCTCCGAAAGGTTGGGTGCTTCACATGTCACACTAGATAGTGACAGTGGAGCTTCAAGGTTTTGGTTGCTTCCTTTCTGCTGCACTAGATGACAAAACCTTACTTATACACGTTGAGTGATTTGGAGAGAGCAGCTATATACTGTATAGCATCTTTCACAGCATCTTTGCTGTGAGTTGATGACGATATAGGGGGTATTTTCTTTGATGTTTCAGTGTAGCCAGGAACATTGTAGAACTGCAGGAATGATCAGATCACCTCAGAAAAACCCTTGACGTTTGGCAAAGGCTCGAACTGAGGTCCACTTGGTCCGCAGTCCTCCATGCTATCCACTGTGCTATTGCCTCCCCCAAGGTATGTAAGAAGTGTAATGGTGTGAGAGGTAGACTGAGTGATATGGCTGATTTTACCTGTGATACATGCCACGGGAACATCCAAGCTTAGCCTAAGATGGAAAAAGTTGATATTGGGATGTTTCTTTGGAGGGTGTTGACAAATTCTGTTACTGGAGGATAAGATTAGTATTGGGGGTAGTGCAAAGTCTACCTCTGCTGCAAGAGTCAGAAGTGGGTGAAAGAATTTCAGAGTTGTTATTGACAGTGAGGGTCTCTCCTTCTGCACTATGGGGAAACTGTAAGCTGAATGTGTGAAAAGTGTGTTTTTATGGTAGTGAGATGCAGGCAATTAAAGATATAGATGCTGTAAACTTGAGTGTACTAAAATGGGTACCAGGTATGGTGAAATGGATTTGCCATGGCACAATGAGAGAGGAACCAGTGAGAGCAGAATTGAGAGCCATTTGGTAAAGATGAACAGAGTATCAATGAGGCGTACTGACAGACTGCATTGATTTAGCCATGTAGAGAGAATGGATACAGAGGATTGTGTGAAGTGTTAAAAGTAGGGAAGTACTGTAGAGGGAAAGACCACAGTTGAATGATCAAGGAAGATCTAGGATACAAGGTCTTGAGGAGTGATCTTAGAGTTAAGGGACTTGACAGGGATGTTACTAGATTATGTCCATGCTTTTGAAAAGAAAGCAAAGGATTTCCCCACTCCTTGGTAAGATACCCTCGAATATACAATACCTTACCTGATCTTACAGCTTAGCTACAAATGTAAGATATTTATGATGATAATTTATATGACTATATATGTCACCATAAGATGAAATTGACCAGCTAAGGTTGTTAACAGTGAGTGTAAGGCACCTCCACAGTGATTGTACCTTTCAGCTATCACCACAATGAGTCAACTGGCCAGGAAATTGAAAGTGAAGTAAGAAAAGATAACTCTACTGTAATTGACCTGTACTCTAATCTATTACTGTACTGGTATCTAATAAGCTGCAATCAAACAAAATATGAGTGCCATACCAAGATAAGGTCTATCTATCTATCTATATGCCCAATCCCCATTTTTCCTATTTTTATTTTTATTTACTATTTATTTATTTATTTATTTTTTTATTTTTTTTCCAAATCAAGACCAAATTATAAGAGCTGGTAAGCACTTTCAATCAGAGGATTCTATTTTGTTTGCATCTAATGCACCAGTACAGTATTATTGATAGGGTATGTGAAATCAATTAGCTCCAGTCAAACAAATCATATGTTCACATGACATGATAAAAATATCAGTTAGTAAGTCGACTCATATTCATACTCTTAACTTATACGGGACTGTTTTAATTAAATGAGATTATACAATACAACAAAAAATATATAATAATAATAATAATAATAATAATATATCAACTGTGACATACTCAGATCAAATGGTTAATCAATTTGTACTCTACTGTAATCTAGAACTGATCTACAGTATATGAATGAGTTGCAATACTGTAGTTACAATTTGTTCTCTACTGTAATCTAGAACTGATCTACAGTATATGAATGAGTTGCAATACTGTACACTCAACCCTCAGCTATCACGCACTTAGCTATCGCGTTCCACAGCTATCGCCTGCTCCCCAAAAGCTGTCAGACCATGGCTTTCACGCCTATGAGCTGGCTATCACGCACCAAATGTGGCCAAAAATACAACAAAATTGGAAATTCCCAGGCGGGCGGCAAGCATACGTTTACGATACTCGCTCCCTGATTGGGCGTGACTCATGGGAAGCAAGCGCTGTGATTGGCCGCCACCCATCCTCCTACCCTCCCGCCATACTTACAATTTCTCAGTCTTACTTGTACCCCCATTGTTGTCTGGTTAAAACTGTGAAGTGTTTTTATACCTGTGAACAATGGCTACTAACCCACCCCAACGGCCACCGAATCCCCCTACCTTCTCTCAGCGTAATGTGACCGCACCAAATCGAGACATTAAGAAGAGAAAGAACCTTACGTATGCTCAGAAACAGGAAATTGTGGACTTAATAGGCAAGGGTGAAACAAAAAGGAGTGTGGCAAAGAAGTTTGGAGTGAATGAATCGACAGTGAGGGGGATTTATCAAAAGCGAGAAAACATAAAGAGTCACATGAAACTTGCCCCATCAATTGCTGCATCGAATGCCTTTCGAAGTTCTAATAAAGTGCTACTTAAGACGGAACAAGTGTTGGGGCGATACTTGAATAAGCAGGCAAAGCGGAACTTGCCCGTGGACACACGTGAGATTACGGTCACAGCCAAGGAGATTTATCAAAGTGTGGCCCGTAAGCTTGGTGTGGATAACCCCCAAGCATTTCAGGCTTCCAAAGGGTGGGTTAGCAAGTTCATGAGCCGCCATACAATTAAGAGTGTTAAAGTATCGGGTGAGGCGGCTAGTGGGGACAGGCCTGCCGCTCGTGCATATCCAGAGGCCCTGAAAAACATCATAGAAGCGGGACAATACACTCCAGACCAAATATTTAACATGGACGAAACAAACTTCTATTGGAAGACAATGCCCAAACGTACATTTATCACCAACAAGTCAGCCAAAATTAGGGGTAGAAAGGTGATAAAAGAACGCTTCACCCTGCTCTTCGCCATGAATGCTTCAGGTAGCTGCTGCTTGAAACCTACCATCATTCATCGCGCCAAGAGGCCTAGGGCTTACAAGGGGCATGATATGAACAAGCTAAATGTCCACTGGCTATCTTCCAAGAAAGGATACATGTCTGCCAAGCTCTCCCTGGACTGGTTTAAGGAAGCATTCGTTGCGGAAGTTAAGGAGTACTGCAAGGCCAAGAACGTTAGATTTAACATTCTACTCCTGCTGGATAATGCCCCTGGCCATTCACCCCTTATGAGGACGGAGAACCCTAACGTGAAAGTGGAATTCTTGCCTCCCAACACAACCTCCCTAATCCAGCCCCTCGACCAGGAGGTGATTGCGGTAGTGAAGGCTGCATATTCTCGACGGCAGTTTCGTCAGATGCGGCAGGCAACACAAGACTATCAACTTATTCAGCAGTTGGTGGATAGTGAGGATGAAGGAGAGGACGAGGAAGCTGAAGCAAATACCGAATCTGAAAAAAATGTGATTCGGTATTGGAAGAATTACAATGTCAAAAAGGCAATAGACTTGGTGGTAGATTGCTGGAAGAATGTAACCCCGGCTACAATCAACCATGCATGGCGCAACATTTTGGAGGGTCTACCAGAGGACAGGCAGGTAATAGTGGCAGGTGAGCTGCAGTCAGTGGATGCAGAGTTAGAGGCAGCAGCAGAGGAGGCAAGAGGGATCGCTGGCCGTGGTTTTGCAGAGACAACTGGCGAGGATATCAGGGAAATGTTGAGGCCAGCAAATGTTACAGCAGAAGACCTACTCCAGGAGGACGAAGAAGGACAGGAGGATAGTGCAGAAGATGAAGAGAATGTTGAAACACAAATGGACGGCATTCCCATGAGCGACATAAAACTCCTCATAGAGTTAGGTGGACAGATGCGGCATATTATTGAGCAAGATTCAAACGTGAACAGTGAAACAAGGACATCCTTACTTAATCAGGTCTTGGCAGGTTATGAGGATAGGTACCACGCCCATATCAACTCTCTCCAGCAACGCCAGATCACAGACTTCTTTCGTGGTCGGCCAGGCCCCTCGACCTCCCTCAACCAGGCCCCTCCGACCACCCTCAACCGGGCCCCTCCGGTGAGCCTCGACCGGGCCCCTCCGGTGAGCCTCGACCACGGCAACAAATCGATGAACAGCCTTTACTTACGGCACTTGAATTGGATACAGTGGATGATGACACTTCAGAATTTGAAGGATTTGATGTTGAAGGGATACTGAACGAGATAGAGCAACGTAGGAGTGGCCAATAATTCGCCACCCCTAGCCTCGGAACCCAACCCACCTAAATCCCTCAACACACCTAAAAAGGTAAATGTGATGGTGTAATATGTTCTTATATTTACTTTTATAATGTTTCTTATAATTATTATTATGTTATGTTAGTGTTCAGTGGAAATTATTAGGTAAAAATAGCAAAATACGAAAAATAGTTGTCAAATTCGGCACCCAGGCACCAATTAGAATTATTCCCATTAGTTGTTGTTGTTGTTGTTGTTGTTGTTCCCCAAGCTGCCTGGCCGAACAGCCCCAAGGCCCCGAGTAAGGCCAAGGCCATAAACGAGCGACCCCACAGAACCCTCCCTGCCGACCACAATAAAGCCTGGGTGACCGAAGCCACTCCATGGCGGGGGGCTGAGAGGGTGCGTAAACGCCCGGGAAACCAAAGCCCCACCCAGGGCCCTGTGCCCCTCAGCAATTATGAAGAGAAAGTTGAGGGGCAAAGGAATAATGTGACGCTTTAGCTTCCAATCTTGGTAGATTGGGAGGTCAATCCACGGAAGAGACGCCGTCACTCGAGATCTAGAAAATATATAAGTAAAAGGAACAGTCAGAGTAAGCTATGGGTATGGCAGAGATCGCTCAGGTCTCACTCTGATAGACCAGCCCATCACCAGATTCCCATTAGTTCATCAGTATGGCTATCGCGGTTACGGCTACCGCGCGGCTATAGCTGCACCAATTAGGAGCGATAGCTGAGGGTTGAGTGTAGTTACAATTTGTACTATACTGTAATCTAGAACTGATCTACAGTATATGAATGAGTTGCAATACTGTAGTTACAATTTGTACTCTACTGTAATCTAGAACTGATCTACAGTATATGAATAAGTTGCAATACTGTAGTTACAATTTGTACTCTACTGTAATCTAGAACTGATCTACAGTATATGAATGAGTTGCAATACTGTAGTTACAATTTTCCCATAAATCAAGGACATTTGGTGCACAGATTTAGCTTTCTTTATACAGAATTTCCCTTCACTATCATTAATACAGTACCTAGTATATCAGTACAGTCAACCCGACTATCGTGTCTAATTATTGCTGCATGTGCGTGCGATGGTGGAAATTAATGATAGGGGGAATTTAATAATTTATGGGATTAATCAATTTGGCTCCTAGAGGTTCGTAACTCAACCATATTTTCAACTTTGTATCCTACTGTTTGCCATCTACTGTATTAGTATTTTTGGTGTATAAAGGATTAAATAGTGGTTAAACATTTGGTGCTTAACCCGGGAACTGCGGGGAGACTCTTAAGAGTTCCCCCGGCGGACTGCGGGAAGACTCTTAAGAGTAAGGGAAAAAAAAAATCCATTTAAAACACCCAAATTTTATTTTTTATTTTTTTTTGCCCCTGGGCCATGCCAAATATCACTCCTCCACCTCCCCTCCTTCCCCACTTTCCTCCCCTCCTTCAGTTATCACCTATTTTCCCTGTTATTCCCTTATTCTGTGGTTTATTTTCGTGCTAACATTAGCGAGTTGGTAGCAGGGCGTTGTCATCACTGTTACCAAGCGTGGGAAAGAGCGAGAGAGAGACTATTGCGGAACAGTGTCTCTCCAGACAAGGGGAGGGGTGGAGGGCAGGGAGGTTGCCTCAGCCATACATTATGTAACTCCCAGCCTGTATCGCCAATTTTGACCATCCAAACACTGTTTCCACTTGTTTTATTGTTGTAACAGGTTAATACCTTTATAATCAACCTATAATAGGCGCATATGGATAAGTATTAATGCTATTTATGGTAAAATAACGATGTTAGTGATGGGAACAGCTCAAATACGTCAGCACAGGAGTGTGGTGTCTCATACCCCCCATGCGCAGCCGAGAGGTTAAGTGAATAAATAGTGGTTAAATAGTATAAAACCAGTCAATAAGTTTAACACTTTGGCTATGGGCATATTTCCGCCATATTAGGGCTCATTCAGGAACTCATGATTGATTAGGCAAGTGTCTGAATGAAATTAATATTTTTCAGCCAAAAACTAGAAGAAAATAGCTTCAAAATGACACCAAAACGAGCTTTGTAGCTCACGGGCTTCACCTGCAGCGCTACCATAGACATTCACTAAAATGAGCAATTATCGCTAATGTCTAGCTACATTTGCTTTTGGCAGTGCTGTATATCTCGCGAGAGCACAACTCAGATTTTTCAGTGCCACAGCCGGCTGGCTGGAGGAAGGATGTGTGGCCTGTCGCTCCCTCGCTCTCGATTCTACTGTACAGGCTTTAAAGGCCTGTAAGTTGCCATGGCATTCAGGAATGTCTCCCGCAGGCAATGGGTTAATAAGTTCCAGTTTTTGCGAGTATGTTAGGTTAACCCACTTCTCCACCAGTCTTGAAGGTCCCAGGGTATACTATTTGTCTGATCTTAAGGTTTCAAAAGTGCTAATTTTCAGCTCTGGGTGCACTGGTCTGGTCTGGTGATAATTCGGGGAGATGACCTTTACAACGGCCCCCCCTATTGGCGTTGCAATTATTTGATCGAGCTCGGTTTTCTTTTCTTAGTTTTGGGAAATGTACTTTTTTTTGCCTCTTTGGCCAAATTTTTTTAATGATTCATTTCACTTCTTCCTTATTTGTTTCTTCCTTAAATAAAAGTTTCTCCACTAAATCGATTTGGTATGGTCTTTCAAATAATTTAAGGTTGGTTTTGGTGTGCTATGGTCGCAAACGCAATTTTTGAAGTGTGCGCGATAGTGAGAAATCGCGAAAGTCGAATGTGTGATGGAGGGGGTTGACTGTAGGCTACTGTACTGTATTAAAAAAATATATAATATAAAGCAAATCACCCATCCATACCATAAGAAAGTTACTAACGGCATCTAAGTTTTTCATTTTCGTCTAAGATTTTACGGCTCACACGCTTGGTAACTTGCCACGACCAAAGAGACAACTGTAGGTCAATAGAGAGACTTGATGATTTGAGCCTCACTGACCGGGAGTTACGTAAGCCTTAGGATTGCGTACAGTGGAAGATAAGATTTAGGTGGTGGAGTCACACCAGCATTTTTTCTGGCAATTTTCTGTGAGCAATCTTATTGAAGCAACATACTGGGGCTCTTCTGCAATCGCATTGGTAACTACTTTAGATGGTTAGTATTGTATGCTGTTTCTTTGGCAACATTTCTGGCCCTTTAAGCATTGTTAACGGAAACTATACTGACAATAGACACATTAACCCGGGAACTGCGGGAAGACTCTTAAGAGTAAGGGGGAAAAAAAATCCATTTAAAACACCCATTTTTTTTTTTTTTTTTTTGTTATTGCCCCTGGGCCATGCCAAATATCACTCCTCCACCTCCCCTCCTTCCCCACTTTCCTCACGTCCTTCAGTTATCACCTATTTTCCCTGTTATTCCCTTATTTTGTGGTATATTTTCGTGCTAACATTAGCGAGTTGCAAGCAGGGCATTGTCATCACTGTTAGCAAGCGAGTGCAAGCGAGTGCAAGAGAGAGAGAGAGAGTATCGATCGACAGTCTCTCTCCAGACGTGGGGAAAAGTGGTGGGAAGGAAGGTTGCCTCAGCCATACATTATGTAACTCCCGGCCTGTATCGCCGATTTTGACCATCCAAACGCTGTTTCCACTTGTTTTATTGTTGTAACAGGTTAATACCTTTATAATCAACCTATAATAGGCACATATGGATAAGTATTAATGCTATTTATGGTAAAATAACGATGTTAGTGATGGGAACAGCTCAAATACGTCAGCACAGGAGTGTGGTGTCTCATACCCCCCATGCGCACTTCAGAGGTTAAGGGGAGATGGGTAGTTTTTCTGGCCCCCTTTCTCCCTTGTGTTTAGTTTTCAGATTTTATGACGTTCGGCCCATTAGTTTGGTACCGGTAATTTTAAAACGTTTCGCCCCCCTATTCTTGTCAAAATATTAAGACTTTTTGTGTCATTTAGGTGTCAATTTTTTCCTGGCGAGCGATAGTAAGCCTGTAATTTAAGAGGAATCGGCCTTTGGCCGGGACATGTACAAATTTATCTTGAAGGGGGATCTTGGGGGGGTAGGTTTTTTTTTAAGCTTGATGGAGGTCTAGAGAGGAAGATCAAAAATATATTAATATATAAATATATAGAGCCAAAAAAATAACCACTGTCCCCTTAACATGAGTTGTATTCATACACGACACTTGTACACACAAAACCAGCAACTTAGAGAGATGGAGTCACAAGTTTATTTTCAGGGATCTTCTGTGAGAATTATTTATTTATTTCTGGCAATTTTTCCATTGGTATCATAAATGAGGCCGACAGTAGAATAATCTTTGTGGCTGGATTCATATAAAACTTTAACTCAGAGGCTGTTAACCCAGGAAGTGTGTTAGGCCTCACGGATGGCTCGGTACCGGTATTTAAATATGCGTAAAAAGAACCCTTCAAATACTGTGTCAATGCCAGGAAATGTCTTAAAATTGGATGGCACATAGAAAATAGCGCACTGTTATCTCCCTGTATCACATCCTCCAATCTTCCACCACTTTATACCCCACACCCCCTCCCTCCCTCCCTCAACTTGACCTTACAGTTTGTCCATGGGTTTATGCAGAATATTTCCCCTCTCAAAGTGCCTGTGAAAATTGGTGGTATGACTCCACCTTAATCTATCAGACTACATTCAGCAAACCAATTTATAAAATTTCCTAAAGATTAGTTAAGGTTGGCTTAGATATAAGTGAAGGGATTGTGTTGTTCTTGTTAAACCAATACCGGTATTAAAATATTGACACAGTGATATGATCAAACGCATGATTTTGATTTATTTAAAATTGAACTATCTATCTATTCCCAGACGTCTTAACCCCGAGGGGATGGCCACGTATGATATGAACCGCCTTCATATGCCAAAGCAACTTATTTGATTATCTATCTTGTTCCTGTTTACGGGGTGGGGGTCAATTAAAGCCCAACTGCCCATTGGCGTGCATTGTGAATTCATAATTGTAGTTTGACAGGAATTGAGTTTTTGGCTCGTATTGTCCCGCATCCTAGACATTATTATCAATGACAAATACCTATCTCCTTGCTCAAGGGAGATGTTACTGTCAGCTATATCTCAGAAAACCTTCATCAACCTGAGCAAGATTTTATCCCTGGTCTGCTAGGTAGCAGGCAGGAACGGTACCACTGAGACAGCCGCGCGGCTGTGTGGGGGTACATGTGGAATACTATTGCACTGTTGAAGTGGCTGTGGTTGTGAATGTAGTCTGTAACCAGTGTAATCAACTCGCCCATGATGAACAGGTGCTATCATATACAGTACAGTACCGTACCTGTGTACCGGGTACATGTGATACTGGTCTAAGAAACATACAGTATAATGTCTACCATTCCAGTGAGTAGTGTGAAAGTCCATGCCCTCTAGTCTATAAACCTTTTAGGCGGTGTGGAGAGATGAACTACGGACTTCCCACGTGTACACCAGTCGGGTGTGTTAACACTCGGCCATTTATTCTAGTGTGACTCTTAGAATAATTACTGCAAATGTCGTCCTATTCAGCTCAAGGATGAACATTCTTCTTTTTATTCAATAACCAAACATTTTATCCAATGTTGGAAAACCTTATACTGTAGAATCATGGCATTGTAAACATTCATTTACCCTAATCCTTCTGTTTAAGCAGTATGGTAGCTCTACTTTATTTATTTTTTATTTATTTTTTGCTAGGTAAAAGTAAGGAAGAAATTATCAGGGTTTTTAAGAGGGTCAATCTCATAAGCCCTCGCATATACTTTTACTGTAGCGATAAAGCATGTCTGAATCACAAATACCACCCTAGTTTCTTATGGAGCATGATAAGAGGAACTGATAATGCTAATTATCTTATCTGTGTGCCAAGATAGGAGGGTCACTACACCAGGGTGTCAAAACAAAAGCTGAATCTATTAATATTAGTCTTTATTATTGTACAGTACAGTATATGCAAAGTTAAAATGGTGGTTCATAGTTCAAATTGTGTCTGAAGTGATATAGTGTCTAAAACAATGCTATTTCACGTTAATTTTCTTGTACTGTATTCCTTCTCCTATTCATTCAAGTCTTCAAACAAAATTGCTCCGGTTTGACACCCTGACTACACACTCATCAAGGTCTGCACAATGAACTAAAGTACCAGTCATTTAATCTCACTCAAAGTCAGCATTTTATTTTTATATTACCCCTAGGCTAAATAAAATCTTACAGTAATATCTTACTATAGTAGACCCCATTTAAGGTTAATAACAAAATAAAAGTTAAATTTGTACATTGTTCAGTAAAAAAAATCCCGGCCTTTTCTCATAATTTGCAGGCTTGCTATCACTCATCCAGCAAAAATCAACACTTGAATGGGGTTAAACGTCTTATATTTGACAAATGAATGGGGCAAAACTTTATCAAAATAATGAAAGGATTATGGGGCTAAGAAGGTGAAGAAGGGTACAACATCAGGGATAGATGGAATGTGTGGCGAGATGCTGAAGTATGGAAGTGAGGTACCAGTAGTGATAGAATGGATATGGAAAATATGTAAACTAGCATGGGAGAAAGTGACAAAAGGCTGGAAATCAGGCCTCATAATCCCCTTGACAGTATTGTACGGTACGGTATAAGGAGAAAGGAGAGAAAGAAGTGAATGGTAACCACAGGGAGATGTGTCTCCTTAGCATGGTAGGGAAGCTGTACTATAGGATAGAGATTGATCGAGATAGTGAGAAAGCAAACAGGGGAACAGGTAGAAGTGGAACAGGGCGGGTTTAGGCTATGTAGACCAGATCTTCTTGAGATATGTTGTGAAGAATTATCTGGAGAAGGGAAGGAAGTTGCATGCTGCCTTCATGGACTTGGAGATAGCCTATCACCAGTTAACATGTCTACTTACTGTAAAAATATTGTCAATAATCTCCTATAGATGGCACACAGTCTAGATGAACAGCTGATGATGGGAGTGGCAGTGCCGTACATAGGGAGAGTATTTTTGTTTTCTTATATATCTCCCTTATAATACATTTCTGCTCTTAATGACATATATAGCAATGATGTATAAGCTCTACCGGATCTAATAAGCATACAAAGATAAGGTAAGTTGGTAACTGTTGGTGCTAAAAATCAGAGAATTATTCTATAATTGCACCTATACGAGCTAAACAAATTATTATTGTATTTAACAGGAAGGTACGACGAGGTAAGTGATGTGGTATAGGTGGCAATATGCGGACATGGATTATAAGGGCATTCCGCCCCCTCTGACCCCCTTACGAAAATCTATGATTACTCACTCCACCCCAACTGGATTTCTACCGTTTTACCCAACCAGATGAGGGCAGGAGCCCCCAGCCCGGCCCTCCACCTATAATACTAGGATAGGTTAGGTTAGGTAGGGTTGTTAGGTTTTGAGGTAAGGTTGTTAGGTTAGACTAATGTCTCACTGAAACATTGTAAAATCCGTGTCACATTTAGATAGATAGACTTTTGTCAGAGGGGGCGGACTGCACTTATAATCCATTTACGCATATTGCCACCTATACCACATCACTTACCTCGTCGTACCTTCCTGTTAAATACAATAATAATTTGCTTAGCTCATATAGGCGGCATAGGCCTAGGTGCAATTATAGAAATTTACCAAAATCAGTAGGCTAATACCCACAGGGTATAATCCTGTGTAGCGTGTATACCTGTACATATATCTCAATAATTTGGTAGGCCTAATGTTAAAATATTTTTTTACATTTTACATTCATAAATAGGCCTAGTCCATTAATATACTAGGCTAGGTTAGGTTGTGATTAGGTTAGGTCCGTTAGGATAAAGATATTGTTAAATTTTTCTTAGTAAATAGGCATCCGAAAAACAGTTCCACCCGCTACAGTACACAGGGTCCGGTCTTACCATACCCAGATCTAAGAATGCTAGACAACTCGGCCCACGGGACAGCTCGGCCCACGGCGAGACAGCTTGGCCCAGTAAAAACGAGACAGCTCGGCCCCGTGTAAATTACAAGACAACTCGTAATTAACCTAACCTAACCTAACCTAACCTACACATTATGAATCGAGAGAACTAGCCTATGACATAATTAGGCCTATACAATAAACGAACATTTCGCCCACATTACACACACGCCATAAACCCTCCACTTAGCTCTCCCCATCCTATATCCTGACTGGTCTCGTCAATTTGCCCCATAGCAGAACATGGGGCCGAGCTGTCTCAAATAATAGGCCGAGCTGTCTGAGCCGAGTTGTCCCATGGGCCAAGTCTTCCAGTCACTAGATCTACATATATGAGGTGAGGATGACAATAAAACAAGGGGGGGGGGGTAACGCCCCCCCTCAACCCATCGTGTATCCAATTTATCCCACAATTTCCCTTACTTACCTATGAATGCTTACCTATGAAGGATATACTGATGTTTTGGACCGACAGTTAGCTCATCGATCTTTTTAGGCCTAATAGGTCCGGTAGAGCATATACATCATTGCTATATATATATGTCATTAAGAGCTGAAATGTGTTATAAGGGAGAAAAAACAAAAATGCTAAAATACAATACCAGTATACTGTAGCCTAAAACAATAAGTTTTTCAGCCAGTACCCAACCAGCGGGGGTGTGGGGGCGGCAGCCCCCACCCATATACTAGGTTAGGTTAGGTAAGGTTGTTAGGTTAAGCTAATAGGCTAGCCATAATACTAGGATAGGTAATAATAATAATAATAATAGTTCTTAAAGCTAGCGCATGCTAAGCCAGCTAAGGATAGCCCAATAAGGCCGATTAGGCGTATTTCCATTGGGGTCCTGTACTACTACCCCATCCCCTTGCTCATGAGGGATGGTAACGACTCAGTGCTTGTGAAAAATCTTTAATGCGCCGAGCGTGGGCGCGATCCCGGGCCTTCTGGGTGGAAGTCCGAGACGCTAGTCACTACACCAGCGAGGTCGTTAGGTAAGGTTGTTAGGTTAGGCTAATGTCTTCCCAAAGTTGACTATTTTTATAACATAAGATATTAGGCTACCCACTCCACCCCGTGAAATCCGAGCCAGCTTTCGTCAAAAGTTGGCTCGGGTATTCACAAAATTGGGTTTTATGGGTTTGCAATTTGGGAAAACCCGAGCCAAGTTTTGATAAAAAACGCTACAGGCCTATTATTGTATTTTTACGCTTTTAACCCCTCATTTTCCCTGAACTTCATAGCCCTCCCCACTAGTGACTAGTGGGGGGCGTGTTTTTAGATTGTTGGATAATGGGTAAATACTCATTTCAGCTCCTCTTCAGTATAAAACAATACTAGGCTAGGACTACCATAGGCTACTTTTTTATTAGGTTTTGCCGAGGGTTAAAAACAAAATTCGGTTTAGGCTAGGCCTAATGTTATTTTAATACCACGAATTTTGTTGATATAGGCCTAGCCTATTTGAAAACACGGACTAGCCTATCTGAAGGAAATATGAAAAAATACAAACTAAAACTTAGCCTACTGAAATCGCTGTCGGTCCAAAAAGTCAGGTTTACCCCTATGAATTGGTAGTGGGGAAATAAGAATTTGACTTCTTCTGTGGTCCCCACCTCTTTGTCAGCAAAAATACTGTAAAAGCGCGATTCACCCAATAAATGGCACCATTTGACGCCGTATCTTCAGATTAATGAATAGGCCTAATGGGTAAGTTATGCAAATCCTCCACTCAAACCATGAAAAACAACAAATAAAACACTAGGCCCTAGTCTATAGCCTATTCCTTGAACAAAATATACAGAAAATGTGGTAGGCTTAGGCCTAAATAAGGCGGCTCTAGCTGTCTTGAATGCTACCACTCCAGTTCCCAAACAATTTAAGTACCTTGCAGGATATGGAGCCTGTTTTGTTAAGTTTAGACACTGGCAGCGGGAGTCTAGGACAAACTTTGTCAAGTCTTTTCAATAAAATTCGCAATATATTTTAGTAAACTGTTCAAAAACCATGACCACCTGTAGATTTGTTTAGAGGTGGGCTGAACAGACCCCATTCTGTGTATACTCCTACATACTCAATTTTATATATTTATTGCTATTGTATATTTCATTGTTTACAAAGCAATTAGTTTAATTTAGTTTAGTTAGTTACATTTCAAATTATGAATAACTAACGTGGATGGGTGGTATGAATAGGTATGTGTATAAGAAGGGGATGACTGGGACTGAGGAGTGTGTTTTGTCATCTTGTATAATTACGCTCGTCCTCATATACCCGGACCAGCCTTTGTATCGGCGCTACCTCAACTCTACTTTTAACCAATCTAAGAGAAGCTAGAGGTCTTCCTACCCGTCATGTTGCCTATTTCGTATTTCATAATCATAAAAATATTCCAAGCAAATTGAAAATTGCATGGCTCGGATGCTGTACTTGACTCAAGCGTGGAAGGTCGTAGTTTCGCCCACCGGTCAGAGCACAGAGTCTACAGGATTATTGACCACTGAACTATGTTATTATAGTTCAGCGTTACCGACCTACAGGCACGGCTTTCCATACACCTAGATATAACGGCGGATATTAGAGGTACAGTACAATGATCACGCTCACTTTCAGTCACGTAGGCAGGCGTAATGCTTATATACAGTAAAGTAATAATGCCTCCACGGACCACAGAGATCGCCGAGTATAATAATTAATGTTAACTTACAAGAAATAACGCAACGATTCTGAGGATATTCAATAATTATGTAACAAATATAGGACGAGGATGTAAAGTCGCAACTAAAAGTCCAAGGTGCAAAGCATAAGGGATCAAGCTTGCAACACCAAGCCATACAACAATAAAATTAATCTCTCTCTAGATTTCACACACTATCAAGGTTTTTGGCTATTGATTTTGGCTTTTCTATAAATAGGCAAGCCCACAGATGCACATATTGTTTGAATTTGAGTCATGTGATAAGTGGCTAAAATTTTGACATAGATACCTGTTGACCTCATTCCTTAGCTTACATAATTTACTCAACGATGTTATCCAAGATCAACAGGTAGAAACAATAAAAATTTTAACCTAAAAAATGCTCAACACCCCTAGGACTTACCATTGCCCTGTGCTAGACCTATGCCAATTTGGTGACTTTTCCAAACGAAAACCACATAGTGTAGGAAATGCAAGCGCGTATCTAACCATGTTATACTGTCTATAAAAACCCAAAAGATGCGTGGTTGAGGTGTTACGGTGGTTCGTAGTTGAAAATGTGGCACGAAACCGGGAACGAGCGGCTGGGCGTATGGGAGTATTGCTTGAGTGGAGGGAGGAGCAGGGTGGAGGCGAGATGGGGGCCAGTAAATGACATTGGATTTTCACCCCTATGGCTCTGACAGCCACACATATTGTTTTTGTTATTGGAGTGTTTTGGTACATGTTAGACAGCATGTCTTTCGAGAGGAGCGTCGCAGCCCACCAGTAAAACCTCTCGAGAGGATTATTGCAGCCGCTGGGTTAAAAGACATTCATTGGTCCTGAAAAGATTTTTGGAGTGACAGCAATGGCCCATATTTAGCCATCAATCAAACAAATCCGAAAAAAAAAAAAAAAAAAATTTGATATCTATTGGATAATGGAAAGCAAACACACTTTTTGTTCGGCATTTTTTATTATTTAAATGTTTTCATTACTATTCTTAGCAAATATAGAGAATGTGGGAAATGATCAAGTTTGACTACAACTACTGTATTCTGAAAATGTTTGGAATTCAGTACCGATATTTTACACAAATTTTATCAATATTATTAACCCCTTCAGTACAATGATGCCACTTTTGTTCTCTTATGGCTATAATTAGAGCATTTTGTTGTTGTTGTAAAGGTTAGGAATGACTAGTGGGAGCAAAAAGGATAATTGATAGTTATTACACATTCAATTGTCAGAAGTCATTCTTAAACTGGAAAAACAGTCTAGTGTTAGCCACAATAAAACACAAATTACATAACCATACTGAAGTAGTTAAAAGGGTACATAAATCGGAAATGAGGGGAAACTGAAGATTGAAAGAGTGACTGGAGAGAGAGAGAGAGAAAGATGTAATTTGTCAGCCTACTGGGCCGGAGCCCTCATATGGCTGATGGTGAAGGGAAATATTACAGAATTAAATCAAACGCTTTTAAGAACTGGTGAATAGGGAAGAAAGTAAACTGACGAAATTGCCAGGAGATAGTGGATAGAATTGGTACGTAAATAAAGGTGGTACTGTACATGAAAGACGTCAATCAGATTTCATAAAATAAATTAATCGCTGTCAAGAACCGGCGGATAGGGGAGAAGGTAAACAAAGGTGAAATAGCTAAGATAGTGTAGATAGAATTGGTACGGAAAAAGAGTGACTGGAAAACTCATCCTGTAGATTGTTCCAAATAGTAGACCATTTCAACAGGTAGCCCATTTCAAGCATTAGTCATTTCAAGCAGTAGTCCAATTTGACCAGACCATTTCAACCGCAGGCCATGGCATGATTGGTAGCACGTCTGACTGTTCATCAAAGGGTCTGCAGTTCAATGCCATGCCGTGCCAGTGATAGACGTCAAGAGTTTGGATGCTCAGGTCTAGCGATTCATGGTAAATGTCCAATAGAGGCACTGTAACAAAGGCACGCCCTAGCCCTGTCAATCAAGGGAGTGTATGGCGTTAAAAAATAAAAACTGCATCAACTCGGTCTTTAAATTTAATAATTTGGCCCCATTTGAGATCTACAGGATGAGTCGACAAGTACTACGTAAGGATGGAGCGACAGAACGTTTGAATCACAGTTGCCTGGACATACAAGAAGAGAAGAGGCTTGCAAGGGATGTGAAAGGGTTGGACCGGCATAGTTTATGTAAGGTATGGTCTCAAGAAGAAATACAGAACTACTGTATACAGTAGTCTGTTCATCTTAACTGAGCATCTCTATCTTTAATAGTAGGTTGTGATAAATGTACGTCCGTATGTCCGTATGTATGTATGTATATACTTAGGCACATACCCCATAGCTGGGGGTGGCCGACTCGAGACAGCCTGAACTGAAACAATATTTAAAGTTCCAATCTTAGGGTTCGGGACCACTTTCGCGTTCCCTCGCCCCTTTGTATGTATGGCCCATCTAGTAAGTTAATTTTACCAGAGCAGGAGGATTCCTAGCCTCCCACCCCTGAAGTAGGAAAAGTAGTACAGGAAAAGAGACAGATAGAAATGGCTAAGGTTGGGTAAAGGATGCCAAACCTCACTCTGGACAGGACCAGCCCTCACCCAATATAATAATGTAATACTGAAATACTGTTTATTGTAATAGTGGAGTAAACACCATTATTAGGACACACTAGTGAAACCATACTTCTTATGGATTACTCAGTCTTGAATGTATTATCAATTATGAAAACTACTCCTATGTATCAGTGAAAAAGTTTCTTTTCACATAATTATCAGCTAAACGTCTGCTAAGGGATGAAATTTCTCGCTCAATTAAGATAAACAGAACTAAAGAAGCAGATACTGAAACACAGCGAGGAACTGAACTGTGAAAATATATAAAGTTCTGTGATCTACCTGGTGACTGACTTATGCTAAGGTATAAATATTGATGTATGGGTCTTTTTTACAAGCATCACCTGACAATAGTGAGAATGTTGGTGGTTTGAAAAACTGGCTAGCTATCTATTCAGCTAAGTTTTGTCTGTCTGCGTGCATCTATGCATCTATGTTTGTCTGTGTGTTTGTCTAGTGGTTGGAGGAATTAAAAACGTACTCCAACCACTGGCTACCAACTGAACTCTTATTATGCCTGTCATCAGCCTTATAATATTTAGTGAAATAAACACTACTAAAACATAAGTACAGTTAATAGCCCAAGTTCATTCCCACCTTTGCTCAAAGTGAAGTCAAAGCTTAGATGCCTGAAAAGCTGTGACCCTCCTGCCCTCCTTCCCGACCCCACTGTTTTCATGCCGTTGTTTAGGGCCCAAATGTACAAACTAATATGAATTACGATACAGGTCTCCCTCACTATCCGATGCCTTGATTTATGATATTATTATAGGTTTTTAGGTGTTTGTGTTTGGGGTTTTGTCTGGTCCGAGAACGCATCCCCATTTACCCCATTAATTTTAGGGTTCGCTATACAATTTTTCTATTTAAGATTGGGTTTTCAGGAACGTAACTCAATCGTAAATCGAGGGAGACCTAAGTAAGGTTGAATATAATAAATTATCCCCCAAATTGTTGATTCTTTCTTATCTCCAAACTTTTATGGTCACTTTTGATTGTAGGCCTACCTAAGGGGGTGTCATTGAAGATTTTACTGTAAATTTTTGATGGTCGACATTTCTGGAATCTTTTGCATTGGTGTCAGAGACTAGACTGAAGATTGATTAATTTAGACGACAGATTTATTTACATAGTTTGCCTCATAAGCTGCCTGGCCAGTGGTGAGGGAAAAAACACTCATGTGATTTTTATTGTACAGTACTTCGTGTTGGTTAGTACATCTGGGCCCCAAGATTTCAAGAATTCATCAGTCTTGGCATAAATATCACTCAAAGCAAAGGTGGGAAAGATCTTTGGCATTTGACTGCATAAAATTAAACAACAAATAGAAAACAGTATCTCATATATATACATCATGGCAGATATAAACTTACAGGTGGCAACATTCTGAAGTAGGTTGAAATTAATTAAGTTAAAATATATTGAAGTTCGAATAGATTAGAAAAGGCCAGGTTAGAAAAAGTTGTAAGTTAGAACATATTAAATTAATCATGGTTTAGGTTTTACAAATGCTACGTTCAGTTGGATTATATTAGTTGAAATTGCATTGGATTAGGAATAAGAATAGGTAAAAATTAAAAGAGCCTAGCCAAGAATAAGTTAACTTAAATGTGGATTAGGTTAGAAAATACCAAGTTCAATTCGATTATGTTTGTAAATGGCTATGAAGAGCAAGATTAAATTTTAAAATACTAGGTTCATTATGATTAACTTAAAAAGGGCTAGGATAAGAAAACATAGAGTAAGCTAGGTTAAATAGGTTAGGAGAGATTAAGCAGAGTTAGATCAAGTTAGAAATGGCTACATGGTGTTGCATCACATCAGAAAGAGGTTATATAGAGTTGAAATTTATAGTTTTCAATTAGTAAGAATTTCACAGTATCGATTAAGTTAAGATACAAAGCATGGCATCTTATATATTATACACATATATGAAGTACAAAGAAAACAATAACAGTTCCATAAGCATGGAAACAAACTTTTTAATTGAAAATGTCCAACATGTGGAATACAAAAAAACAAAAACGTTTCTACTATTACTATAAATATTTTGTACCGGTATTCTATAATTTCTAAATTTGTAGCTATTAATGTACATGTATTGAAAAAGAGTTTGTTTCGACTGAAAAGGAAGAAAACAAATTCTTGCTTCTAAATTAATCCCAAACAAAATGTAAAACTCCAAGAGGATATCTTCAAGATGAATAAAACGGTCTAGAGCTCGACAAATGTAAAGTCAGTGAAAATAGGTTAGATGTGTAAATACACTCAGACTACCAGGCTAAGTGAGGTACCTTTATTAGTCTTGAGGTAACGTAATTGCCTCATAACCCAAGAGGCCCAGGTTCAATTCCCGTCCTGGGTACAGATTTTCGAGAGGCTATCTAACTAAGTTTAGGTGTGTTGGTAAAATTATAAAGATGGTCGAAAGTAAGATCGGAGCTCTATGACCCTCCTTGCGGGCAGATTGGAAAAAAACAAACACTACAGAGACTATATATCATTACGGGACCCGTTCAGGAACATCATGGCAATTTACTGCAAGACTGTGGCGTTGAGTGCGAGTGAGTGGCAGAGCAGCAGGCCCTCGTCCACTCTCCAGCACATCGGCCGGGGCACTGAAACTCTCACCCCATGTCTCGCAAGACCTATGCATCTCGCAAGACCTATGCATTGCTGCCAAAGGTAAATGTAGCGTGACTTTGCTAATAATTAGCGATTATTTGCCAATGTCTGTGGTAGCGCTGCGGGTGAACCTCGCACCCTACGAAGCTCGTTCTGGTGTAATTTTGAAGCTATTTATTTCTATTTTTTTGCTGAATACATATAATTTCATTCAGAAACTTGCTTAAGCACTCAAGAGTGCCTGAATGAACCCTATTATAGCGGAAATAAGCCTGCATTGTAAGTGTTAAGAGACTTTGAATAATATGAATAATTTCTGAGCTTGTAAATGAGGAGATATTTTATCAAATGTATAATGAATTGCAATGAAATGCCCCCCCCCCCCAAAAAAAAAAAATAATACACTGGAAATTAATGTAAATATAAGATACTTTGAATAGTTACATAATGTGAGCAATAATAAAGACATTGATGAGGAGAACTGGAGCTTAATACAATAGAAAACACCAGCATTATTATTATTACTACAGTATTATTATTGAAAGTGTAGCCCAGCTATAATAGTGAACTCTTCTTCAGTCCACACAACCTGTAGAGCCTTGTCACAGTCCTGGGAGTAACATTTCTGGTGCAGCCTAGTTTAACCCTTTCACGCACATATGACGCAGAGGTTGCCAGATTAGCAATAAGAAATAGAGTTCTCTCACTCGTAGTCTTATAATTACCTCTCCAAAATTAGTTTTCTGCCCACAGCTAACTCAAAGACAACTGCAGAGGTTGAAGTAACTAAACTAAAGGTTTCTAAATACCCCTGATGGTAACAAAGGCTTTAAAGTATCCCTAATAGGCTCAAAATCGCGTCATATGTCAGAGAGGGTTAATTTGGGAGCGTCCAAGTCACCAACCCGTGTGTGTTGGTGAACTTGCACCAAAGGGTTGTGATGCCATCTATAATTTTATGATCCCTCTATTATCAACACAATTAAAGTCACCTGAATTTGTCACCGTCCCAAAATGGTACAATAAATTGCAAGTCAATCGTCATAGCAACAATACTGCGGTTATATTTATTTGTTTCATGCCTCCAATAATTATAGGAGGGTATAGTTGGATATGTGATATTTATGTTGAATTTTAGGACAGATGGTGACTGTACAGTGGTGGCATTAGTGTTATTGACATTTGAAATGTCTCCAAAAGTTTCAAGATTGTGATAAATAAGAGAAATGTTCTGCTAACCTGGGCTTGGCAAACACCAAATACGAGTAAACCTTAAAAATCTTCTGGCAAGACAGCCATTAAATACAGTATAGCTATAATAACAGCACAGCGTGCTAACATGGGCTTTCCCAAACCATAGGTCGAAGCTATACCAACCAAGTCACTGAGATACAGTACGGTACTAATAACATATACCGGTATACAAAATTTGTTCAATGTTTCTAACACTCTTTCTCCATTCACAAAGTAGGTGACTGTTGTTGGTGTTATTGGGATTGGTGGCTGGGAAACGGAGTGTCCATTATCCAATCTTGCACCAGTTACAGTACTCCTCTACGAGTGGGAGTTGAATCTACAACTTCTAAGTGAACCAACCGAGCTGTCCCACAGGACACTATAAATTAACATATAGGTACAGTAAAACAAAGTCTGAAAGAGAAGGGAAACATTATGTTAGTGGACCTTTGTTGCTCCTAGTCAGTTAACTCATCCCTTACCTTCAGACTTGATTTGAAGGGTTGTGTAGACAGCACCTAAAATTTCATGACTCAGACTTCCCATGCCAACACAACAGTCCGAACATACTACACTTCCTCATTATAAGGAAATGTCATAGACTTGAAAGAAAAAAATAATAATAAAAAATGAAAGAAACTATTTTGGATCTCTGACTGTACAATATCCATGAGAAACTAATTCCGATATTCGACTATACAATTATAAGAAACTATAGATTCTTGCTGACTGGGCGACCGTCGAGGATGGTCTTAATGTCATCAGCATCCAGTGTCTCGTACTTCATTAGAGCGTCGGCCAACGCCTTGTGCTCCCTCGCGTGGCCCTTCAGGATCATCTTGGCTCGCTCGTATGATTCCTGGAGGGAAAGGTAGGATAAAGGATTATCATAATGAAGTTTTGCTAACAAACCATGCATAATTACTTCAAGATGTTGCAAACAATGTATATACAGTATAGTTGGAACTTGTTACCAAATCCTCCTTTCTTCTGGGATACAATAATTTTTGTATTGGAATATAAAGAGTGTATTCAACTTAAACCTTCAGATCCGGCTATATTTAAACCTTCCAGCTGTTATTCGTGAATTTCGCGTATTCATATCTCAATTAAAATTAATTAAATAAAATGAGTGAATGGTTTGAGGTAAAGGTAGGTTTGCGACAGGGTTGTGTAATGTCACCATGGCTGTTTAATATGTTTATGGATGGTGTGGTGAGGGAGGTGAAAATGAGAACTATGGGAAGAGGATTGGGGTTAGGCTAGTAGGAAAGAATGGTCAAAAGGGCAAATATAATGGGAATTCATGTAGATTTGCTCATCCCAAAATTTGCAACAACATAACCAGTCATGGAAAATGTAGATTTGGTGAAACCTGCAAATACCACCACCCAGCTTTTCATATTAAAGGGACTTGGAGATATGCTAGACCTAACACGAATGGTAGCCCAAAAAACTCTCTAGCTATGCGAGGACGAGACAGAGGAAAAAGGCAAGGAGGGAAAGGGCAGATGAAGATGAAGAGACTGAGGGAGATGGAAGAGCACATAGAACACCTCGAGCACCTCCTGGCCTCCCAAGAGTGGCCAATACATCCCGAAGACTATTAGGTACACATAGTACTCCAAACAATCCCTCCCCAATCTTGTTTGCAAATATCCAAGGCCTAAAAAATAGAACCACGAACAAAGTACCATTTATTAGGGCCCTGCTAGAAGAAGGAAACGCTATATTTGCGGCTCTCACAGAAACTCACATTAAAGATCAGCAAGATAGTGAGGTATGGATTCCTGGTTACAACCTACATAGGGCGGACAGAACGCATAGATCACATGGAGGTGTAGCCTTGTACATACATGACTCACTGATATGTACTGAATTCCTAAATAACAGTAACGAAGTGGTGGAAATACTTGGAGTTAAAATAGAATCCCTAAATTTAGCAGTTATTGTTACATACAGGCCTCCAGACTCATCCCGAGAAGAATTCAAAACCCAGCTCAACAAAATAAAATCAGAAGTGGAAAATCTGGGGAACCCAACACCAAATATTATATGGCTAGGAGACTTTAACCTACCAAACATTAAATGGAGACAACTAGAAAACCAGTTAGTGGCAAATAACACCGGAGAAGCAAATACTAATACGAGAGAGCTTTTTGAACTTTGTGATTTTTTTAGTCTTACCCAACATATTGCTGAACCCACACGGGAAAACAATATCTTAGACCTGGTCTTCACTAACAACGACTCTCTAGTACACAGCATTAACATATCGGACACAACATACTCAGATCATAAATTAATTGAGATCAAAACAACCTTAGAAAGTGTACAGACAACCTCAGAATCGAGAAAAAAAACCGACCCCTTCAGTAAATTTAACTTCAATAACAAAAACATTAGGTGGGAAGAGGTAAATCAAGAAATGGAGGAAATAGACTGGGAAGATTTAATGGATAACCTGACACCAGCAGAATGTCTAGTCTTAATAACAGAAACCATGACCCAAATCTGTAGCCACCATATACCTGCAAGACAAACAAAACGAAGAAGCAAACAAGATCGGGAAAGGAGGAGGCTGTACAGAAGAAGAAAATTACTCACACAAAGACGCACACATCAAAATCTACAGGATAGGCAAAAGGTCGAAATAGATAGAGAAATTGTGGAAATTGAACAAAGGCTAAGAATATCATATGAACTACAACATATGGAAGAGGAGAGGAAAGCTATTGGAAAGGAAAATTCCAAATACTTCTTTTCATACGCCAAACAAAAGGCTAAAACAACATCAAACATCGGCCCACTGAGCAAAGGGGACGGCTCTTTCACAGGGGACAAAAAGGAAATGAGCGAACTCTTAAGCAGGCAGTATGAAATGGCATTCAGTGAGCCTGATGAAACAAAAGTCATCAGAGACCAAAATATATTTTTCATGGAAACCTCCCCCACGGAAACCCCTCAGATGCTGGATATTGATTTCGGTCCAAAAGACATAGAAGAGGCCATTTCCAACATGCCATCCCACTCGGCACCAGGCCCGGACTCATGGAATTCGATCCTAATGAAAAATGTAAGGAAAACCTCTCAAAACCCCTGGCTATAATGTGGAGGAGTCTAGACACTGGTGACATACCAGATAGCTTGAAAAACGCAATAATTGCCCCACTGCATAAAGGAGGGAGTAAAGCACTACCAAAAAACTACCGCCCGGTAGCTCTAACCTCTCACATCATTAAAGTTTTCGAGCGAGTCCTGCGAAGCAAAATTTCAACATTCATGGAGACAAATGAACTACACAACACCGGTCAACATGGGTTCAGAGCGGGAAGATCATGTCTCTCACAACTTTTGGAACACTATGACAAAATTCTTAAAGCGCTAGAAGAAAAGAAAAACGTGGATGTCATTTACACCGATTTTGCTAAGGCATTTGATAAATGTGACCATGGTATAATAGCCCACAAACTGAAAGCAAAAGGTATAACTGGGAAAATCGGACGGTGGATATACAATTTCCTCGTAAACCGAAAACAATCAGTAGCAGTAAACCAAGTCACATCTGAGCCTTCGGATGTCAAAAGCTCAGTGCCCCAAGGAACAGTGCTAGCGCCCCTTCTGTTCCTCATACTAATTTGCGACATAGATACCAACACCAGACACAGTACGGTGTCGTCTTTTGCTGATGACACAAAATTAAGCAAGATAGTAAACACACAAGAGGACACGGGCCGACTGCAGGAAGACATGAATGTAGTGTTCCAGTGGACCAGGGAAAACAACATGCAATTCAATGAGGAAAAATTCCAATTAATACAGTACGGAGATAATAATGGTGTTAAAGAAATTACAAATTACTTAACAGAATCTAACCACATAATAGAATGGAAAGACAGTGTGAAAGACCTTGGGGTATTAATGTCTGAAAATATGGGTTTCAAAGTACATAACCAGGTCAAAGTGGCGGCTGCGAAACGTCTAACGGGTTGGATTCTGCGTACTTTTAAAACACGCGGTGAATTGCCTATGATAACGCTCTTCAAATCTCTAGTGCTACCACGGCTTGAATACTGTAGCGTATTAACATCCCCATACAAAGCAGGTGAAATAAATGACGTAGAGAGTGTACAAAGAAATTTCACTTCGCATATAAGTTCGATAAAACATCTACACTATTGGGAGCGTTTAAGAGCACTGAATATGTACTCACTGGAACGTAGAAGAGAATGTTACCTAATAATATACACGTGGAAAATCGCAGAGGGTTTAGTACCAAACCTACATACTCCGATAGTCATGAAATTCAGTGATAGGAGAGGCTGGGAATGCGAAATCCCCCGGATGAATAACAGGGGTGCTATGGGCTCTCTGCGAGAGGGCTGGTTATCACACAGAGGCCCACGTCTCTTCAACAAACTCCCACGGCGAGTAAGAGACATGAGGGACATCTCGTTAGACAACTTCAAGAGAGCCCTAGATGTCGAACTGCAAAAAGTGCCAGACGAGCCCATCCTCGCAAGGGAGCGAGCTGTCGCTTCAAACAGTCTACTGCACCAAATCACCACCCATAACGAGGAGCGTCGCGCTCCTTGGTGCCGCTAGAAGAGTGGCGAACACATCAAAAGGTATCATCAAAAGGTATTGGGAGTTGAATCAGTTGCTGTTCGCTGATGACACAGCGTTGATGGCGGATTCTGAGGAGAAACTGCAGCGGGTAGTTGTTGTTGTCATTCCCTAAGCTGCCTGGTCGAACAGCCCCGTAGTTAAAGAGTTTGGTGTGGTTTGTGGGAGGAGGAAACTGAAGGTGAATGTCAATAAAATTAAAGTAATGGTGTAATAGGGGTGATCGTAGGGTGAATCTAGATGTGAGGCTGGATGGGGAAATATTGGAACAAGTAGAGTGTTTTAAATATCTAGGAGGAACGATAAGCAGGAGTGGAGGTATAGAAATGGAGGTAAAACAGAGAGTGTGTGAAGGAAGGAAGGTTTTCGGAGCAATGGGAAGTATGTGGAAGACGAGAAATCTCGGAATGAAAGTAAGAAGTACAATGTATCAAGGAATTGTTGTGCCAACAGTAATGTATGGGGCTGAGACATGGGCTCTGAAGGAAAAGGAGAGAAGAAAGTTGGATGTGATGGAGATGAGCTGCTTGATGAGTATATATGTGTGGAGTTACTCATAGAGACAGATTGAGGAATGAAGAGATACGTAGGAGAGTGGGGCAGCAGGAACATTTGTCAGCCAGAGTGGACAGAAGGGTGCTGAGCTGGTATGGTCATGTTGAACGAATGGAAGATGAAAGGCTTACAAACAGAATATGTGAGTCAGATACAAGGGGAGATAGAGGGGCAGGAAGACCCCCATTGAGATGGAGACTGTGTAAGACAAGCTTTGGAAGATAGAGGAATGACTATAGATCAGGCAAGGGAAGTGGTAATAAACAGGAATTAATGGAGAACGATTGTGAATAGATAAGTGAACACGTGGTCATTTGGGAGAGGGGGTCGGGCGCAAGTTGGACTAGATAATAATCCATCAGGCGCCTGGCCCGGGGAGCCAGTATATATGAAGGGTGCGCCTGAAAGTGTGGTGGGCGTGCTTGTGGTTTCAGCTTCGCTGCATGTCTGCCTACTGAGACTGGAACCTCTCCGGGTGGTCGGGGGCCAGGGGAGTGTTGGAGGGACCTTGGTGACACTGGTCTCTGGGTCTTCTCCTGGGTGACCTATATGTGTGTGAATTTGTATTTTGTTTTGTGTGTTCATTGTTTTCTGTTGTGTTGTCCCTATTCGGGTTCTGTCCTGAGTCTCCCCCCCCCCCCAAAAAAAAAAAAGGAAAAGTGGGGAATGGGCCTGAGTATATACTGTACATACATACATCTAAATTGACTAATTCCTTGAACATGACGATGGTGCATTGTTATACTGTATGTGCAATCAGTTTGCTTGGGAACCAAATTGACTTGCTCATGTAGTTGTGTACACCCTATGTGGTGGATTGTTCTTTTATTTCAAAATTTTATTTTATCAAGCGATATTTCCACATAGCGGTTTTGATTAGTTCTTTTGCATTTATTTTGTGTCGTCCCAGTATTGGTTTGTTTATTTTGCAAGTTTTACATTATAATTAATATTAGGTCTGGAACCGGGGGAGTGCTGAAGGCCCTTAGTGATCCTAGGTCTCTGGGTCTTCTCCTGGGCGACCTAGATGTGTGTAAACAATTTTTTTGTTTTAATGTTGTTGTTGTTGTTGTTCCTGTTTGGGCTCTGTCTAGAGTCAGCCACCCCCAGCTATAGGGTATGTACCTGAATATATAGATACAGTACATACATACTTACTGTACATACATACATTATTATTATTATTATTATTATTTATATTATACTGTATTATTTATTACTGTTTTACTGGCCATGAGTAGTGTCTGCAACCAGTTCTTAGCATTAACAACCCACCTGCAACAGTCTTTTAATTTCCATATCAATAGCCTCCTTTGTGGTGTGTCCAAGGTTGTCCCCGGTGCTGATGAGTTGTCCCGCATTGTCCTCAAAGGTCCTCAGTCCCACTCGGTCACTCATACCAAGGTCCTTCACCATGTGGGTCGCTATGTTGGTCGCTTGCTGGGGGCACAATCAAGGCAACTTATTATCAATGTACAGTTAGTTAGTTATGTAGAGCAGATTAACCAGACAGGTCTCCGTCGATTTACGATTGGGTTACGCTCCTGAAAACCCGACATTAAATAGAAAAATCATATAGCAAACCGTAACATTAATGGGGTAAATGGGGCAGCGTTCTCGGACCTGCCAAAATCCAAACACCAACACCTAAAAATCTATAATAATATCGTAAATCAGGGCATCGGATAGTGAGGGAGACCTGTACTGTATCTCTCTATTGGTAAGAAATCAGAACTTACAGTATATTGGCATTGTGTGCATCAACCCAACCACTGCAGAGGTATAAAAAATTAATTCTAAATTGTATTATTTTAGTGGTGGCCTGGTTGGCAGTAAAGTTGATTAAATTACTGGTTATATTTACTAGTATCACAGTTTGGTATGTCATGGAAGAGCGAACAATTTGTTTGGTTCCCTCAATGTTTTGCAAATAAAACTGAACAAGAGTGAATAGCCCTTAATAACTTTATGGTTGGATCAAATAAAAAGTAAACATAGGCTAAATGAACAAAAATTTCCTTGGCTACCAAGTTGAATACCAAAATGAGCTATAACTTCCTGTATATTTCTCAATTCAGAAACAACTGCACAATCAACACATGTGAATTGTCACCACATCCAAATTGAGATTAGAATACAATAAGATCTTACATCTCAAAAGCGATAGGAACCATAAATTACTTTCAAGATTCATTTTTTTTAGATGCGAATTAAACTATTTACAAGGCAAAATACAATAGGGACCAGAGAGCCGGCATGTAGCCCACACCAAATCTGACAATGACCACTTTCAGCACCCCAAAATCAGACTACTACAGGAGCCTTTCAGATTTCACATGTACTGTACATCAATAATGAATACTGTGCGTGAATATGTGTGTGGAGGGGGGGGTGTCGGAAGTGGCGTGGCATCCACACAATTGATAACTGGAGTAGGTGCAGGTGCAGGTGCGTGCGTGTCTGTGAGTGGTGGGGGGAGGAATGTGCGTGCATCCGCATGAGTGTGCATACGGGGAAGGGAGGGGTTTCGGGAGTCGTGTGCCATTCCTGCAATCAATAATGTATGGTGTGTGAGGGGAAGGGGGCATCGTGAGTGATTGAGACGAGTTATTTTTTTATAAGAAGTGGGATCGGAGAGAGCTTGAAGGTGGTTTCGAGATGAGATCGTTCGAGGTGCAATATCTTACTGTACATCAATGGGCAAAGTTGTGGTGTGGTTACGCGACATATCATCCTACTACTATACTGTATGCAGAATATCATCCTACTACTATACTGTATGCAGAATATCATCCTACTACTATACTGTATGCAGAATATCATCCTACTACTACTGTATGCAGAATATCATCCTACTACTATACTGTATGCAGAATATCATCCTACTACTATACTGTATGCAGAATATCATCCTACTACTATACTGTATGCAGAATATTTTATTTCTTATCTTGATAGATTAAAATGTAAAACTTGCAAACTAAACAAACCAAAACTGGGACAAAGACAATATACCGTAAAGGCAAAATAACTAATCAAAATCGCTATGTGGAAACAATGCTTACTAAAATCAAATAACAATCCACCACATAGGGTGTACAGTACTACATGAACAAGTTAATCTGTTAACCCGTTGAGCCCCGGCTAGTTATAATATTATGTTCACCCCAGTCCCAAGCCATTTTCACTTCTTTTTTTTGTTTGCTAAAATGGAAGACAAGGATGAGAAATGAAAAAAAAAAAAAAAAATCACCTCGGACATTTTTTTTTGGGGGGGGGGGGAGCCTCAAAAAAATGTGTTGAGCCAAAATGGAAGAGAATGGTGAGAAATGAAGACAAAAATAAAAAAAACACTCATTTCGGTCATTTGGGGGGCGGGGGGGTTCAATAGTTCGTCTCCCCCACATGACCACCCGCCCGGGAGCACTAGGGTAAAAACTGAGTATGGCATTGTACGGCATACATCCTAAGGAGTGTCTCACATAAATCTCAAGCCTCTAGCTCCCATACGACCGGAGTAATGAAGGTTCAAAGTGGCGGTGAACTAAGGGTGTAAACTATCCCCACTAAGCCCACCACCACCAGCCGCGCGGCTGTCTCGGCCCGCTCACACCTACTGGCCCGGCTCCCACACACACTACGGTACCTCCCCCTCCTATTCTCCCGCCATTTCCTACCTTACGAGCCACGTAAGTGTTTTTTATATGTCGGACGCACGTGATGCGTCGCTGGGAGTTGGTGATCAAACACTGCCGACGCAACACGTGCGACGCTGGGTCTCACCGGGTTAAGAGTTAAGGTGGAAGACCAGAATGGATTTTTTACCAAATTTCTACCAAAGAGGACAAAAATTCTTCAGCCATGATCAGCGGCAATGACCGCAGAACTACGGTACAGAGAGGTAGTTTCCCTTGCCCTGTCTATAAAAAAAGAGGGTTGGGTGTTGTTGTTGTTGTTCCCCAAGCTGCCTGGCCGAACAGCCCCAGGGCCCCGAGCAAGGCCAACTTGGCCATAACCGAGCGCCCCCACAGAACCCTCCCTGCCGACCACAATAAAAGCCTGGGTGACCGAAGCCACTCCATGGCGGGGAGCTGAGGAGGGTGCGGAAACGCCCGGGTAACCAAAGCCCCACCCAGGGCCGTGTGCCCCTCAGCAATTATGAAGAGAAAGTGAGGGGCAAAGGAAAAATATGACGCTTTGGCTTCCAATCTTGATAGATTGGGAGGTCAATCCACGGAAGAGATGCCATCACTTGAGATCTAGAAAATATATAAGTAATAGGAACAGTCAGAGTAAGCTATGGGTATGGCAGAGATTGCTCAGTTCTCACTCTGATAGACCAGCCCATCACCACATGACTAGAACCCAATCCTCTCAGCATCAGCTAGGAAAGGCCCTATAAAGCCGCCTTTGGCGGGGGGGGATAGCTCCCCTATTTCAACCCCTTTCGGGGTTGGACCGCCTAGGGTTGGGTGTAATTCAATCCAGTGTTGCACATGCCAGGGATGGGTGCATAAGAGGTGTATTGGTTTGAGGGGCCCATTATTGTGGGCCGTTAACTTTGATGGTGCTATATGTAGGGGTGTCTTGGCAGTACCAGGTCCACCTAGTGGCATAGAGTTCGGGGATGTGCACCTGGAATGTGTCAATAAGTACTGTTACTTGGGCAACATGATTGCTGCTGATGGTGGGGTTGAGGGTGGCTCAGTCGCAAGAGTCAGAAGTGGATGGAAAGAGTTCAGAGAGATGTTGCGGTTACTGACCATTTAAGGGCTCTCCCAACGACTAAAAGGGAGTTTATATAGTGCGGTTACTGACCATGAAAGGGCTCTCCCAACGACTAAAAGGGAGTTTATATAGTGCGGTTACTGACCATGAAAGGGCTCTCCCAACGACTAAAAGGGAGTTTATATAGTGCGGTTACTGACCATTTAAGGGCTCTCCCAACGACTAAAAGGGAGTTTATATAGTGCGGTTACTGACCATGAAAGGGCTCTCCCAACGACTAAAAGGGAGTTTATATAGTACTGTACCTGTGTTAGAAGTATGATGTGTATGCTAGTGAACCTGGCCAGTCAAGATGGAAGATATAATTAAAGGTGGGGGTGCATGGGTTGAGATAAACATGGAATAATATTTGCCAACCTACACATAATTATCTTGAAAAATGCAATGGCACTGAAATAATTATTTACAATGGTATAAAGGATTTTGTGGATCGTCTACACCAGACCTGTGACGTCATAGTGACGTCACACCAGTATTCCCATCGTGGACTGGATGGTGGACTTACACTCTTATGACGTCACATGTCCGGTTTAGACGATCCACAAATCCTTTATACCATTGTTAATAATTATTTCGGTGCTATTGCATTTTGCAAGATAATTATGTTTAGGCTGGCCATTATTATTTCATGTTTATCTCAACCCATGCACCCCCACCTTTAAGATGGAATTAAATAAAATTAAAATAGTGAGATGGATATACGGGTCTGCTACGATAGATAAAATCCCCAGTGTGGAACTCAGGACGCTTAGGCATTGAGAATGCAAGGAGATGCGTAGGAATAGGCTTAAATGGTATGGACATGTGGAAAGAATGGATGAGAATACAGTAATTGGGTTAAGAAAAGTAAGTCTATGAACATGGAGGGAGTCGCAAGGAGAGCTAGACCAAGAAAGATGTGGGATCCGGTAGTACAAACTGATCTTGCAAAGGACTGACTAAGAGGGAAGCCAAAGATCGAACTACCTTGAATGCCACCATACGGTGAACAAAAAGACTGACCTACTCACATGTAGATCATAGTCTTTAATGAATATATGTACAATATATACCGTACTAGTACCTTGAGATCTGATGATGCTCCCGTGGTGACAAGGTCATTTCCAAAGATGAGTTCTTCAGCAGCACGTCCACCCATGAGAGAGTCCATGGTGGCTAACATCTGACTGCGGGTCATGTGGTACTGCTCCTTGGCAGGGATGTAGGCAGTCTGAGGGCAAACAAAACATAAATAGTATTTTCAATGACACCATAATTTATTCGTTCATAATGCAAGATTTATAATCTTTCCTGCCACCAACCAACCTCTTAATGTGAACTGCCAACCAAGGCTGAATTAGTTTAAGTGATGTTAAACAGTTTGAGAGAGAGAGAGAGAGAGAGAGAGAGAGAGAGAGAGAGAGAGAGAGAGAGAGAGAGAGAGAGAGAGAGAGAGAGAGAGAGAGAGAGAGAGAGAGAGAGAGAGAGGAGAGAGAGATGAGAGAGAGAGAGAGAGGAGAGAGAGAGAGAGAGAGAGAGAGAGAGAGAGAGAGAGAGAGAGGGAGAGAGAGAGAGAGAGAGAGAGAGAGAGAGAGAGAGAGAGAGAGAGAGAGAGAGAGAGTGAGAGAGAGAGAGAGAGAGAGAGAGAGAGAGAGAGAGAGAGAGAGAGTGTGTATATGTGTGTATGTGTGTGTACTCACCTAATTGTAGTATACAGGATTTGAGCCTAAGCTCGTGTTGTCCTGTCTCTCTCTCTACATTTATCCAATTTTGCTTTAAAAGTTTGGATATTTCTTGCTCCCACCACCTCCCCATCCAACTTATTCCAACACTCCATGCTTCTATACGGGAAGCTGAACTTTCTTACATCAGACTTACATATAACTTTCCTCAACTTACAATCATGACCCCTGGTCCTTCCCTCGTCCCTCACCACAAAATCTCCCTTGTCGATCTTCTCAAAACCTTTCACACACTTAAACATCATGATCATGTCACCTCTCTCTCTCCTCTCCCTCAGCGTTGGCAGCTTTAGCCTCTCCAATCTCTCCTCATAAGGCAGGTCTCTAAGGCTAGCTATCATCTAGTGTGTGTGTGTGTGTGTATTTACCTATTTGTATTTACCTATTTGTAGTATACAGGAGTTGAGCTTTTTAGGCTCGTATTGTCCCGCTTCCTGAGTTACAATTATCTAACTTTGCCTTAAAAATATGAATGTTTTTGGCACACACCACTTCCTCTTCCAACTGATTCCACTTACTTATACTTCTGTAAGGGAAACTATACTTTCTCACATCTCCTTTACATCTTCCTTTCATTAATTTATATCTATGCCCCCTAGTTCTACCATTATCTTTCACAATATAACCCTTCTTGTCCACCTTTTCGAGTCCTCTCACACATTTGTACATCATAATCATATCGCCTCTCCCTCCTATCCATTAGAGATGGTAAATCTAATTTCTTTAATCTCTCCTCATATGGTAATTCTCTCAGTTCTGGTATCATCCTAGTTGCAGCTCTCTGAACCTTCTCCAGCTTCTTTATATGCTTTTTTAGATGTGGTGCCCACACCACTGCCGCATACTCCAGTCTTGGTCTCACCAATGTTTTTATTATTTTCTCCAGCATCTCCTCGTTTATATAGTTAAAGGCTATTTTTATTCTGTTTAGCAGTCCATATGTTTCTCCCACTATCTTATTAATATGATTCTCAGGTGAAAGATCACTCCTAACAGTTATCCCTAAGTCCTTTTCTTTCTCTGATGGGTTAATAGTGTTTTCTCCTAACTTATATTCCGTATGAGGCCTTCTTTTACTTACTCCCATTTCCACTACATGACATTTATTTGTGTTAAATTCCATTTTCCACTTCTTGCTCCATTGATCTATCCTATCCAAATCCCTCTGTAATTCCCTACCACTGTTTTCATCTTCTATACGCTTCATGATCTTGGCATCATCTGCAAACATATTCATATATGCATTTATATCCTTTGGCATGTCGTTAATGTATATTAGAAACATTATGGGAGCCAGCACCGCTCCCTGCGGAACTCCACTTGTGACATCTTTCCACGTAGAAAATTTATCTCTGATAGTAGTCCTCATCTGTCTCCCTGAAAGATAGTCCTCCATCCAATTTAACAAACTACCCTGAATCCCTCCATACTCTTTTAATTTCCACTTCAGCCTGCTATGCGATACTCTGTCAAAAGCTTTCTTCATGTCAATATATACGCAATCCACCCATCCATCTCTCTCTTGTAATATGTCAACCACTCTGTCATAAAAACTGAGTAGATTTGTAACACATGAGGTACCCTCCCTGAATCCAAATTGTGTGTGTGTGTGTGTGTGTGTAGAGATATCATAGTGGTAAGTGGGTGTATCTACAAGGATAAACACACCTCCACAGCTCAATATGCTTACATGTCCAAGTGAAGGTCCTCGCGGTATGATGGTGACCTTGTGTAGCGGGTGGGAGTCTTTAGTGTAGTGAGCCACCAGAGTGTGACCTCCCTCGTGGTAGGCCGTCACAAGATTCGCTTCCTCGTCAGGGATACGGGACTTCTTCTCCGGACCTGTTGGGGGATTGGGGTTTAGAATTGGAGTGGAACCTATAATATCCTTTTCTTTTCATTTCAGGTTCAATTTTAGCTTTGTTTAATTATTTAATATTCTATATTTATTTAGGTTTTTTTTAATCGTAGTTTAACCAGACCACTGAGCTACAAAACGTAACTCTTATAGGGTTGGCCTTTATCTTATATACAGTGAACTTTCTTTTAATCGAAATCCATGAGGATTTTGATCTGTCGGTTTATAAAAACAATCAGTTAAAACAAGTTTTTATATGAGAGAAAATATGCATAAATCATACAAAATACAGGTCTTGCTTGCTATATGATAAGGATGCATTATACAATACCCGATTGTAAATAAAAATATTGTATAGCTAGGCAGATATTAAGGAACACCCCGTTCTTAACCCTTTCACGCATTTATGACGCAGAATTAGCCAATACGAAATAGAGTTCTCTCTCTTATAATTCTATCTATCTATCTATCTATATGCTCAGGCCCAATCCCCATTTTGGGGGTAGCCGACTCAAGACAGAGCAAGAACAGGGAAAACACAAAAACAACATAAAACAACAAATAAACACAGATAAAAAGCACAAACTCACACACATCCAGGTCACCCAGGAGAAGACCCAGAGACCAGGGTCACCAAGGTCGCTCCAGCACTCCCCCGGTCCCCGACCACCCGGAGAGGTTCCGATCTCGGCAGGCAGACATGCGGCGGAGCCAAAGCCACAAGCCCTCCCACCACACTTCCAGGCGCACCCTTCATATTAATCGTCTCCCCGGGCCAGGCGCCTGATGGACTATTATCTAGTCCAACTTGCGCCCGACCCCTTACTCCAAATGACCACGTGTTCACTCAACTATTCACAAGCATTCTCCATTCACTCCTGTCCACCACCACTTCCCCTGCCTGATCTATAGTCATTCCTATCATCCAAAGCCTTTCTTACACAGTCTCTCCATCTCAATGGGGGTCTTCCTGCCCTTCTATCTCCCCTTGTACCTGACTCACATATTCTCTTTGTAAGCCTTTCATCTCCCATTCGTTCAACATGACCATACCAGCTCAGCACCCTTCTGTCCACTCTGGCTGACAAATGTTCCTGCTGCCCCACTCTCCTACATATCTCTTCATTCCTCAATCTGTCTCTACGAGTAACTCCACACATACTCCTCAAGCAGCTCATCTCCATCACATCCAGCCCTCTTTTCTCCTTTTTCTTCAGAGCCCATGTCTCAGCCCCATACATCACTGTTGGCACAACAATTCCTTGATACAGTGCACTTTTTTACTTTCACTCCGAGATTTCTCGTCTTCCACATACTTCCCATTGCTCCGAAAACCTTCCTTCCTTCACACACACTCTGTTTTACCTCCACTCCTGCTTATCGTTCCTCCTAGATATTTAAAACACTCTACTTGTTCCAATATTTCCCCATCCAGCCTCACATCTAGATTCACCCTATGCTCTCCCCTATTACACACCATTACTTTACTTTTATTGACGTTCACCTTCAGTTTCCTCCTTCCACAAACCACACCAAACTCTTTGACTACCCGCTGCAGTTTCTCATCAGATCCGTCACCAATGCTGTGTCATCAGCGAACAGCAACTGATTCAACTCTCAATCTCTACCATTCTTCCCTACTAAACTCAATCCTCTTCCCATAGTTCTCCTTTTCACCTCCCTCACCACACCATCTCTTATAATTACCTCTCCAAAATTAGTTTTCTGCCCACAGCTAACTCAAAGACAACTGCAGAGGTTGAAGTAACTAAACTAAAGGTTTCTAAATACCCCTGATGGTAACAAAGGCTTTAAAGTATCCCAAAAAGGCTCAAAATTGTGTCGTATGTCGGAGGGTTAACATTAAACCTCCATTACAAACCCCAATGCACATGAATAAATTAATGAAAGCATATGGTTCTCACGGGATTCAAACTCTGGACACCACACCCAGAACATAAGCATCTAAACCATTACACCACCAACACAGTTATAACATGGACATGGTGTCAATGGAAATATGTTCCTGGACCTGGCCACTCGGTCTTTATATATCTGTAAATGTATGTACAGGTCTCCCTTGATTTACGATTGAGTTACGTTCCTGAAAACCCGATCTTAAATAGAAAAATCGCATAGGAAACCCTAAACTTAATGGGGGTGCGTTCTGGGACCAGCCAAAACCCAAACCCAAACATCTAAAAATCTATAATTATTCATATTTTTGTCACCAACCAACTTTACTTCTAAACTCAATTAATGAAATCAACAAATACATGTGGCACTCCAAGGACTCCAATCTAGGATACCCACACCGAAATTACGCACATTTATGCATTACGTTATTAAGACAGTTAATAGCATAAATCGAGGCATCGGATAATGAGGGAGACCTGTATGCAAATGTAAATAGCTCTTCGTGGGGTTAATAGAACATGTCGGATGCTAGACTTTCGGATAAAAGAAAGTTCAGTGTACTAGTTAAGGAGAGATAGCCCATTTTTCTGGCCCCCCTTCTCCCTCATGCTTAGCCCCATTAGTTTACAGATTTTAAGATGTTTGATTTAATTAGTTTGTCGATTTTAAGACCTTTTGCCCCATTTCTTTGTCAATATTAGGACCTTTCGCGCCCTTTAGGTGTAAAAAAAATCCTGGCGAGCGATAGCGAGCCTGCAATTTTGGAAGAAACGGCCTTTGGCCGTGAAATTTTTCTACCATAATATATACAAATTAATCTTGTAGGGGGATCTAATGGATGTTTTTTTTAAGTTTGATGGGAGGTTTAGGGAGGAAACTAAAATATAAATGACTATACTGTATAAATAAATAATGAAAAGTGGTGATTGGGCCTGAGTATACAGATAGATAGATCGATAAGATAAATACTGTCTATAGACCCCCACCAAAATAATGACTGTCCCCTTACTAGCCCCTTTGACTCACCCATTAACACTTTATCCCTGGCAGACTCAAGGTGCTTCATAGACACTGAATCCACCTGGTCAGCTGCCGCTCTCAGTGCTGCCTGGTTTACTACGTTCTTTATGTCCGCTCCTGAAACATACAAGGGGCAATAGTTTATTTGTAAAAAGGTCATTCATACAGACTATAATTTATAATGTAAAACTTGCAACATAAAGGTCATTCATACAGACTATAATTTATAATGTAAAACTTGCAACATAAAGGTCATTCATACAGACTATAATTTATAATGTAAAACTTGCAACATAAAGGTCATTCATACAGACTATAATTTATAATGTAAAACTTGCAACATAAAGGTCATTCATACAGACTATAATTTATAATGTAAAACTTGCAACATAAACAAACCAAAACTGGTTTATAAAAGCAAAAGAACTTATCAAAATCGGTATGTGGAAACAACGTTTTAGCTCACTAAATCGGTATGTGGAAACAACGTTTTAGCTCACTAAATCGGTATGTGGAAACGTTTTAGCTCACTAAATCGGTATGTGGAAACAACATTTTAGCTCACTAAAACTGTAAAAGAAACATTGTCAAAAACTTATACATTATGTAGCCCAAAAGTAATGGGGGTATCAGTGTTTTTCTATTTCATAATGGTGTATTGCTAAATCTTCAATGCATTACTTCCACAGTGATTTTGATTAGATCTTTCATCTTTATATTATGCGTTTCCTATTTTGGTTTGATTGCTTTGCAAGTTTTACATTTTAATTGTCAACTTTTGATGGTTAACATTTGTCAGGCAACATATTAAAATGTAAAACTTGCAAACTAAACAAACCAAAACTGGGACAAAGACATGCTATGTGGAAACAATGCTTACTAAAATAAAATCTATGAAATAAAAGAACACAATCCACCACATAGGGTGTATATTACTACATGAGCAAGTTAATCTTCTACATTGGCATTAGAAACTAGAATGGAGACAAATCATTAAAACAGCTTACTGTACATCATAAGTTGCCAGACCAGCGTCGACAAAAAATGCAGCGGAAATATAGCGCTTGTGTGATACAAGCTTAAGGGGAGGCAGACCGTTTTTCTGGACCCCCTTCTCCCTAATGTTTAGCCCCACTAGTTTTGAGATTATAAGACGTTCGGCCCATTAGTTTGGCGATTTTAACACCTTTCGCCCCATTTCGTTGTCAATTTTAAGACCTTTCAAGCCATTTAGGTGTCGATTTTTTCCTAAGAGGAACTGGCCTTCGGCCGGAACATTTTTCTACCGAAAAATTTACAAATTTATCTTGAAGGGGGGGTTTAGTTTTTTTTTTCTAAGCTTGATGGAGGTCTAGGGAGGAAACTAAAAAAATTATATGAATAAATGAATTAATAAACCAAACAAACGGTCAGTCTCCCCTTAAGTCATTAAATATCGTCCAGCACAAACAAAAGGACCTACCAGTAAATCCAGTAGTGCCGCGTGAGAGAACTGTCTTGTCCACATCTCCGCCCATTCTTACTTTGCCCAGGTAGTACTCGAAGATCTCCTTGCGTCCTGCCAGATCTGGGATCGGAACCTGTCAGGAGAAAAAAAAAACATAAGAATAAGAGATAGATGAGACACAGACCTTTAACCCATCGGATCCGGGGGGCCTCATATGATTCAGATCGCTGTGTCCGGGGCCATTTTCGTACAGTCAAGCTTCATAATTCAGTAGCTACTGATTGAGACCACCTAGAGCAGTCAATTATTTTGCAAATTGTATTACTTTTTGTTGTCTATAGGCTGCCGTTGAGATGACATCGCTACGACGCGTGGTTGCCGAGTTATGATGATTTTAGCGGCGATTTTTAGCCGCGCATTTTGCCTCATATGAGGCCTCCCGGATTCCGAGGGTTAAGGGGGGATGGGCCGCTTTTCTGGACCACTTCCTCTCGCATGCATGTATAGCCCCATTAGTTTTCAGATGTTAAGATGTTGTTGTTGTTGTTGCTGTTCCTCAGGCTGTCTGACCGAGCAGCCCCAAGGTCCCGAGCAAGGCCAAGGCCATAACCGAGCGCCCCCACAGAACCCTCCCAGCTTACCACCAATAATGCCCAGGTGACCGAAGCCACTCAAAGGCGGGGAGCTGAGGAGGGTGCGGAAACGCCCGGGAAACAAAAGCCCCACCCAAGGCCCTGTGCCCCTCAGCAATTATAAAGGGAAAGTTGAGGGGCAAAGGAAAAATGTGACGCTTTGGCTCCCAATCTGCCAGGGTTGGCAGTAGGGAGGTCAATCCACCGGAAAAGACGCCGTCACTTGAGATCTAGAAAATATATAAGTAAAAGGAACAGTCAGAGTAAGCTATGGGTATGGCAGAGAACGCTCAACTCTCATTCTGATAGACCAGCCCATCACCATGTTAAGATGTTTGCCCCATTAGTTAGTCGATTTTAAGACCTTTCGCCCCATTTCTTCGTCAATATTTAGACCTTTCGTACTATTAAGGTGTCGATTTTGTCCCTGGCGAACGATAGTGAGCCTGTAATGTTGGAAGAAGCGGCCTTTGGCCGCGACATTTTTCTACCAAAAAATGTAGAAATTAATCTAGAAGGGGGATCTAATGGATGTTTTTTTTAATTTGATGGAGGTCTAGGGAAGAAACTAGAAAAATAATGAATACTGTACATGCAACAATCGCCCAAAAAGGAGCTTGAGTGGACTGTGCGGTGATGGCATTAGTTAATATTAAGATCATGCTATGTTAACTAATATTGTTCTTAACACCAATAACTCCCAATGAAATTACTGAAAGCAATGATACTCCCGGGTTTTGAACCCAGGACACCTACAGAACTTACACGCTTTAACCATTATGCCACCAAGTCAGTTAAAAATTGAGTACATAACTACGATTAATATCCATTTATCGAATACTGGATATCAATCTAATCATGTACTCAGATCCAACTTCACTATGAATTGTATTGTGTAATGGTCACACTTATATTTCACATCAAGTCTGACTAGCCTAACCAGAAACCTGTCTAGATTGTTTGTGGCATCCACAACGATGTAATGCAAAACTAAGGTAAATATTAACTCAACAACCCACCTGAACTTCCACATCAAATCTGCCCGGCCTGAGGAGAGCTTTGTCAAGGTCGTCCCGTCTGTTAGTGGCCCCCAGAACAATGACGCCTTCGTTCTTGTGGAAGCCGTCCATCTCTGTGAGCAGCTGGTTGATTGTCTGATTGGCGTAGGGGTGGAGGACTGAGTTAGATCGCTTGGCTCCCACTGAGTCTATCTCGTCAATGAAGATCACACACGGGGCGCGCATCTTGGCCGCTCCTGCGGGGGAAAGACAAAAATATAATTTTATTTTTCTTTATTCCCACTTCAGTAAAATAGTAAAAACCACAACATTAGTGAATATCACTGTTGAAGGGGTAAGTACTTGATAGTGTAAGTGTGTGTATGTGTACTTGTACGGTATATGAGTGTTGTGTATTTATATGTTGTGAACAAATAAATTAATTTGAAAATATATGGTTATCCATGTACTCAACAAAACTAATTATGTATATACTAAACTAGACATGGCAGGAAAAACACATTGGCATGATCCTCAATGAGAGAAAAGAAACGCACACTTGCAGACAAATTATTTTACTGTATTCGATATAATTGTTTGACAACTGCCGTTACCTCTTTTACACTGCTTTGCTGAAGAATGTGGCAGTTCTTAACATAATTGCTGAGAATAAGTTACTTTATTTGAAAGTGTGAATGTCTTGTCCTATACAGTACACATACAATAACAAGTTATTGTCAAACTTACAAAACACACTCTAGACTTACGAAAGAGATCCCTGACTCTCCTGGCACCCTGACCAACAAGTATTTCATCAAACTCTGGTCCAGCAGCGTGGAAGAAAGGTACCCCAGCCTCCCCCGCCACAGCTCGAGCCAGCAGGGTCTTGCCAGTGCCAGGGGGGCCTACTAGTAACACCCCCTTGGGAAGCTCAGCACCCAGGGACGTGAACTTTTCGGGGTTGCGCAAGAACTCCACAATTTCCAGCAGCTCCTGCTTTGCTTCTTCTACCTGTAAGGGTTTATATCATCAGCAAGACCCTTCCAATAATAAAAAAAAAATACTGTACATGAAAAATATGATTTCCTGAATTACCAAAATTATGTACCGTACTGTAGATTTTTTTGTAATTCAATCAATCAATCACTGCTACTTAATGGTGTCCCAAAACAAAACGTAAATATGCATAATCATCCACTCTTTAAAGTGTACCGGGAAGTACAGGTGAATAATGAGTAAAGAAGATCCCTCAGTACTGACCCCTTTAACATCGTCGAAGGACACTGTTATCTCCTCAGGATGAACCTCGTTACCGTTACCCACGTTCATCCGGAATATGTTGCCTCCCATCCAACCTGTTAAATACCAAATATTATTATACACTGCACTACATGGCATCTTACACTGTGTCATGCCATATTAAGATAAATTACAAATATTCATATTATCACCAACCCACCAATTAACTTACAAATAAACCTAATTAATTAAATAAATAAAACTAATGAATACATGTGTTACTCCAAGGATTCGAACCTAGGATACTCACACCAAAATTCCGCGCACTAACCATTACGCTATCAAGACAGTTAGATTGTATTAGTCTTAACTGAATTTGTCTTGAGGTGTAGCATTAACATGATCGGGTACTTACTGTAGCTACGTCCAAGACTTAACAAATATAGATGCAAATAACACTCTTAGTATAATAATGGAATACAATTTATGCAAACAAAAATAGATAACTACAGTACTAACCAAGGACAACATATAGTATAGAGAAGAGGACTATAAGTGTCAGTAACTGCTGGAAGAACCCTCGCGTCCAGCTGGTGGCTCGTGACTGTTTATTCTGAGGTTCAGCGGCCAGGTACCCCTCTGCGAACGCCACCTTTAGGGTTCGTTGGCTACCCCCTGTACCCTCATCTGCAATCAGTTCTGTCCACAACAAAAATGAAAGCAATGAGTAGTTGAAGTCGAGAATAGCTGGAACATTTTTATGGAACAATTAGGAGACCGTAATGTATTATTATGATTGTTTATGTCTTCATTAGTTTAACCATATCACATGAGCTCCAAACTAGAACTCCTTTAGGACTGGCTCAAAGGAATAAATAAGAATTGCTACATATCAATTCCAATTAAGCATTATTATAAATATTGCATTGAGTTAAACAAGTTGAATTATTGGGGTTCACTAGTCAATACTCATAACTCACTCTTAGCATAAAGTAAGTAATCAGATTTTCACAAATGGGTCAGTCCAAATAAACCGAGTTAAACAAAAATTCCCTTACAAAATCTGTCTACTTTACATACAGTTCTATGATATTAAATTTTCCTTCATTTATTTTTTATTTTTAGTCATGCAAAGGACACACATACTGTACATATGTGCCTAAGAAGAAAGCATTGATTCAGACAGCCATACAGACCTTTGAGCTTGCGGTTGGTATCAGCCTCATTCTGTACAAAGCGAGACTTTATGCCCCCCCTCAGTCGTTCGGTGAGGCTGCCCTGACGTATTGCCTCGCGCTCGATACTCTGTTGTGTCTTGAACCCACGACATAACATCACCGGTGATAACTCTAGGGATATAAAAGAATGTTAGTAAAATTATTACTGGTACTGAATATTTTACCCCATAATGTTATCATTAGGTAGGAATGGAAAAAAAAGACGGAAAAAACAATACTGTACATAAGAAGCGAAATAGTAGAGAAAGAGAGAAAATAGTAGAGATGCATAGAAGTGAAAGGAGAAAAAATAATCTATCCATGATCCCCGAATGGGTAGCCAAAAACGAAAATGTGACAATATCCCGAGTCAGTCGCTGGATTAGGTTGCCTTGCTCTCAATCCACTGCTCTCCCTTGAATTTCTTTTATGACCCCATCCATATAGATATTGAACAAGAGGATATAAAGATAGCAAATATAACTATAAAGTTCATAATTATACATGAAGTTGTTACAAAAGCAGTGAACCATGAACTTAAAATTAAATATAAAACTAATGAGCCAGAGTTCATGGCCTAGTTAAGGCTTTCGTCAGGAAAATGTCTACATACTGTAACTCTATGTAAGAGGAAATGAAAGACAAGAAGAGAGGATTGGAGAGGAAATGAGAGATTAATAGAGAGCAGAGGAGAGACGAGAGAAAATGAAAGTATGTGAAACTTAAAGCCTAGTCTTAGAAACACAATTGACAAATCTGGATGCAAGAGGTACATTAAAGCTGTTTTATCAAATTCGGATGACATTCTCATTTAGATTCAGTATTTAACAATCTTATATCTTCCCAATGCAGACTGAAGGAGTAGTCATAATAAAGGCCTATCTTCATAAGGTGTTTATCTTACCCATTGAGCAATTACTAATCAATTTAGTCAGTTTTCCATAATGCATTTTCAATTTATTTTGGCTATTATCAGATGATTTTATCAATGTAAAACAAGGCTCTGTGGGAGTTACAGAAATTGAGATAAAATATCTTCTTTGATTGCTAGAGATGTTTTCTATGCTGTAAAAAAAGTAGTCAATTGATAGCTATTATAAAAAGTAAATACATGCATCATCACACTGAATGGGTTAACAACTAAATAATAAAAACTTGACTGGCCTGACTAACCTGGTTTAAGGAGCGTGTGTGAAGAAGACAGGAGACGAGCGGTGAAGGTGAAGAGAGGTCGCAGGTCCCCGTAGCCATTAGTACATTTATTTTTGTTCTCCAGAAAGGTGTTGCCAGAAGCGTGTGATACCCTCCACTCACTTGCTGCCTCTGGTGAGGGGCAGGGATGAAATACGATTTAATGAACTTACTTAACCCCTTCAGACTCATATGACGCAGAGGTTGCCAGATTAGCAATAAGAAATAGAGTTCTCTCACTCTTATAATTACCTCTCCAAAATTAGTTTTCTGCCCACAGCTAACTCAAAGACAACTGCAGAGGTTGAAGTAACTAAACTTAAGGTTTCTAAATACCCCTGATGGTAACAAAGGCTTTAAAGTATCCCTAATAGGCTCAAAATCGCGTCATATGTCGGAGAGGGTTAATAGTTGGACTAGATAATAGTCCGTCAGGTGCCCGGCCCGGAAAGCCAGTTTATATATGAAGGGCCCTGCCTGCAAGTATGTGGGCGGGCATTGTGGTGTAGTTCCACTGCGTGTCTGCTTGCTGTGATGGAAACCTCTCTGGGAGATCTGGGCCCTGGGAATCTTTTGCTGGGGACCTCTCATGGTCTTTGGTCTCTGGGATATGTGCCTGAATATATACATACCGGTACATACCTACAATTAATAGCAATTAAAACAAAAAAAAATGATTTTGGAGTTTCCATTAAATAATTTGTTGGAGAGGTAGCACCAAAGGTATGGCACATATAGATCATCATAAGAATTCATGCTACAGTAGTAATCTTCCATATATTATCTTCCGCCATTCTCTTAATATGTCCATACTAACACTATCAGTTTGCTTGACCTCACCAATAATTCTAATACAAAGTTTCTCTCATTCTCTCAGTAATCAGTATTCTATCAATCTATCTATCTATTGCCAGACGATATGATCCCCGAGGGGGTGGCCACTGAATTCGGTGTGAGCATCCTAGGTTCGAATCCCTGGACTGCCACATGTATTTGTTGATTTCATTAATTGAGTTAAGGAGTAAAGTCGGTTGGCGGAGGTAACATAATAATTCTATCACTCAGTGAACCCCTCAGTGATGAATCATGATGATAATGACAACTACGATAAGGTTGACAACTACTGTACAGTACTGTACTATTAACCCCTTCTGTACCGGCGATGTTTTTAAAATTTTATTGTGCCTACATTAAGACAATTTTGTGCACCTTAAGAAGGATCTGAGATAGCAAAAATGGCTAATAATACAATCGTCTAATAGTAGCCAGAATAAAGTTAAATAGATGTCCCCGGTACTGAAGGGGTTAACCCGGGGGCTGCATCAGGCCTGTTTACCAAACTACAGTGCCACCAGTGTGACAAGTTTAGCTTCAATTCAGACAGAATTTGTTATATCTACCAAATAAAGCAATATTATTGCACCATATGTACATATTTGTCTTGTATATGGAACATGTGAAAATTCAAGAACCAGAAAATAGGTGTAAAGAGCAAACATCCAGTGAAAAACCGGTTTATTGTGATGAGTCGAGAGCGTGTATGAAAGGTGTACAGCAGCGCAGCATACCTCCACTCTCTTCAGAAGCCCAAGGCACAATGAGTGACAAACACTCACTCTCGCAGTGTGAGAGGGAGGGGGGAATAGTGGAGGGATAGAGGAGGGGAACTGAAGGTATTTGAAGGGGAGGGAGGAAATATAGGAAGCAGGGGAGGGAAGAAGTAGAAAAAAGAGGGGGGGAGGTTGGGGGAAAAGAGCGGGCATGAGAGGGAGAGAGGGGGGTGAGACACATGGAAGGAAAAGAGAGGAGGTGGTGGTATGGAGACATGCCACCTATTAAAATATTTCATCTATTTCCCCAACACTGGTGCATTTTGTTTTTCAAGTGTAAGGTACCTGAAGGAAAGTCGCATTCGCCCAATAAAACCTTCCGAGAGTAATGTATAGATTAATAAAAATTAGTACAGTACCCACCTGAGAGTGCATTTGAGAGGTGAGGCTTTTGGTACAGTGTGGTGGTGTGGGGTGTCTTAGATTTGGTTTGTTTGGGGCCAAGAAGAGCAATGTCGCGCAGTAGTCTCGAACTAACCACCCCACACACCTCTTTCAACCCACCCTCACGTGCATTTTTTACGGTCTGAAAATACATAAGAAATTAAATATAATCACTCATAAAGAGTACTATAATGTAAAAATCACACGTTATAAATTAAAACTAAATTACATGCATGCCCAAATCATTAATTTAAGAACGTTTCATGTTATATCAATAAACATTATACAGGTAATATGGGTTTGAATCTTCAAAATAATTTAATCTTGCAACTTTGTTTCATATCTTTACTCTAAAAGTTTCCAGCAATTTTATCAAAACAAACAACAATTATAAGTTCAAGTTATTTAGACTTGGCTATCATATCTTACTGTAAACCAATAACCTAAATAAGACTCCGGGTGGTTACCTCAGCCAGACTCTGGGAGCAGATGATGCTGACTGTGGCAGAGGTTTGTTTGGTGATGTGTTTGGCGTTCTTGGGTGCGGACTGATGACTTCCCCTCAACCCTGACAACTGTGATATCACACATGACAACGGCACTACAACCTAGAATACAAAAGAGATATACAGTACATAAATATATCTGGGGAGGGAAAATAAAATGTACGCAATACCAAAAGTAGCACTTGTCCGCCCAACTGTAAGGTCAAAAGAAAAGAAAATTCATAAGGCATAAATCTTGTACCGTAATTGAGAAGTGGTAGTCCTATAGAAGGTAACTATTCAGAAAAGGCGTTGCACTCTTTTTTTAAATGTTTTGGTAACGTTCAAGGAGACTACAGCAGCCTTATTTAGCATGTTTTGGTAACGTTCAAGGAGACTACAGCAGCCTTATTTAGCATGTTTTGGTAACGTTCAAGGAGACTACAGCAGCCTTATTTAGCATGTTTTGGTAACGTTCAAGGAGAATACAGCAGCCTTATTTAGCATGTTTTGGTAACGTTCAAGGACACTACAGCAGCCTTATTTAGCATCTTTTGGTAATGTTCAAGGAGACTACAGCAGCCTTATTTAGCATGTTTTGGTAATGTTCAAGGAGACTACAGCAGCCTTATTTAGCATGTTTTGGTAACGTTCAAGGAGACTACAGCAGCCTTATTTAGCATGTTTTGGTAACGTTCAAGGACACTACAGCAGCCTTATTTAGCATCTTTTGGTAACGTTCAAGGAGACTACAGCAGCCTTATTTAGCATGTTTTGGTAACGTTCAAGGAGACTACAGCAGCCTTATTTAGCATGTTTTGGTAATGTTCAAGGACACTACAGCAGCCTTATTTAGCATGTTTTGGTAATGTTCAAGGAGACTACAGCAGCCTTATTTAGCATGTTTTGGTAACGTTCAAGGAGACTACAGCAGCCTTATTTAGCATGTTTTGGTAATGTTCAAGGACACTACAGCAGCCATATTTAGCATGTTTTGGTAATGTTCAAGGAGACTACAGCAGCCATATTTAGCATGTTTTGGTAATGTTCAAGGAGACTACAGCAGCCTTATTTAGCATGTTTTGGTAATGTTCAAGGAGACTACAGCAGCCTTATTTAGCATGTTTTGGTAACGTTCAAGGAGACTACAGCAGCCTTATTTAGCATGTTTTGGTAACGTTCAAGGACACTACAGCAGCCTTATTTAGCATGTTTTGGTAACATTCAAGGAGACTACAGCAGCCTTATTTAGCATGTTTTGGTAACGTTCAAGGAGACTACAGCAGCCTTATTTAGCATGTTTTGGTAACGTTCAAGGAGACTACAGCAGCCTTATTTAGCATGGTTTTTTTTCAAGGAATATAGTGTTTTATTGTTGTTTATCATGGTTTGAGTGGAGGATTTGTATTAGTTTACCCATTACTCCAACAATCTTAAGATCCCCCCCCCCCACTAGTGGGGAGGGCTATGAAGGCCGCATGCAGCCCCCCTCCCTCTAGCATGCGGCCCGCGAACCAGTTTAGCCAAGTACTGTAGTGTCAAATATTGTATTTTCTTCTAGAAATCTAGACATAATTATTATTTCTTAAATATATTATATGTTGATACAGTACTATATTAACTTAAGTTCTAATTCTGGGAAGTATTTGTGAGAGTAAGAAGCTTAAAGTAGATTAAATACTCTTTCATTAGAAATTCTTAAGCTGAATAAAATCGTCAACGGGTTTATGATATGCTCAATTTGGGGCCAGTGGGACGGTTCTTGCAGTCATGCTCAGTATGTGGCCCAAGACTACGGGGATAAAACACAACTAGTGCGTCAGGTGCTACAGTTGCCGTAAATTCATATTTAAATAATATACAGTACTGTACTGTACAGTATAAGGATTCCATAGACCTACAGTACATTGTCCCTAAATAAATTATGTATAATAAGGCTGCGAGCCTATTCCCTATAATTATCCATTAGCCTAACCTAACAACCTTACCTAACCTATCCTAGTATTATGGGTGGGGGCTGCCGCCCCAACACCCCCGCTGTTTGACATCAACTCACGTTTTACACGACGTACGCCCGGTAACACAACTCATTCCAGTGGCAAGAGTTGTGTTATCGGGCGTATCACCTATAGGACTTACCTCTGACCGGGTATATCCTAGTGTTTACTATACCCCTTTGAAAGGACATTAGCCTAACCTAACAACCTTACCTAACCTATCCTAGTATTATGGATGGGGGCTGCCGCCCCCACACCCCCGCTGTTGACGACCGTAGCCCGGATAGTAGGCCTACATCCTTAGATTTTTTGTTAGTTATTTAGGGCGTATATATGGTATATTATAATGAATTACCGACGGTTTGGACATATATGGCAATGAAGTACAGTTGGTCAAAGTTCCAGCTGACCCACCCTCGCTCTGGGGCTCACAGAATTAGCTGGCAATACTGGTGTACAGTAGTTGCAAATCAGTGGATATAGTAACTTGAATATTTAAGCAAATCTACGAACTTTGGGTGAATGTTCGGGATCATACATAGTGATGTATTCATTTTTATTTGAGTTAGGCTTACTTTCCCTTGAATAGTATATGTTCTAACAATGATAAAGCCAAAATCAGATCTACCAATCCCAATCTTGGTAATTACATGTAGGCTATAGGGAAGAGGCTCGCACCCTTATTTTTCATGTTTTTTGAAAACCAGATTTTGAAAAATGATTGTATTCATGGTTTTTGTCCCCCTCACGAAGTATTGAAATCGTCATCTATGTTGCCAGCAGGGGGTAAATATCGATTATACAGTATTGCATAAAGGGGGTCGAGATGTTTCGCAGCAAGTGACGTTTCGCCGCAGGTACGGTCAGAATTTGGTATGCCTGTTCGCAGCAAATGAATGAGACGGTTCGCAGCAGGTTTGTTTAACTGCAATATAAACCCCAGATTTTGTCACTCTTCTTACAGCAGTGTTCCTGACCAGTACGGTACTGCTTACGGTAGCGTTCAAGGAGAGTAGTGCCGCCTTATTTTGCATGTTTTGTTATTTTTCAAGGAATACAGTGTTTTATTGTTGTTTATCATGGTTTGAGTGGAGGATTTGTATTAGTTTACCCATTACTCCAACAATCTTAAGAGAACCCCCCCCCCCACACTAGTGGGGAGGGCTATGAAGACAGGGAAAATGTGGGGTTAAAGACGTAAAAAGGCGATAAGGAGGTATTAAAACAAAACTTGGCTCGGGTTTTCATGAATTTGAAAGACATATAACCCCAAAATGGAAAAACCCGAGCCAAGTTTTGACGAAAGTTGGCTCGGGTTTTCTGATGTTTCAGACGGGTTTTCTGATGTTTGAGAGTCCCAACACACAGTAAGCTAATTATGAAAGTTGGCTGGGGTTTTCATGTATTTGAACCGCATAAAACCCCCAAATTGAAAAACTCGAGCCAATTTTTGGCGAAAGTTGGGGCTCGGGTTTTCCGATATTGCAAAGTCCAAAAACACAGTAGGCTCACCGAATGTTTAAACTTGGCGCAACAGTTGTGATATCGGGTGTATCACCTAGCTCTGAACGGGTATATCATAGTGTTTACTATACCCCTTTAAAAGGACATTAGCCTAACCTAACAACCTTACCTAACCTATCCTAGTATTATGGGTGGGTAGGGGCTGCCGCCCCCACACACCCCTAAAAAGCGTATAACGCGATAATAAGCATTTGTAAATAATACCGCAACTACGAATCTTGTTTGTGAGACTAGTATTAACCTAACTAAACAACCCAACCTAGCCTAATCCTTGAAAAAAATAAAAATAAAAATGCTAAATAACGTAAGTACCAATCCCTTGTACATACATACATACATAAAATTTTAAGACTGAGTGTTCCACACATAAGTGCAGTTTCAGTCTCTTGTCCTAATGTTATGAACGTAAACCCCAAACCCTAACCACTATTAGAAAAAACAATATGAGTTTGTACCTTAATGTGTAGGAGGATAAATGGGCCGCAAGAAACTCCCACAGATCGTCCCTGTTTTGTAAGTCTATGTGTAGCTCACCAATATTCTTAGAACACCCTTCACACTCAAGAGCCATCTTTGTTTAACAAAGCCGGGTCTGACAGTGTGTTCACCTGGTCGTGATGTATCAGCTGGTTCTGAAGTAAGATCAGCTGATGGTGTTCCAATAACACTACTTATGATTTCAGAATAGTGTATTATTGTTATATGTTCGTGAAAATCTAGAGAGAAGTGTGGTATTATCGTGCATTATTAATATTGAGGTCTTGCAACAATATTACAAGTGTTTATAGTCGCCTACAAATATATACAGAACGTGTTGAAGCAGAATATTGAGCCTGGTGAATTCGCGGCATTCGTAAGAAATGACGTTTTAAAAAGCCCGGGCGGAGCCGGAGGACGGAGGTATTCGAAGGGGTTCAACGCAATGCTTGAACCGACCGAAATCAAGACAGCTGCCAGCACAAGACGATGTTTACATTTTTTACTTAGATTTTCGGTGTATTTGTCTGTAAGTGGGTATTTTTTCAATGTGTCAATAACGAAAATCCTCCATGCGGACTATATGGAGAAAAATATGGCGAATCTATTGGTGCCTATTTTCATTAATAAATTGTTTCTCATAAGGTGGCACTAGTGTCCTTGAATATTATCTAATTTTGTATCCCACGGCAAACGGTTATGGCCAAATAGTTATTTTTCGCGAGTGAAGGGGTGTGCTTTTAGAATGTTGTTTAATGGGTAAATATGCATTTCCCTCTATTATCACACATCAGACCACCCTAACACAACTCTAAACTAGATAAAAACAATCAAAACTATTTTTTAGCAATTCAATTACATCATCTTTATATTGACCGGCGTTTGTAAACAATGAGGATGTCCGAAAGAGCTCCGAGATTGATTAGAATGGGCGTTATTTCGTTTAATATCAGGTTTTATAAATGTGATCAAAATTATTCTCCCACAGTGGATTATACACGAGTACAGTATAAGGAGGCAAGAATGTAGTTACCGGGTGTACCGCCCGTCTTGTTTACACTACGCGGACGCTCACCATCATGTTCCCGTCTATTTTGACTGCATTTGGATACAAAAATACATTACCCTAACCAAACAACCTAACCTAGTATTATAGATATATAAGTATTTATTTTATTTTAAGTAGTTATAGGTGATTTATGTTGTATGTCGGTAGTGGTACACCCGGTAACTACATTCATCCCTATAAGGATTCCATAGACCTACATTGTCCCTAAAAAATTATGTATAATAAGGCTGCGAGGCTGCGAGCCTATTCCCTATAATTATCCCAATCTTTGTAAGACACACTTCCTTCCTACTGTATTGCCAGATAATTCTGCGAGCCCCAGAGCGAGGGTGGGTCAGCTGGTCCTGAGCTGGAACTTTGACCAACTCAGTCCAACTGTACATGACATAGGATAACTAGGCCTAATATATTTGCCTAAATAATAGCCTATAGGCTATCGATGGTTTTGACCCAGTGTTAAACTGGATACATTCCATGGACAAACTGGATTTTAGGTCACGTATGGGATATAATGTTCTAAATGTATACTATAGCTTTGTATTAGAGTATTAGTCACCACAATATATGTCTTTACCTCTGCATATTAAATTATTTTTCCTTAGACTGTGTGGGTTAAATAAGGGTGATGGGCCTGATGGCGGCCATCTTGGATCAGCTGAGAACTAATATTTTTAATTTTTTTACCGTAGTTTTAGTATTTTGTCATATTCTATATCAATACTAACCCTGCGGGGGTCTGGGGGCAGCAGCCCCCAGGTTAGGTTAGGTTGTTAGGTTAGGGTAGGCTAATGACAAAATATGGTTTTAGGGGGCATGTTTTAATATTGCAAAATAATGGGTAAATATGAATTTCCAGAAGGAAAAACACCTTAAAACACACCAATCAATGAAGGAACTGATGAGAAAAGGGATTATAATACAAAAAACACATATGTGACCTAAAATCCAATTTGACCCATTCCATTGTTTCTCATAACACGGCAGTAGCCTAGTGTCGTTTAAAATAACCGACGATTTTCGTCAAGAATTAAAAAAAATACCTTAGGCCTATTAGCCTACCTTCGCATGGCGAGCACTTTAAAATACCATAGCTGCACAGCTTATGAGTTAAAGAAAGTGTCTAGTGATATCTCGAGGAACGCAGAAAATTGTGGTTAGACCATTAGGCTAGGCCTATAAGAACATAAGAAAATGGGAGTCTGCAGAAAGCCGATTGGCCTACACAAGGCAGATCCCTGTCACACCCAACCCTAATTATAAGGCCTAATTATAAGCCCGGCTTAAAAACACCATTAGGACTTACCTCACCGAAACGGTCGGAGGTCAGAAAAACGGGGATCTGCAGAGCCCCACACCTGACAGATACCCCTCACACCCAACCCATCTCGTCTTGTCTCTTGGTGTTCCTTAGAACATAACATAAGAAAATGGGAGTCTGCAGAAAGCCGATTGGCCTAAGCAAGGCAGATCCCTGTCCCACACAACCCCAAATCAATTACAAAGCCCAATTATAGGCTCAACACTCTAATACCCTGAGGATCATCTTACCAAAACGGTTAGAGATTAACGCAGGATTATCTTACAGTTTCTTACAGTAGATCCTCTGGAAAAAGGCAAACTATGCCTGTGTATCCAGCTCAGTACCAGTACTTGCACTGCTGCGGTCGTTCACGGTGTTGGCGGCGGCGGTAGCAGACGCAACATTTTTACTATTCTGTATTTTTGTTTTATAATCAAACTTCAAATCTTGTCTTCCCCATGCTTTATCAAGATTACTTTCAAACTCCCTTATTGATTCGGAATCGACTACATACTGGGGCAGTGCGTTCCACTCATTTACCACTCTATCACAAAATGAGTTCTTCGCCTTCTCAAGCCTATTTCTTTCTTTGTAAATTTTCTTAGAGTGTCCTCTCGTTCTTGTTCCCTCCCGCATCAAGAAGATACCTTCACACACATCCTCATCGTACTTTCCTGACACTATCTTAAAAGTCTCTATCATATCCCCTCTCTTTCTCCTATATGCCAGTGTCGGAAGTCCCAGTGTCCTCAACCTCTGCTCATAGCCCGCGTTCTTCAACGTTGGTACCAGCTTGCTAGCTCTTCTCTGCACTTTCTCCACTGCTTCTATATCCTTTACCATATATGGAGCCCACACCTGGTTTGGGGGTCTGCAGAGCGCTGATTGGCCCAACCCGGATGATCCCCCTTCACACCCAACCCTTCTCGTCCATATGCTTATCCAATTTTATCTTAAAGCTCCCTACAGTTTTAGATCCCACTATAGCACTTGGTAGTCCATTCCACCCATCTACAACTCTGTTACCAAACCAATATTTGCCTATATCTTTTCTGAAACGAAATTTATCTAATTTGAAACCATTGGTACGAGTTCTTTTGCTATCACTGAGCTTTAGTACATTTGTCATGTCCCCTTTGTTAATCCCACTAACCCACTTGAACACCTCTATCATATCCCCTCTAACTCTGCGTCTCTCTAACGAATGTAAACCTAATTTCTTCAACCTTTCTTCATACGGAAGATTTCTAATATTATGGATCATTTTTGTCATTCTACGCTGTACTCTCTCCAATGAATCTATGTCCATTCTGTAATAAGGACACCAAAATTGGACAGCATAATCCATATGGGGCCTCACTAATGACAAGTAAAGTTTTAAGATAACATCAGCAGTTCTGTTACTCACACTCCTAGAGATGAACCCGAGAATCCTGTTTGCCTTATTACGAACGCCTATACACTGTTTTCTAGGCTTCAAATCATTGCTAACAAACACACCTAGATCTTTCTCGCAGTCTGAATTTTCTAATTCTAAATTAGCTAGTTTATATTTAACATTTGTTTGCATCTTCCCTATCTTTAATACCTTGCATTTGTCAATGTTAAACTTCATCTGCCAATTTACTGACCATTCATGTAAGGTATCTAGATCCCTTTGGAGGCACTCTATATCGCTATCTGAATCAATTGATCTCCCCATTTTAGTATCGTCTGCGAATTTACTTATCCTACTAGTTATACCTAAATCTAGGTCATTTATGTATATAAGAAACAACAGGGGGCCTAATACCGATCCCTGGGGGACACCACTTTTGACTGCTCCCCACTATGACTTAGTACCATTTATGCTGACTCTCTGTTTCCTACCAATTAGCCATGACCTAATCCATCCCAACAACGCCCCACCTATTCCATGTGCCTCAACCTTTCTCATCAATCTCTCATGAGGGACTCTGTCGAACGCTTTACTGAAATCTAAATATATAATATCGTATGCCTTGTCATTATCTACTGCTTCATATACCTCTGAGAAAAAACTAAGCAAATTAGTAAGGCAAGAACGTCCCTGAGTGAATCCATGCTGAGAAGAGAATCCATGCTGAGAAGATGAATATGATAAATATAGCCTAGGCTAGCCTTAATAATATACACGACAATAATCATGACATGTTTTACATCGCTATAGCCTAGACCAATGTGCCCCTTACGATAATATTCAAGGACAGTAGTGCGACGTTATGAGAAACAATTTATTAGGGAAAATAGGCACCAATAGATTCGTCATATTTTTCTCCATATAGTCCGCATGGAGGATTTTCATTATAAACAAATTGAAAAATACCCACTTCACAGACAAATACAAACAAAATCTAAGTCAAAGCAGGGGTGTGGGGGCGGCAGCCCCCACCTATAATACTAGGTTAGGTTAGGTAAGGTTGTTAGGTTAGGTAAGGTTGTTAGGTTAGGCTAATGTCCTTTCAAAGGGGTATAGGCTAGTAAACACTAGGATTACCTATACGGTCCAGGGTGTCAATCCACAAAATATGAATTGTGTTATCATTATGGTTTATTATTTTGTTATCATTATAGCGCGACAGAGCGGCGAAGGCGCGAGCTCCAGGGGGGTCCGGGGGCATGCCCCCCCGTGATTTTTTTGAGAATTTAGGTGTCTAAAACAGCATTTCCTGCAATCTAAAAGCAATCAAGATGGAAAATATGGAGACCAAAATTATGTCAATTTACCTTTTTTGTTTCTTAAAAAAAAAGGTTGGGAGAGTTTCTGTTATCATTGTACAAAAAGTTCGGTCAATATTTACGAGTCACACCACAGCTGGAATCTCATTTCTAATGGTAGTTTTGGGTTCCTATCATTCTATGTTTCATTACTATATACTTTTTATCCACCGGAAAATATTATTTTTTCTTGTTTTTTTTATTTTTATTTTTATTTTTTTTTATTTTTTTTAGCATTAACCTAACCTAAAAACCTAACCTAACCTAACCTAAATGTATTTGGGGGCTGTTAGGTTAGGTTAGGTTTTTTGGTTAGGTTAGTCCTAGGCTAATGCAAAAAAAAAAAAAAGCCAAGAAAAAAAAAAAATTCCGGTGGATAAAAAGTATATAGCAATGAAGCATAGAATGATAGGAACCCAAAACTACCGTTAAAAATAAGATCCCAGCTGTGGTGTGACTCGTAAATATTGACCTTCATTTGCGTTATCACTAAAAAAAACAGCGTCGTTTGACACCCTCTTCTTCTTCTTCTTCTTCTGCCTATACCCGGCCAGAGGTAAGAAGAAGAGTCCTGCAGTAGTCTCCTTGAATGTTACCCCTCTTACAGCAAGGGTAATTTGGGTATGTTTACCTACAATAGGCCTATATTATACAAGCAGAAACTATTACACCACTCCACCTGGTCAAATTCAACATAGGCTAGGCCTACTATTTAACAATAACAACGTCATTTCATATTTACCTGGTTGTGTAGTGAACTAGAGGACGAGGTGAACATATTGTCTGTCCTCCTTCGTGGCTCTACTCTCAATATTATGCAGCACAGGATAAATTTACGTAATAAATGAGACCGAGCGCCGCTACTGGAGCAAAATGTAAACACAAAACAAGTGACAATCGGGTACAAAAGAGTTGCCAACTCCCAATGACAAATGTCTTTAACTTTAGTGATTAAAACAAAATAGACAGTAAACATAACATGATAAGCACTGATCATATACCAATGGGAATAATATGAGATAAAGCTAAGGCTCTACAATATCAATATTGTAATTTGCCAAACTATATACAAAATCGCTAGATGAGCACAAATAGTTCTAGAGGATACCTTGATTATTAGCATTCATATTTAAGGTAATTGCACATACTAATTACAAACAACAGCCATATTATCCGGAAAATAATTTTAGTATATATAATTTCGATTTAAAAGTAAGAACAAATATCAATATATTACATAACAAAATCGTGGTACAGTATATGAATATAATAGGCGTTTTCTATTTCGTCCTTAGTTTTCTATTATTGTATTTCCATGATCAACTCAATTAGTTAAATTTGCTGTACAAGTATGTCTATGGCTTACTGATAATAAGAGCGTCAGTATATAATATACATACAGTAGATTATTACGTTTATACATGAAAATAAGTGACCTACGCGCGGTCATTACAAACACTGACAGTTATAAATAATAGTGAGGCCTTATATGAGCAGATTAAACTTCAAATAATTGAATTACATGCTTATATAGCCGACATGTAGGCTATATATTTGGACGCTGGTGATATCAAAGCCTTTGATAGTGAAATGCTGGGTGTGAAGGGAATTTTTCTGTCCTGAAAACTCCCCAGGCCCACTTAGGGTCAACCTTTCCTGGTGCCTGGCGCGGGGCTCGAACCTCTGAAGGGAGTTTAACCCTCCTAAAAACCCACAGGTTTTGAGATGCCTTGGGTGGGGTTCGAACCCTGGTTAGTGACCATGACCCCTCATAGGTCAACCAGGCCCGCGCGCTAACCCACTGTACTACCACGGAAGTACAAAAGTATAGTAACCTTAGTCCGATTTGTAAGAACCAGGTGATAGTGTCGTGGTGATTCACGTGATGAGTTTATTGGACTTCCCATCAACGACTATTTTACACTATACCTGACGTCAACTCGGGTAGTACATTATTGGGGTTGCGGGATATTTTCGAGGGCATTACATTACATCCTTCTTTAACTAGGCTAGTCCCTAGCCTCTTTAAGGTCGTAAGGTATCGTAGCTGCATCACCTCAGCAATCTCAATATTGTTAGGGTCCGCGTGATGGGTGCTCTATGTAGCTACCAGATCACGTTCCGTGACTGCCACCAATGAAATGCTGGGTGTGAAGAGAATTTTCTGTCCTGAAAACTCCCCAGGCACACTTTGGGTCAACCTTTCCTGGTGCCTGGCGCGGGGCTCGAACCTCTGAATGGAGTTTAACCCTCCTAAAAACCCACAGGTTTTGAGATGCCTTGGGTGGGGTTCGAACCCTGGTTAGTGACCATGACCCCTCATAGGTCAACCAGGCCCGCGCGCTAACCCTCTGTATTACCACGGACGTACAAAAGTATAGTAACCTTAGTCCGATTTGTAAGAACCAGGTGATAGTCTCGTGGTGATTCACGTGATGAGTTTATTGGACTTCCCATCAACGACTATTTTACACTATACCTGACGTCAACTCGGGTAGTACATTATTGGGGTTGCGGGATATTTTCGAGGGCATTACATTACATCCTTCTTTAACTAGGCTAGTCCCTAGCCTCTTTAAGGTCGTAAGGTATCGTAGCTGCATCACCTCAGCAATCTCAATATTGTTAGGGTCCGCGTGATGGGTGCTCTATGTAGCTACCAGATCACGTTCCGTGACTGCCACCAATGAAATGCTGGGTGTGAAGGGAATTTTTCTGTCCTGAAAACTCCCCAGGCCCACTTAGGGTCAACCTTTCCTGGTGCCTGGCGCGGGGCTCGAACCTCTGAATGGAGTTTAACCCTCCTAAAAACCCACAGGTTTTGAGATGCCTTGGGTGGGGTTCGAACCCTGGTTAGTGACCATGACCCCTCATAGGTCAACCAGGCCCGCGCGCTAACCCACTGTATTACCACGGACGTACAAAAGTATAGTAACCTTAGTCCGATTTGTAAGAACCAGGTGATAGTCTCGTGGTGATTCACATGATGAGTTTATTGGACTTCCCATCAACGACTATTTTACACTATACCTGACGTCAACTCGGGTAGTACATTATTGGGGTTGCGGGATATTTTCGAGGGCATTACAGATAGATACTGAGAATTATAAATCATACATCAATTATGAATCAATATACTGTATGTATAGGCTATCAATGGATTTTTACTGGGTTTGACTGGCTGTTTCGTGGACTCAATCTCAACTGGGAAGGGAAGGAATTTACACATAAGCACACACACAAACATACAGCTAGAAGTCTATCTATCTATCTATTGCCGGACGCCTTACTCCCCTTACGAGGGTGGCCATACACAGAATACCCCCAAGCGGACCTATTCCCTGTGAGAGGGACAACCCGAGCCAGTTTTGTGAAGGACTTACAGGATTGACCACTCAATTTAGGATCCGTCCGACTCCGAGGCCCTCTGTGTATCTTAATTGTTAACACTATTTTTCTACAGTGGCCGTTCGGCTAATCCATCCACTAACCTGCCTTATACCCATAGGTAAGCAGTACGGATTTGTATCAGGTTTACTCCCCTAGACAGGTTGCCAACCAAGGCTGACGAGTCCCATCCACCCGGATTTGTATAAGGTTGTCTCCCCTAGATGAGTTGCCGACCAAGGCTAACGAGTCCCATCCACCCATACAGAGGTACTGTAAGGAAAACACAGTAGGACATTTATAGTTATTATAAAGCAATAATAATAGTACACAAATAATATACTAATAATGCACTGAGGGTCTCTCGATATTAGAGTTTATCACGGATATAGGCCTATAGGATATGAATCCTAAAAAGCGCACTTAGGGGTCTTGGCACATAGATATAAATAGATCACGAAAGCACTTCTAGGAAGAGTTAGCATGAATGGAGTATATATCACAATAAATCAAGTATCACTTTGTTACGGGGATGCAGAAAAGATAGGTGTCACTGGGGTTGAGTTTATGTGTAGGCCTATCACTTGGTGGGTGTGTATAGCTGTAGTGTAAGATATTATCATAGATAGTCTCACGAGGAGTCCATGTACAATATGTTTCACATTACAACGATAGTAGGCCTATGTGTGGTTTGTATCTTCAACTATAGAGGCCTATCGAGTGAGAAGGGATCGAGGTCGATCTGTTATACAGCCTTCAGCAAAGCTAAATCTTCGTTCTTGAGTCGTGGTCCATGTAGGAATAGGGTTTTACACCATACCCGAAAGAGGAGTTTTGGAGCTCCGATCTTACTCTCAACCATCTTGACAATTTTACCAACACACCAAAACTTCGTTAGATGCTGAAATAGCCTACTGAAAATATGCCAGGGACCCTTAGGCTATGAGGCAAACACTTAACCAGTTAGATCAAGAGAGCTATCTCTATTGGTCTTGAAATGCTGGGTGTGAAGGGAATTTTTCTGTCCTGCAAACTCCCCAGGCACACTTAGGGTCAACCTTTCCTGGTGCCTGGCGCGGGGCTCGAACCTCTGAAGGGAGTTTAACCCTCCTAAAAACCCACAGGTTTTGAGATGCCTTGGGTGGGGTTCGAACCCTGGTTAGTGACCATGACCATCATAGGTCAACCAGGCCTGCGCGCTAACCCACTGTACTACCACGGACGTACAAAAATATAGTAACCTTAGTCCGATTTGTAAGAACCAGGTGATAGTCTCGTGGTGTTTCACGTGATGAGTTTATTGGACTTCCCATCAACGACTATTTTACACTATACCTGACGTCAACTCGGGTAGTACATTATTGGGGTTGCGGGATATTTTCGAGGGCATTACAGGTCTAAAGCGCGGTTCCCATACCTCCGTTTTAACCTCCGTTTGGGACGGACCTCGTCATCGATGACGTAGGTCCCGTTGACCATGAGTGCTCTCCCTGGAGTTTATTATTAGGTGTGATGGTAAAATTGTTCAGATGGTTGAAAGTAAGATCGGAGCTCCATAAATCCTCTTTCGGGTATGGTGTAAGAACTTATTCCTACAGAGCAAGAAAGGGAATAGGAGAGAACAGGGAATTAGTGTATAGTGAGACTCGCTTGGGTTGGGTTGTGGAGTTGCCGGCCGCTTAAGCGAGTTGCCCACTGGGCCGTTAGTGTACGTGCCTGCATGTGTAGCACAAGGTGCCTAATTGTGTGTGCGCCGCTCAGTGAGGTTGACTCACCATTCCCGTTCGTCTCTCTGACGGACTCACGGTCGTTTCGGCTCAGGCTTGTTCCTCTCTGTTCGGAGCCTTCGCTTCCCGGAAGGTGAAGTAGTGTAAAGTCAGTGAAAATAGGTTAGCCTAAACAGAACCGGATGCGGAAATACCTTGAGCCGACCAGGCCAAGTGGGATATCTCTATTGGTCTAACTGGTAAATTGTTTGCCTCACAACCCAAGGGTCCCGAGTTCAAGCCCCCGCCAGGGCTTGGTATTTTCGGGAGACTATTCCCGCATCTAACGAAGTTTGGGTGTGTTGGTATAATTGTTCAGATGGTTGAGAGTAAGATCGGAGCTCCATAAATTCTCTTTCGGGTATGGTGTAAGAACCTATTCCTACATCCTATGGGCTAGAGACAGTCTAATATATTTTCGGTGTGAGCATCCTGGGTTCGAATTCCCGGACTGCCACATGTGTCTGTTAATTTCATTAATCGATTTTAGGAGTAGAGTTGGTTGGTGGAGAGAACATAATAATATATATATATATATATATATATATATATATATATATATATATATATATATATATATATATATATATATATATATATATATATATATATATATATATATATATATCGTACACCTCCCTGTGGCGTAACAGATAGCGCGTCTGGCTCACAACCAGAAGGTCCCGAGTTCGAGACCCGGGCGGGGAAGAGACATTTGGGCAAGTCTCCTAACGGTGTACCTCTGATCACCTAGCAGTATAAATAGGAACCTGGAATAAGTGGACGAAGTTGTGTCGTCCCATCTGGGGTTGGTGATCGGTTACAAGGTGAGATTGGTATCGTACTGGTCAACCTAAGCCTTCGGGTGAGACTGGTACCGTAGTGAGAATGGTAGGCTACCGTACAGATTAACTCTAAGCCTTCGTTTCCAGATGTCGCCAATTGGCTAAAATACAGACTACACACACATCCACAGCCATTCCAACGATACATAAACACTTAACATGCATTTCATGCAAGGTTGAATAACCTTGCATTTCATGCAATACATTCCCAGTTAAGGAGGCGCGATAATACTGAGCTTAGCTCGCATTGCGTGGATTCCCCTTGATGAACAATTGAGTGAATTACATAATATATATGTTTGTTTTTATGTTGTGTACGTTGTTTGTCCCTGTTCAGGCTCTGTCTCGAGGCAGCCACCCCTAGCTATGGGGTAGGTGCCTGAGTATAATTATACTGTACGGTCGCGCTAATAAGTCATGTCCCAGCTGTCATTACGTTTGGCTCGCTCTGTGCTGTAGGCCTACTAATGTCTCTAAGATGTTGAATAAGGTGGGTAAGTGTAGGAACATGTTTGCATATTTCACTCGATATGAAGACATCAATTTTAAGTTTAGATACTGATGATACCAATTACTGATGAAAACATACTTGGTGCCGAGACATCACTTATTAGCGCGACTGTATATACATACATACAAGAATGAAGTAGAGTTGGCTAAACAAAATTATTTCTTATTTACTTTCATGTTTGTTCTGGTTTAGAGGGAACAATATATTACACTGAGCGAAAACAACTACTACTATAATACAAATAAGAAGAATAAGTAACTCTAGCAGTCACACCATTTGTATAAGGAGCCTTTAGTTTAGGTCCTATAGGATATGGGGATGAAGGAAACTTCCTGAGCCAAGAAAACTAAAAAAAAAAAAAACGCATAGTAGATTCCGATAATATGGCAGTGTCCTCCACCCTACAACAACACCGCTCGGCCAATGAGAGTGAAGGGACCTGAGGTTAACCAATCAGCGGCCAGACAGACATTTAAACTACCCGGGCCATCACGTTTAAAAGTCCTTCGTATTTTCTTGAGTTATTTTCTCCTTTATTACGCTACCATGCCTCACAGAATTTTCTACTCTGACAAATATTACGACGGGAAGTACGAGTACAGGTGAGAGGGGTGGTATTTTGAATGGCAAATGCCTAGTGTGACTGTGATCTAGACATTCATGAAGCTTGATTCACATGGTGGGTTTTGGTAAATTGAGATTTCGGTCTGCCAGATGAAAATGGATTAGGCTAGGCTAATATAAGTTGTTCCTCACGAACATTTCCATTGGATAATAGTGATATGACTTTGAATGCAGTCTTGGTATCTTAAACTAACCCTAATTATCAGATTGTTAATTTTCATGATTACAATTTCAAGGGGTGGGTCATTTTCAGTAAGACACCCAGCATTGTTGCTGAATATTTTCATCTCCAGCTTTCAGGAATCAGAATATCCTACACCCATAGGCCTTTATCAACATAGCCTAATGCTTGGAAATGCTTTGAGAGAATATTAGGCTAGGCTACTAGGCCTAGCCTAAGCCTATAGATTTTTTTGTATTTTTTTTCCTAGCATTTTAAATTTTGAATATCCTAGGCTAACCTAAAACCCTAGCCATTTCTATAATTTTTCCTAATCTCCCAGTAGCCTATGTTTAGGAATGGTTAGTTTAGATTTTTTTTTTCTTTCTTAAAATAGGCTATGGTAGACGGGTAGAAATTGATATAGGCTAGCCTAGGTTATTATTAGGCTAGGCCTAGCCTTTTTTTTTTTTTTTTTTTTTTTTTTTACACCGCAGTTCGCATTTTAGGCCTATGTAACCGTTTTTTGGGTCCCTCAGGACTTATTGTCATCATTATATATAATGCCAGCAGGGTGCAAATAACCGCTCTCCATGGGATAATATAAGAAAACTAACTGCTAAATCCGACGCGTAGAGCATGCGAATATCGCCGTGGGCGTGGTAGTCTCCTTTAGGCCTACTATTATCCAGCATTATTATGGGTAAAGCTTAAGATGCATGATTAGTGCCGCACTATTAGAAACAACTTACTAGGGACAATAGGTACGTATAGACTAGCAATTATATGCTTAATATTGTGTCCATATAGGATTTGCAATATACAGTACTGTACTTTAAAAACCTCAATATGCCCTAAATAAAAAGTCCTGCGCATAAATAAACGCAATTTCGTCGACTTTTGTAGGTAAGGCTTGTCTTAGTGGGGATATCGTCACTTTGTTTACATTACGTGTACGCTCGCGGTAATGTTCCCGTCTAATTTGATTTTTTGTTTTCGAAATTATCCCACGGCCAGCTGTTATTTGCCCCCTGCTGGCAATATATATGATGACAGTAAGTCATGGGGGGTGAGGTCACGAGGTATTGTATCCCACGGCCGTTATAGGTAAGCTAATGCTAATCCTCCATTCACTGAATGATAAACAACAATGAAACACTATATTCCTTGAAAAAAGATAAATGAATATTAGTAAATAACCCGGCACAACTGATCTTAAGTGGTACCATTTTATTAATATATAAGTACAGTTTGGTTAGTTTAGTTACGTTATATAATGATGCTTAGAGCATATAGATTCCATATCTGTCTTCAAATATGTCAAAATAATTGGTGACCAATAAATGGAGTTATACTAATTATTGTTGTAATTTGTAAAGCTGACTTACGGGCAGGGCAACTTGATCGCTTATCTAGGGAATCGCTAAATTTGTTTTGTTTTTTTATAAAACCAAGAATTTTAAATTGATATTGGTATATATATAATTATTGTTTCCCTTTTCCCCAGACATGTTATGCTGCCAAAGGACATCTCCAAGTTGGTGCCCAAGACCCACCTGATGACCGAGTCTGAGTGGCGTAGTCTCGGAGTACAGCAGAGTCAAGGATGGGTCCACTACATGATTCATGAACCAGGTGAACATTTTACTCCATCACTCTCTATCTGTATGGTATCTATATCTGTATTTCTCTCCGGATCTCCTGTCTCTGTGTTCTATATAGGCTATTGTATCCATTGTAGAGTTTGCCACGCCATTAGTGGCCCGATAGCCGTGTCGCCCTTAGGTGTGTATAATTATAGTGTGTGGGGATGAATATGGAATAGCATTGTATGGTACTGTTAGAATGGCTGTGGATGCGAATATAGTCTGTAGCCAGTGTAATCAGCTCGATCCTGCTGATCAGGTCTTAACATACTGTATACATGTACTGTACATGTACTGTACATGTATACTGTATATGCGACACTTCTCTACCGCACCTCTAAATGTCCACCAGTGCAGCTAAACCCTGCCCGTAAATCAATAAACCTAAGGTGCACCGGTGGGGGGATCGAATCCCACGCACGAGGTAAGTGCGGCACCGCATAGCCATACTGGCTCTCTCTTTTCAGGCTGTATTGGTATGTGTCTCTCTCTACCTCTCGTTTTTCCTATATCGGTACCTGTGTCTTTTTCTCCTGACCTCTCATTATATTTTCCTTCAGGTTCCCATCTTTGATAAAGGCTTCCTTGTTTGATTTCATTCATACCTATACCTAGGAAATAGTTACCACAATTCTGTGTATTTTAATATACAATGGAAAGGTAATACCAGAGAGAATACAACATTAATACCCGACTTCAGAAAAGCCAATTATGGTGGGTTAAGAAGAGCCCTATTAGCGGACCCTATGGTAAAAAAATTAAGTCGATCCAGGTGTCCAAATGAGTACCCTTTCTCAGGCACCTGCACCTGTATTTATTTTGTGCTTTGAATACTGACTCGATAAAATTATCGTATGTATCTACCAAGGTTGACGTCTCTTCCTGACTTAAATCTTAAGTCAGGAAGAGACGTCAACCTTGGTAGATACATACGATAATTTTATCGAGTCAGTATTCAATGCACAAAATAAATACATCCCCAAAAGAAAATTTAGATCAACACAGAACCAACCCAAATGGATGAATAATAGACTATTAGATCTTCTAGGACAAAAGAGAGGAATATATAGAAAAATTAGGAAGGCGAAATTCACCTACTTGCTTTCTATCATAATCTATCAAGACAGGTAAAAAAGGATATTAGGAAAGACAAAATAAATTATGAAATTAAGGTTGCCAGTGACTCAAAAAATAATCCTAAAGCTTTTTACCAACTATATAAATCCAAGGTTAGAGATGTAATTGGTCCCCTTAAAACTTTGATAGGAGAAATGACAGAAAATGATTTAGAAATGTGCAGTACATTAAATAGTCAATTTCTTTCCGTTTTCACTAATGAAAATTTAGCACAGTTTCCAGAAGTCCGCAAGGTATATAGCGATAGTATAGAAAATAGGTTAAGTATGGTTACTATAAGTAGAAATGATGTGCTTAAGGAAATTGACAGACTGAAACCTCATAAATCGCCTGGTCCTGATGAGGTATATTGCTAGAGTATTAAAAGAATATAGGGATGAGTTAAGTTAACCATTAACATTTCTATTTAACAAGTCATTAGAGACAGGTATAGTTCCAGAAGCTTGGAAGCTTGCAAACGTAGTTCCGATCTTCAAAAAAGGTGACAAATCAATAGCATCCAATTACCGTCCCATTAGTCTTACATCAATCATAGGAAAGCTACTAGAGTCAATTATTGCTAGTAATATTAGAAACCACTTAGATACATTTAATTTAATAAATTCTTCTCAGCATGGATTCACTCAGGGACGTTCTTACCTTACTAATTTGCTTAGTTTTTTTTCTCAGAGGTATATGAAGCAGTAGATAAAGACAAGTCATATGATATAATATATTTAGATTTCAGTAAAGCTTTCGACAGAGTCCCCCATGAGAGATTGATGAGAAAGGTTGAGGCGCATGGAATAGGTGGGGCGTTGTTGGGATGGATTAGGTCATGGCTAATTGGTAGGAAGCAGAGAGTCAGCATAAATGGTACAAAGTCAGAATGGGGAGAAGTCAAAAGTGGTGTCCCCCAGGGATATGTATTAGGTCCTCTGTTGTTTGTTATATACATAAATGACCTTGATTTAGGTATAACTAGTAGGATAAGTAAATTTGCAGACGATACCAAAATGGGGAGAACAATTATTGATTCAGATAGAGATATAGAGTGCCTCCAAAGGGATCTAGATACCTTACACGAATGGTCAGTAAATTGGCAGATGAAGTTTAACATTGACAAATGCAAGGTATTAAAGATAGGAAAGATGCATACAAATGTTAAATATAAACTAGCTAATATGGAATTAGAAAACTCGAATTGTGAGAAAGATCTAGGTGTGTTTGTTAGCAATGATTTGAAGCCTAGAAAACAGTGTATAAGCGTTCGAAACAAGGCAAACAGGATTCTCGGGTTCATCTCTAGGAGTGTGAGTAACAGAACTGCTGATGTTATCTTAAAACTTTACTTGTCATTAGTGAGACCCTATATGGATTATGCTGTTCAATTTTGGTGTCCTTATTACAGAATGGACATAGATTCATTGGAGAGAGTACAACGTATGACAAAAATGATCCATAATATTAGAAATCTTCCGTATAAAGAAAGGTTGAAGAAATTAGGCTTACATTCGTTAGAGAGACGCAGAGTTAGAGGGGACATGATAGAGGTATTCAAGTGGGTTAGTGGGATTAATAAAGGGGACATGAAAATTGTACTAAAGCTCAGTGATAGCGAAAGAACTCGTACAAATGGTTTCAAATTAGATAAATTTCGTTTCAAGAAAGATATAGGCAAATATTGGTTTGGTAACAGAGTTGTAGATAGGTGGAATAGGCTACCAAGTGCTATAGTGGGATCAAGAACGATAGGGGGCTTTAAGATACAATTAGATAGGCATATGGACGAGATGGGTTGGGTGTGAGGGTGATCTGTCAGGTGTGGCCCAGGTGTGGGGATCTGCAGATCCCCGTTTTTCTGACCTCTGACCGTTTCGGTGAGGTAAGTCCTAATGGTGTTTTTAAGCTGGGCTTATAATTAGGGTTGGGTGTGACAGGGATCTGCCTTGTGTGGGCCAATCGGCTTTCTGCAGACTCCCATTTTCTTATGTTCTTATACATACCGGTATAGCTCTTCATATCCATAGTACGGTATGTTCAAGGTTTTTAGTAGATGCCCTGAAAAATGTTTCTCTACAATTTTACTAACTACATTACCTGAGTATTGCTGTAGCCTACTGTATAGTCCTTGGAGGTATTTGTTGTTACTGTGCTGAAACTAAATATTTCAAATACATCTACAAAAGATGTGTAGCCAACAGTCAAAAGTAATAGTTCTCCACCTGTTTTGCTAAACAGATATGCTATTTTAAATTACCCGGTACTAGTATTTGTCCGTGACTGTCTTCATGTTTCTAATAGACTGTGATATACTTTTTGTTTCACCTCATAAAAGTGTGAAGATAATGTTATTCGCTAGCTGTCACACAAATTATCAAGGTTTTTGTCAAACTAATGATTTTGCCTGCTTGTTGCTGAAGATTAGTGGAGTTGGTGTTCGCATATGGAATGGTAGCTCTGGAGTCATAGGTTCTTTTTCAGTAGTGACTTCCAGCTGTTTTTGTACTGCTCTTGTTTACTTTCTGCGCTTATGGTGCACTCAGACATTTGCTCAGGTACCATATGGTAAATTCATGGCATTTCACAATTTATGATTACTGTATTATAATCAATTATAACAGGCTGCACAGCTACTTCACCCACAGATCACCTACATCAAGAAACCAAAATTCTCAAAGTCAAAGACCATCTGGACATGAGAGGCACTCAATTCCTGGCAGCAGCCTCCACGAACCAAGACCACCCACTAAACTATTGTACATGGCAACACACCCACAGACACCAAGAAATATCAAAACAACACCCAGCACACGGTATCACACACAATTATTGTCCTCTCTCCCTCCCTGCCCACCCCGAACCAATTTCCAGAAGCACATCCATACTCATATCTCTCACCGATCCATCCACTCACTCACAGACAACACGCAGCTGCATGCACGACCTCCCGAAATCCATCCTTCCGAATCCTCCCTTCCTCGCGAGGACAGAGTCCACCTGGCCAGGCTGAGATGCGGACACCATCCAGCTCTCCTGAGCTATCAGAAGAGACTGGATGACTCCGTTGTCGACGCCTGCCCGGGATGTAACACAGCACCCCATACCATTAAACACATCATAGAAGACTGCATTTCACACAACCACTTACGCCAACAACACAATCTACACTCAATGAGAGCTCTGTGGGAAAGCCCGATCGTGGCCATGGCCTTTCTCAGGGACTCGGGGCTGTTCGGCCAGGCAGCTTAGGGAACAACAACAACTGTATTATAATTTTCTTACCAGTTCTTATGTTTTTTCAGAGCCCCACATCCTACTGTTCCGACGTCCTATCACCACCCCACCTCCCAAGATGGATGAAGATGACGACGAGGACAAGGAGAACTAAAGATGCCTTTGAGACGTTCCTACCCACGCCTGTCTGATGTTACTCTTGATAAGCCTGTCAAGACTCTTCCTACTCTCCTACACCTGTCAAGAACTAGTGTGTGTTGGGAGACATTTCTACCAGTGTTTGTATTATCCTTGATGCCTCCTGGTTCCTCGCATATCAATGTCACCCTTTATGATACTATACTCAGATTCAATAGTTCACTGAAAACCTTGAGAAACTGTAAAATTAAGAGAGGTGTTTATTAAATTGTCTCGCATGTAACCTGAAGTAAACACTGGTACTGTAGTACTACTCATGACAGTACTGCCAAGGAAAGATTTTAGCTACATAAGTAGAGAGGCTCTATAGTTTCTCATAATAATCACTAGCAGACTATTGAATCTAGCTGTACAGTTGCCTGCTCAAGTGGTACATAACTACAGTATATGATAAACTTGAGATTGTGAACATTGAAAGAGTGAAAACACTGACTTGGACATGTGTTTAAAGGGAATGTTTCAAATTATTTCGGCTTGTCAGTTGTTCAATCAAAATTTGTACCACCTTTCACTGTAGGCGATTGTATATTATTGCTCAACCTCCCACCACAAAATCAATGTATCACTCGCCTTCCCACACCTGTCGAGACTTCTCTCCCTCCCATACCTGTCATGTTCTTGATGTAACTGTCCATCACAAAACCTCTCAGGACTCAAAATATCGTTCATCCTCCCAAACCCTTTGTAGCAGTCATATGCCGTTTCCTACTGTCACTGTAGCTGTCATATCCCCACTCCCAAACTTGTAGCTATCAAGACTGTCAAATGCTCACTCTAATATCTATAAATATGTATTTGTATTCTCTCAAATGCTTTTAAGACCTTCCAAACCTATCATCTTACAGTTTGCCTTAACCAAGACATATTGACCTCGCTGATAAATATGTTTCGCTAGCATACACTCTTAAAAATGGCTACCAGTACATTTACTAACATATTTAGTCCTACCCACATCCTTCAGTATATGACTTCATAAGTTTTCTCCCATTCCTCAATTATTTTAGTTCACACAGATATCTCAACATTCACACTTCTTACCTTAGCTTATAACTTATTCTTAACTTCTCACCATGTTCTGATCAAATTGTTTGTAGTATTTCTCTTTCCATGAATGTCGGTAAATTCAATAGCTGCAACACATTTCTTTAGCTTTTTCAATTCAGTATTTTGAGGCAAGCTTTTATGTATTTTCACGGCCATACTCTTGCCTTACCCTACCTAATTTCATAGGCAATAGGCCTACAATACTTAACCAAAATATAGTGTTCTGTTATTCCATTTAACCTAACATAACACGAAAGTGGTCCCTGACCCTAAGAATTGGAACTTTAAATGTTGTTTCTGTTCGGGCTGTGTCTCGAGTCGGCCACCCCCAGCCACAGGGTATGTGCCTGAGTACAGTATATACATACATACTGTACATACAAACAACTACTGTTTTGCCATTCTACCTACCCACCAATCCCCATTTACCCACTCATATACCCAAATAAATGGAGAAAAACTACACCAAACATCAATTTCACTAGATTTGACATTATAATACAGTAGCTACTATGACTTCTAGATACTGTCTTAAGTATTTCTTGGTTAACATTGAGTGGCATGTATATTTATTGTATTATTTTAAAAGATTGTACATCTATCACCATACTTATGTTTTACAACCGGTTATTGAGGCAAGTGGGTACTTGGTATTTATATATATAGAAAATATATTGATATTGTATTTTATGTACTGTACTGTGAACTATGTGGCTTTCGAACTGAATAGGAGTATTTAAAGTATCATAAATTTTATATTTGCTATGCAGTCATAAAACAAAAAAACGTAATACAGAAAGATAAGGTAATGACCTTTTTACTTGATCAAACATATTTATAATGGGAATTGTACTGTAAATTGCTAATTTTTATCGCATTTTGGAACAACACTGAAGAGTGATAAAGTTAGTTGTCTCTGTATTTGGTCCACTTAATAGTTTCCAGGGACCAATCACCATTGTTTGAAAAGTAAAAAAATAATAGAATATTCTGTTTGTTCCTGGATGTTTTACTAAAATGTGCTACAGTAGTTGTATACTGGAGCGTACCATATAAACTTGTACTGATGTAGCTGATCAACTTCCATCGCTGTTTATACTGCCCAATGCATATTCATAGTTTATTTCTGTGTTGTGATCTGTTTATTCATCTCTTAAGATAAACCTATTTATTTGTTTATTTTTATTTTTATTTTATGCATTTTCATAGTCCCTTGAATATCACTACCTAAGAGATTATTGTAGGCCTTTGAACCAAACCTTCTTTATATGTGTCCTGTATAAGTAGTTAAATGTTTAAGAGTTATAATTTTACATCCACTTAACTATATTTTCATATTATCACTAACCCACCAATTAACTTGCAAATAGATCTAATTAATGAAATCAATGAAACTAATGAATACATGTGGTATTCCAAGGATTCGAACCTAGGATTCACACAAAATTCCACGCACTAACCATTACGCTATCAAGACTGTCCAAATGTTCTGTGTTTATGCATATTCTGCCCTTTATTATAATTATTATTATTATTTTCAATAACAAATTTTTGGAGTAATTGTTGTAAATTACTTTAGTCGACAGAAGGGCTTCTTTAAGACTACAGGGACATTTGTTCTGATATTATTCCTTATTATTCCTATCAGTTTCATGTAGATTCCTCCAGCATTGATTCTTGATTTAGTTGCTTAGCAGATTTGCAATTTACTTGCAAGTGTCGCCCGGTTTTACCTGATTATTCCCATTGTTATTTTTTGTTTTCTACTTTTTCTTCATTTTTCCTGCCAATGTGAAGTCACCCGAATTGTAAATATAGGGAGTAAGGGAGGCGGATTTTTGGCCGCGGCTCAGCATAAATTTTGTACTGGGTCGATGGGAGTGTTTCTTCTTAAAGCTTTCATTTTCTTGTTTGATCACTTCATTTTTTTCATGTGTATTGAGGTTGTTTCATCAAGTCAAATACAGTTTAAGTTTTTATTATGGTACTTGTTATTTTCTTTCTCACCTAACATGATAGAGCTATGTGGGAAGAATAGATGGTGATGATTATGTGAAGAAAATGTTGATGAATGTGGAAGGAGAAAAACTAAGAGGGAGACACAGGAAGACATGAGGTAGAAAATAGTTCTCATAACATTGCATAACTCTAGTCTGTTCATTATGATAAAGACCAGAAATTTGAACCCCTTTTCATGCCTATCCTCTGGTTGACTCTTCCCGAATGGTAGAAATATTAGCTCGATGCTCTACCCCTTTTTGAGTTATAAAGGTTAGTGGTAAATTTTTTGGCTTAATTATAATTAATGGACTATGCAAGTGACTAAAAGCCACTGGGGCCTACACAGGTCTTTAAATATTTGGATGAATGTATGCTGCTTTTGCTGAGTTGATTGCTATTTGCTAGTTGATTGCTGCACTAGAATAAAGGGGCCTCTATCAAGGAAGAAGTCCGACATTTATAATTTTTTATGTATAGTATCCAAAGGCGAGCTTGTATTCAATGACCGGCTCGAGAGTGTCAACTTTGGCAATGAGGCACGAGATGGTGGACAAGTTTTACTACTTGTGTGATACTATATCTGCCGGTGGTGGAGCTGAGGCCGCCACTATAGCCAGAATAAGATGCGGCTGGGGAAAGTTTATTAGAGAACCTTTGCCACTACTCGCCATGAGAAGACTCCCTCTCCCCTTGAAGGGAAAGGAATGCGTTTCATGAGTTAGAAGCGCAATGACATATACTTCAGAAACGTGGCCTGTCAAAGCGGATGATATCAACAGAATGGAACGCAATGAGATGAGAATGGTGAGATGGATGTGGTGCCAAACTGCAATACAGTATAGGATATCAAGTGAGGAGCTCAGCAGTAGGTTAGGTATCAAGAGTATCAATGTGATGCCTACTAGCAGGCTTGGATGGTTTGGCCACGTGGAGAGGATGGATGAACAAAGCTGGGTAAAAAGATGCAGGTCCTTGAACGTGGAGGGAGCTGCACCTAGGGGAGGACCAAGGAAGACGTTGGATCGGACTTTGCGGTCTGATCTTAAATCAAAGAACCTGACCAGTGAGGCACCTCTTAACAGAGCTGCCTGGAACACCGCCATTAGGACGTAAGACCAGAACCGCATTTTGTGTGGAGCACTCGGGTCTTTAAATTTGTGTATGTATTTCCAAACAGCAAAAAAAGTGAGAATATGAATGGAAGAGCGTGAAGATGTATGAACATCTTTTTGTTATCAGTTTTTCTTTTGGTTTACATTATCCTTTAATGGTTGTGTTAGGTTTCTGTGGGCCATCCTAGAGACCCTATACTGTAGTAACATATTGGCCAACTTCCACCATGTTGTTGTTGTTGTTGTTGTTCCCTAAGCTGCCTGGCCGAACAGCCCCGAGTCCCTGAGAAAGGCCATGGCCACGATCGGGCTTTCCCACAGAGCTCTCATTGAGTGTAGATTGTGTTGTTGGCGTAAGTGGTTGTGTGAAATGCAGTCTTCTATGATGTGTTTAATGGTATGGGGTGCTGTGTTACATCCCGGGCAGGCGTCGACAACGGAGTCATCCAGTCTCTTCTGATAGCTCAGGAGAGCTGGATGGTGTCCGCATCTCAGCCTGGCCAGGTGGACTCTGTCCTCGCGAGGAAGGGAGGATTCGGAAGGATGGATTTCGGGAGGTCGTGCATGCAGCTGCGTGTTGTCTGTGAGTGAGTGGATGGATCGGTGAGAGATATGAGTATGGATGTGCTTCTGGAAGTTGGTTCGGGTGGGCAGGGAGGGAGAGAGGACAATAATTGTGTGTGATACCGTGTGCTGGGTGTTGTTTTGATATTTCTTGGTGTCTGTGGGTGTGTTGCCATGTAGTTTAGTGGGTGGTCTTGGTTCGTGGAGGCTGCTGCCAGGAATTGAGTGCCTCTCATGTCCAGATGGTCTTTGACTTTGAGAATTTTGGTTTCTTGATGTAGGTGATCTGTGGGTGAAGTAGCTGTGCAGCCTGTAATGATCTTCAGGGCTTTGTTTTGAATAGTCTGTAAGGTCTTATGATGTGTTTCAGCTAGGTTAGAAGCCCAGGCTGGGCTTGCGTATTCCATCACTGATCTTATGTATTGTTTATATACTGTGGTGGTAGTTTCTTTGTTGTGTCCAAATTTTGTGTGAGCAAGTGACCTGAGGGCGTTAAGTCTGGGTGTCAGTTTCTTTTTAATGTTTGTGGTGTGCTGTTTGAATGTCATATGAGTATCATATGTTACTCCTAGGATTTTGGGTGTGTGTGTATGTGTTAGGGGTGTGTTGTTTATGGTGAGTTGAGGGATGTATTCGTGTTCTCCTGTCCAACTTGTGAGCAGGGTTGCGGTGGATTTGGCTGGGGCTAGATTAAGTCTGTTTGTAGTGCACCAACCATGTAGTGTGTTGAGATAGGGTTGAAGGAGATCTGTTGCTCTTTTTGGGTCATGGTGTGTGCATGTGAGTGTTATGTCATCTGCATAGGAGGCTAAGTTTATTTGGGGCGTATTGGGTGTAGTTATATCGTGCATGTACAGATTGAAGAGTGCGGGCGATAGGACGGATCCTTGTGGGACTCCGTTTGGAAAGTTTCTGATTTTAGATGACATGTTGGCACTACTGGTGTCATTAGCCTCTTTACACTCAACTGTGTAATATACATTCAACAATACTGGTTTAGGATATATGTTTTGGACTTTGGATATATATTCTACATGATCAAAAATATAACCTCACCCTGTATATACAGTTTATATATATATATATATGGCGTCCAAATACAAACATTACCGCACTCTCTTGCTACAGGATCTCTAGGCCACCCTGACTAAGTGGAGTGTGACTAGGAGATTCAAAAATATAAATAAATGCAGTCATCTTGTCATTTGCTAACTGAGTTGAGAGATTAATGCCTGGAACTGTATGATTGCCAGCAGTGAAAGTTGGTACACATTTTAGTGAACAATTCTGATACAATAAAATATTTTGAAACATTCCCTTTATACACATAAATAAGGGTTTTCCATGTTCACGGTTTCAAACTTCTTTTATAGTGGTGTACTCACCAGGGAGGGTGAGGGCTGGTCCTTTCCAGAAAGAGGTTTGGCATCCTCTATCTAACCTTAGCCATTTCTGTCTGTCTCTTTTACTGTCCTACTTTATCCTTCTGGGGGCAGGCGGCTAGGAATCCTCCTCCTCTAGTAAAATTCACTTACAGTGATCTACTAGACGAGACAGAGTAAGGGGCGAGGGAACGTGAATGTGGTCCCGGACCCTAAGAACTGGAACCTTATATGTTTCTGTTCGGGCTCTGTCTCGAGTCGGCCACCTCCAGCTATGAGGTATGTGCCTGAGTATATACTGTACATACATACATACACACCAGCTACAGTAGGCCTACTTGTGCAGGCAATTGTAAAGTAACCTTGAACAAATTTTGTGGTGAGCTGGCTGTGTTTAACCATTAATTATTTTTAATTATTTTCAAAATCGTTCTTAACACCAATAACCCACAAAATGAAAGCAAGTGATTCTCCTAGGATTCGAACCTAGGATATCTCATACAGAACTTACACACTCTAACCATTACACCATGAAGACAGTTAACAAGTTAATGTTTTATCCACTTCAAGCTTCAAAATGATAATCAACTTCAATCTGTATATAAACTTGTGATTGTATTAACATCCTGTCACTCCTTCACAGCACTAGTCCCAGGTTCGTGCCTTGGCAAATAGATCAAATTCTGTACAAGGTATTTTGTCATAGGCGGCATTTACATAGGAATTAAATCAGTTGAGTTTGTGCATTCTTGTGTATATGGTAACATTTTTATAATAGAGAAATATCTATTTTGAGAAGAAGTTTCTATTGTTAGTGAAATCAGAATTATTTTACGAATTAGACATCAAAATCTGGATTCCAAATACTAAACAGTTTCAAAAGTAATATATTTCATGTACATTATCTTGGCTAGATTACACTAAGGAAACAAATTGAATGTACAATAGGCACCTTTATAGGTAGAAATGGCATAAGGTGCAGTGACCCAATAAACAAAGTGTACAAAGAATAAACTGTGAAGACTTTAATAAAGCGAACAAAATGGCTGCACTCCTGAACAGCCTAGCTTAGTTTAGTTTAAGCTAGAATTGATGAATCTGAATAAGGATAGGTTAGATGAGGTTTAGTTGGATTAAAGTGATTAAGGCTAGATTAGGTGATGTATAGTTATATTAAACTGAGTAAAGTTGAGTTGGAGACTGGCCATTTTGACGTGAATAATATTGCTATTTCCCCGAGTTCTTCATCTGCTGCTTGATGTTCACCAGGGATTTGCCTGCTGCTATGAAGTCCGGAATCTCTATACCAACTGGAACCAGAGGGAGAGAAGGAAATAGAGTAGTTAGCAGAAATAATGTACAATAGCTGGTATCACACCAGAGGTTTTTCTCTTAAGGGTACATCACACAGTCAGGAGTGCGAGCTAGAGTCACTAGGAGTAGGGGACAATTCGGACTCGCGGGCCTATTCGCGGTGAAAATTGATGACTCCTAGCGACTTCTGTTAGACTCCCACTCGCTCGCGGTGAAAATCGATGACTCCTAGTGATTCTAGCGACTCCCAGTGACTCCTGATAGACTCCCACTAGCTCGCACTCCTGACTGTGTGATGTACCCTTTAAACTCCTATCGTCAACACTGATCTGGCAACGTATGAAATTAAATTTTTATATAATTTTCGCCACCTAAGTTCATCTAGTTTCAGTCTATTTTCTAATACCAGTGTTAAAGATTCTAGAAATGTTGCAGGAAATATGTTGACCATTGACAATTTACAATAAAAGCTCTTGTGTGATACCCCCTTTCGCCTCCACATTAAGTTGTTTCATCATTACATAGTCACTTTACTCAATCATCATAACTATAACTTTCCAGGAACTGGCCAAAACTAAAAAAATACCTGGGCCTGGCTTTGCAATGCTGCCTTAAATTATGTCAATATAAGAGGCATAATAAACCAATGCATGAATAGCTCATGATGTCCTAATTTTCTTATATACTTATAACTATATTGTCATAAGCTATACTGTTCAGTTATGACTTGTGTATTCCTTTAATTCAATTCAAATCACATGCGTTTATTGACATGAACATATTTTACAAATAGCCTACATTTAGTTACATTTATATATTAACCCTAAAAATATATAAATAAATGGGGTATGTGCCAGAGTACATAGATACATTAGCGAAAGTTTTATCCATGACAATGAGGATTGATACCTATAGGTAGAATTACTATGTTGGTATTTAGGGTATGGCAATTATCAGAGGGAGATAAGGTACCATAAATTATTTAAATATCCTGGCCGCTGGTGTGTAACTAATTTGATTAAATTGTATGAAAACATGATCCAGTAAACTTACGGAACCTCTTTTTGGGCATAATCTGGTACACTTTGGAATCTAGTTGAGAAGGGATGTCCTGGGGTACACCAAAGCCTACGTCAACACCGACAGCGGTAATTCCACCGTTGTCCAGAGGGAGGGAGAAGAGTATTGGTATAGGGGGAGGAACACCACCCACACTAGTAGTTGCCAACATACCCACCATCAACACTCCTACACAGGCACCCCACACTGCACAACTCATGGCTCCTGATGTGGAAAGGGATACGGGCTATAGATTACAGTCATGCATAGGCTACACTGCATACAATTTGTTCAAACAAATGATCTGCTCTTTGTCAGTTTTAATACTAATACCAACACTAAATATAATCCTTGCATGGTCAATTTCCAAGGCAAGAGATTACACCTGAAGTTAACCAGCAAGGAATACACATTGTACAGATCTGCTCAAACTCCAGTAGCAAATTCAATAATATATTTCAAATGGCTAGGCACATGTACATGTGAACCTTGGTGTATCTGACTCACAAACTATTTTGCCACCTCCATGAACCATATGATAATGTTGGGAGCAGCACACTGATTGCAACTACAGAGCTGTGGTGATGGGCTGGTCTATCAGAGTGAGAGTTGAGCGTTCTCTGCCATACCCATAGCTTACTCTAACTGTTCCTTGTACTTATATATTTCCTAGATCTTAAGTGGCGGCGTCTCTTCCGTTGATTTTTTTTTTTTTTTTTTTTTTTTTTTTTCTATATTCCAACTTACTTCCTCTCGGGCATAGGCTGAAAGCCTTAACATTCACCGCTTTACAATGAACAGTGAAGCCCGTGAGGTCTTGTTCCAGTCTAGGGAGTGAGACATGTGAAGCACGTAGAGTACAACGAGCACCTGCCATCTTGCCTTCACATGAGGCACGGTGCTCACTCATGGCCCGAAACGACCCCATCTCTGAAGCCACCTCGTTCCCGTGCTTCACTGTCTCACCACCTACACTCGGACTCTCACACTTACACACACACAACGCCACCTGTTGAGCAGATAACTCACCAGGCATTGCACCCCTATAGCATATTTTGAATATGGGAATATTCATACAGTGCTATTTAATCAGGGAACAATGAGGGTATTTTATTGACGTTTCGGTGGGCTTGTGGTAATGCACTGATACTAGGTACAGCACAAATTCCATCCCAATAATATCTTCCCATTGATACATCGGGATTTGAACCCGGGACCTTTGGATTACCAGGCCAGTGGCAAGACCACTCCACCACACCTCCCCTAACCTCCCTACCTCCCTACTGCCAACTCTCTAGGTTGGCAGACTGGGAGCCAAAGCGTCACATTTTTCCTTTGCTCCTCAGCTTTCCCTTCATAATTGTTGGCCTTGGGTGGGTCTTCGGTATCCCGGGCGTTTTCACACCCTCCTTGGCTCCTCGCCTGTGAGCGGCTTCGGTCACCCAGGCTTTATTGTGGTAGGCAGGGAGGGTTCTGTGGGGGCGCTCCGTTATGGCCTTGCTCGCGGCCTTGGGGCTGTTCGGCAAGGCAGCCTGGGGAACAGCAACAACAACAGAGCTGTATATCCTTACTGGCACCTCAGGCAATATTGTCAACCCTTTTGATGTGATGCTGGAAAGTGTAAATGATCAGCTGACCTGATACCATAAATCTTTATTAACACAGGAGAAATATGATATTACTGTAGCATAAGGGGAGGAATGGCACCCACAGTAGAAGCTGCCCACACAAATAATCCACATGACTTATGATGTGGTTAACAATACAGGCTATGATATATAAAGACATCCAGTGAAGATTATTACTAGCCTACAGGGAAAAAGAGGGGAAGAAACTGCACCCACAGAAGTAGTTGTCCACACACACCATCAACGGCTTGCTGGTGTAGTGACTATCACCTTTGGATTCCACCCCGAAGGTCCTAGGATAACGCCCACGCTCGGCGGATTAATGGTATTTCACAAGCACTTAGTCATTACCATCTCTCTTGAGCAAGGGGATGAGGTAATATATAGTACAGGACCCCAATGGAAATATACCTAATCGGCCTTATGCTTAAGAACTATTTTTGTAATTATTATTATTATTATGACACACCTACACTGCATAAATGATTGCTTCTGAAGTGGGAAAGCAAAATATACAAGCTATACTTTACAATAATATAAAGGCAAAATACCATGGGGAAAGGAGGAGGAAAGGCGCCCTCAGGCGTGGCTGATGATATACCAACAACCTCACACAGGTACACCACACTGCTTTACCCATGGCTCCGGGTGTGTTTAAAGTATGCACAATATAGTTTACAATAATATCCAATTAACTTTATTCCTGGTAATATTTTGCTTAATTTGGCCTATGCTTATCTTGACAACTAAATGTAATCAACTGATGATGTTCTATTACCAATAGATAATAGGGCCTACTACAGTGTCAGTTTGTATTGCCATATTCCTTTTTTTTTTTTTTTTTTTTTTTTTTTTTTTTTTTTTTTAACCAGACCACTGAGCTCTACAAAGAACTCTCATAGGGCTGGCCCGAAGGATTCGATCAAGATTTATAACTAAACGAGTCAAGATAGATAGGGAAGGGCAGTAGGTGAAGACACGCAGACATTTCTCGCCATTTCATCAGTTCAGCCGGACCACATGAGCTCCACATCAGATCTCTTATAGGGCAGGGCCGAAGGATGAGGCAAGAACTGCTACACCGCAACACCAACCAAGAAGTGATCAGGGCGAAGAATGAAAGATCAGGTCGAAGGTAGAAAAAATCACATTGAGAAGCAAAAATGCATTACCGAAGGGAATCAAGTCAGTCCGGCCACATCAGCAACCGAAGAGACAAACGGGTCAGGAGTCAATCACCTAGCCAGGCCAGGGAGACATGAGATATAGGCCGCCAGAGGACAGCCAAATGGGACAGAATAAGAATAGAAGGGGAAAACCATAGAATGAGGAATGAAAAACTACTCAAAATTAGTCAAGCTGAGGACGAAAGCTCGAGGGGAGATAGGAAGGGAATTGACCACATCCATCCACCATCAAGCCCCAGTCGCCGGCCCCGAAGCCCCCCAACCGCGGCAAGGAGAGTAGTATCAGGGGGGTGCCATATTCCTATTTGATTTGATGACCTTAGATTATTCGCCGAAATTCACACGGTGGCTTTCCTCTACATGTAGCTAACCCCTTCTGTACCGACGACGTCTTTTGTATCTTATTCTAGCTATATTTAGACGATTTTGTGCAGTAAAAGAAGGATCTGTGGTATTTAAAAGGGTTAAGTGAGATTGCTCGAAGCCTGTTGATTGCTGGAGGCCCTTGTTAGGCTGAATATATGGTAGTCGTCTAATAGTAGCCAGCATACAGTTAATAAGACATCGCCGGTACAGGTGTTAATGAGTATTGGCAGTCTTTTAAATTCATCATACACAAAGTTAAAGGATCTAATGAAGAGCTAAAACTAAGTCAATGGATATTACAATCAGCGAAGAGATGCTCAAAAGTAGGCTTGGTTGGCTTGAGCATGTGGAGAAGATGGATGATCAAAATGGGTGAAGAGCTTTAGGTCTGAACGTGGAGAGAGCTGCATGTTGTAAGGGTAGTCCTAGAAAGACGTGGGATCAGTAACTTCGATCTGATATCAAATTTAAAATCTTGATAAATAAGGTAGCTCATTCGAACGAGCTGCCTGGAATCCTGAATGCCTATGTTAGGGCATGAGACTGAAACTGTAGGCCTACTATTCTTGTGGATCACTGTCATTAAAGTGTATGTGCAGTATGTTTGAATGGTAGGCCTGCTGTAGGAACACTATTTGTCTTTATTTTAAACCTGGCAAATTTCCTCTTTGCCGCTTAATTGGTCTGGAGAGCTCTACTTTGAGCTGATTGGTTTGTGGTGCTGTATCCAATTAACATATTTCAGTTGCAAAAACAAACACAAACAATACTGTATATTACACATAACCATCACAAATCAGCTCGAAATACAGTTCTCTTGCATAGAACGAGCAAGTGCAAATTTGCCAGGTTAAAAAAAGCAAAAAACTGGCTCAATTCAGTTTGTTGGGGGGACTAGAGACCCTATAGTATATAGGGTCTATTGGGGACCTGTGTAGGGATGCTTTTGGGTAATTAAATGTGTGGATATAATGAGAGAGTGATAGGACAACAAGTGGTCTTATTCTGGCTAATATTAGATAATGTACTCGTCTTAGCAATTATATCTATACTGAACATTATACTAAGTAACTCCTTCAGTACAATGGTCGCTGCTTTACTGTATAGGCCTACTGGCTAATAATATATCACCTATTTCACTAACGAAAGACCTCTCATGGTCAAGATAAAGACAGGCAACTGTTTAGAACTTTAGATGATAAGAGCATCTGGGGAGATTCCAGGGGAGGCACCGTAGGCATGTGATAAGTTGCTGGAACTCCTGTTTCATTTGTCTGGCTTCCCTCACTGTTTCAGTTTGTCTCACCTACACAGAGATTAATCCAGCTAGCTCTCACAAACACCTCCTATTCAGTTCACTACACTAAATAAGTACACCACACTTCTTTCCAATATGCAAACAAATACAAAATAAAATTGAAATAGCGACTGCTACTCTTTCACCTTTGGGGATAGGCTACACTTGTTGCATGCAACTTTGCCTTTTGTCTCCTTCGTACACATAGGACAAACAATTGTAACTAAGGTCAATAACTAAGGTCAACAAATGACAAAACACTGTATTATAACAAAGTGTTATAAGATAGAAGATAGCGATACAAAAAATGCACTAAAGAACATTATAAGCAAGAAGATAATGTTATAAGAGCTAATTACAATGTTAGCAGACAAAAGTGTTTACAGAAGACAGACCAAAGACTATAATTACCAGACAGCAGGAGGACCAGTAACTTCTGTATTCACCCGATACCAATTCTGCTCTCTCCTCGCGCCTGGTCTTGGCTTATATATAGAGTATATGGTACACAATCCCCTCCCTCCCTTCTGCCCATCCATCCTACATCCTCCCTTCCTCCCCCAGCCTTCCTTCCTCCGCCCTCTCTTCCTTCCCACCTCCCTCCTTTCTTTTCTCCTTCCTGTCTTCCTCGCCCAACCTTTCCTTCCTTCCTCTGTCCTATCTTTCTTCTTTCCCACCTCCCTTCTTTCTTCTCTCCGTCCTGTCTTCCTTCCCCCTCCCTTCCTTCTTTTAATTTCCCTACCTCCCTCCTTCCTTCCTTCCCCCTTCCCACCGTTTCCGAGTCTTTATCCAATTATGACCCATTGTTTTTGTTATACTGCTAGCTCAAGAAACATATGATAACACACACACACACTTTAAAGTACGAGTGAGCCATAAGAAGTACAGTTTCAGTCTCTATAATTATTGAAAGTAAATATTATAATAAGTAGGCTACAAGCCAGTAGGCCTATAGTCTGACGAGCGCCGTGTCGTCCCCTTATTTTCTGCCCGTACCTGCCTGATATTCCAGCATGTCTCCACCTTTTCTCAGATTGGCCGATAATGTGGACACAATTATCTGTGACAGGAGAGAGAGAGAGAGATAGAGCGAGAGAGAGAGGGGATATTATTTTGAGTTGATATGTTTTATTATTATGCACCAAATACATTACATAGGTCTACTATAGGTAGTGCCAACGAACTTGACAATAATCTATAGAGATCCCCTGACCTCTTCGTAATTCAAAAGGGACTAAAGCAAACTGGCTGTAAATATCCTCACATATTACCTGGTGGACTCTTCCCAAATGAGAGGAATTTCAGCCCCATTGCTTTCATTTATATTGAGTTATAAGAAGTTAAAGGGTCAAAATTATTGTCAAGTTCGTTGGCGCTACCTATAGGCCCAGGTTTCTACTAGGCTTCTTGATTACACAATTGACGTATAACAATGTTTAGGCTATCATTGGCACTACTCGAGTATGTCATATATATATTGGACATACGTAGCTCTGTATCCCATTACATTATACAGGTACACAGTTGGCCATGATTACATAATTAAAATACGCTAAAGTTAAGTTCAAGTCGTCGTATGCAACATGTAAAATATGGATAGTTTTGTTCTAAGATCTTTGACAGAATATCCTGATGAATTAAATATTTAACTAAATCTCTAAAATGTTTTATTGGTGGACATTAGTCGAATCTGTTGGCATTCCAATACATAATGCTGTATATGCAACTCTTCCTGCAAGATCGAGCGAGTGATGATAGATTGATATTTTAGCAGTTAATTCAATAAGAGAAAGGCCAATATTTCGATCAATATCACTATTAAGAGAGTATGTCCTGACTAGTCCATTTGCCCTATCATGCAACTGAAGACCAACATGAGAGGGAATCCATAGGAAATTAACTTTAGTAGGCCTACCATCCCATGCAATTTCTATATAATTAGATCAGGCTTCTGATACACAAATATTACTATTACGCTGGAGAGGGTTAAGGTAGCCACAGGTGCCAGTGAATCACTTACAATTATAAAATCTGGGGAGGCAGATATCATTAGGTATCCGATACTTAATCTTGGTTCTGAGTGAATAGGCCTACACGGTGGGAGAGAGAATAAGTAACCCCATTCTTAACATTAATCATCCATTACAAACCCCAATGTACTTGAATAAACTAATTAAAGCATATGGTCCTCCCGGGATTCGAACTCGGGACACCACACCCAGAACATAAACATCTAAACCATTGCACCACCAACACAATTATACAAGAAAAAGTAAGCAACAACAGACCTATTGATCCACACAAAGCTGCAGAGAGAGGAAGAGTATCAGGTATCCAGTAATGGTGACGCAGTACAGGTATCACAAGACCATTAGTGATGTATTGGTGTGAGAGAGAGAGAGAGAGAGAGATAGGTGAGAGTGAATGGGTGATGGACGGAAACAAATGGAACTATTTTGGAGTGATTTTTTTTTTTTTTTACTCGGGCCTAGCCTGAGGGCTACATTCAACCGTTCTACATTGAACGGAGAAGCCCATAAGGTCTCGTTCCAGTCTCCAGCCAGAAGAAGAAAAAGAAGGTGGCTAAAGCGGCGATCCACACACTGTCCAGTAACAGGTTTGGGATAACTCTTATAGTTTACTTCACTTGTTGTTTAATCTTATTTTCTATTATTCGTTTACGTGTTTTCCAAATTGTTTTAAGATATTTCTTGTTTTCTTGAATGTCGGTATCTTGGTTGTTCTTGAATACATTTATCAACTTGATATCTAGTTTCTTAGTTTTCTCATTAACTTTGCTTTCCTTGTTACCATCATTTAATTTCTTGTACTTTGGTGAAAATATCCCGAATTAATTCCCGTCTGGATGTAAAGTGACCGAAGTCCTTCCCTCCCTTTCCTCTGCTGGATTCCTCTGTGCTGCTGTTGTCTCCACGGTCACCTCTCTCCTCTGGTTGACTTTTTGTGTTTTTTATTGTGAACACCAAATGCTATAGGGTAAAGCAGTGTATTTGGTTTAAGTGGAAGGTCTAATGGAACTGTAGGCCTACACAAACTATTGCGCTTTCCCTAAGATCGAGATAGCCTATATTACAAACATGTGGACAATTATGTTCTGTAGGAGATTGGACAAAATGTTCGAGTAACAATGGTTCGCTAGAAATCGTGCCCCCTCGCCATGAACCTTAAGTCTTGTACTACTTGCGCAGTTATCTGGGGGCTACATCCCTGTGGACACTGTGCATCATTGTGAAGAAGATGGAAGAGTTCGTTCCAACCATTTCAGTGCCCTGCCGTATAGAATAATAGTGTGCTATTATTAAGTTTGACACACCCTGCTCACAGTGCTCACTGCTCAGTGCTCATCTACGACAATTGAAGGCTTATGCAGTTCCGGACACAAATCTTCCCTAAAGGAGTAGGGCAAAGGACTTTGGACACATGGTGATTAGTCATGACTCATGAAGGTTAGTAAGAAATGTAGCCTATACTGGGATCATGAAGGGTCTTTTAACAGATAGGCCTAAACAATGAACATTAGGTTTAGCATAGGCTAACCTAAAAGCATTGGCTAACCATGGCATAACGGGTATTGGGTTAGCCGTCAGCCGAGGATTGCCAAAACGGTCAGATTTAAGTTAGACTGGCCACTGGGTCTAGGCTATCTAATGGAGTTCATTTGGGTCAATAGGCCTATAAAGGAGCCGGACAACAGCAATTTTCAAGGATTTATTTTTTTGGATTTGTTATTCATAGGCCTATGGCTTATCCTATAGGCTAAGCTTTCTAGACCTATAGGCCTAGCCTAATAAAATTTGTTCATGGAAATTAGTATTTACCCATTAGGCCTAGGCCTATCCAAGAATCTAAAAACACGGCCCACGATAGTGGGAAGGGCTATGAAGAATAGGGAAATTGAGGGGTAAAAAGGGTATAAAGCGAATAGGCTATAGGCTAGGCTATTGCATTTATTGGGTCGGGTTTGTGTATTTTCGAGACCCATAAAACCCAATTTTTTGAAAACCCGAGCCAACTTTTGAAGAAAGTTGGCTCGGATTTCACGGGGTGGAGTGGGTAATAGCCTATGTTATCAAAATAGTGAACTTTTAGATGACATTAGCCTAACCTAACCTATCCTAGTATTATGTGTGGGGGCTGCCGCCCCCACACCCCCGCTGGAGCCTGGTTGGGTAAAACTGGTAACGATAGAAATCCAGTTGGGGTAGGCTATTACGTAACCCACCCCAACTGGATTTCTATTGTTGCCAGTTTTACTCAACCAGCGGGAGTGGCAGCCCCCGCCCATAATACTAAGATAGGTTAGGTAAGGTTATTAAATATTAGGTTAGGCTAATGTCTTCTCAAAGTTGACTATTTTGATAACATAGGCTATTACCCACTCCACCCCGTGAAATTTCGTCAAAAGTTGGCTCGGGTTTTCAAAAAATCGGGTTTTATGGGTTTCGAAAATGCTTAAGCCCGAGCCAACTTTTATTTACGAATGCAATATATTCGCTTTAGCCTATAGGCTAGGCTACGCTTTTTACCCCTCAATTTCCTAATTTTCCATAGCCCTTCCCACTATCGGTGGCCGTGGTTTTAGATTCTTGGATAATAGGTAGCCTAAATACTAATTTCCATGAACAAATTTTATTAAAGAAAGCTTATAAACTATAGCCTATAGGCTAGGCTAAATACCAAATCCAAAACAAATAATCCTTGAAGATTGCTGTGGTCCGGCTCGTTTATTTTGACCTTAATTTGTGATAGGCCTAGGCCTACCTCTAAACTTTGCTAGATATTTTCTTAAAGGCTTAGGCCAAATTTAATTTAATTTGTTTATGTGTGGCCCAATTTCCTAAGACGCTGAGTCCTTGGTTAGGTTAGGTCTTCGGGAGCTTGATTAACCAGGGAAGCGCGGAGCTATGGTATTTGAAATGTCCCGCTAGCCGCTAGGCAAAGGTATTTTGGTTCATTTCTCACGAAAATCGTCATAGGCCTATTTACCATAAATCCATATGCGCCTATTTTACGTATAATATGAAGATATTAACATTTAAGAGAAATAAAAGAAGTGGGAATAGCATTTGGGTGGTGAAAAAGACGTATTATTACCGCCTGGTCGTATCATGAGGTGAGAGCCGGGGCGGAGACTGGCGGTGTATATGCTCTCGTCCCGAGCTCTCAAGCGACACTGACGGCTCTGGGTAGAAGTCTCTCAGTCTCTGCGTTGCAAGGATCTCTAGCTGCCTCGACCGTGTGAGGGAATTTCGCGCTGAAAATTACCCAATAAAAGGGGAATAAGAGGAAAAATAGCTGATAATTGAGGAGGGAAAAGGGGGGGGGGGGACACATATATAAGAGTGGTAGCAAGTAATGAAGGGGAATTATCTCACTTAATCATATATTGCTTTGCTTTGAGTGCCAGTAGGGTGTTTTGAAAGGCTTTTCTTAGGCCTTTGCTTTTATGAGAACCTTCGCCTTTGCCCACCAAACCTCTTATGACAACCATCGTCTTTCCTGGGTTAATGGTTAGGTCTAGACAAATTAATAAAACCAGTCCCAATCCCAAATTGGTAAAATTGCCGTAGATGGTAACCTATGGTACTCCGCTCGATTTTTTGGATTAGGTCTAGGCTAAAAAAAAAAAAAAAAAGTTATAGTATTTGATAATTTTGATTTTATTCATGTGATTTTGAGCATCATTACTATCTAGGCCAAGGTTACTCTCACTTTTTGTTTCCTTGGAAGAAAATTAGCCTAAGGCATTAATTAGCCTAACCAACTCCCATAACCTAACTGGACCCACCAATTTTTGATGTTTTAACTGAGGAAATGCCATTTTTTTACGATTTTGGTTCTATTAGAGGCGGTGCTTTGGTTCGTTGCAAGTTGAAAATAGGTTCAATGGAAAGCCTATATACATTTAGCTTCTATATGGCATGTATCTCATCTCTGCCACTATAAGCATATAGACAATATAGCAACAATTGTGGATGTTTTAACTGAGGAAATGCCATTTTTTTACTATTTCAGTTCTATTAGAGGCGGTTCTTAGGTTCGTTGCAAGTTGATAGTAGGTTCAATGCAAAGCCTATACATATAGCTTCTATATAGCATAGGCCTATATCTTATTTCTGCTGCTATAAGCATATAGACAATATAGCAACAATTTTGGGAAATGCAACATTTTTACTATTTCGGTTTTATTAGAGGCGGTTCTTAGGTTCGTTTCACGTTGATAATAGGTTCAATGGAAAGCTTATACATATAGCTTCTATGTGGCATATATTTCATGTCTACCGCTATAAGCATATAGACAATATAGCAATACTGTAATTGTGTGTTTTAACTGAGGAAATTCATTTTTTTTACTATTTCGGTTCTATTAGAGGCGGTTCTTAGGTTCGTTGCAAGTTGATAATAGGTTCAATGGAAAGCCTATACATATAGCTTCTGTATGGCATATAACTTATCTCTGCCGCTAAAGCATAACGTTTTGGGATGTTTTAATTAGGTAAATGACATTAACACTTGAATCGGGAACTAGGAACTGGGAAACGGGAACCAACTTCAGCCGGGTCTGAAAGGATAATCTACAAAGATACTGAAAACAACAAGAAAAACGTGCGGAACATTCATATAGACCTACATGTTTCGCTCATATAATTTCTTGCCATTTTGGAAAAAAATAAATAGCCTAAATAAAACATAAATAAGCTATAACACTTTAATCCTTGTATAGTGGGGGGTTTTGGGCTATTGTGGGCATATTAAGGCCCTCCTGAATGATCAATCAAGTATCTGCATGAAAAGAAATGTATTCAGCAAAAAATTAGGCGCTAAAAGCTTCAAAATGAGACCAGAACGAGCTACGTAGCACTCGTCGTTCTCACGCAGTGGTACCACTAACATGGGAGTTTAGCGTATAGCGGCATATTTTTTCCCTCTACGCTCACTACTGGCAACACTGCCGGCCTCTCGAGAACAGAGGGAGCGTGAGTCAGTGGGCGGCGGTAAGCCCTGGGTGTCGGACGTGTGGCCTGCTGCGCTCCCGGCCATTTGCACTCAATTTTAACCCTTTAAAAGCTTTAATAATGCTCCTAACTTGCTGCAAATTGGAGCCCGACTTAAGGCGGGCCCCTCCAGTTAAGGGTTAAAAATCTAGTAACCACAATTTACGATTTTCCCTGAGCCTTAATACTAGAAAATACACATCTACTGCACTCATTGACTGAAATTCTTTGAAACTTAATATTTTATTTGATAACTTGTAATATTACTAACCTTGTAAGGTTACTTCTGGGTGCATCAGCAGGTTGAGTGATGATGCCGAATATCTCATAAGACTCAGTACTGTCCCAGCATCACCTCGCCCCGCCTCTCGTACGCTTACTGCATCGACCATCTTCACCTTTTGTTACCAGTAAAAATAATTAGACAAGCAGACTGTACCTTAATATGCATTTTCACCGGAAGTGCTACTAAGAAAAGTTGTTACCTATGATGAGATATATTCATAAAACTTGTCATCATTACAGTGGCTGGTGTCAGCCATAAACTACAATTAAGCCTATTTTTGTCTCAAGTCTATTTAAATTTTCAATCTTTGGTGATTCTGTACTCTCCATGGCTCAATGATCACGGCCATGTGTCGTTATTTTGTAGAATATATCGGAAAATGGCGCCAGTCCTGCAGAAATACCCAAATAATCAATATCTATTGGAAAAGCTATTATTTTACAAGTGCCTCATAATTTCCAAGATGACCACCATTTGGCCTCATCTTTATTCCATTCACAATTTTTTTTTGCTCGTTTTTGTCATCCATTCAAGTTTAGATGTGGATAGATTAGCTTAGACTAAATTAGGTTAGGTCTATCTATCTATCTATCTATTCCTTCTCCATTTTTTTTAAGCTGGGGGTGGCAGACTTGAAACGAGCCCGAACAGGGGAAAAAGCAAAAATAAGAATAACAAAAATAAAATAATAATGAACACACAGCAACAAAACACAAATTCACACACATCTAGGTCACCCAGGAGAAGACCCAGAGACCAGGGATCACCAAGGTCACTCTAGCACTCCCCCGGCCCTCGACATCCCGGAGAAGTTCAGGTGTCAGCAGGCAAACATGCAGCAAACCCTAACCACCACAAGCCCGCCCACCACACATTCAGGCGCACCCTTCTTATATACCGGCTCCCCGGGCCAGGCGCCTGACGGACTATTATCTAGTCCAACTGGCGTCCGACCCCCTCTCCCAAGTGACCGCATTTTCACTCATCTATTCACAAGCATTCTCCATTCATTCCTGTTTATTACCACTTCCCTTGCCTGATCTATAGTCATTCCTCTATCTTCCAACGCTTGTCCTACACAGTCTCTATCTCACATTTGGGGGTCTTCCTACTCCTCTACCTCCCCTTCTATGTGACTCACATATTCTCTTTGTAATCCGTTCATCTTCCATTCGTTCAACATGACCATACCAGCTCAGCACCCTTCTGTCCACTGGTAAACAAGTTAGGTTAGATAAGCTAGGTTAAGTAAATTAGGGTTTTATGATAGGTCAGATTAGTCAGGTTTGGTCAGCTAACAAGTGATTTATGACAAAAATTAATAAAAAATCCGAATAAATTACATCGTCAACCATCAGAATACCTATAGTTTACATGTCTTAATTAATTATACACTTGGAAAAAGTAGGCCTAGATTATAATTACCGTTGAAAAGCTTGCCTATATTCCTGTGACTTCTGCCTTGCTTTGGTATCTACGGTACTGAATACTGACTTGGCATAGCTCAAATGATAACTTTCGATTTTTATTATAGTATTCATGATTCAGGCTTTAGGCTAATTGCTGTGATTAGTTAAGCCCATTTTTATATTTTGTTCTGATAGACCGGGTTGCCTTAGAATGAGATGGTTCGATGCTATGTATCAATACAATACAAATCTCGTGTTTATCCTGTCCTTCGTTTTAGAACACTACTGGTAACTATTGTATTGTAGTTTCTTTATTCATGCAGCGTTTAGTAAACATTTACCAGAACGTCTCGGACTTCCCAAATTGACTAATTCCTTGAACGTGACGATAGTGCGTTGTTATGTGTGCGATTAGTTTGCTTGGTAAACAGATTAACTTGCTCATGTAGTAATGTACACCCTATGTGGTGGATTGTGTTCTTTTATTTCATAAAATTTATTTTAGTACCGGTAACCGTTATTTCCACATAGCGATTTTGATAAGTTATTTTACCTTTATCTTGCATCGTCCCAGTTTTAGTGTGTTTAGTTTGCAAGTTTTATATTTTAATAAATTATATACGTAGTTAATACAAGATGGATGCAAATTAGTATTGTATGTAACTAGGAAAACTATATGCTGGAAATTGCGAGGCGCAAATAAAATGAATTATGATAATTTGAATTCATAGATTAATTTGTTGATATAACAAACCTGTACATATTATGTATACTGTATACATTGTAGTAACTCGTTTGGCTAAGTATCACAAGTGGCTGATCTTTCTAACTGCTGACATATAATTAGCATGTGATTATTTGACCTAATCCTGTTCCAGTTTTCGCTTCATTAAGCCTCCACATTCTATGCCTGGCAAGGCTGGCATTCCACATAATTTTATGTAAGTAGTAGAATATTTCCCACACCATTCTGTACATTCAATTTGTCCGTTTATATACTAATTATGCTGTATGGAATGTAAACACAACTGCCTGAAACAACATGGTAAATTAATCAATATGGCGCCAAGCACAAGGTTATATGTGTGTCTAGGTAAACTGCTACTTTGGTATACTGTAATGGTTCAGTTTTGACTGTTATAGGAGTATAGACATCAGAAACATGATCCATAGATGATATGAAAGGCGGGTAAAGACTATACAGTAGAGTTATAGGCTATCTATGTATTTATTGCCAGACGCCTTGATCCCTGAGGGGGTGGACATGAATACTGTACATAGCCTCCATGCTCCTCTTTCACCCGTTCGCCGACGCCCCTCCTCCCACCCAACAACTCTTTCACTCACATGCCTCTCAACTCCATCCTTCTACCTCACTCTCGGTCTGCTTCTCACACCTTGCCCTTCCACTCTCATACACTGTTTCATGGTATAAAGACTAATAGTCTGTATACAATGCAATGTTTAGTAATTTTCTCACTCGCCATATGCTTCACATGACCGAACCACCTCAAGGTACCCCTCTTCATACTCTCCAGCACATTCACTTCCATATCCACATCACATTGCTCTCGTATTTCCTCAGTTGTATGCTTATGCGACTATCTGCAATCTTTATGCAGGTAAAGACTGCATACCCAACACTGCAACCCACAAGGTCTATTATGCAATTTGTCTAACATAGATAAGCCCATGACCTATAATCGGACTATTACGGCTGACGGTAAAATCCTTTAACGGGGAGATAGTTGCTTTTTCTCCCTCATGTTTAGTCCCATTAGCTTTGAGATTTTATGACGTTTGTTCCATTAGTTTGGCGATTTTAAGACCTTTCACCCCATTTTATTGTCAATATACAGACCTTTCGTCCCATATAGGCGTTGTTTTTTCTTGGCGAGCGATAGCGATCCTGTAATTGTAATAGGAACCGGCCTTCGGCCAGGACATTTTCCACCGAAAAATTTACAAATATGTCGTGAGGGGGAGGACTAGGGCGCCTTTTTTTAAAGCTTGATGGAGGTCTAGCGAGGCAACTATAAAATGTCTAGCCTAAGTAGATAAATAGTAAAGCAAAAAATAACCACTATCCCTTTAGCAACTGATTTTCGTTACTTAATTAATGAATAAATACAAAAATAGTATATCTCCGACTCACATCAATACTAAGTTTTAGCCAATTAACAACGCCTTTCGTTACAAAATCTTCGTTTTAGCCAAGTTATGAAGATGGTGGACATGGCAATTTACCGTCAGCTGACAATACACAGCCTATGGAGAAGATCACTTGTCACATGTTTACTGGCTGCAGGTAAAACAAAAAAATGGGGAATGGGCCTGAACAAATAGATAGATAGGCCCTAGGTATTTTTGGGAGATTTTTTTTTTTTTTTTTTTTTTTTTTTTTTTTTTTCCCAAAAATTTTATTATAAAAAAAAAAGGTAAAGGTTCCCAATGGCAAGTGTACAAAGTTCATCGAGCGAGCGTGGTTTGATCAGCTGTTGTTATCTGTTGTTACCGACAAGACCCACTACTGGTGTTACTAACCCGCTGATAAAGTGTACCTTGACATTACCTTTTTTTGTGAGCCCGGAGTCAATATCGTCCTTGGTTAGATAAGGTTAACCCCTTTTTTACTGGCGACGTCTGCTCAATTCTATTTTAACTATATTTACACGATTTTTTTGCAGCTTGAGAAGGATCTGTGGTAGTAAAATGGAATAAGTAAGATAGTTCGAAGCCTGTTAATCAAATCGTCTAATAGTAATCAGAATAAAGTTAAATGGACGGCACCGGTTAAGCTACCATTATAAACTACAAGACGGTTTTGTTATGTTATTAATAGTGTGGAGATGCTACTTCGATATTACCTTGGTTGTTGAGTTCCCAAATAACTTACTATGCCCTGTTCCAAATAAGTAGGCCAAAACGTTTGCACATTAACTTCTATAACTCATAAATGACTTGAGTAATCGATATAATATTTCTGCCATTTGGGAAGGGTCAGATAGGGAATAGGTGTGAAAATTTACAGCTCATTTGCTCTAGCCCTTAGTTACAGAGCTTAGGGTTCATGATTTATGTCCCATCTATTTGGAACGGGGTATAGCCATTTACGGGAGATATGTTAAAATGTTGACCCCTTTGGATGGTAGAGATTTGTGTGATTTGGGGATATAACACATCGACTGCTCGGGGGCTGTGGAAGAATACCCAACAGTTTGCCTTATCATGCCGCATCATCAAAGTACCCATGATCCTGACCTTGGTATGGGCTACGTGTGTTACCTTCAGGGGGTAGCACACTTTGACAAGTTTCGATGGTTAGCATGCGGGTTTAAACTCGATTTTTTTTTTTTTTTTTTTTTTTTCTTTCTTTCTTCATTTAAATGCCCTTAGTACCATAACCAAGTTTAATTTCCATAGTTCAAGGGTTTGGGAGCTAAAAGGTCACACACAGACAAAGTGGAGACATAACCCTTTTTTTAATCCCCGCCCCTGTTAGTTTGAAGACTTTACAATATTTCACTCCATTATAATGGGATTATAAAACGCTTCACCCCATTCAGGTGTCGATTTGTATTATCATTATTATCATTATATATATATATATATTTATTTATTTATGGGCGAGTGGAAACGAACCGGTAATTTAGGAGAAATTTCTACCGAAAAAATATACATATTTAGCTTGAAGGAGGCCTGGTAGGCAAAATATCATAATACCCCCAAAACGGTGGATGAGATCGTGAGCTTTAACCCCTGTAACTCAAAAATGCCTGGAGCAAATGAGCTGTAAGTTTCCACACCTATTCCCTGGTTGACTTTTCCCAAATGGTAGAAATATTATTTCGATTACACCAGTCGTTTTTTTTAGTTATAGAGGTTAGTGGTATCGATATTTGACCTACTTATAAAGAATAGAGTTGTGTTGGGGGCGGGGGGAAGGTTATAGACACGTCATAATAAATACACTATAGTTTGTATTGTGTTTCTCCTGTACCAAAGTTGCATACCGGTACTGTAAATATTTATCAAATCTGATTTAACCCCTTGAGAATGATGCCGTGTAGTGACAGTTTATTTTGGCTATCATTAGACGATTTTATATAGTTTAGGAAGGATCTGTGTGAATTAAAAGATTAAACTATCGCAATTAACCCTTTGATTTCCATATCCGTTTCCTAATTTGAATAAAATCATCTAAGAATAGCTAGAAAACAGAAATGAAGTGCGTCATCGTATCTTGACAGGATTAAGGGTTTATTGTCTTGTATAATTCTAAATGTACAGTATAGGCCTATATAATGCTATATACTAGTTATAGCAATCCAGGTTTTACTATGACATAGTACCTACAGCTGCATAACTACATCACTAAACTCCCCAGCATTCACATGAAAGGGGTCTTCAAACAAAGATAGGCTGTGTTCTCTTCCATGAAGATCTTGGAAGCGCTTCTCAATATCTATTTTCAAGTCTTCACAATGCTTGACGAATCTAAAGTAGTCTGGGTGTGTCACAGTTTCACAAAGAACTGACTGTATTGCTTTAAATTGATAACAAATCCGTAAATAGTTAGACAATCAAACAAGCAGAGAGAGAGAGAGAGTAAGTCTGGAAGGCAGATAAACTGATTATTTACAAATTTACATTTTACTACCGGTAATTTACAAGGTGCTGGTTACCAGTTTTGACTATTCCCTACTTTATTTAAAAGGTAAACCTTAATTCTATATATATTTAGTTATAGTTTGGTTAACTGAGTAATTAAAGATCGAAGTATAACTCACGATTTCGCTACAGAAGTGGTGTGTATTTATCAGTGTAGTGCTGTCGTACACTGCTTCTCCTGTCTGTTTTTTGTTAAAATGTTTGTCGGCTCATGCGTTCAGATACCAGCAATGGCTCTGTCTTCGGTTTTAAACGGATTCGTTATATGTATTAATAAATATATTCCCTTTATAAAAACAATATTATAAACAATTGTAACTTAGATTAAATTATTACCATCATTAATAATAGGTAATATATGAAGTTTCTGTCTCTTATCAATATTATATTTACCTTATAATTTCACGTTCAATTAAATCTTACTGTTGTCTCGCGGATCACTTATGACCAACCCGAGGGTCACATTTAGACCGCGGGCCATGAGTTTGACACTCCTGGGTCAATGTAACTATGACAATGGACGTTTATGAATTTTAATTTTAAATATTTATAATTTAGCCTTGACTTTGGTACTAGCAACCATAATTTAATCTAACCTAAATCGTTGAATAATACATGTAGTACCGGTAGGTGACAATTGAATGATAGGTTATCCCCTTAAGTGTTTGTAGATAAGGTATAGACTAAAGACAACATGACACCACCCGCGGCCTTCAAACCCTATCAGTTCCATCTCCTATCGTGTATTTCAGATTTTGTCACCAACCAACTTCACTTCTAAGCTCAATTAAGGGGGGCCACCTGCTTTTTTTCCCTTTCTCTCATTTTCTCTCTTTCTCTGGCTTGTGTCCATTCGGCCCCATTCAGCCTACTGTTTTAAGACGTTTATCCCCATCCAGGTGTCGTTATCTTCCTGGCGAGCGATAGCGAACAATTTATAAATTTAGCTTGCTCTCAAAACAAAAATACATATATGCTGGCTTGCTAGTACCGCTCGCCAGGAAAATATTGACACCTGGATGGGGGTAAACGTCTTAAAACAGTAGGCTGAATGGGACCAAATGGATACAAGCCAAAGAGAGAGGGAGAGAAAGAAAAAAAAAGCGAGGAGGGCTCCCTTAATGAAATCAACAAATACATGTGGCACTCCAAGGACTCGAGCCTAGGGTACTCACACCCAAGGTCCATAGATACATCTATGTATCTATGGACCTTGCTCACACCGAAATTCCGCGCATTTATGCATTACGCTATCAAGACCTTATCTTATGATTCTTGCCCCATCTTCTAAACTTGAAGCATGCAACCTCTTTCACCCATTTTTACCGCCAATTTTATAGTGATACCTAAATTATGCTGTAATTTAGTTTTATACAAATTCAACCACTTTCTCTGTATAAGTTCAACGCATAAAACACCTTGAAATAAATCAATATATCTATTACCATCAATATACCTTTAAATGGGTAGGTTATTATGGACATCATAATTAACCTTTCCATATCCATTTTGTTCGACTGTGTACCGGTATATTGAAACACTTAATATGTATTCCATGTTTGTTATATTTGAAAACAAATAGTTACAATGAAGTTTATATAGGCTACTTTATCTCAATACCAATACCCAAACCAAATGTCTCGATACTCAAACCAAATACCAATACCCAAACCAAATACCAATACCCAAACCAAATACCAATACCCAAACCAAATACCAATACCCAAACCAAATTCCAGTACCCAAAAACAAATGCCAATACCAAAGAGCCCCATAGCGTTGCCAGGAATGTGTTGAGGGTAGAATAACATGATGGGAAAAGCAGGCCTCGTTTTTACACCAGGGTAACGATACACTAGGCTACGTGCCACTACCTCCAGTTTCTACACATAATCAGCTGAATCCATCTCTCTTATCTGGCTTCATGTCTTGGGTACATCTTTGGTCATCTTGCTGCTACATCTGATTATAGTCACACGCACACAACCCCCACCCCACCCAGATCGCTCCATCTCTCTCTTATCATGTATAGCTTACTTAATAATCTGGCCTCATCTCGTACCTACAGTTAGCCCGCATTCGAGAGTCTCGAGACCCTGTAGCAACAGTTGCAACCTTCGCCCTATTAGTGCCACTGGTGTCATTAGCCTCTTTCTACACTCAAATATGTCAATCTGTGTTTCCGTGCTGACTCCCTTCCTAGGCAAACTCTTCCGTCTCTGTCTCTGCTCTAACGTCTTCCCTTCTTGCTGGAAGTTTGCTCTCATTCAACCTGTCCCAAAGAAGGGTGATCGCTCTCAACCCTCCAACTAACGTCCAATTGCTCTCAATGTTTGCATCTCTAAAGTATTTAAAACTATTCTTGCCTCAAATATTTCTTGAGCATTTATCTTCTCATAACCTACTCTCAGATTGCCAGTATGGCTTCCTTAAGGGCCGCTCTACTGGTGATCTTCTTTCTTATCGGTGAAACTTTTTCTGTTGCACTAGACATATCGAATGCCTTCGATAGAGTCTGGCACAAATCCCTTATTTCCAAACTACCCTCCTTCGGTTTCTATCCCTCCATCTCTGCCTTTGTCTCTAATTTCCTTTCCGGCCGTTCCATATCTGCGGTTGTGGACGTCCACCGTTCACTTCCTCAACCTATCAACTCCGGTGTTCCTCAGGGTTCTGTCCTATCTTCAATTTTCTTCCTATTATTCATTAACGACCTCAATTGCACCTCCAGCCCCATTCACTCATATACTGACGACTCTACATTACACTATTCATTTAGCCTTCCACAACATCATTCACAGAAGGAACTCCAAAACTCATGTATGGAGGCCATAAAACACCTATCTTCTGATCTCTACCATCTATAATTGTGGCAGAGAAAACCTTGTTACTTTCAATGCTTCCAAAAGTTAAGTGCAAAACTCAATTTCTCCATCTGTCTACTCGTCGCCCCCTTCCAGAAAACTATGACCTACTCTTCAACAACACACAAATTAACCCTTCATCTTCTTTAAATATTCTTGGTGTCTCTTTTTCTTCTGATCTCTCTTGGAAAGATCATATTACCACTCTTGCTAAAACAGCTTCCCAGAAGCTGGGTACGCTCAACTGCCTCCAGGGGTTCTTTAGCCCTGCACAGCTTCTTTCTCTGTACAGGGGCACATTGCGTCCATGTATTAAGTATTGTTCACACGTGTGGGGAGGATCCTTTCTCACAGCACTTCTAGACAAAGTAGAAAAGAAAGCCTTCAGTCTCATTAACTCACGTCCACTCGCCAATTCTCTGCAGTCTCTCTCTCTTTGCCGCAATGTTGCATCTCTCACTATTCTACCGCTATTTCAATAATTAGTGTTCCTCCGAGCTCTCTCAGTGTATACCACCCCCTCTTCGTAGAGCACGTAGCACCCGTCTTGCAACACAATCCCACCCCTACTTTGTGCAACTCTCCAACCCAAGAGTGAAACGTTATTCTCAATCTTTATTCTATTCAACAGCTGAGCTCTGGAATTTTCTCCGTGAATCAGTCTTTCCCTCTTACTATGACTTAAATTGCTTCAAACTCCGTGTGTCCAGGCACTTTGGCGCGAACGTCCCTTGATTTTGGCCCTGTCACTCTTTCAACTCTGGGGGAGGCATTCGTCACAGGCAGTTCTGCCATTTGTCTCCCTCACTCACATAGAAAAATAAATAAATAAATCAAATAAAGTAGGAGGGATGACGACGGTGATTGTCTTAAACAGCCCCAAACATATTGTAGCAGTCTCTGATAGTACGGCGGGGGCAAAGTCTGCCATCTCTGATTGCCTTGTTTATTGATGTAGTAAATTAATAGTTTTATTGTAATATTGTCTTCATATTCTACTTCCATACATAAAATCACGGAGTGGGTATGAATTCTCACGTGGGCAACTGTACATCTTAGGTAATCTTGTTCCATCTTGCCACACACACACACACACAGACAGACAGACAGACAGACAGACACACCCACACACGTACTACGTACGTAAACAAACACATTTGCCGCTTCTAGCTTGGCACTTGAGGTGATCTATATATAATTATTAAATCAGTTCGTGTGTCTGTCTGTCTGTGTGTTCTAAATAGGCGGCCGCAGTTTTGGACCTGGGGAGCTGAAACTTTGCATGTGGGTGTCAATTGACCTGGGTCAGGTCATAGAGGGGGCGAGGCCACGCTCGGAGGTCGTTTCCAGGCCGAAATTGAAAAACAATTGACAAAAATGGCCGTTTGGGGCAGAAGGAGGCCTCCGATCGAAAAGGTGTATGGAACGAAAGTTGTTCGCAGACCCCTACTAGGGTACGGATGAGGTCAGATCCAAAATCGGAGGTCATTTAGCGGCCGAAATCGAGGTCGCCGTTTAATGAGGCACAGGGAGGTCGAGGCCGGTGATTATGGTAGTAGTAGTATTGTGATGATTGTGGCAGTAGTGATTGATGATGGTGATTATGGTAGTAGTAGTGGTGGTAGTACCCGGGCAACGCCGGGTACCCCTGCTAGTAAAACTGATGGTAACATGTCTTTTGGTGACCCCGCACCTTGACCTGTAGATTTATGATTACCCTCGCCAACGAAGGTGGAGGACGTTATGTTTTAGCCTCCGTGTGTCTGTCTGTTTGTCCGTAAACAAGATATCTAACACAAATCGTTATGAACCGATGTCCACGAAAATTGGTGGGTAAATAATAAATATGATATGCGCCATGTAAGACGTTATTCCACTTTGGAAGCGATCGGTAGAGCGATACCTCCGCCAGCGTAGGCTGCTCACAAAGTTATGAACCAATGTTCACAACATTTGGTGGCCAGATAGGTTATGCGCCAAGGAAGAAGTTATTCCATTTTGGAGGCAATCGGTACAGCACATACCTCCGCCAGCGTAGGTGGGGGTACGCGCTCTCCCTAGTGATGAGTCGACTACTGTCATCATAATACCATAGAGATCATACATACTGTATAATTGATTAGTTGTTGGTGTTGATTGTAGTGTATATTGTATAGGTATGTAATTGTGTGACTGACTGCATGGTATAGTGAGTGTAATTGAACGTCTTTATAGATATTTCACGAGTTATTTATGTATCTGACTGGAGGTAGCTGATTCATTTTTCTGTGGAGATGCATTGGTGACTAACTGATTATGACTTCGGGTATTTATGCAACTGACTGTACTGTATTTATGTAACTAAGGTAATAACTAGGTATGGGTATGTGTAACTGGCTATCGTTATGTGTGTGGCAGGCTGGCAAACGAGTCGCTATTTAAGGGGAGGTATTTATTTTGTTCTGACCCCTCTTCTCCCTCATGTTCATCCACATTAGATATGAGATTTAAAGACGTTAGCCCCATTTGTTTGGCAATTTTAAGAACTTTCGCCCCATCTATTTGTCAATATCAAGGCCTTTAAGAAGGATCTGTGGGAATTATAAGGGTAAAGACTCTCAATTAACCTTCCGACTTCCATGTACCCTTACTAATCTGAATAAAATCGTCTAATAATAGCCGGAAACAGAAAATAAATGCGTATTGGATCTTGAAAGGGTTTAGCTCTGGAGTACCGTATGTGACAGGAGATTACATAAACAAGATGGACAGTTTTGTAGTACAGTATAATATAATTTTATTAACACATCAATGTATAAAATATAGTTATACATACTTGTACACTGACTGACTCCCATGTATAAAAATAGGCTCCCTCCAATTATATCACACTCTGAGGCCTATACGAGTTGGCTACGTGCTGTACACACACACACACACAAACACACAGCCACTACTTTCACCATTTAGCAGTATGCAGTCCAATATTTTACAGAAATAGTAAGTAATAGAAATACACACAGTCACACACACACACGTCAGCAGTCAGTCAATTACTCAGTAGCCAATCCCCAAACCCCTTTACGGGGTAAGAAAGGAACTTGCTATATATTGAAAACTTAAGAGTGGGAACATGAGGTAAAAATCCAGTTTTACACCGGGGACGATTTTTACACATATAGGCCTATACAGGTATATATATATATATATATATATATATATATATATATATATATATATATAATATATATATATATATATATATATATATATATATATATATATATATATATATATATATATATATATATATATTATATATATATATATATATATATATATATATATATATATATATAGATATATAGATATATGTAAATCTATATATATCTATATATATATATATATAATATATATATATATATATATATATATATATATATATATATATATATATATATATATATATATATATATATAATACATAATACATAATACATACATACATACATACATACATACATACATACATACATACATACATACATACATATAGACATACATACATACATACATACATACATACATACATAAATACATACATACATACCTACATACATACCTACATACATACATACATACATAGATACCGATACATACATACAACATACATATATCTATATATATATATATATATATATATATATATATACTGTATATATATATAGATAGAAAGATAGAGATATATAAAGATATATATATATAGATATATATATATATATATATATATATACAGTATATATATATATATATATATATATATATATATATATTATATATATATATATATATATATATATATTATATATATATATATATATATATATATATATATGCTTTGTCCTTGTTTTCAAGGCACGGAACATTCTTTTACACTCCATTGCTAACACAATATAACAGTCTTCACGTCAACAAAAAAGAAACACTACATTCACACAAAAGTAACTTGCTAATTTAGTTGTTGTTGTTGTTGTTGTTCCCCAAGCTGCCTGGCCGAACAGCCCCAAGGCCCCGAGTAATTCCAAGGCCATAACCGAGTGCCCCCACAGAACCCTCCCCGCCGACCACAATAAAGCCTGGGTGACCGAAGCCACTCCATGGCGGGGAGCTGAGGAGGGTGCGGAAACGCCCGGGAAACCAAAGCCCCACCCAGGGCCCTGTGCCCCTCAGCAATTATGAAGGGAAAGCTGAGGGGCAAGGGAAAAATGTGACGCTTTGACTTCCAATCTTGGTAGATTGGGAGGTTCATGTATATATATCACACCGTACTTCATTAAGTTGATTATGCATTATTCACTGTTGAAATTCAAATTATTTACACTCACACATATGACACACACAGCTTGAACAAGTTAGTTTAGGTTATGATTGGATTAATTGAGACACGATAGTTTATTGTAAGATAAGTTTGATAATGGATCATGATATAGTAGCTTAGGATCGGTTACATTAGAATAGGTTAGGTTTGAACAGGTTAGTATAGGGATACCCTCTATCTAAGCTTTGTTTTAAGGGGAGATGGGCCGTTTTTATGGTCCCCTTTCTTCCTCATGCTTATACCCATTAGTTTTGAGATTTTAAGACGTTTGCCCCATTAGTGTGTCGATTTTAAGACCTTTCGCCCCATTTCGTTGTCAATATTTAGAACTTTTGTGTCCTTTAGGTGTCGATTTTTTTTCCCTGGCGAGCGTAAGCGAACCTGTAATTGTGGAGGAGCCGGCCTTGGCCATGATATTTTTCTACCGAAAAAATTTACAAATTAATTTCGAAGGGGGATCTAATGGATGTTTTTAAAGTTTGATGGAGGTCTAGGGAGGAAACTAAACAATTATAAATATATGTCTCGAGTCAGCCACCCCCAGCTAAAAAGAAAAGAAAAACAATGGGGAATGTGCCTGAGTAGATAGATAGATAGATAAATAAATAAATAAATAAATAAATAAATAAATAAATAGACCCCCCAAACATAACCACAGTCCCCTTAATTAACCCCCATGCACCTGTTCGTCCCTGACAATAGGCCAAAGTCAAGCTTGGCCCACAGTCTACAGATACTTGGTCAAGGTGTTCTCCCACTATCGCTCGTCCACGTCACTTTGAAGGTCCTACCGGGTATACTGACTTACGCCCTTCCCATGTACAGTATGTAGAAGATGTCCTCCCGCCCTTCAGGTGGCCGCAGAATGGGTTTACTGTACAGCATGTTCTTTAGGGCGCAATCTACGTATGCGCTTGAAGGCCAGTTTCGGTTGGGTTACGGTAGCTTAGGTATGATTTGGTTACGATAGGTTAGGATTGTTTAGGCTTAGCTATGATAGGTTAGGTTAGACAACACTAGTTAGGTTAATATAGAGGGTTGCTAGGTCAAGATAGGATAGGTCGCCATTGGATATAGGATAAGATAGTTTACAATAGGCAGGAAAGGATGAGTTAGTGAAGGTCCTCTATTTCAACTTCTAGTTAGTGAAGGTCCTCTATGTCAACTTCTTCTTGACTTCTTGCACCTGTTCGTCCCTGACCGCGCCCCTGTAGGCCAAGATATTCTCTGACTGCCGCTCTGCTAGGTCACTCTGTAGCTCCAGTCGGCTACAGTCACCCAGGTCCTTCCCCTTACCGTAGAAGATGTCCTCCCGGTACACCTTGTCCTTCTGTCGGTACGTCCCGTGGAGCTGGTGGGGAGGGAAGGAGTGTGTCAGCGTTATATATAGAAATGTAAAATGTCCCAAGTGTGAAGAGTTATAGGCCAGAAGTGTAGAATGTCAGATTATAAATTTCAACAGTAAATATAAATGAAAATAGCGATATAATATATTTTCGAAACAGTGGATTAATTCGGTGGTTGTGCTTTATTAAGTGTATATATATATATATATATATATACAGTATATATATATATATATATATATATATATATATATATATATATATATATATATATATATATATATATATATATATATATATGTATATTATATACGTAACTGTCACTCAAGATGGAAGCTTGAACTTTAATGTCAGGTCAATCTCCACGAAATTCAATTCCTTGTCAAAACTAAAATTTAATAGTGAGGAGGAATGAGTAATAAATTGAAAACATAATTATTATTATAATGTTATCGAAAATCAGCTGCTAAGGGACTAAACTTTTCGCCGGATTTAAACAAATCAAGTATAGGTAATAAGGTGATGAACACTGCAATATGACCAACCCACCTTGTCCCAGTACTCGATGTTGAAGGAAAACAAATCAAGTATAGGTAATAAGGTGATGAACAATGCAATATGACCAACCCACCTTGTCCCAGTACTCGATGTTGAAGGAAAACAAATCAAGTATAGCTGTAGGTAATAAGGTGATCAACACTGCAATATGACCCACCTTGTCCCAGTACTCGATGTTGAAGGAAAAGTTGACGTGGAAGTACTGGTGGTGGTTGTCGTGGAAGATACAGTCAGGTTGCCAGGGTTGCCACCAGTACGCCTTGAAGTTGATGCCGGAGTGGTCGATGATGCCGTGATAGTACAGGTACATCAGGATAGTCACAAACACGGCTGGTGGGTGGGGAGAGAGCAGAAAGAGATACTGTACTTTATGTGGGAGATTAATGGTGGGGAGAAAAGAGAGAGAGAGAGAGAGAGAGAGATACTGTACTTTATGTGGGAGATAAGAAAGATGGTGTAGCTTATGTGGGAGAGAAGAGAGACATACTAATTTATGTGGGAGAGAAGAGAGAGATACTGTAGTTTATGTAGGAGAGAAGAGAGACATAGTTTAAAAATTAGATTGGTATAATAGGAGGAAGATTGAGGTGATAGATGAAGAATTTGCTTAGTGCCAAAAGTCCTAGTCCAAAGCTTCAGTATATTAGGTTCATTACAAAAACGAAGCAACACAAGCGTAGAACAGGAGGAAAACCGAACCCAACCGAACAATAACTTACTCCAGTGTACGGGGAAGAGGACCATGGGGCTTATCAGGACGCACTGCATATGGACGAACTCGAAGGGATGTATAGCGGTCACACTGAAAGCTGTGGGTTGCTTGTACTTGTGGTGTAGCTTGTGGAACCGCTTGTACAGGAACGGTAGATGGTACATTCGGTGGTGCCAGTAGGTCAAGTAGTCCTGAAACCAGAAAACAAATTATGTCTAACTTCTTTACCAAAGATAGAGTGTGTTGTTTTATCAAGTTAGTGTTATGCACAATGAATCATGTCAATAGCATTAACTTTATAGTGTACGTACCTGACAAAGTAACAAGTATCTATATTATTAAATCAGTTCGTGTGTCTGTTTGTCTGTCTGTGTGTGTGTTCGGCCGCACTTTTGGACCTGGGGAGCTGAAACTTTGCATGTGGGTGTCAATTGACCTGGGTCAGGTCATAGAGGGGGCGAGGCCACGATCGGAGGTCGTTTCGAGGCCGAAATTGAAAAAAAAAAAAAAAAAATGCCGTTTGGGGCAGAAGGAGGCCTCCGATCGAAAAGGTGTATGGAACGAAAGTTACGGATGAGGTCAGATCCAAAATTGGAGGTCATTTAGCGGCCGAAATCGAGGTCGCCGTTTAATGAGGCACAGGGAGGTCGAGGCCGGTGATTATGGTAGTAGTAGTATTGTGATGATTGTGGTAGTAGTGATTGATGATGGTGATTATGTTAGTAGTAGTGGTGGCAGTAGTGATGGTGATTATGGTGGTACAGTATTATTATTAAATTTAAACCCGGGCAACGCCGGGTACCCCTGCTAGTATTTAATAAATTAGGACGTCTTATAGTGAAATCAAGATTCAGTCTATGGATACTCATCTCCCATTTCTGACAAGACTTGGCTTAGCTACCACAGATAAATGACGAGTCAACACAGGCAATATTCAATCAAACCACGATTGATATTGTCATGATAAATTGTGATTCATGTAAGTGATGCCAACCAGCCTAACCCTCATTCTAATAGGACCAACCTATTACCAACTGTCCTTACCTGCCATATAAAGACGGCTGGCCATGAGAGGAAGTACCAAAGCCATCCATACTCGCTAACATCATAGTATATTGTGGTCCAGCCGCCGTTCATGATGTAGCAGGATACCAAGGCAGAGAGGGTGGAGCCAATCAGGAGGGATAAGGAGCCCAGGAGGATCTCATGTCGTTCAAGGTCTGGTGACATGAACTTGTTGGGCTGACACTTCCATTCCTCCGACCTGTCCCTTTGGCGGACGTAGTAGTACCACTGTGGGGAACAGTAAAAGCGGATTCACAGTTATAGTTTCAGTATCGATATTCTAAAAGTTTATAAAAGCAAGGTGTCAAACTGGAGCAATTTTGTTTGAAGACTTAAGTGAATATGAGAAGGAATACAAGCAAATTAACATGAAATATCATTGTTTTGGTCATTTAATCACTTACAAAGACATAATTTGACCTATAAACCATAATTTCGTCTTTACATATACAATAATAAAGACTGAAAATATTGGACTTGTATAAAAAGCTATCCCTAAGTGGTGTCCAGGAGTGATGTATGACTATAGCCCCGAAGGTCCCCAAGTGAAGAATCAATAGTTCAAGGCCTTGGGCCACCCACAATCACCCAGACTATTTATGTGAGTCAGCGGGAACTATTCTAGGTTTGCTCTTAAGGGGAGATGGGTCGGTTTTCTAGATATCTTTCTCCCTCATGTTTAGCCCCATTAGTTTTCAGATTATAAGATATTTCCACCAATAGTTTGACCAAAAAGTGAACCATCCCCCCACTCCATGAGCCCAACGCCTTTTGGATTTGCTCAAGGGAGACAGGGACAGTTTTGAGTGATGCGAACAACTTTCACATCCTGATCCGGACGAACAAGTTACCATATGATTAACCTTTTCAGAGCGATGACGTAATTTTTTTTTTTTTTTTTTTTGCTATAGCTATAACCAGATTAGCTTACCATTATCTTTATATATATTATTGTAATTTCACACATTAGGCCCCATGTAAGATAGGGGATTTTTGAGATTCTGTAGTAAGAAAGGTCGGCCATCTATTTCTGAGTACCGTACGCCATTTTAGTGCCGTAATTATCAAACAAGCGGGATAATAATTTAGTTTGGATCATTACAAAAAAAAAAAATGAAGGGGGGGGGGGGATTGGGCCTGAGCATATAGATAGATAGATAGATAGATGATCATATACATACTCAACTATAATAACCTGCAGCAATATTACGTAGTGAATGTTATGAGTATGGATTGGTATGAGAATAGATAGAGGCTAATGTCACCAGAATATGACAAGAGGTTAGCCAATCTCTCTTACAATAAGGTCTCTAGTAAGTGATATTTGACACGAAGGCGCACGAGATCAAATTATAGCTTGGCATTTAAACTCTGGCGTCAGGATGTTAACTGTCTGACATTTCCATCTCCTTTGTTAACGCCCTCTGTATAGATGATTCATTAATGATTAACCCTTTTAGTATACCGGTATCGTTGAGTATTCTTTCATTGTATTCTCGGCAATTTCTCGCTACTATTAGACGCTTTTAATACACTTACGAAGGATCTATGGGAGTCAAAGAAGTACAGTAACTGACACAAGTGAACCACTGGTTGTTAGTTGTCCTTGCTAATCTGTATAAAATCGTAGAGGGTTAGCGAGAACAAATTGGAAATGACGCCATGTTACTCTAAGGGCAAATATTATAATCTTTAGAAGATACGATTACGCTCCTTTTCTATTTTCTGGCTATTATCATACGATATTATTCAGATTAGGGTATATGGAAGTCAGAGGGTTAATTGAGATAGTCTTTACCCTTATAGTTACCACAGATCCTTCCTAGATTGTATAACATCGTCTAATGATAGCCAAAATAAACTATCAAATGGTGCAAGTTCTCAATACTCACATGCAGGAATCCCCCAATACCGAGATAAAACACGTATGATATAGTAGAGGCTGCCAACCAGTAGTACCCCAGTCCCTCCAGTCTATAGTCGGCCAGGTTGATCCCCAGTACCCCGGTGGAGGTACTGGTGTTGGTGGTATTGTCAATGGTGGTGGTGGTAGTGTTGGTGCCATATCGGAAGGCTCTCAGAAAGTGGACTAGGATGTGTAGCCATTCTCCTGTGTGGGGGTAGATACATTGGTAGGTTAGATGGGTGGATAGGTAGGTTAGATAGGTTAAATGGGTGGATAGGTAGGTTGGATGGGTGGATAGGTAGGTTGTATGGGTGAATAGGTAGGTTGGATGGGTGAATAGGTAGGTTGGATGGGTGAATAGGTAGGTTAGATGGGTGGATAGGTAGGTTGGATGGGTGGATAGGTAGGTTGTATGGGTGAATAGGTAGGTTGTATGGGTGAATAGGTAGGTTAGATGGGTGAATAGGTAGGTTAGATGGGTGGATAGGTAGGTTTGATGGGTGAATAGGTAGGTTGGATGGGTGAATAGGTAGGTTGGATGGGTGAATAGGTTGGTTATATGGGTGAATAGGTAGGTTAGATGGGTGAATAGGTAGGTTAGATGCGTGGATAAGTAAGTTAGATGGGTGGATAGGTAGGTTAGATGGGTGGATAGGTAAGTTAGATGGGTGGATAGGTAGGTTAGATGCGTGGATAGGTAAGTTAGATGGGTGGATAGGTAGGTTAGATGGGTGGATAGGTAGGTTGGATGGGTGGATAGGTAGGTTTGATGGGTGAATAGGTAGGTATATGGGTGAATAGGTAGGTTAGATGGGTGAATAGGTAGATTAGATGGGTAAATAGGTAGGTTGGATGGGTGAATAGGTTGGTTAGATGGGTGGATAGGTAGGTTAGATGGGTGAATAGGTAGATTAGATGGGTAAATAGGTAGGTTGGATGGGTGAATAGGTAGATTAGATGGGTAAATAGGTAGGCTAGATGGGTGAATAGGTAATTCATATTTGTTTTCGCCAACTCACCAATTAATTTACAAATAAACCTAACTAATGAAATCAATGAAAGTAGGTTAATGAATACAGTCATGTGGTACTCCAAGAACTCGAACCTAGGATACCCACACCGAAATTCCGCATACTAAGCACTAGGGCGGACGAGGCTATCAAGACAAGTTAGATACTTTGTATCCATCAGAAGCCTACATTATAATTGCATGTTATTTAACCCATACAGTACCGGTGACGTCCTTTTCATTATATTCTGGAATTTTTTAGATGATTTTATTCAGCTTAGGAAGGACGTCGACCAATTAATAGGGTACGGTCGCGCTAATGTCATGTCCCAGCTGTAATTACGTTTGGCTTGCTCCGTGCTGTATAAATGTCTGTCAGATGTAGAATAGGGTGGTTAAGTGTAGGAATATGTTTGTATATGTCACTCGATATGAAGAAATGAAGCTTAGATATTGCTGATACCAATTATTGATAAAAACATACTTGGTGCCGAGACATCACTTATTAACACGACTGTACATTCTATCTCAATTCATCCTCTTAGTTAATATATATCCTTCCTAAGCTGCATACAATCGTCAAAATATAGCTAGAATAAGATAATATTATAACAGACGTCGCTGGTACAGAAAGGGTTAATGTCGATGTTTACGGGTCCAACTTCCTCACAGCCGAAACTCGCAAGTAATCAATTGTTTATATCAGTCAGGGTTGTTCAGGGTTGTTTATCTGTTATCATTGCCTGCTTGTTTACTGCTCCGAGCTTCCTTATCTACGGTACGGTGGCGCTAATAAGTCATGTTCCAGCTGTCATTACGTTTGGCTTGCTCTGTGCTGTATTAATGTCTGTCAGATGTTGAATAGGGTGGGTAAGTGTATAGGAACATGTTGGTATATCTCACTCAAAAAGAAGAAATCGTGTGTAAATATTGCTGATACCAATTATTAATCAAAACCTAATTGGTGCCGAGACATCACTTATTAGGCCGACTGTACAATGACAAGCAGGGTTCATAACATACTCTATGCTTAGGTTTCTTCACTTCATCACGGAAAATTTAATCGCTTAAGGGTTTTTTCTGCCTCAAATTTTAGACTTTTCGTGCCATTTAAGTGTTGATTTGTTTTCCTGGCTAGCGATAGCGAGCCTGTAATTTTAAGAAGAACCGGCCTTTGGCCGGGACATTTTTCACATTTATCTTGAAAGGGGAAATTGGCGTGGATATTTACAGCCAGTTTGCTCTAGGCGCTTTTGAGTTACAGAGAGATCAGGGATCAAGATTATTGTCAATTTCGTTGGCGCTACCTATAATAGCTTGACATCCCATATAACCCGAAACCGGCAACTGGTCAGTTGGGTGCAAGTCAGGTGCAACAACAACAACAACAACAACAACAACACAGGATGGAGATAATTAAAGTGTATTATCAGTTAATGTGAGGTAATGCTTCTCCTTGTCTTGGGTTGTTTTACAGGAATTCCCCAAGAGTCATTGGGTGAGAAAGAAGAGAAAGAAAGTACAATTAGTATTATCTAGATGGGTATTCCTGCCTAGACTAAGAACAAAGGCCTTGGATGAATCTTGTAATATATATATATATATATATATATATATATATATATATATATATATATATATATATATATATATATATATATATATATATATATATATATATAGATAGATAGATAGATAGATAGATAGATAGATAGATAGATAGATAGATAGTCAGTCAGTCATAATTTTATTTCATAAAAAGACATATACATACACTTTTTACAGAGTTATTTACGTAATCTACATTAAGCTAAAAGTCCTTAGCGCATAGTTGGTTCTGTGTTCTGTACATAAACAATTCTTGATCTGATAGCATTGATATCATTTAGCAATAAGTTAGTAAATCCATACTCATGTAGGATTATTTTTTCAACATCCTTTACAAGAAAAGATCTATGTAACATGTAATACATGTTCTTCTCTATAAAACTACATGGCTTTATGAGATTTCTATATACAAATCTTATTTTCATCCAGTTAACCAAATGCCTAAACACCATCACTCCACATTCTCTACAAGCACTGTGGTTGCTCTCCCAGTACTTCATATTCAATATTTTCTTTATTGCCTTGTGGTATCCAATGGAAAACTGCTTAAACGGTATATAACATTTTCTATTATTAAACCAAAGTTCAGCGCCATAAAAATTCAAACAGTAGCTTTGAAATAAATTTAAAAATACTTCAGTACTCGTGTTGCTAAACTTTCTTAAAAGACAATTAAACTCATTGTAAAACTTATTTCTGCATCTTATCATATCCAAGTCATTATTAAGATTACAATCAATTATAAAACCCAAATATTTGTATTCAGAAACAATATTTAATTTGTTATTGTCTAAATATATGAAAGGATTCATTTCCTGTCCATACTTATATTTAAAGATCATACATACTGATTTTGCAGAGTTAATAGATAAGTCTAGTTGTTTAATTTCATGATCCATAATATCTATCAATGTTTGCAGACCTCTAACCGAAGGAGCCAATATTACAAGATCGTCTGCATAGGCGATCACATTGCTGACTTGTAAACCTAGTCTACAGCCTACATTACTTGCAGATAATTTACTTAATAAGTCATCAATATAAATTGAAAACAACAAGGGAGATAAAACCCCACCCTGTCTCACTCCATTTTTCATAGTCCATTCAGTTGAAATTGAATCTTTAAATTTGACAACAACATGTTGGTTTCTGTAAAAGTAAAATAAAATATTAACCAAGAAATTTGGTAATCCTAGTTTTAAAAGCTTATTTGCAAGTTTGAAATGATTCACCTTATCAAAAGCTTTTGTCAGGTCAATAAAACATGAAAACACATTAGATCCCTCTGTGGTGTACCTTAAAATAGTTTCCTTGAGAATTAAACATGCAGTAGAAGTAGAATACCTCTCTCTAAATCCATGCTGCCTATCATTTAAACTAACATATCTTAAAATTTTGTACTTCAAGCAGTATTCAAATACCTTCAATAATATTGGCGATAACGTAATTGATCTATAATTATCAAGTGATGTATTAGATAGATAGATATTAGATAGATAGATAGATAGATAGATAGATAGATAGATAGATAGATAGATAGATAGATAGATAGATATATAGATATATATATAATATAGAGATATATATAGATATATATATATAGATATATATATATACTTTTTTATCTATCTACCAGAAGATGTCTTGGAAAACAGACGAAAGCTTACGGTTCCGTGTTAAATTTTCCTAGCGAGTACAAGACATTTATTAATCGCGTGTAATTGTGATTCTCTCTCTCTCTCTCTCTCTCTCTCTCTCTCTCTCTCTCTCTCTCTCTCTCTCTCTCTCTCTCTCTCTCTCTCTCTCTCTCTCTCTCTCTCTCTCTCTGACAGATAGATTATATATGTTGTATAACAAATCTACTGCAACAGCAGTTACTGGTACAGTATATGTATTATTACTATTATATAGTTGTTTTATACCTGATTTATTTAAATTCATTTAACTTGGCGTATGTGACAGAGCTAGGACAGCAAAACAAAAGATAGATGTAGGAAGATTAAATATATTGGTTCATTTATGTGATTATGAATTGGTTTTACTTATGGTTATGGCTTACTTACTTAAGATGGTGCCACATAAGCGCTTTTTTCGGCAATTTTCGATAAGCATGTTTTTTTTCTTTCTATTTTGAAGATCTTTCGCATTGGAATCGGAAACTAGACTGAAGGTAGACTATGTTAGGCAGTTAGATTATTACGAAACTTAAATATTGAAGCTGCAAAACAACAATTGTCTGTACAAATTTACGGAAAAATCGTTCGTGTGACACCGGCTTTACACAAGAACTTTCAACATCGATATACTTTTCTTAAAACTGTCTTGATAGCGTAATGCATAAGTGTGCGGAATGTCGATGTGAGTATCCTAGGTTCGAGTCCTTGGAGTGCCACATGTATTTGTTGATTTCATTAATTGAGTTTAGATGTGAAGTTGGTTGGTGTGAAAAACATACCGGTAATAATTCTTATGGCGTACTTACACGAGGACTTTAAACATGAGCATAATGTTCGGCAACTTCGGTCCGAGTGCTTCTAAATAAAACATTTATAAGAATTCCATTACGTATTATGATATCATAGTTAGGCTTGTCGGTAATGCCGGTACAAAGTTATCCACAAATGTTAAGCAGAGTAAAGTTACCGATTAAAAGATAAGAACCCACATTCTTAACTGTATCTAAATCGACTGTGGTTTATTGTGGGATCCTTCCTGTTTCGTCTCAGTACTTTGGCGATTTTATGACGTTTTTGCCCCATTAGTTTGGTGATTATGTTTCTCCCCATTCAGTGTCGAGTTTTATTACGGTAAGCGATAGCGAGACTGAAATATATAAAAATTGTTTCTACTGAAAATGTACGCCTTTAGTTTGAAGGGAGACTAGAGAGCAAACTAAAAGATAATCGATCGAGAAAAAAATAAGAATATATGATAAAAACCCTCTACACACGAACCCCCCAAAACATCGAATCAGCTACGATAATCCTTACCACAGCATAACTTTTAGCCTTGATCTGTGAAGATTACATATAGTTCCGTCATGTCTTTAATATATATATATATATATATATATATATATATATATATATATATATATACATACGGTATATATTTTCTCAAAAGTTAGCATTCAGTTCCCAATGTCTCGTTTGACTAAAGCTAGACAACAATCGCAACACCATTCTCCCCTCTATAACTGTTCGATACAATGGTGTCATTTTAAAACATACTCTTGTTAACAATATACGATTGTATTCGCCTTAGGAAGGGTCTCTAAGAATATAGTTGGTATAAACTAACTTCATTTATATTTGGACTCCCACATCTGAAAACACTGGATATTTGGTAGGCAGACTAAAGCTAAGAATGTTGGGTATGTGCAGCTCATGTTACCAGGACCCCTCACATCACATGTTTTATGATAACAGTAATTTTATAATCAGTTTAGAACTTTAGATAATGAGAGGTGAGGTAATATATAGCCACGACGATAGATTATACAACTGTCATGTGGATATCATGTGGGATTATATACCGGTATTTGTATGATAAGTGTGATTTGTGATATATATACAGTATATATATATATATATATATATATATATATATATATATATATATATATATATATATATATATATATATATAATGAATAGTAAGGCCAACGTAAGGAACAACATCTTTATTGGATAACGTTTTGGCTTCTCTTCACGAGCCCTCATTCATCAGATCTAAAAATTAAATGAACGTACATGTACCTAATTTGTTGTGTAAAATTGTATTATCAATAAGTTATATACATTTCAAAATAAAAAAGAATGGGAAACTAAGACGAAAAGTAGTGAAACTTTTTATTATCGTTGTTTTGTGTAAAAGTGACGTAACTAAGTTTACATTGTAAAACAGTGAATAAAAGAGATTCGTATATGGATAATATGGTTGAGGAATAGGTTATGGTGATTCGTATATGGATAATATGGTTGAGGAATAGGTTATGGTGATTCGTATATGGATAATATGGTTGAGGAATAGTTATGGTGATTCGTATATGGATATATGGTTGAGGAATAGGTTATGGTGATTCGTATATGGATAATATGGTTGAGGAATAGGTTATGGTGATTCGTATATGGATAATATGGTTGAGGAATAGGTTATGGTGATTCGTATATGGATATATGCGAGAATAGGTTATGGTGATTCGTATATGGATAATATGGTTGAGGAATAGGTTATGGTGATTCGTATATGGATAATATGGTTGAGGAATAGGTTATGGTGATTTGTAATTTTAGTTATAAGAATAGAAAAGCGTGGTAATCACTTAGATCAATCTAAGGGATATTAACATAATTGAATTTGAGAATATAGTAACTTTATAGTGTATAAGCAAGGTTTAAATAGAGATATTTGAATATTATGAGTTGAGACTTTGATGTAATTTGTATTATGTAAAATTTGAGCTGAAACAGTAGTATGGGTAAGTAAATAAGTATAGAAAAGAGTTCGCGATAAATTTAAGTTTAATTTGTAAAAGTGTATATATACCGCATATATATATATATATATATATATATATATATATATATATATATATATATATATATATTTAATTTAGGACAATTTAGGTCAATTTAGGACAATGACAAATGCCCCCCACAAACTCAGACTTGCTAGTGTGAATGTTGGTAGTTTGAATCTGCGTGCGAATGAAGTGGTTGAGATGTGTGAGAGGAGGCGAGTGGACATCTGCTGTACCCAGGAAACACTCTGGAAGAGGCATGGGGTACAGTGGATTGTCGGAAGGAGGAAAAGATATAGGATATACTGGATGGGTGTGGAGACTGATAAAGCGAAAGGAGGAGTGGGTGTTCTGGTGGCTGAAGAGCTGGCGGAAAGTGTGCTTCAGATTACGAGAGTTAGTGAAAGGCTGATTGTTTTGAAGTTGAAAGTTGGTGAAAGAATTCTGAATGTGATATCTGCATATGCCCCACAGGCTGGTTTACAGAAAGAGATAAAAGAGGACTTCTGGAATGACACCGTCAGTGTCATTTCAGGCCTCTCGGAGAACGAAATAACTATCGTGGGGGGGGACCTCAATGGTCACGTGGGAGCATCTGCAGATGGATACGAGGGGGTACATGGAGGAATTGGTTACGGAAGGAGAAATCTAGAAGGCGAATATATATTGGAGTCCTGCGTTGCACTCAACATGGTTGTGTGTAACACAAAGTTCAAGAAAAGACAGAGCCACCTGATCACATATAACTCTGGGGTCTCCAGTAGCCAGATAGATTACTTCTTGGTTAACAGGAAAGACTGGAAACTAGTTCGAGATGTAAAGGTCATCCCGAGCGAAGAATGTATCCCCCAGCATAAGCTACTTGTGTGCGACATGAGCTTATACAGAGATCCTAAGCGCAAGAAGGTTTACATACCCAAAAGGAAAGTGTGGCTGCTGAAGGACAAGGAAGTTAGGGATAGGTTTCATAATGAACTGGAGGAAATGAATAGAAATAAGGAAGCTAGGCCTAACGATGTAAATAGCCAATGGAACTTTCTTAAGCATAGCCTTATCGCTGCCACTGACAAAGTCTGTGGGAAAACAAAGGGTCACCCCAGGAATAAGACCTCTTGGTGGTGGAACGATGAGGTAGAACATGCTGTGAAAGAGAAAAGGAGATGCTTCAAAGCATGGAAGAAAGGAGGCAGCAGGGAGGAATACCAGGCAGCTAAACGAACTGCCAAAAGAGTTATTAAGGACCTGGTCCTCGAACAAGTGTGTAACACTGACAATCCCAATGGGATCTTCAACCTAGCTAGGCGAGTTAAAAATGACAGTAGGGATATTATAGGTGAACAGTGTGTTAGAGATGATAATGGGAAGATTGTGTATGCAGAAAATGAAATCAGAGAAGCATGGAAGGTACACTATGAACGATTGCTAAATGTAGAGTTTGAATGGGATAAGGAACAGCTTAGTATCGAAAAACCAATATCTGGGCCCCCTCCTTTGATAGCACCAGCTGTAGTGAGCGACGCAATCAATAAAATGAAGGACGGTAAAGCTCCAGGTTGCTCCGACATTGTCGCTGAGATGATAAAAGCCTCAGGGGAGATTGGTGTAAACTTAGTCACTGAGTTGATAAACACCATTATTAAAGATGAGAAAATCCCAGAGGATTGGCTCAAAAGTGTAATAGTAAATATATACAAAGGAAAAGGGGATGCGCTAGATAGAGGAAATTATAGGGGCCTGAAAATGCTTGACCAAATCATGAAGGTCTGTGAGAGAGTCCTTGAGGGTTTGATCAGGCAAGGCATCTCTATTGATGATATGCAGTTTGGTTTTATGCCAGGACGTGGTACAACCGATGCTATCTTCATAGTCAGGCAGATGCAGGAAAGATACCTACTAAAAGGCAGGGATCTTTACTTTGTGTTTGTGGACCTGGAGAAGGCCTTTGATAGGGTACCTAGAGATGTTGTACAGTGGGCTATGAGGAAACTTGGTGTGGAAGAGTGGCTGGTGCGTGTGATAATGAAGATGTATGAGGATTCGCGAAGTTCGGTGAGGGTGAAAGGTGTACTGAGTGATGAATTCGCAGTCCGTGTTGGAGTCCATCAGGGTTCAGTGTTAAGCCCCCTCCTCTTTATTATGGTCTTGGAGGCGCTGTCTAGAGTTTTTAGAGGCGGACTCCCGTTGGAACTGTTTTATGCAGACGATTTAGTCCTAATAGCTGACAGTATGCAGGATGCTGAGGCCAAATTCAGAAAGTGGAGAGAGGGCATGGCGAGCAAGGGTTTAAGAGTCAATATTAACAAAACCAAGGTTATGCATTGTAGTTTGAGACGAGGCAATGTGGAAAAGAGCGGTGCATACCCATGTGCAGTGTGTGGAAAGGGAGTGGGCGTTAACTCAATTCAATGTAGCATCTGTCGATGTTGGGTACACCATGGGAGTAAGCGCTGTAGTAGAATAAAGGGGCCCCTGCCGAAGGATAAGTCAGAAATAGAGAAATTTGAGTGCGTAGTGTGCAAAGGCGAGCTTGTGTTAAGTGATGATCCTGTGGCTGTGAATTTTGGAAATGAGTCTTTGGAGCTGGTGAACAAGTTTTGTTACCTAGGAGATACCATCTCTGCCGGTGGTGGGGCCGAGGCTGCCACTGTTGCTAGAATTAGGTGTGGCTGGGGGAAGTTCAGAGAATTGATGCCAATCCTGACCATGAAAAGAATGCCTCTCCCCCTGAAGGGAAAGGTGTATGCCTCATGTGTTAGAAGTGCAATGACGTATGCCTCAGAAACATGGGCCGTTAAAGTAGAGGATGTCAACAGAATGGAGCGTAATGAGATGAGAATGGTGAGATGGATGTGTGGGGCCAGGCTACAGGATAGAATAACAAATGTTGAGCTGAGGAGACGTTTAGGTATAAAGAGTATTAGCGAGGTGATGCGTACAAGTAGACTGGGATGGTATGGACATGTGGAGAGAATGGATGAACAAAATTGGGTGACAAAATGCAGGTCTGTGATTGTGGAGGGAGCTGCACCAAGGGGTGGACCGAGGAAGACCTGGGATCGGACTATACGCGCCGATCTCAAATCCAAGAACTTGACAAGTGAAGCAGCCCTTAACAGGGTTGCCTGGAACGCCGCCATTAGGACAAGAGACTGAAACTGCACTTATGTGTGGAACACTCAGTCTTAAAATGTTATGTATATATATATATATATATATATATATATATATATATATATATATATATATATATATATATATATATATATATATATATATATATATTATATATATATATATATATATATATATCATATATATGTATATATTATATAATACCCTCAGTCAGTATAACCATCATTCTAGCCAGTCGTACTACAGATATATACTGTAATGACGCCTGTGTATTTGACTGTGGGCAAGTTAATACCGTAGACGTTTCGGCGACTTTATAAATAACTTTTAAGTTTATAATCTATTCCATTTAGGCTAGTAGCTGACACTAATACTAGACGATTTTATTAAAGCTTGTAATAATAGCTAGCAGTGTAAGCTGTACAATCTGTCTCAACTAATCATTTGATTCACACGTATTCCTTCCCAGTTGGTCTATCTCATTTGGAGTTGCAGGATAGAGCTAAAGTTTCTGGTCTACTTATAATGAATAGATTTGTATCTAAGAACTTGCAGAGCTATGTTTATCTGGGCTCCTTTTGAATAGTGACAGGTGTGGAGTTTCACAGTTTGTCCATTTTCCAATTAATTAATGCCAATATAAAAACCCACATAATATTCCAGCTTTATGGACATTAGTACAACATATTTTCTGAACCCGTGACTAGCCAAAATTTGTAGTCATATGAATTATATTTCTTAACTAATTAGTGTGTTCTGTGTAAAAACAGGCAAACGAATACTATTTTAACTTTTCAAGCAATTTCTGGGTCAAATTTGGCCTAGAAGCTTCTGAAGTACAGTAGTGTGAATATATCCATCTAATAAATAGTACTAAAGTAAAGAAAACATCAAAATTATGAATCCTGGCTGTATAAAGTAGCTGATTAAAAACAAAACAAAACTGAAAAAGGCGCTCGTGTGACTTTGGCAATTATTTATCTTCATCATTCACCCAATGTCAAGAACCGCAGAAAGGCCATAGGATCGGTCTATAGCTGTTATATGTTAGGAAACTCTCGTGAGTAGGCTACATACAAATGTTCTGTCCATAGCCTGGAATCAAACCCACGATTTTAAGATCTTAACCCTTTCGCTGCGGGTGACGTTCTGGAACGTCCTGGCAAGTTACAGCAATTTCCAGGCTTTAAAAGCCTGTAAAAAACGTAAAAATTGAGTGTCAGTGGGCGGGAGCGTGAGGGGCCCACCTCCGACCCTCAGAGCACCGAGCGGCTCACTGATGTTGACTATGTCTCGCGCGGGTCTCTCTCTGTCTCTCTCAACAGTGTAGCCAAGCGAGCGAGTATTACATAATAGCGGGTTTCCCGTGTTTCACTGGCACCCTGCGGGTGAACCAGACCACGTACAGGGCCCGTTCTGGTCTCATTTTGAAGCTATTTTCGCCTAGTTTTCGGCAGAATACACTTAATTTAATGCAGATGCTTGATTTATCATTCAGGAGTGCCTGAATATGCCCTAAATAGCCCAAACATAGCCGCAGCCAATGGGTTAAGGGGAGACAGACCGTTTTTCTGGACCCCCTTCTCCCTAATGTATAGCCCCACTAGTTTTGAAATTTTAAGATATTGGTTCCATTAGTTTGGGGATTTTATGACCTTCCACCCCATTTTTTTGTCAATTAAAATGTAAAACTTGCAAACTAAACAAACCAAAATTGGGACAAGGACAATATAAAGTCAAATTAAATTATCAAAATCGCTATGTGGAAACAACGCTTGCTAAAATTAAAATTATTAAATAAAAGAACACAATCCACCACATAGGGTGTACATTACTACATGAGCAAGTTAATCTGTTTCCCAAGCAAACTAATCGCACATATAACAACGCACTATCGTCACGTTAAAGGAAGTAGTCAAGTTTGGGAAGTCCGGGACGTTCTGGCAAATTTTACTAAACTCTGGATGAATAAAGAAACTACATGTTAAATGTCAAAATATTATTTAAAATCAAATTTGCAACATGACAAGACATTAACAATAGTACAAAATACAAATATTGATAAGATATCTATACTATTACAAAATAATATATAAAATACAGTACAGCACTCACTAACGATAGTGCTATCGGGTAGGTACCTGTAAGCATAGCATGCCTCAAGTGACCCCTATCAATAACTACCCTACAAATAACCTACATTTATAGCACAAATAAACTAAGGAAATTGCAAAAGTAAGCAATTGATACTATCGACAATGAATACATATAATATAAAGACAAATAATTGCAAAATATGAAGTAACAACAGATTTAAACAAAGAGTACTCTTTTAACAAGAACAATAAATTTAAAAAATCATCAATATTAATATTAATAATAATAATAATAATAATAATAATAGAAAAAGAAAAAGATAAACAATAAATACAGACAAAAAGTAAGCAGAGGTTATACAAGAAACTTCAAGTTAAAAATGCTTGATTAAAATTATTGATGTCAAATTTTAGAATACAGTCACAATAATTGACCCTAAAAAGATTAAATTTATGGAACAATTTACTTGCCTCAAAACCTCTGTCCACTAAGAGTCTGTATAATAACCTAGCTCTAGCCCAAAAGTCATCTACTTTAGTGCAGATTTTACAAAATCTTATTGATTGGGAATAAAAACAATTATAAGTTATTTTACTATCGATATTACTACTAGGGAAAGGAAAGTTTATTACGTTAAAATTAAAATCATCAACTTTGTGATATACTTTAAGTATGCACTGTTCATTAACAATCTCTATATTTATATCAAGAAAATTTTCAACTTTATAATTTACGTTACATTGTGTGAGGGGAATAGAATTAGGGTAAATAAGTTTAGCAACTTGATTAAAATTTAACAAATTGCAAACAAGAATATCATCAATATATCTACTATTATTACTTAACAGTTTAGCAAGTGCTAATTTTTCTGGAATTTTATTTTTCTTGCTACTGTCAACTAAGTCTTTTATATATTTAAATTCTAAAGCAAGCAAGAATAAGTCTGCAATTAAAGGGCTAGCATTTCCACCCATAGGAATTTCTAATATTTGTTTGAAAATGTACGGCCCGAATCTAACATAAGTATTGAAAAGGAGGAATTTAAAAATCTTTAAGTTTAGTTCTATCAAAATATACAGAACTAGTGGGAGTAGAGCTAAGTGATGCATTATTAAAATATGTATAAACATTTATGAAATAATTACCATTCCTAACGAACCTGTCAAAGTGCAAATCTATAATAAAGCAAAGCTCTGAATATACTAAATTTAAAGGCAAATTGGTATACAAAGTTGAAAAGTCGAAGCTATGTACCGAGGTAACTTTCGGCATGGTATTTATTTTATCAATAACTTCTAACGAATTGTCAACACTCCAATAATAGTTAATGCCAGTTCTTCTCATGATGGTATTACAATATCTTTTATGAGTACTTTTAATGTATTTTAAGCAATTTACGACTTGTTCTGATAGAGTTTTAGTGGTAGCAAATTTTGCTCCGGCAATAAAGCGATATTTATAAGGTCTTTTATGAAATTTAGGTAACATGTATAATTTTGCAATGCACTTGTTCTTATCAGAAAGTTTAATATCAAATATTATATTTTTCTTGGTATGTTCATCGATTAAGTTATCAATATTCAGATTATTTTGAATTTCATAAACAGAATTACCGCAAATACTTTTACGTAATATGTTACCCTTAATACCTAATTCTTTTTTCATATTTTCAAGATAAAATTTCTTACATGTGAAGCTATAATTATTGCTGGCTTTATCTACTGTAGTGATTACAAAATGTTTATGTAAATTTATTAAATCAGCTTTAAGCTTATTATAATTATAGTCTATAAAATCTGAAAGATTAAATTCATTTTTAAGCGAGAAAATTTTATTTCTAATTAACTTAATTAATAATTTAGACCATGCTTCTAGTTCTCTCGCATTGCAGCACGCAATTTTTAACAATTTATTAATATTAGGACCCTTCGTGCCCTTTAGGTGTCGATTTTTTCCTGGCGAGCGATAGCGAGCCTGTAATTAAGAAGAACCCGGCCTTTGGCCGATACATTTATCTACCGAAAATTTACAAATTTATCTAGAAGGGGGGTTTTGGGGATGTTTTCTTAAGCTTGATGGAGTTCTAGGGAGGAAAGTAAAAAATAATAATAAATAAATAAATACATCAACCAATAAATATACCCTTCCCCCCTTAATACTTGCACCTGACCTCTGATAGTCGACCCTAGGATGAAGACGGCAACACTGGCTATGAAGGAGCCTACGAAGTTCGGCAGTCGGTTCCAATATTTCTCCAAGGTCCCGCTGTACTTCTCCGTCCAGGTTACCGCCATGGGGTCCCCGCGTATTCTCGAGGTTTTCTCTTGGTTCGTCATGATTCCGCCGTTTTTCTGGCTGCCTGGGTCTTCCTTCATCTTTATTGATTGAGTGACAGTACGTGGAAATGAATAAGGCTTCATTAAGTGACGGCGTAGTTTTATAGGGTGAGAATTAATAAGCCGGCAATATTATTAAGTGCCACTGTATGTTGTTTTCTTTGTTTCACTTTTGGATGTTAAAGTTGTGACCCGCAGCCTGTGATGTCTGGCCACCGAGTGAGTGTGTGTGTGGGGGTAGGCAAGTACGATTGTGGTGTCTTATTTGTTTTATCGTGTTTTTATCAGAGGAGCGTGTGCCCCCTTCCCCTCCTATCTCCCCCCCCCCCCCTCCCCCTTCCCACCTATATGGACATCCTTTGTTGGTGTATCCTCAAGAGATCCTGTAATACGAGAGACCACTTTTTTTTTTTTTTTTTCCCGTTTTTTTTTTATACTCCATTTTGTTGCCTTATCCGACAACTGGATGTAATATTACTTTTTGAATCGTGTATAAATTAGAACCGAAGACCAAACTATGCAATATAGGCTACCCTACACCAGCACTGTCGAATATATAGTATGAGGATGGATGTAGGCCTAATTGAGTTTAAAGAGAGGCTAATGACACCAATGGCACCAATATGACGAATGTTGGTCGATCTCTGTTACTCTATGGTCTCTAGTGTAACCTATTGTCTGTCACACACACATAGACACACTACTAGGGTACTTTATACTTTATAGTCATAGTTGAGGCACATACACAGTTATTCATGACTGTGCACTAGTATGACCAATATCAATTAGTAATTTCAGAATATAAATGAAACACGGAATAAAACGAAATGTTAATAGTATGACACTGACCAAAATAACTGATCACGTATAGCCTACCGCAGGTGTTATGCAATTACCATCAGGCAAAATCAAAGCGTTTTATAAAGATTCCTCCATGTAAATTGTTTATATTAAATAATAAACACATCAGTGAGTCGATTAAACCATACATAAAAACAACCGACAAGCTAAAACTGCATAGGTCGGTTAATATAATTTATCCCTTGGGTTAATTTCCAGTAAATAAATGGGCACAAGGAAACTAATAGATGCCTTTTTTTTTTTTTTTTTTTTTTTTTTTTTTTTTTTTTTTTTTTAGAAAAAACAAAAAATCTGCCAATTGGTATGCACAGGTTGCTCTACCCATCCTTCATGATATACTAAAAAAGGGGGGGGGGGAGAGAAAGGAAGAAGAGTTGAAAAAAAAGCAGAAAGGAAGAAACAAAGAAAGGCAGAAACATGGGAAGGAAGAAGAGAGAAAAGGGAGGATAGGAAAGGAGGAAGATAAGATGGTGGAAGGATACAAAGAAAGAACGGAGGGGAGAATGAAGGGAGGAGGCCAGGAGAAAGGAAGGAGGGAAGAGGACAAGAGAAAGGAAGGAGGGAGGGAATATTTCAATAAGGCAGAATATGGAGGGAAGGATCGAGACACGAATGGAGGAGGAAGGGAGAGAGGGAAGAACGAACGGATAAGAACATGGGAAAAGAGGAAAGAAGGGAAGGGTGGAGAGGAGAGGAAGGAAGGACAGAAACGGACAGAAAGGATAGAGGGAAGGAGAGATTGAGGATATGGTATTGTGTTGCAAGCTATCCTTTGACATTACAAGGTCTTTTTCAGTCACCAACCTCTGTGTGTGTGTGTGTGTGTGTGTGTGTGTGTGTGGACCTTTTTTAGCGTTTGATTGTATGTGCGTGCATGTAATTATTTGTAATGTGTATAAGTGTGTGTAAGTGTACGTGTGATGATGTATCTATATTTATGCTTGTGTATGAGAGAGAAGCGAGTGTGTGTCCTTGTGCAACTGTGTGAGTGCGTGTATGATATGTGCGTGGCTGTGTGTATATGTGTGTGAGAGTGAGAGAGAGAGGGGAGTGGGATTAAAATTTACGATACATTGCGGAACTATTATGAAACACTGACGACTTATTTTGAAAAAACAAAACTATTTGAGCAAAAACCAATAATATTTAGTTAAATTGATGTTCACTGCGGCATTTATGCTAAAAGGTATTAAAGTATTCTGAATCATTCAACGACAGTGTTGTTTTATCCCTTGATGACATCATTTTCCTTTGGAGTTGGGCCATACTGTGACCCGTGGTTGCCTGCTACCATGACAGTGCCTCCATAGTGGTTGGCTCTTGGCCCAGCAAATCTGCATCTAATTTCGCGGTCCTACAAGGGTCCCACCTTCCCGTCGGTGCCTCAGGCTGCCTTTAGCTTCTGGGGGGCAGTTTGGTTCCCTCATCCTAGCATTTTTTCATCTCGCTGCTTCACCGTTCATCAGTTATCCTCTCCTTTCCATCCTTCACGTCCCGCGGGAGTTGCTGTGCCTGAGCGGCCCCTCCTGGGTTCTTGATGGTTGGGCCTTCTAGCTGCTTCCTATGGGGACATTGCCAATCTCTTTATTTCATGTCAGGGTAAATGAAATTTTCTCCGCTGTCATTGAGTAATGAGTATACCCAATGTTACGACTGGGGTTCAAATATATCAGGGCTCTTATTCATTGGACTAGTAATGGCATAAATGCTACAACGGAAAGCGCTAGATCCAACCTCTGATGTATATTCCCAGTGAACAAAGAACACAAATACTCTACAGAGTTCTATATGCAATAATAGGCTATCAAACTCTCAATAAATGTGCGTCTACTCTAGGCTTAATGTTATGTGAAAACACTAAACAGCCTATTACTACCTATAACCGAAGGTGCTTGGTTATGGTATGCAAAGTAAGGTGGTAAGAGAAGTTACAGCTTACGTTACTTTAATCAATAAATGTCAGGCACTCCTGCATGAAAGAAAGTGCACTAAAGTCCTTCAACACTAACAAGGAATCTTCTTTAAATGTTAGATGCTATAAAGATGCTCGTATCGGAAATGGAACCCAAAAAGGCAGGCAGCGGAACAATGCTCGTGCAGGCTATGCACACAAAAAGGCAGAATATATAATGCCGTCGGAGCCAAGAATATCCTAAACACTACAACAATAATAATAATCGCTACGACAATGCAGTATTCCTATCAACAAAAAGAGCCTAAGTCGTTTGTGTCTCAATACATCAAACTAGGCTGCGAAATGCTTGTGTAATAATAAATGGGTATGCATAAAAAGAGTAATTGGTTTAATATACTTAATGTCTACTATGATTGATAAAGTCTAGCTAGAGTCAATGATACGAGATACTGGTGCGCATGGCATGCCGCATAGCCTAGTGCAAATCTCAAGTCTGTGCGTCAAATATTACGTTATAGGGAAGGGTAGCTCTCTTGAGAAACCTTAATACCGAAGTATTAAGCGTTCTCCTGGCGTACCTCAAAGACAAACAACGAGCTTAGAACAGTGCAGAATGGTATAGGCAAAAAGCCCTCATTCGTGCATGGTCTACTCTCAATGGCACACAGACTAGAATTTACTCCATCAACTCCAGTTCTCAGGTATGTCGTGCAGCTTTTAACTAAAGCCAGCACTCATAGGAAACAATACCTTATAATATCAGACTCCTAGTCTAGCATTATCTAATCCAGCAGAACACTAATAATTAAAGGAAGCGGCAATATGAAAGCCAACCAATGCTTCGTGATCCACTTATCTTAACAACTAACATACATGGGTTATATCAGACCTTAACGCACAATACAACTGGCCAGCATGAAGCTGATTTTGCAGAGTTAACCAGAGGGGGTATAATATTAATAAAAGGTGGTGAAAGATATGGAAAATGAGAGAGATAGGCAGAGGAAAAGATTCTCAGGTGCAGAGCAGGGGACAGGTAGCAAGGGAAAAAGATGGGTGCGTTCTAGAAACCAGATCTGAGGGAGAGAGTGGCGAGGAACTGTATATATACTCGCACCAGCTCGAGCCGCGTAGGAAAAAAGCGGTTACAAGTCCTCTAGCCACTAGCAAGGGAGCTAACAGCATGGGAAGGACCTCTCTCAACCAACCCCCACGAGGCAGCCAGCCGTGACGTCATCGAGCGGGACAAAAACACTGCGCGCTCCCTCTCACTCTGTTCTACTCTCTCTCTCTCTCTCCCAGATTTACTAGTCATTACTAGTTAATGATAAAACATATACTTTACAATTAAATATATAAAGCCTTGACATGGGTGAAAACAAAGAGCCTTTCTGGACTGCCCATGACACAAGCTTTCATAATATGAAATAAAGCACACTCTAATACACAAACTGTAGCCCCATCCACTGCCCTGGCAATCCTAGCGAGTCACTGTAGGACAAGCCATGCGGATCTAACGGAGTGGTTAACGTCACACCAACAACAACAGGATGTTATTGGCGAGGGTATCCTTGTCTTGTCATTGTTCAGTGTTCCAGCTTAATATACTTCATCCTGACAACTTTATTTTCTTTTTGGTTTATTCTTCATCATGGGACCAAGTTTCCTTTTTTTTTTTAATGTATTTGTAATTCCGCGTACAGTATATATATATATATCACGTTATATAATTATAATGATTGTATAGGAGACTACAACATCTCTACATAATGATAATATCACTGATGTATCGAAAATAGCAATGTACTGTATTGGTAGAGAAATTCAGTGCCCTGAATGCTTGAATGGAGTTGAACCCACATGACTGAAAAGGTTTTTATTGTTATAAAGACACAGCAAGTTTTGACTCTCTTAACCCGTGGAGCCCCGGCTAGTTTTGTAATGTTTGTTCACCAGAACCCGGCCGGTTTTCAAAAAATTGTTTTATTCCAGAAACAATAGCGAATGGGTTAGGAATGAAGGAAAAACCACGAAAAAACGCTCAAAAAGCTTAAAGAATGGTCCTACAGAGCCCCCGAAAACGTATTTTACAAGAGTACAAAATTGAAGGCAATTATCCCAAAAAAACAGGTTATTGCGAGCTCACGCGCACGCACGTGGACTTTGAGAGTTTTCAACCATCGGCACGGTTGCGTGGGATACGTACACAGTTCCCATACAAATCTGAGCCCTCTTGAGTGGCTACACCTGAGGTTACGGTCGGCGCAATTAGGGTGACGCGCCAGGCGCGTCTCTGGGGCTGTGCGTTACATACATCGCCGACGCGTCAGACGCGTCGCTGGGGCTGTACGGGTTAAGAGTCCCGCAGAGGACTCTCGAGACTTTCTCTAGAGTCCTCTAGATAGTCAAAACTGTATCTTTACTGTATAACAATAAAACAGTTTTCGGTTTGAATCCTTGGAGTACCATATATTCATTAGTTTAATTTATTTCATTACTTAGGTTTATTTGTAAGTTAATTGGTGGGTTGGTGATAATATGAATGTGGGTTTAACTCTACATAGCAATGTATATTAACCTGCAGTGAAAGATGGTATATATTTTATTGAACAATTCTCATGAACTCGCTCATGAAGCATTGTCACATAATCCCATTTAACACATGCCATTGTTAGTGTTTTCTCGTCCACTGTTTATTGCCTTAAGCTTATCATATACCTATTATAGTTAGTGCACCAGATTCTAGAGCAGGCATTATTATTTCTCCCAACTCAGCAATCCAGATAGGGCCATAGCACGTTTTCATCAGGTAAATGAACTTAGAGTAGGCTATACTGTAGTGTGTGGACCCAAGTACAGAGCCTTTACTCTGAAAGTAGAATAGGTTATTCAAGTCTTCCTGCCCAGAAAGTGTACAGGGTTACATTGAGATAGAACCTGGAATTTTATTTCATTCTTTAATCTGTTTCCTAATAGCTGGAAACTGGCCACTAGCAAGATTCAGGCTATAGGAAGGTTATATATAACATAAATATATAGATATGTACGTTTAGCATAGATGAAAATTGTTGAACTGAATTTGATTTAACCCTCCTGGCCCGGGCAGGCTCTCAAAATGACAGTGTGGGCTACCCGGGCGATCTGGCCGAAAAACGTCTAGGCCTAGGCTACCGTATTTTTGTTTAGTTTAACTGCTAGAAATTTCCCACGCATCTATAAATGTAGTGCGGTTTCCAATCTGTAGACTGGCATTGAGTAGAGCTCTCTATGTCAACTGGTTCAGTTGTGATGACGATTTCAGTGGAGAGCACTTGCAGGCGATGTTAGCAATATGACGATCTTTTCACTACTGAAACAACGACATACAGACATACAATAACAAACAAGTCTTCTCTTTCTTGTTTTCGGAGGTGCGGTGACGTAACGATCGGCTTTGTTTACATGCGTCGGACGCACGGCGTTCAGACCAAGCTGAATAGGCTTTCAAGCTTACAGATTTTAAAATGACACCCGGGCTCCTGCCCTTAATTCGTGGTGTCATTTTAAAATGACAACCGGGCCAGGAGGGTTAATAAAGTCTAGCCTTGCTAAGGCAGCCTCCCAGAAGCTAGGTGTGCTCAACTGCCTTAGGTTTTTTTTTTTCCCCTGCACAGCTTCTTGCTCTGTACAGGGGCATAGTGCGTCCTTGTATTGAGTATTGTTCACATGTGTAGGGAGGTTCCTCTCACAGCGCTCTCCTAGACAAAGTTGAAAGGAAGGCCTTTCGTATCATTAACTCCCGTCCACTCACCAACTCTCTGCAATCTCTCTCTCTCCGCCGCAATGTTGCATCTCTCTCGCTATTCTATCGCTACTATAATAATAAGTGTTCCTCAGAGCTTTCCCAGTATATACCACCTCCTTTACGTAGGGCACGTGGTACCCGTCTTGCAACTCAATCCCACCCCTACTCTGTGCAACTCTCCAACCCGAGAGTGAAATGTTACTCTCAGTCTTTCTTCTACTCAACAGCTGAGCTCTGGAACTCTCTCCCAGAATCAGTCTTTCCCTCTTCCTAGGACTTAAATTGCTTCAAACTCTGTGTGTGCAGGCATTTTGGCTCGAACGTCCCTTGATTTTGGCCCTGTCACTCTTTCAACTATGGGGGAGGCACTCGCTATAGGCAGTTGTTGTTGTTGTTGCTGTTCCCCAAGCTGCCTGGCCGAACAGCCCCAAGGCCCCGAGCAAGGCCATAACCGAGCGCCTCCACAGAACCCCCCTGCTGACCACAATAAAGCCTGGGTGACCGAAGCCACTCCATGGCGGAGAGCTAAGGAGGATGCGGAAACGCCCGGGAAACCAAAGCCCCACCCAGGGCCCTGTGCCCCTCAGCAATTATGAAGAGAAAGTTGAGGGGCAAAGGAAAAATGTGACGCTTTGGCTTCCAATCTTGGTAGATTGGGAGGTCAATCCACGTAAGAGACGCCGTCACTTGAGATCTAGAAAATATATAAGTAAAAGGAAAAGTCAGAGTAAGCTATGGGTATGGCAGAGATCGCTCAGTTCTCACTCTGATAGACCAGCCCATCAACATGGGCTATAGGCAGTTCTGCCTTTTGCCTCCCTCAAGCACATAGAAGAAAAAAAACAAAAAAGTCTATTTGATTTAAACTGGTGACAAAGTAACATCTCATCCTAGTTACTCAAGTTATCACATTTTAATAGCCAAATATGCTGTAAATTATGAAAACTTGACAATAATGTGATGCAGAGATATAGTAGATTCTTATGATCTTATCTGTCCATTGATAACGATATCGAGAACTCAGCTGCTAAGACACTAACATTTTCGCCTAGTAAAAACAAAATCTAGTCTAGCCCAGAGACTATGGCACTAAGTACATTTACAGAATCATCAGAATGCTATGTTTAGAAGAAGCAGGATACTGAATAAAAGAGACACAAGATGTGACACAGAAAAGTGCTGAGATTCTCTAAGGAGATCATAGAAGTGAGGCAGAGGATGGAAATAGGACATGAAAGGATTTCTGTAATATTATTGTACTTTATCTTGCATTTCAGCTTATTATCAATATCTACAGCTATTATTTTCTAATAGCCCAAAACCTGAAAATGGTTAATTGAACATCCCCTTGTCCCAAGCTGAGGTGGAAGATATATTATATTTTCTTCAGGTCCCCCCCCCCCCCACCCCCCACACACACACACAATATTGAAGAAGACTTATAGCACTGAGATAGCCAAATTAATGATCCCCAGGGTCAGACCACAGTTCCAACACACTTTATATGTTGTGTTGCTGTCTTTGTTGTGTAAAGCAGGACAGTGTGTCATGGTGTGTTGTATGGTTTTGGGAGATTCCTTACAAAGTTACTTATAATTTACTGTGCAGCTTGACCCATACATATACACCCATTTGAAATTTGTAGTATCTTGGCTATAATAAAGCATTGTATGGTCTTGTTTGGGTTCGATACAAATAAAAATGGATGCATAGATTTTATGACTTATGTATGTACTGTACATCTTTCAAGCACCTGTTAAGTGATTTCGACAATGTCGTAAGTTAGAGTATTTTTTGTAACTTACTAAATAATTATCTAGGGAGTGAAAAATAAACAACATGTCTAATGAATTCTTTACTGAAATTCATGTGCATATTGTAAATGATGGCTATCAGCTCAGTTAAAAGTAATGAATGCCTTTTGATCTGTATAATCTTATACAAATAATGAAAAGTATATACAGTTTCTCAAAATTGACCATAGTAGGAGTATTGTAATAACTAAACAAATTAAATAGGAAAAAATTGGATTTCTATTATATCCACAGGAGCCACACGCGCCCGACACTTGCTGTTAAGGCCGAGTCACACCAGCGCTCTCTCCGCCAACATCAATTGGCAACTTTATTCCGGCAACATTTCCAGACAATGAGACAATTTTATGCTGGTTTAGGCATCTACATCTACAATTAAGAAGGTTGATTAATTTGGGCAATGTCAGAAATGCTATGAAAGTTTAATTCAGGAGCTGCTAGACCAGAGATGCCGAGGTAACATTGCCGGAAAAAGGACTCGTGTAAACGCCACCTTAAGAGATGCATAAGATATAAAAGAACTTACCATTAAAACACACATGGTACAAAGGCTTTGATATCTCTAAAGTATAAAATTGACTTTCAGTTAATATAAACAGCGTACAAGAGACAGGGACAAGGGGTGGAAGGGAGGGAAGGGTGGGGGGAAGGGGGGACAGCAGTTGGTTGTCAATTTATTAATCTATATCATAATTTTTTTATTTTATTTTTTTTTATTTTTTTTGCACTAGAAAAATTTGTCAGACACGACCTCTTTCTTTACCTTTCAGCTAGCGTCACACTATTTTATCCAGTTTACGAAAGATGTCTAGGAATCAAAGGGTTAAAAAAAAAAACCCACTTAATCACTACATATCCTCCCAACATGTAAGCTGAATAAAATCGTGGTGAGGCAGCTGGAATTTTGTGACTGTTGTCGACATAATGGCGGGTGAATCCACTGTTTAGTCTTCCCCTGGGGACCAGTTCGCTATAAGTCCAGCAGGCCGGTTGGCACCACACCCGTACTGTACAGTCAGGCTCACAAGTTGTTCTCAGTCTTCAAAACTTCAACCCTATTTTCTTGTCCTCATATAAGAAACTAATGACTGTACTCAATAAACACAACAAAACTTCAATAGGCTATAACAGCTTTGTTCATATCTGTGAAGTACTTTCTTTTTGTTTTGACTAAAGATATACAGTACCGGTATATGTGAAAGTATGGAGGTAGTATGGGACAACTTTTGAGCTTGATTGTACCATCTATTTTCAATAACTAGGCAGAAAATATCAAAGAATGGAACTGACGAGTAATGAAGCTTATGTTAAGAGAAATACAGAGCGTTTGAAAATTCCCTACATAGCCACATGTAACTCAAGGAATCATAATATAAATCACATGTAGTATCTCTTGCACTGAATTAAAAAATAAACCAATAGCACCAGGTAAAAAAATTGCCATGGCGAACTAAATCATACAAATAAAGATAGTGACTTTGTACTTTTTTGTTCTATAAGTTTACCCAGACCACTGAGCTCCATACTAAAACTCTATAGGGCTGGTTAAATTGTAGTGAAATGCAAAGTAAAATGAGAGGGATCCCAATTGTTATTAGAGGATGTTCATTTCTCCTCTAAATCAAATTATTATTATTATTTAGTTCTTGCAATTGCCAGATACCAATCGGTCTAGAAAGGATAATTTGAAATCAAATATTTAATAAAACAATTTCAACCTTTTCAATCCAATGCCAATTTCTATATTTTATAATTACCACCAGATAATATACAAGGCAAGACCCATCATTCACAATCGAAGGAATAAAACAAGTCTGTAATCATAGTGAGATTTATACTGTGAGATACAGTACTGTTGATTGTTCCTGGAGTTACTTATAGGTATACTGGGAATTTCTTGACACCCCACATAATCTGTACGCTCATAGAGAACTGGTCCTTCGAGAGCCTAAAACTTATTGAATGTAAAACGGAACACTACATGGCACTACATTGTTAACCCTCCAACGTTTTCCTATTTATTCTAACGCCAGATGATTTTATTTAGCCTAGGAAGAACCTTGGAATCGAAGAGCATAGTAAAGACTTTTACTGAAAAAGTAGAGTCGAGCGCAGTCAAGTCCAAGCCAACCAACTCTACTCTTTTAAATGGAAGTTATGCCCAATCTGTCTTGCAATCTTTAAAATGGAAAGTTACTCAAATCAGTCTCGGTCTCCACACAAGGTAACCAAGACTAATTAGACCAACCTCATAAACCTTGTTAGTTTATCTTGATTGACCTTGAAATAGTGAGGTTGATGGACTAGCTGACATGGCTTCGTTGACCCATAGACAAACCCCATCACTGTCGGTGGTAGTTACTATAGTTTTACTGTATTCCTAGCCAGTTAAGGGGACCTACCTGCTTCTTCTCTGTTTTTTATCCATTTGGCCCCATTCAGCCTACTGTTTTAAGAAGTTTCTCCCCATTCATGTATCGACTTTTTCCTGGCGAGTGACAGCAAGCCATCATTGTATGGAGAAATCCGAGACATTTTTCTACCCAAAAATGTGAGGATAAATGTCTTAAAACAGTAGGCTGAATGGCTGCTATCCAGAAGAAAAAAAAATATGTGTGTCGGTCCCCATAATATGATGAGCTAGTTGTTGTACTTGTAATGATAGGATTGGAATAATGTCCCAGTTCTTCTCATCGCAATAACTGTACAACAACTAGCATATCTTATTGACTGGCTAGGAATACTGCAAAACTATAGTACATAATTACCACCAACAATGATGCGTTTGTCTGGGAATGCGGGCTCATTATGTGACCTACAAGAGCTCAACAGAATGGATTTTATTGTATGAGAGATCTTAGTGTTACATTTCACTGGTATAAATTGCAATCAGTGATAATCAAACTATTATAAGCAGAAGACTTCTCTATATACAGTAAATGCTACAGTCAGTTACATATTGGTTTATTTCACTTGGTTTTCAAGTACAAGAAACCCTCTTGGAGTCTTCAAGATTCCTTTTGAGGGTTCACTAGGACTATAAAGTAAGTCAAGTACCATAAGTCAATAAGTAAATTTAACATGTTCCGCATATGATTCTTCTGCGTACAAATGTTTAGTGTTGACGTCGACACCGATACACATCAGCTAGAGTAACAAACACCAAGTTAATAATCTACCTCAATGTTCCTATAGTATTGTCAATGTTGTGGTTGACTGGTTTAACTAAGTTTTTAAAATTTCTGCGTCTTTTGATGTGCTGTGCTACGTCTAACTCAAGTTCTGTCGTACCTCTCTGTCACATCCCATCCAGTCCTCAGTATCAAATTTATTTCGTCATTGCTGCATTATTATTATTTTCCTATTAAATATTTCCATATCGCCCTATACTATTATAATTACAAAAGGCATAAGTAATACTGAACAAAATTTCATGACATCATAATACGTACTCTTTGACCCTCGGCTTGAGAAAAAATATGATGAAATCGGTTTTCCATTTGCCTTCAAAGATTCTCACTACTTGACAATCACAAGTTACTATACAGTATATTCACTCTAGTCCTTTAATTATAGGTAGGCCAAAAGTCAACCACTAACCACTCTAACTAATAAATTACTAGAGTAATCAAGCTAATATTTCTACCATTAAAGAAGGGCCAGCCATGGAATAGGTGTGAAAATTTACAGCCCACTTGCTCTAGCCCTTTTTGAGTTTGAGATTAGGGGTCATGATTTCTGGCCTACCTATAATGAATGGACTATAGTTTAATCAGAGAGGTGAGAATGATATTGGATGACCTCAATGAGTCCTAGTCTTTGTAATCTGTAGTTATTTGTTATAATCTTACCCTATTCTATGTTCAATCCCCTGCACATCAAGCTGCCCGTTACAACCCTCTACAGAATTGAACCCAGCCACAGAGGAGACAGAGAGGTATGACCGAACGTATTAAACTTCCAATACCAAAATGCACCATTGTGGAATAATATATTGTCATGTTTAACTCCTTCCCTCACACGCCGTGTTTTGATTCTGAGGCGGAATCAGAGTCAAAGTAAGTTATAAATGCGAGTCGACTAAAGTGGCACCACAGTAACGGCCGAGTCACCCCAACATTTTTTCCAGCAACATCCAAACGACATCTGCATTTCTGGTAGCATTTTAGACTTGTATAACTTAACTTTATCAGATTGTAATAGCGGTCTTATAAACAAATTATTTAAAAGCTTCTAGTCTAGAATTGCCGAGAAAAGATGTGGGAAAAACACTCGGGTGACCCTGCCTTAATTTGTTGACATAAAGCGCCGTTCTCTCAGCTAGCTATCATTCTCCATGGAAGGCAATGAAGAGGCTTATACTTTTAAAAGCAACACGCTACAAAATATAGAAAAAATTCCTCTCTCTCTCATATCTCTATCTCTCTCTCTCTCTCAAAAACAAGAATACTTAATAGGGTGTAATTTCTTCACTTGCTAGCACCCACTTGGCAAATTATCAGTACCGGTGGAATGAAATATGGACTTAAACAACTTGGGATTTGTTGTATGTAGCCCTAAATAGCTGGTTAATAAAATGGCCAAAGGGGGAGAATGTTCAATGACACACAGAGTAAATGGTGATCTTCAGTTGTCTAGCCTCTATCTGGGTTATCGAAGTAAGGAATGCCTAAAGCCGGCTGTACATGAGCGTTGTAGCGGCAGATGTATCAAGAATCTAAAATATAGGTAAATCAAAATCTATTATCTGTCAATATTTTCACCTCCATTATGATTTTTTTTTTTTTTTTAAATATTATAGCTCAAAATCTTTAACATTAATTTTTAACCCCTTCAGGATACCAGGGCACTTTTCACTTTATTCAGGCTAACAGTAGATGATTTTACAGTACTCAGCTTTGGAAGGTTTTCTAGGAATCAAACGGGTAACATTTATCTCGATAAACCTCTGACCTCCCAAATACCTTCCTAAGCTGAATAAAATTGTCTACTAAGAGCAAGAATGAAAGATAAGGAAAGGGTTAACAAGCATTATAAATAACGCAAAAGCTCAAAATATTATGATAATTTTTAGCGGATTCCACACTCCGATACAACACGCTGATAAAACTGCTGTCACGCCAGCTTAGCTCCAACAGAAAATAATGCAATAGTCTCTCTCTCTCTCAATCACAGGGCTCAAATCAAAATAAAGTTGTATAGAACTTATAGTTTATACAGTATAATTATTTAAATGTTGCAGAGAAAACTGGTAAATTATAAATTTTTTAGCAACCAATTCATTTAAAGAAATGAGCATTAAAAAAAGGCCAGTGAATAATTCCAAGATATGCACATTGAAAGACTGGGCTAACATATTAAATCGAGTACAGTATATGCACACAAACAGACCACACCTCAGTTTCACCACAAAAAAAATAATAACAATAATAATATATACAGTACAGTATATATAATACTGTACTATATAATGTAGATTTTGAGTACAGTAAACATTTCACCTAATTCCAGTTGTTTCATGTATTTATATTCCATTTGAATACACTTAAAAACAGTACTTTTTTTCTCCCTAAGGTAGCAGGGTCGAAGGAGGACTACCGGAAACAGCGATCGTCCAGGTGAGTTAAGCCAGCCCAAATCTGTTCATTTTTTAGCAGCGAATTGTGTCGGAGTCTCCTATTTGCTACACAATATCAGTTATTTTGGGTGATTTTTATAATTTCATTCTTGTACTAAATATTCACATTAAAAATTACTGTACATCTAATTCAACCATCATATTCAAGGTAAAGATAATTGGATAACGGACTGTATTTCAGCATATTCTCTCCTTTGATATTGTGACTCCGAGGTTATTCGCGACTAAAAGTACTTGTGTGAATCTGACTTAGTGCAATGGCAACTTCTGATTGGTAGAGGCTGGACCCTATAGCTACCACTACTTACCATACGTTAATTTATGGTAGCCTGTAGTATAGTCGACCCTCAATTTAACGGACTAATAGGGGGGAGACGGTGTCCGTAGCTGGAAAAAGTCCGTAGCTGGAAAACTGCCTTCGGACTTCGCCGATTTAGCCCTAATATGCCTCGAAAATGAAGATTTTTTAACTTTCCGGGTGTTTTTATGTCTTTCCTTACATATTGCACATAAAAAATAAAATAAATTTTTTCTTTCATTACCGAGATAAACAAATAAAAACCATAGAAATACAGAGGTTTGCCGGGAAACTGGTGCGCCGCGCCAGCCAATTACCGGACTTTTTTTCGAGCAACAGACTTTGTCCGTTGCTGGGTCCATTGTCCGGCTACGGACAGAGTCCGTTAAATCCGAAATCCATTGTATCGGGGTCCGTTAAATTGAGGGTCGACTGTATTGTTAAAACAATTCCGAAATTCTGAAGTGTGTAAGCGATCCTGTGAATTGTTTGTGCCCTGGTGAAGGAAATGCTGTTGTCTGTTTGAGTTCGTAAATATAATAACATATGAACGCTTTGTATGGCAATTTTTTTTTTTTTTTTTTTTTTCTCTCGATACCTCATTGCATCGTAGCAGAAATTAGATTGACAGATTTGGGAGAGCTTTTAACATTGGTATCGTAACCTAGACTTAAGGCAAATAATGATTGGTTGCTTAATACTGATGAAACTTATAATTTCAAGCTGACAGATGAGATTGGTGAAAAACATTGCCATATAAAGCATTCATGTGACACCAGCTTCATATGTGGCAAGTCAAAGTACGCTCCAAGACATAAATCCAGGCCCAATATCAACCCTCCAACAGCAAAGCCAACCTCCAAAATGTAAATAATAAGTAAAGATTTAATGAGAAGATTCAATTCAATTTTGAATAGCTTTGAAAACTTATATTTATTTCATAATTTTATTTTGCTAAAGCATTTCCACAGTGATTTTGATTAGTTCTTTTGCCTTTATATTGTCTCGTCCCAGTTTTGGTTTGTTTATTTTGCAAGTTTTACAATTTAACTTAAGGTCAAGATTTATGTCCTCGAGTGTATTAGGTTAGCTATAAGTTGGTCAAATATGTCATGTCACAGCTGTAGTGTCTGCCAGGTGTTGAATAAGGTCTATAAATGTAGTAAAGTATTTGAAGACTTGTAATAATTAAATGGAGTGGGACATAATTATGCTTGATGCGATTTTCATAATAAAGTAAAAGGTGTTTAGTGCTATAATATCACCTAATTGACCAGGTGTACAGTCACAAGTCAAAGTTTTTGCCCACCTTTGTTCTAAGTAAAGTTAAAACCAAGTCTGTTGATGGCTTTAACACCTGAATAGTGGGGTGGGAAGGAGGACATTGAAAATGGCTGTGGTGGAGGGCCGCATGGATGAGTAGCTTGGTTGAGCTTAGAAAGGTAGAATAAGATATAAGAAAACTAGAAAATGTTGTGTAGGACACTTTTGTGTTTTTCACACAAATAAATATCAGGATGGTAACAATTGTTCAGGCATTCTTGAAGCTCTCAACAGCCTTGGATCATTGACTTACAAGCTTAATATAAGTGGAGAAAAACTTTGGCTTATATTGTACAGTGTCCATTAATTGTATCCTACACAGTGTCCATTAATGCTGCTTATAATTTTCTTAAGCTATCTGGGCTGAATTGAATCGCCTTATTAATCCTCTATTTGATATTGTCATTTCAGAAATTATTTTTTATCAGTTTGAGGGCTTAGAATGTATCCAAATTTATGACCTCGACTGTACACTAGATACCGCATCTCAGCCATAAGCACCACAAGGAGAGATTGTTTATGTCTAGGAGGGTCACTGCATATTTCACTTTGCTTTAGAGGAGAGGGCAGATGGAGTGATAGGAGGGTAGGGGAGAGCTAGAAACCTTTCATACTAAAAGTTCCAGGAATGATCATACAAGACTTTAATTCAGATGGTGTGTAGATGTACCAATTACAGGTACAGTAAACCCCCGCCCTTTTGAACTAATCGGGGGAGACCCCTGTCCGAAAGTGTCAAAAGTCCGAAAGGGCCGAGTCCGAACTCACACTTCAGCCATCCGGACTTGTCCAAAACTCTGAGATAATGTCCGAAGTTTATAAGTCCGAATACACATTCACCAACCAGACAAGTCCGAAACTCGGAGATAATGTCCGAAGTTCACAAGTTCTTCGATCCGAATGCGATATTATTTTTGATCAGCCTATCGGACAAATCCGAAAGGCTGAACCAGGAGTCTGAATTGAAATGCTTGTCCGAAAATCTTGGAATTCCGAAAGAGCGGGAGTTTACTGTATTAACTTTCGACGCCTTTGGAGAGTATTTTATATGGATTATTACTATTATTAGCAAAATCATGTACCTACGTACAGTATATACAATTGAGTAAGTTAAATTTTTGTAGCATAGCTTGGGTTTGTGTGATTCTTACATGCACTTTATATGAAAAAAGAAAAGAAAATTCATAAATTGAAATGGTGTTAAAATCTTGTCATACAGTACATGTACATGCAACAAAACAGTCCGAAGTAAAGTCAAGTATGAGAATTTCTGCTCATGACATTTACAAACAAGGGTAGGCCTACTGTATATCAAGAATGGAGGTTCTTTGATGGACACAAGTAATTCATCTAACGGTTTCCTTTGGCCCAAGAGAAAACTGAACACGGTATATAACTGGAATGATGTGTGAAAGCCGTGACACTACCATCAATCCAAAACAGTTTCTTCCTTTTACAACTCCTTACCACAAACTCTCCATCACAATTCTTTCTGGCACCTTTCGCTCACATCGGGGAACAATTGGGGAAAAAACATTGCAGACTTTTTCTTTGCACATCCAAAAAGGCACTGGCCAAGGTTAGACTTTAAGAGAGGGTGCACAAAGATGACTACCTCGGATTGATTACAAGTCTAAGTCAACCTCTAAATATATTCTAACCGTATGTCAATCTTTCCAAATTACTGGCAGGTTATCATTATTATAAGCATTTTGTGACTTAAAAACAAGCAAGTTTCTTCTAAACAAATATATTACAGAATTGATACATTTAAAGTATTTTCTCATAATTTGGATGGTTGCTGTTGGTCAGATATGCATTCTGCATATTTATGTGTGTTCTCCATTTAATGAAATCTTTGAAAAGAGAACTTACACAATCTCTGAACAAATTTATCATAAAATTAGTCGAGAATCTATCACCGTACACTAATGTACTTAAAAAAAGATGCAAGCACACCAAATTCACTTAATATTAATGATCTCAATGATATTTAGACAATTGACTTGGATATCTAACAAATCTTCAGCAGTCTTCCTTTTACACCAAACATAACTAAACTGTGGGAGAGAAGGAGAGATATGGGGGAATGGATATGGGAGGGAGAGGGAGAAAAGAGGGGGAAAGAGAGAAAGGAGAATATGCTAAGAGGGAAAGGATAGATGAGTGGAAAAGAAGGAATGATGAGAAGGGATAGGAATGTGAAAAAGAGGGCTAAGAATGGAAATGGATATAATAAGAGACAAGAGCAAGTTATAAGCAAATATGAGAAGAGGATGAAGGAAAGGATATGAGAGGTAGGAAAAAAATCACAGAACTGAGAAATTTGAAGAGAATAAGTTTGGGGAGATAGGGGGTACGCAACCGAGTAACCTACAGCAAAGGAACCGCACCAAATGGAACAAGCAGCGAGTGACGTACAAAACTTTAATCAACAGATGTTTGACTATCAACCTCATGTTATACAAAGGTTCAGGGTATAGTAATGACTACACTGGGAGGAACCGTACAGAGTCACACTAAAGCGTCCCATCACAACTTCAAATTCGGCGATCATAGTCTTAACGGGGTATCACACAGGTGGGAGCTTTAATCATCAATTTTCGATATTCAATATATTTATGGTAACAAAGTACTGGATGCTAAACCATTGTATATTATTCATATTTCTGAGATATGTTGCACTGGTATCAGAAACTAGACTGAAGATAGATTAATTTAGGTGACAGAATTATTTTTAAAGTTTACTTCACAAGCCGAAGTTGAGGAAGTGTACAATGACTATTGAATCCGACAATGCACTCTGAACTAAAAACAACACTTAAGGGACCATCACTAAGGTATATTTCAGTAGATTGACGTTTTAGTAGTCCATGAGCCAAAGTCAAAATCAGTACCATCAAAGAGAGCTTTTATCTAGAAGATATTTTTCTTACAGTTGTGGAGATGTTATTGGTTCCCATATTACTTTAACCCTTTCACACACAAGGACGCAATTTGTGCCCTTTCTGGGATACTTAAAAGCCTTTGTGACCAACAGGGGTGTTTAGAAACCTTTAGTTTAGTTACTTCAACCTCTGTAGGTATCTGCGAGTTAACTGTGGGTAGAAAACTAGTTTTCAAGAGGTAATTATGAGATTTTGAGAATTCTATTCCTGAATACTAAAGGTAACCCCCGGTGGATGAAAAGGGTAATGGCTATTTATTGGAGATGCTGCTGAAAGTTTAATCCACTTGGATGGTACGAATTCCTGCCATTTTGGGATCTGGCCCATCGACTATAGGGACCACATTTTTTATAAACATACTGTAGAATATGGCAGTTAGAAAAATAATCAGTTAGCAGTTAAAAAATTGAGATCATGTCATATTGACAGCTGAAATGTATGCAATGTTTTGGCGTAAATTAAAATTCTTAACGCCGACTCCAGCTCTTTTCCAGAATACTTTGTTTATAGTCTGTCTGTCTCTCTCTCTCGCTCCTTTATGTGCACTGCCTGCTTCTCCATCGTTCATATGAAGTAACTCTTAATGTAACGGCCGTAGACTGGACACACACAAGTCGAAAACATTCTGCTGGGCTGGTCTATCTATAATAATTAGCTTGTGATAAAGACAGTCAAGTAGAACTAAATTAAATAACACAAAATATATAAACAGGTCGACAGAGACAATTTACATGCCATGAACTGAATTATATAACAAAGTATCAACAGGTCAACAGAAAATCATATAGCGGAATATATTTAAACAGGTTTTCAGAGAAAAATTTATAATATTTCATACAAAAAACTGCTGGGCTGATAAACATAGAAGGAAAGATAATGGGTGGTTATATATAGGACAATTTGGGAGGAGTGACTAAATAATACCGTATAATATAGAAAACATTTAATCAGTTGTACAAAAAAAAGCAGACAAGAGAAAGTATTGGAGTGGTATATACGGGACAATCAGGAGGGAACTAAATATATAACAGAAATAATTGGGCGGGTATATATGGGACAATGGAGGACTAAATATATAACAAAAACATTCAAGCAAAGTAAAAACTATACACAATGTGGGAAGCAGTGAAGGGAGGCAGTCGGTGGAACAAGCCACCCGGCGGAAGAATTGTAAGACGTCTCTCGGAATATACTACACACTCTTCCGGCAACCATATGGATCTCTTAAAAGTTACTTCATTTTTTTTCTGGCAACCATAAGGATCTCTTTTTAAAGTTATAATTTCATATACATTACAACAATTTATAAGCTTCGGCACGTCTTTCCTTCTGCCAAGTCTCCGCTATCACGATCACTTGCCCAAATAAATGGTTCTCTTTCATCAAGCACAGAACTGTAATAAAGGCTGCAACATTACTCATTTTCACTTTCTAAATTTTAATTCATTTTTATTTCTTATCTGCATATTTCCACCGACAAATACAGCAGTCCTCGAATCCACGGGTTTGCCCCTAGAACAACACACTCACTAGCACGCGTATATCCGCACACTGCGGCTTTTCCCAATGACTTTTCAAATATCAGCAAGTCTGTGGGTTACCTGGGTCCAAGTAAAGGCACAATAACACCATTACTTTTTCTGGCAATTATCTATTTGCAACTTTTACCTGGCAATATTTTGAGGCAACTTTATACTTGTACTGTACTGGCAACTAAACTGAAGATGTATATAAACACCCCTCTTTACTGATATTATAATTCTTATGGATTCTTTAGGTTATTAACATATACTAGACTAAAGGTATGTTTCCATAGACAGTAACATTTTAAAATGAAACTTCAAGTCAGAAGATGCCATCAAACTGATGAATAAAACTGCGTGAGAAAGTATTGGTGAGACTGTACCTTATATCTGAAGCTGCATTACAAGCTGGCAGTGTTAAGGTCCCATTCTGCCGACATCTGAGGCTGATTGCACGTTTGTCTGACTGTCGCCTTGCACACCGCTGGGCAACCACTCACTGCCTGAACGGATCACTTGGCACTTTAACCATCGTACTACCTTTACCAGTCAGGTACCGGTATTTGTAGTGCTGTGAAAATGTGTACAATCCTCTGTATGGTAGCATCTACAGGTTTTGTTTACTGGTGTTCCTAATTCTTAAAATATATAAAAAATATATAATTATACATACAGTTTACCGGTATATTACTTTGTTTGCAAGTTTTACATTTTAATAGCTACTGTATTTGTAAGTTTTGAGGCATACATTTTGAATAATCTTTAATAATCTTTCTGTGTTTGTAATATTTCATTAATCGATTTTAGGAGTAGAGTTGGTTGTTGGATAGAACATAATAATCAATGTAAACAGTCAATTTAATCAATGAAAACGGTAAATTTTATTTTTAATTATTCACTGTAAATGTAGAAGCCTTAGAAGAATAAGTGCCAGTTGATGTGTTCTGCCAGTGAGTCTTGCCTATATAAAGATAACCTAAAATCATCTGCTTGTCATTGAGCAAGGTATAAAAAAAAAAAAAAAAATACTGAAAAACAAAAATTGCAATGGGATAAAGTAAAAACAACATGGTTTTACAAACGCTTCCTCTCACGCAATCACCATAACCGTATATATATATTATATATGTATAAAAAAGATTTCCAAATTCATCACTATCATTTCACGACTTTACATGGGTTGAAAAAGAAATATACCAAAATCCGACACTTTAGGAATATAGGACTCCGAGCTGCTTTGATGGTAGAATAATATAGAAATTAAGTACTGATAGATTTAGTTTTAGCTGGAACTATACTGTTCTTAGTTTGACTGAATAAGCATATGGACATCCTAAAAATAATAAAAAATAACTTGTGAAAAAACTATCTCTACAGTCAAAATTAAAGGTTCACCAAAAACTTTGAAGACGAATTGTGTAAAATCTAAAGAGCAAGAGAGACATTAACTTGACACTTCCACGATAGGAAATAAATAGTGCCATTCAAGGGCTATTAGAAACACATGAACTGTCAAGGAAATGTAATCGGAACTTAAAATTCAACATCTTAACAGCCAAGTTGTTCGTAAGCTATTGATTGTTATGGTACATATGCAAAGAAAATTATATCGCAGTGATATTTTAAATGAAACTCCTTTTAATAACTATGTAGGGGTGCTTTTGAAGTCTAATTAAAAGTCTTTTAATCAACAAAAGCTGTACAAAGTCCGTTTCCCAAGTGTGGGATTCTGTTACTTGCTTAAATTACAGAACATTATTTATTTTCTCAAGAAATTGTGCAGGAAGATTGAGTCTGTTGGCGTACCTATGTCTCCTCCTTTCCAACCTAGCGGTAGAGATCGTACACAACTGATAACCACGAACAAATAATCGTGACCAATTAATCATCATGGTTAACTAGTGACCAGAAACTTTATATTTATGGTAGTAATTATAAACCATAAACATGACCCAATAAAATCATCATGGTTAACAAGTGACCAGGCAAATAATGTCCATGGTTAACAAGGAATCACAAACCAATGATGCATCCAAATAATGATGGCGGCCAATTGATGTCATAGCTAATTGATGGCCAAATATTGATTGTAAATTAATTGATAACCACAAAGAATTTATGATTTTAACCCTTCCTACCCGGCCTGTCTTACCTAAGGACGGTCGCCCGTACCCGGGCGAAATGGCTGAAAAACGTCTAGGCCTAGGCTACCGTATTTGTTTATTTTCACTGCTAGAACTTTCCCACTCATCTATAATCGTAGTGCGGTTTTCAATCTGTATTTTGGCATTGAGTAGAGCTCTGTAAGTCAACTGGTTCAGTTGTGATGACGATTTCAGTGGAGCAAATATTGCAGAGATGTTGCCAATATGGGGGCTTTTCAGACACTAATTTCGTCTGACGTCAGAACAATAACATTGAAGAGTCTTCTTCTTGTTTTCGGAGGTGCGGTGACGCAACGCTTGGGTTTGTTGACATACATCGTACGCACGGCGTTCAGACCAAGCTTAATTAGGCTATTAAGCTGCCGTCTTAGGTAAGGACGGCCGGGTAGCGGCCCTTCTGCAGAGCTGTCCTTACCTAAGGTAGCCCGGGTAGGAAGGGTTAAAGCACAGTTCCTCATACAACACACTGGTGAAAGCAGAAATTCCTTCTTTGAAGCAAATATTCCTCGCTTAATGCTGGGATTGAAAATAAGGAGTAGATGGCTTGCTTTAGGCGGCATCATACGGGCACTCTTTTCATCATTTTTTCTAGCCAACAATTAAACTCACAATATTAGCCTTTTTCCAATCAAATTAAATCATTATTTCATTAATTCGGTTTATTTGTAAGTTGGTGGGTTGGTGATGATATGAATTATGTATGATCATTATTAAATACAAATACTAACTTCATACTCAGAGTTAATTAATCAAGGTGTGTAACTGACTTCACTGTATATATCCATGAATCACAAGCGAAATTCAGATAATGGCTAGTAAAAACTCCGAAAAAATGCATCTGATACTGCCCTTACAGGATTTGGGAAGGAGGGAATAAAAATTGCGCCTCCTGGATCTAAACGACCTTCAAGAGGATTCACACCAGCGCATTATCCACCAAACTACGGTCGCTAACTATATTTTGGCAACACATATCTGGGCTATTTTTGAAAATAGACAAGGTAGATCAGCTTAATTCATTCTGGCAAAATTTTACAGCTTTTTAGTAATGTTATTGGTAACTGGATTGAAGGTAGATTGCAAAATATTGGAACTCTTGTGTGGTGATATAGATAACTAGGCTGCAGAAATATTCTTTTAGGTGGCTAAATTCATTGAAAGCTTTACTGTTGCCAAAACAAGTTGGTGGGAAAGTGCTTGTGTGACCCCTTTATAACTTCATCTTGTGTTCTGTTAGTGCATAAGAACAATAATCAACTTCTTTTACTTTAGTATAATAAGGGAAAGGAAGATTTTAATAGTTTTCTATTTAACATATTTAGCTCTCCCATTCTGTTAACAAGATTCCACTTCTTTGTATACTAAAACAAGTTAGATAAAAGAAAAGCTTTGTTTACTAAAACAACCTTGTCTTATAGCTTCATTATCAGTAAACAATATGCCTTTTCTTTACTTGCTTTGACGAGTTTGACCGAAGAAAAGGAAAGTTTGTTTGCTTTCTACTAAAACAACCCTAGTCAATAAAGACGAGTCCTATTCTTTGTTTGCTTAGACGAGTTAGACTGAAGAAAAGGAAGATTTGTTTGCTGTCTACATAAACAACCCTTGCACTCAAGTCTTCCCAATCACTCATAATATCACCCAAACTGCTGATGTGTTGACTAAAAGGCCGGGAGGTCGCTGTGAAAGTCTCGCTACCAATAAATGTAAAAAAAGATACACAGATATACTTATTATTTTAGGAAGGGTATGATTTCAACTCTGGAGAATGAGTAGATTATTTTTCCCTGGAAACGAATGGAGTATCAGAGACGGGAAGTAATGTTATCTCCCTGTATTGCAAACGTGAGAGCGAGGCCTTTCAATCACAAAACTGAACAACTTCAACGCTCGTTCGCTTTAAGACTGGCGAGTTGATATGTTCCTCTTCTTTCCATTTCACTATCCTCCCCCTTCCCTGCTCACCCGACGCACAAAACACAGGGTTGGCTTTTTCCATCCCATCAAAGGGCTCCCTCTCTTCCGTTATGGTGGATTAATGTGTATTCCCTCAACTCACTTGGAAAAAAAAAATAAAAAATTCCTGTCATTTCGGTAATACAGCTGATTACTTTCTTTTTACTTTCCTTCCACTGGGGATCAGAAATGTTACACCATAATTTATCTTCCCATAGGGTTAGATTAGCACTTCCCTTCCGTTTGTGTGATGTGACTCTGCCCTTCTCTTCCATTGTGGTGATTCAACTCTCCCTCTTCCACCCCACAGTTGAGGGGCGATGTGCTCACTCCTCTACTTAATAAAAGGCGATGGGATGTGTTGTTCTATTGCTGTGTTGTCACCGAAAGAAAAGATGGCTTATAAAGGTTTGATAGGGTGAAGAGGTAACAAGAAAGAAGGGAGGAATGTAAAAAGATGCGATAGGATGAAGATAAAACAGGAGAGAGAATAAAGGAATGTTTTAGAGGAATGATATGAGAGAATGAGGAAGAGGGGTTGCAAGAGCGAGATAGTGATGATAAAGGAATGTAAAAGACGTGATTGAAAATACCGCAAGAGGGAGATGAGTATGAGAGTAAAAGTGGAGAGAGAGAGAGTTAGGGTGAGGGAGGGAGCAGTGAAGGAAGACAGTCTACCAGTTGGCCATCCCAGGTTTGTTCAGCGTCATGAAGTAAATTTGGCACGAGGAGCCGCCCTTGGCCGAGGAGAAGAACACCTGTGGGGGGGGGGAGACACAAACATGAACCTTTTGACTATCCATGGCCTTTAATAAGTGTAACAAAATAGTCTACTGTTAGCTAGAGTACAAGAGCTCAAGGCCCATTGAACTGAAGGAGTTACTGAAGGTAGTTTTGTAGCTCTAGACAGAGTTAATAACTATAATTTAAATTTTCATCTTGAAACATAATATAACTTTTTCTTTGGCTAAGATCATTTAAGTAGCTTTATTAAGAAATTATCATACTCTATTTGAAATTTCTGTGTTAAACATTAATTCAAAATACAGTATAGGTAATATTATTATTCAGGAAATCTCCATGTGTAATTATTTTACAATATATATTAATACGGACCTTATCATTGCGCTCACAGAGAAACTTGAGCTTCTGAGCCTTCTTGTGCATAAAGACCCCATCCAGGTGACCAGTCTCCACGGAGCGTATCTCTATGGCCTTATTACCCCAACCCATGATTTGACCCGTCCCGATGAACGCCACAGAGGTCGGCATTTCTCCCCACTGTAGCATCATATTCTTCGTCACCTACATAACAAATTAGAAAAAAAGAAAAAAAAAATAAGTAGCTAGGGAAAAATAATAAATCTATTAAATATTCTTACCACTTCATGTTCTTTGTCACCTGGAATAACAGCAAGTCAAAGTTACGTACACACATTGTATAAACAAAAAATATATATCCACATTGTATGAATAGGCTTTATTTATTTATTTATTTATTTTATTTGTTTTGCCAGATGCCGTAATTCCCGAGAAGGGGTGGCCATGAACATTTGAGCGTTTGTCACAAATCGCTAGATCAAGTAGCCCGGGATTTACATCTACCAATAACATTTTGACAGTGCGGGCTCGATCCACCGACCCTTTGATCAGCAGCCGACGCTCTATTGACTATGTCACAGCTCGCGACATAACTGTGTGATTCAATATAAACAGGAGAGAATAAAATAATGTTTTAGAGGAATTATATTTTTTTCACCAACCAACTTCACTTCTAAACTCCATTAATGAATTCAACAAACACATGTGGCACTCCAAGGACTCGAACCTGATGTACATTACATGTGGTGGTTTTGTGTTTGTATATTTCATAGTATAGTATTGTTTTGCTGCTTAATCTTTAATGCAATATTTCTACATAGTAATTTTGATAAATTCTTTTGTATAGTGTGTAGTTTCTGTTTTAGTATCATTAGTTTTTCAAGTTTTACATTTTAATGTTGTTGTTGTTGTTCCCTAAGCTGCCTGGCCGAACAGCCCCGAGTCCCTGAGGAAGGCCATGGCCACGATCGGGCTTTCCCACAGAGCTCTCATTGAGTGTAGATTGTGTTGTTGGCATAAGTGGTTGTGTGAAATGCAGTCTTCTATGATGTGTTTAATGGTATGGGGTGCTGTGTTACATCCCGGGCAGGCGTCGACAACGGAGTCATCCAGTCTCTTCTGATAGCTCAGGAGAGCTGGATGGTGTCTGCATCTCAGCCTGGCCAGGTGGACTCTATCCTCGCGAGGAAGGGAGGATTCGGAAGGATGGATTTCGGGAGGTCGTGCTTGCAGCTGCGTGTTGTCTGTGAGTGAGTGGATGGATCGGCGAGAGATATGAGTATGGATGTGCTTCTGGAAGTTGGTTCGGGGTGGGCAGGGAGGGAGAGAGGACAGTAATTGTGTGTGATACCGTGTGCTGGGTGTTGGTTTGATATTTCTTGGTGTCTGTGGGTGTGTTGCCATGTAGTGTAGTGGGTGGTCTTAGTTCGTGGAGGCTGCTGCCAGGAATTGAGTGCCTCTCATGTCCAGATGGTCTTTGACTTTGAGGATTTTGGTTTCTTGATGTAGGTGATCTGTAGGTGCAGTAGCTGTGCAGCCTGTAATGATCTTCAGGGCTTTGTTTTGAATAGTTTTTAAATTTTTATTATACAGTATAGTGGATGACTGTGTATTTACTAACCTTGCCATATGTGTTGACGTAGACTCCCTCGTTATCATAACAGATGAGGAGTTGTAGACCATTACTGTTGGGCAGCGTCACTATTGTGTGTGGTGTGATGTTCCCCTGGATCTGTTAAAAGTATGATCATTAATTTTAATTAATTAATTGCCCTTCTTATCATATAGGCCTAATGATTATTACCAAATTAATTATTTTTAAAGTTTTATCTCATAAGCTATCAGACCGATGTTGGAAAAAAGAAAAGATAAAACATAATTGTTGACGGGAAACCGCCTTGACTCTTAAGAGTTCCCCCGGCGGACTGCGGGAAGACTCTTAACCCGTCCAGCCCCGGCTAGTTTTGTAATGTTTGTTCACCAGAACCCGGCCGGTTTTCAAAAATTGGTTTTATTCCAGAAACAATAGCGAATGGGTTAGGAATGAAGGAACCACCACGAAAAACCGCTCAAAAAACTTAAAGAATGGTCCTACAGAGCCCCCGAAAACGTATTTTACAAGAGTAAAAAATTGAAGGCAATTACCCCAAAAAAACAGGTTATTGCGCGCTCGCACGCACGTGGACTTTGAGAGTTTTCAACCATCGGCACGGTTGCGTGGGATACGTACACAGTTCCCATACAAATCTGAGCCCTCTTGAGTGGCTACACCTGAGGTTACGGTCGGCGCGTGACGTGCCAGGCGCGTCTCTGGGGCTGTGCATTACATATATCGCCGACGCGTCAGGCGCGTCGCTGGGGCTGTACGGGTTATGAGTCAGAGAAAAACAAAAATCAACTTTAAGCCTCCAGCCCCGGCTATGTATTATATATATATTCCTCGAAACCCGGGTGTTTTGGCCGAAAAACGTCTAGGCTAGGCTACCGTATATTCGTTAATCAGACTGCTTCCCGCATTCCCGCGCATCCCCAAGCGTAGCTGTGTTATTTACCTGTAGAATGGCATTAAGTAGAGCTCTCTAAGTCAACTGGATGAGCTGTGATGATTTCATTGGAGATAACTTTATGGCCAAAACAGCCACTTTACACCACTTTTCGATACTTAACAACAACATACAGGCACACACGAACAAGCGACGCTCTCCTTCTTGTGGCCGGAGATGCGGGGCGTCGGTCCAGCCGGCTGTTGTTTACATGCGTCGGACCGACGCCTCGCACACGAAGCTCACAGGCTTTCAACCACTGGGCGTTCAAGAGGCCTTCCGGGTACCTGTTATATGCTTTTTTATTGGCGTTCAAGAGCCCTTCCGTGGTGAGAGGGTTAAACCGAAAAAAAAAAATATATATATATTTTTTTTTTTTTTTGCCCCTGGGCCATGCAAAATATCACTCCTCTACCTCCCTTCCTTCCCCACTTTCCTCCCCTCCTTCAGTTATCACCTATTTTCCCTGTTATTTCCTTATTCTGAGGTATATTTTCGTGCTAACATTAGCGAGTTGCAAGCAGGGCATTGTCATCTCTGTTAGCAAGCGAGTGCAAGAGAGAGAGAGAGAGAGAGAGAGAGAGAGAGTATCGATCGACTGTGTCTCAGTGGCCTTGGGGGAAATTGGCGGGAAAGCAGGTTGCCTCACCCATACATTATATAACTCGCGGCCTGTATCTCCGATTTTGACCATCCAAACGCTGTTTTCACTCATTTTATTGTTGTTTCAGGTTAATACCTTTATAATCAACCCATAATAGGCGCGTATGGATAAGTATTAATGCTATTTACGGTAAAATGAATATTTTAGTGATGGAAACAGCTCAAATACGTCAGCACAGGCGGACGTTTCTAATTACCCCCATGCGCACTTCTTAGGTTAAGTACGTGTTGGAGTACTAACATGCTTGGGAAGGTAAATATCGTAGACCTGTCCTGAGTCGACATCAACAGCGTGGAAGCCCTGTGTGGAGCCGTATATGACCTTGAGTCGAGACCCTTCCTCCACCGTTAGGTCCACCAGACAAGGCTTCTGTACCAGCTCACCAAAACTCTGGGGGCAAGAGAACAGAACAATGAGGCATAGGAAACAAAATTATGGTAATACAAAGTTGAGTGTTTTAGTTTTGTTTATTCCAAAATTACCACCCTCAGATTAAAAGCAGCCAAGATGTGTGTAATGTATGGATGAGTACAACAATAAGATACACAAAGTAAAGTTACTGTACAAGAAAGTTTCTATACAATTATAGCAAGTAAAGGAGCATTACATAAATTATTGTACCGCTGATTCATATACTGTAGTAGTTTACATTTGTGAATTATTAATTTGATAAAACAACAAGGTTTAATATGGGAACAAGAAAAATATTATCCTAATTCTTAGCTACAAATGTCAAGATTGTAATAAATTATTGAACATATTTTTCAATTAAGCTATAGAATAAGAAGATATCTTTCAAAGAAACAAATGAGAGATAGAGTGTATTTCATCACTACAAATATACTACTCAGAGATTGTGTATGGAAAAGTATCAAAGTTTTCTCAAAGACAGCATGTGTGACAAAACAAGCCATCCACATACCTTGAAAGCCATAAACTTGTGATAAGGTTTGGGAGCCCAGGCATATATTTCGATGGAGTCCCTGAGAGCGATGACCAGGAACTTGATGCGCTCGTACTTGACAATCTTGAAGTGAACCGCCCCGTGCAGGTCGCCCACGTTAATCCAACCGTTACGACGCTCTACTTGTTGCTGGAGGGAGGGACAAACATGGAGTAGAATATAAGTCACATAATACTTTGCACAATTAACACATATTAATAATGTAAATTAATATCATATAACATTGTATTTACATTAGTTTTACATTTTGAATCCCATTACGCCATCTACTGAAGTGTTTTGAAGGCCTTTTCCATGATAGCATTTCACCTATCTCTAACAACCTCCCTATTGATCATTATTCATCAGCATTAAACTCTTTCACTATGGTACTGTAATTTTAATTTTATTCCAGCTAGAAAAAGACAAGTATATTCAGCTTATAAAGGATATCTAGTGATCAAAGAGGTACAATGTATTTAACATAACTCTATTGAGTACATCAAATCCTTCCTAAGAAGAAGAAAATAGTCTAATGATAGCCAGAATATAATTAAAAAAATAATGTGATCCGTACCTAAAGGGACATATTTGCCTCCCCTTCCCTACCTTCACACTACTGCTCTTCACACAGTTTTTCTCAATCCTCATCGATACTCATCACATCGCCAAACCACCTCAACCATGTCTAAAGCCTGTCATTTACACCCAGTTTAGAGTCTCCGTACCATACACGCCAGCTTGAGCCTGTCTGGGAGAGGTTTGAAGGTTTGCACAAGCCATCAAACCACCCCCATACATGCTCAAGTACTGTAGCTTCAAACTGGCCTGTACAATGTTGAACTTATGTCGAATTGAGCATGTGGCGGCCTTTATATATATCATTATACCAACACATTAATAATCCAGGTGCTCAAAATACTGTACAGTCTCATACGGGTGCTCTATCAACTCGGTGCTTGCAATTTTATCTGTCAAGGACACCTAAGCATCTTTCTCAGCATCTAAATCACAGTACATTTGTGCCTTTCTCCTTTTACTGCCCCCATTTCACTACAATACTGCACTGCATTACATTTTTCACACTGGCTACACTACCGAAGAAAACTAATCCATGTGTGGTAATTGGTTTGTATTCAGAATTTAAATGATCTGTTTGTAAAAGCATTAGCCCTCTGCATCATTTGCATACAGTATTTTTTGTTTCAAATACATACAACCAAAATGTTGACATGGTTTAGAAGGACTTCTAAGAATGAATGAGTACAAAATCTCAATTTACTGAAGGTTTATGTCTTTTCAAAGCTAAATAAAATTGTCAAGAAGTGAATGAAGTAAGGATCACAAGTCATGTACCACCTTTACAAATCTGATTTAGTATTTCTCTCCATAGTCCTTTCATTTTAAGTAGGCCAGAAATCATGAACCGTAACCTCGAACTCAAAACGGGCTAGAATAAATGTGCTGAAAATTTCCACACCTATTCCCTGGCTGACTCTTCTCAAAATGGTAGAAATATTAGCTTGATTACTCTGTTCGTTATTAGTAATAGAGTTAGTGGTCAAGATTTGTTAGCATCATTACTGTATAATGAATAGAATATAGTTGAAACTAAGTACTGAATTTCCTCAAAAAATTTGAAGAAAAAATTACAGTTAAATTTTTCTACAACTTCAAGGAGAGAAAATCAAGGTCAAAATAGAAACAGTAGTACTGTATATGGTGAGCATAACTTTATAAAAGGCTAATTATTGTCCCACCAACAACTACAGAAACTACTGACCTGCAAATATCTCAATATAATTAGTGTGAGACATTCCTTCAATCATTTTCCTATGTTTCCTTTGCTACCCATAAACTAGTAGATATTAGTACTGTACCGTAAACCAGGGATATTTCTGACTCCGGGAACATCAAACATTATTAGCGATTATATCCTAAAACTAAACAACTAATCAGAAGTCAGTTTTCAGGGGCTTATTCCTAATGCTTTTCTACTTACTGTCATGGTGATATCTCCTTTTTTTGTAAGTTGTAAGTACTGAAAAAAGATTTAACATTAGAATTTTGTTTTACTTAAAATTTAAATTGATGCTTAACTTTGTCAAAGACGATCCAGAGGACATGGAATTACTTTACCAGTGCCTTTGCTTACATTGAGGTTTGGAATCGAGAGAGAACTGAAGTTATTAGTGTTACTGGTATTTATATTTCATGCAAATTTAATTGGGAATTTAATGATTATCTATTTTTCTCAGCTTAACTAAAGTAAATTATGACGGTCTAATTACGTCTAAAATATGTGAAATATATAGATTTTGTCCATGTTTGGAAAATGGATGAAGACATAATGCCACGAAAGATACTGTACATGGAAGTTACTGAGAGGGACACAGCTAGTAGTGGACGATCACCAATGGTATGGAAGAAGAAAGAGGAACAGTATACTGTACAGTATAAGGTAAACTACCCAATTTAAACGCAGGATAAATTAGTTTGCAAAATCAATAAAATTACTACGCAAAAAATTATTAAAGTTAGATTAATACTATTAGTATTAAAATGTATATACTCAGGCAGCTACCCCATAGCTGGGGGTGACTGAATCCAGACAAAGCCAGAACAGAAACAATATTTAAAGTTTCAATTCTTAGGATTGGGGACCACTTTCACATTCCCTCGCCCCTTTCTGAGTAGGGTAAGACGGGGTAATTTCGCCGTGGCGCTAATAATTTGCATTCAAACGCCGATATCTCCAAAACTATTGCATGGATTCGGCTGCAGTTTGGCTTAGGTTGTAGAGCAGTTTTGGTTTAGGTTGTCTAGCTAGTTTGGCTTAGGTTGTAGATCTAGTTTGGCTTAGGTTTTGTTGCAGTTTCGTGGGGCCTGGAGCCGGGGCTAGCAGCGCGTCTGACGGTATGGTCGGGTGGTTTGTATGTGTGTTTATATGTTTACGTGTGACAGTGTTGGCAGTAGTCGTCAGCTGCTGCCTGGTACTTTGCACTAGTAACCTACACGAGACATGTCCACACCCGCACTAAATACTTCCACACCCGTAGGCCTAATAAATATGTCCACAACCGCACTAGACACGTCCACACCCGCACTACATGTCCACAACTCCACATCCGCACTAGACACGTCCACACCCGCACTACACAAAGTGGCGCCTAGGCCTACACATGTGACACACCTGCATCTCTGCCCGCCCTGTTCAGTTGTGTGTGTGTGCGTGCGACGTTTTTCTATTGGCATGTCAGTTTGGGTTTGGGAATGTTTTCATTGCTTTTACCTGCGCGCTAGTGTTTTGTCTGGCCATTAATCATATAATGTTATCTAGTTTACTAGCTAGATGATGCGTAAAAATAGGTCGCGGCGAAATTACCCCGCCCAGCGGGGTAATTTTTTTCAAAAAATCGGCAGCATGACCAAAACATTATATATTTGTTTTTGTTTTTTGGCATCTATAGCAGAAAGGCTGAATGTATAGATACAAATTTTAAATTTTAAAATTTCATTTATGGCAGTTTCTATTTGTCAAAATACGTGATTATTGGCGAAATTACCCCGTCTTACCCTATACTGTATACTGTACATACAGTATTAAAATGTACGATACAGAAGACATAATATAATGACACTAAAGTTTATAAATTTAACTCTACTAATTTGTTATGGGTAATTTTGTTTATTAACATTGCATACTAATTGGACCAACATGTACAAGTTGGTTAATCTACCCAAAAGTTAAAACTGGCATGTAATTGAAGGCTCCTTGTGACCGGAATAGGAGTTACCAGTATGTGTGGACAAGGTAACCTGGAGGCATTACTACCATAGCCATCCTTCAGTAAGGGTTTCCCAGGAGGAAGCAAGGCATCGATCGGATAGGATGATGATGATGATGGTGGTGTGATGTGGAAAATGTATAATATTCAATAACTTACATGACAATAGAAATATTTTCTATCATTTAAATTATTATTACAGATAAAGCAGACTACAGTATTCTACATCTAAAAACTCATAAAATAAAACAAAATTTTGACCGATTCATCAATTTCCGGCGAATGTGAAATAAAAATGTAAGAGCAGTATCTTGACCTGGGATGCAGTAATATACAAAGCCAAGATACAGCTATCGAAAAATATCAAAATAATGTTCTTTGCCTGTAATAGTAAGATACAGGTACTAAACATCTATATTTTCTAGTTCCAAAATTAGCATTCACTATTTTCTTCAATTTTAACTATGTAATAATGAATGTAATACCTAAATAGTATCATAATTGTACTAAGTATAATGTACTGTGCTCAAAATTAATGAAAATTATACTAAGTGTGACCTATTACGGTATCTCGGACGTCACACTAATAAAATCTTGGGAATAAATATTTATAAATATTTAGAGTTCCAAGCGATCAATGTTTCCCCACTAGAGTCCTGGGTTAGATCATTGGTCTGATGCACTGTTGGGCTAGCTGGTCAAAGATACCTGTTTAGAATTTCCCTAACCTAGTCTAAAAACTTCCCTAACTTCATCCAAAATATCCATAACTTCTTCCAAAATATCCCTAACCTCCAACTTAGGTATATTTTGGGAGACCACATATCAAAGATAGCAGCTAATTTATAGGGATTTGTAGTGAATTACAGTCAAAGTACAGTACTAATAATACCATACACCATTTGAATATTTATAGTGAAAAACTGAAAAAAAAAATAAAACAGTAGGATATTACACCCGGTTTACAGTACAGTACAGATATAGTGCCAAGGCAGTGACAAATATCAAACTTTTCTTTACCTAATACAGTATATATATATATATTTTTTTTTAAATATTTTCAATATCTGATCCTAACGTATTAAAAAAGATTATTAAAATTTGCCATTCGATTGAGAGGGTTAATTATGAATCAAAGGTCAGCATTCTTATAGCAGTAAAAATAATATAATACAACAAATAAAGGAAAGCATAAATAATAAAGCCAAGGTCAATGTTCACACATAAAAACAAAAAACAAAAAAAGTAAAATACACTACATACAAGCTGGCCACCTCGCCTAGGCAGGATATGGCTGTGGTATGAAAAATAAAATAAAACGATAGGAAATGAATAGGTAAGAAAATCATAGTTGTGGTGGTTTCTCACAGCGTCGGTGCGGAGGATCTTGGACTTGAGCCACGAGAGGTAGTAGACCCGCACTCGGTTCTTCTTGCCGGAGATGGTGACCAAGATGTTCTGGTCCGAGAGAACCTCCATTTGTTGGAACCTTCGCCGGGAGATCAGCTGGTACACCTTGCCCACACCAGACCGGTCCAGTAGCATTAGGCCCGTCTCCGTACCAATCAACAAGTTCACCCCTGCAGTGGAAAGAGGTGGGAAAGGATGGTTAGAATTGGGGCCACCATTTCCTCGATGCACAACTGCATCGAGGAAATGGTGGCCCCAAAATCAACCCCCCCCAACACCTGATGGTTAGAATTGTTTGAGGCATTTAGAAAAAATAATTTGTGACATGGGTGGAGCAAATTGTTATATAATATTATATTCTAAGTAACCTGATAATACTGTACAGTACTACTGAGATGAAAATATATCTAGATACTGTATCATGAATGGTCAAGGTCAACTAAGGTACTCATTTATCTCACCTAAATGATCTCTTAAACTGAGCAAAAATAGTCGGTCTATAGCTAGAATAAAATAATAGTTATCATCAGACAGAAAAGGTTAAGACCCAAGTGGTACTAACCCCACAGTGAGGCACAGAGGATCTCAGAGTTGAATCTCTTCTTGTATTTGCGGATCTCCGGTGTGTCGTTGGTGTCGTGCGAGGTTGGTGCCACGTTGATGCTGATGTGCGACTCTCTGCGCGCTGGCTCTCCCGCCCCTCCTCCTCCGCCGCCACCGCCCCCTCCGGCGCCGGCACCGAAGCCAAACGTCATGAAGGAGCGCTGTTTGTTCTGTAGTTGGGGGTGCGAACCTTTACCCATCGCTTGCCGGTACTGCGTGGGCAACAAAACCACCGCGTCTTAGTCTTAAATTTTGATCCCCAGGGGTTTAACGACTTGATAAAAGTTTTATAGCATACAAAACCACCGCATTAGTCTTTAATTTTTATAATATTTACTAGTGTATTTAGGATCGCCAGGGATTTTATGATTTGACAAAGTTTAATAGCATACAAAACTAACGCATGTCTTGAATTTTGAAAAATGTTGCTGAAGTGTAATACAAATAAAAACAAAAACAAATCTACAAGGGTATTTATGCTTATTGACACAGTTTATGGTGATACGGTTAATAGTTGTTTAAAGTCTTGTATTATTTAAAATCTTCCGTTGAATTCAAGAATGACCATTGTCCATAAATTATAACTATGTATTTAACCATTAAAACCATATCTAAATATACGTTCTATTATTGGTAAAGGGCCAGTTTGCTTCTCCATTGGTAGCACTTATGGTATTATTGGAGGCAGATTGCCACCTTTTCTTCACTAAATATTACATAAACTTTTGACATGGTTTTATCCGCTAAATACAGTATTTCATTGTCATTTATGGATACTGGTCCCCTCTTGCACTCAGCTGGAGCATCGTACAATACAGTACTGTACAGTACTTCAAAATACTTATATTATTATTATTTTGTTTTTTAAAGGTCGTTGATTTATTACAATTTGCAGTAGTGGTTGTGAATTTTTACCCATCTCTTGCCAGTACCTCATACACATACTATCTGTTTAAGCAGATATTTTATAATAATTATAAGAAACATATAAACAGGTAAGTACTGCATAAACAGAAACATATAAGAAGGGAAATGGTGTGTTTTGCCAGAACTTCATAGATATAAACACAACCATGTTTGACAGGAATTTGACAATATTGTACGAGAATCATTGGGTAAATAAAATGAAAAATAATAATCTCAAAATAATCAAATAAACATTACTAAGAAAATTGATAAAACTGAATATTCCATTATATTCCACTTTCTCATTTTCCCTAGTAAGTTTTACTATATACTGTATGTACCACATAGGTACCGTACTTTTAAGAAGTCTTTAAAATATTCAAGAAATTAAAGAAGTTAATACTGGGTGAGGTCTGATCCTATCCAGAGTGAGGTTTGGCATCCTCTACCCAACCTTAGCTGTTTCTGTCGTGTCTCTTTTACTGTCCTACTTTTCCTTCTGGGGGCAGGAAGCTAGGAATCATCCTCCCCTTGTAAAATTCTCCTACTCATCGAGACAGAGAGAGGGGCGAGGGAATGCGAAAGTGGTCCTGGACCCTGAGAATTAGAACCTTTGAATGTTGCTTCTGTTCGGCCTTAGTCTCGAGTCGGCCACCCCCAGCAATGGGGTATTTGCCTGAGTAAATACATACATACATATATACAAAACTGGAAGGATAAAATGTGATTTTACTGTTACTATAAAACCATCAGAAAAGTTAAAAACATTAAATTATAATAGCAAAGTTAGAACCAGCATATAATAAAGTTTATAATCATTATTATAAAGGATGCACACTACTGCAAGAAAGTTGGTTTTAGTTTGTCATGCTCACTATAGGAAACTAGAAGAAATATATTTTGCACAATAATAACCAGTGACTAAAAGCCACTCAGATCCATCAACTTTCCTTGGCTATCAAATAAGGCTTAAAGCAATAACTGCCTTAATAAATAACAGTTAGTGGTTCACCTTCACACATTTAAAGAATCAAATACTGAATCATAATGATTATACTTCCTGTCAGTGGTTTGATATATTTGCATTTAACTTTAACACTTTATATTAAACATGATTCTTTTAAATGTGGGCATCTGGCAATAGATAGACAGATTTTCAGATATACTAAAGAGTCATTTCTTTCAGAGAAGTGTTACGAAAAAAACATTAATAGTTGAAAAAGTAAGTAAAAATATTCAAGACTACAAGTACGGTAAACTACGAGACAACATGCAAAATTCAAGTTCCCAAAAAAGTTGAGATAAGATGAAAATATTGCCTGGCTATATAAAGCTACACTACGTATTAAAATGTAAAACTTGCAAACCAAACAAACCAAAACTGGGACAAGGACAATATAAAGTCAAATTAAATTATCAAAATCGCTATGTGGAAACAACGCTTACTAAAATTAAAATTATTAAATAAAAGAACACAATCCACCACATAGGGTGTACATTACTACATGAGCAAGTTAATCTGTTTCCCAAGCAAACTAATCGCACATATAACAACGCACTATCGTCACGTTAAAGGAATTAGTCAAGTTTGGGACAAGTTATTAGACACTACTGTAAAGTCAAGTAAACCAAATAAATAATTATGCCACATAAATCAACCTCCATGTAAAACAACTAATACTGTACTAGTGACTGAATAAGTAAATTAGAGTATCAGCATAGCATGGTTAGTTATAAAAAGAAAAAACAGTAAATCAGATAGATAGCTATAGTAAATTAGAGTATCATAATATCAAGGTCAATAAACACTTTGGTTAGTTATAAAGAGAAAACAAAAACAGTAAACCAGATATTATAGCTATTTATATTTAATACCAATGATACAGACACCTAAAGTCAAAATACATTCCATAAGGTCTTACAATAGGGATATTCACAATGTTTGAAACATGTGATTGATGGCTAGAAAAGGGCTATCTATGGTGATCATTCCAAAATATTGTTAGGTCTACCTATAGTATTATTCTTGAATGGCCTCAATGAGCAATGCCTTTTGTCTCCCTCACTTAGAAAACAATCAATATATATATATATATATATATATATATTAATTAAAATGTAAAACTTGCAAACTAAACAAACCAAAATTGGGACAAGGACAATATAAAGTCAAATTAAATTATCAAAATCGCTATGTGGAAACAACGCTTACTAAAATGAAAATTATTAAATAAAAGAACACAATCCACCACATAGGGTGTACATTACTACATGAGCAAGTTAATCTGTTTCCCAAGCAAACTAATCGCACATATAACAACGCACTATCGTCACGTTAAAGGAAGTAGTCAAGTTTGGGAATGAGCACCTGTGTATTATTTCAAGCCATTAATCACATACTTTAGATATCTACAATATTATGGGTGACCTTTTTAGAATATTAAAAAGTTTTAGATATGGAGTGTAAACTTTTGAAGGTAACTGTCTAAGAAACCTGTACAGTCAGGGCCAAAGGTCATCTGCACAGGTATTGTATTTTCACTGCTATATTAACTATACTATTTACAATTTTACCATAGCTGCTAAACCATGTTTAGATGCAGAAATTATCTTCCAAAATTTGTTTGATAGATCTGTACCGAGCCAGATTCGAACCTGCGTCCCCACACATACGAGGCGTACACTACACCAAGAAAGGTACAGTACCCCATTTGGCATGATAGCTCAAGTGAATTTCAGCATCATCATCTCCATTTCAGCTGTTATTATAGTTTTGCTGACATTACATTTACGGTAAAGTCTTAACAACTCAAACTTAATATTCTCCTTTGATATAGCAGTAAATATCTTCCACAAAACACTATACAAAAATCTAAAGTTTTGTTTAGGTGTGTTAAGGAAAAGTACAATTAGAAGGTGTAGATCATTTCAGGACTTTTCATTCAAATTGGAGAAATGGATAAACTAAAGTGAACTATGGCAGGTACGGTATCATCACAAACATCTTTGGGATCAATATCATGATGTTAGGATTAAATATTAGGACTGCTTAGCTTGTTCAAACTCAATTTAGATAATAATCAAAATAAGCAAGTAGAAAGTACACCATGATCATGGAAATATATAAGCTTGATTACAAGCAGAAATAATGAATAAACAATAAAGGAAATATGAATATTTATCTTTATTCCCCAGTATTTGTGATCTCACCCTATGTACTAATAATTTGAATGAGCTATGAAGGACAGAACGCAACTATTGTACATGACAACAATACAGGAATTTGATGCCATGACAACTTAGTGTAGGAGGGAAATACAGTATTGGTGTGATTGTTCTTAAAAATTCACAGATTTTTCCCTAATTGAGCATAATACACCAGAATCAGATGCTATGTAACAAAACAATCAGCTTAACAAGCAAAGGATGAAGGATTATCAAGATGCAACCAAGCCAGCTACAAGTGGATGTCAAGATAGCAAGGTAGAATTAATCTAGGATATGTATAGTTGACTCTCACAATGTTTTTCTACTATCTTTAAATCAGTTGATAAAAGATAAAATTGTGAACTTGGGCAGTTAATGTAAATTGTCAAAATATTTGTCTATTTGGACTTGGTAGTGGCAATTCAAATCTTATTACCCTGGTATACTGTCACACAGGGTTTACCTACCATCTACAATATTGATATATTGGGAATTGAGCCCAAGGCCAAGATATACTTATCAATACAAACTACGATATTGACGGAAAAAGGTTGGAAATATGGAACAATTAACACTTTAGGGGATAATTCTTCCATAAGTGTGGTCAATCTTGTTAGTACCGGTATTTAAGATTGTATTGGTTAGTAAATTCAGGTCCTGGTCCATGCATCCTTGACACAAAACCATATCCACCAACTAACAAACTTACTGTAGATATATTCATTGCCAGGAATGTTATACAAATTATTATTCACAATAATAAATCTTACTCAACATGTAGCTATATAAATCATATTCTACATCTGGCAAACATTATCACACCCCTTTTTGAGTCAACTGTACAAGTCACTGAAAAATCCCAAAGCATAAGCTGCCGCCACATTCAGAAAGAAACACAAACCATGCACTCAAAACCTTCACAAAACACAGCAGTCTTCAGATTTACACACCCAAAGTCAACACAAAAACAGTACAATAGAAGCATAACCAAAGTAAATTGTAAAACTTGTAACATTTTATTTTATTAGCGACAATTTTTGCCTAAAATTGAGGTTAAAGTAGTGTCACACTTCTGCTAGTTATGGTACAATCAACTTCACGTAAGTTATATTTCTGGTTGGAGATCACAATGATGAGATTTACTAAAATATATCATTAAACCCACTTGTCTACTATTGTATTTTATGTTCATATAATGTTTCCATTAAATTTCTTAATCTTTAGTTTGTGTGTCTATGAATTATCCAATTATATTAAAGTATAATTTTGTGAGAAATTCTTAAGCTGAATTAAATATAATACAATCCAATATAACAAGGTTTCATTAGAGAAAATATGAACTTGGCAATGATCTGCCAAAATCAGGTAGCAAACCTACTCCTCATCTACAGTACAAGTACTGCATTACAAATACCATGGAGTAATTGCTCTCATACACATTAAGAGTACTGTATACCCTAAATAAGGCCACAATTCTTGTAGTGAATGACAGCCAGTGGTTACATATTAACTCTAACCTCTTGATTGTAACAAACACCCACCATTCTCAGTTTTACTTTGTTTTCATGAGTTTAACCAGACCACTGAGTCACAATAAGACTCTCATAGGGCTGGCCTCTCGGGTTTTACTATCAAGAAAAAGATTGAAGAAGCACTTGACTAGTTAAGTTGACTGACAATTGCTTTTCAAAATGTGACACATTAAGAAATTTAGACAGTTCAAGAGGAAGAGATCCTGATTAAAGCTACACAAATTACAAATAGAATAGTAATGAAAAACTTATAGAACAACAAAGAGAAGAGCAACATATAGAGCAACATCCACTTACTTGTTAAGAGTTGCGTGTGTGATGAGTGGCGGTGTTAGTGGCGGCATGGATCCCCCACTCTCTCACAGGTTAGTGGCATGCAACACAGACTTTGTGTCACCACTACTTCACACATTATCTTACACTACGCTACACTCAAATAACTACCTTTACCTTTTTGTGGTGTACACGCAAACAAAAATGGTACACTTCTCTTGGTAATATACTGAGCCCAAATCAATGGGTATGTCAGTGAAGCAGGTTCATATGGTTCAGACTGCCAATATGAACCTGCTTTGCTGACATATTATACATTGATTTGGGTTTTCCTCAGGGCCAAGAAAGGGGTGCCGATTTTGTCTGTGAGTGTATAGTATGAAACAACGGACAATACATAGACTTTAAAACATAGTGATTCATAAGTACGGATTCAGTCTTATGTCCTAACGGTGGCATTCCCGGCAGCCAATAAGATACAAGACTTAAACTAACTTCTTATGAATTACTCAGTTTTTAAAGTGCAAGGCATTGGAAAAACACTGAAACCCCATCCTCAAATCCAGTATTAATCTAATGCTATCGTTCGCTGATACAAACTGTAACTACCCAGGGGTAAAGATAGTTTTTGATCAAATGTACTTATGTCTATCTTACATACTGTGCATTATCTTACTTTACATTGCCAGGACTTAATTTACATACCATAATATCTTACACTACGGTCATTTATGATGCAATACTACTACCACTGCTCCTGTCTTACCATGAGAGAACCTTCATAGATGTTACCCTGCGTGTTAATAATAATCTTAGGGCTTTCATTAAGAGTCAGTTCTTCCAGAAGAATTCACTAGTACTTGAAACTCTTTACCACTTATTATTCCAGATGGGACATCACAAATATCCACTAACTCCAGGTATCTATTACTGCTAGTTGAACACAGGTATGCCCATCCGCCTCTTATTGCCCGAGAATCAAAGTTGGGTCCTCTCAGTTGTGAGGTAAGCACACTACCAATGTGCCACAGGATAACCTAAGAGCTGTGCACTCTTGGTTGTAGCTCTTAATCTGCACTCATCCCTTATATACTGTATTATTATAAACTATATTTTCTTTCAATAACTTGATCTTACACTGTCCGTGCTATACTATGGCTCGATCTCATACGTTTACACCCATACATCAAAATTATTCCACCAATTACTTAATTACTATCATTCTTATTACCAACAATACTCACCAACTTGGCCCTCTATTAAGATCCTAATACCTGTTGGAGTTGCAGGAATTCTATGCTAGATACTCCCATGTCCCATATTTCTAATGACTCTGTGCTGGATATATACCTGACAGTGCTTGAACCTAGTGTGCATAGATAAGACATTTTCACCATAAGCCAATATAGGGTTTACCATATCACTAAAAGTCTTATTCTTGAATGTGGGAATGGTACCGTCTGTGAAGTAAATGTCCAGACATCCGATATTATTTTGCAAGTTTTATATTATAATCCCATTCAAACTGTCTCCTTGGTTATATGAACTTTATCTTAGAAAGACCGAGGTGTTTCACACATACAAACAGGATCCCTTCCCTGATTAATTTAAGAAAAAGGGGTATTAATGTAGTTACGAAAAATAGCATCTATTAGCTCAAAAAATGTGGGAACCTACCACATGATTAAATTGAGAAATGTGTTGCAACATATTTAGGTAATTTGAGTTGTGTTAGCTTGTATAAAACACCTTTTTAAAGACAATACTACAAATTTGACATCTATTGGTTAACTCACCTCAACTTGAATTATAAAGTATAGCAAATAAAGTGGTTTACAATGAAATATATTAATAATCTTGATATCCAAACTTGGCTTTTCGTGTTCAGGTCTATCAACCAGTTTGTGCTTGATGCATAAATATTGATCCTAAAGTGCATGTTAACCTAACTTTGTGCTCCTCTAGTACTGCACAATGCTTCAATATTTGGTACACAAAAAATAGTAGTATCTTTAGTTTGTATACAGTAGTAGGATTTATAGTTTGTACACTGCATATGGTATAATTTTTACATACCTTCCAGTAGCTTGTATGTACACTGCATTACCATCCACCTAACTATATTTACACAATATTTAAATTACTCCTACGTACTGTATATGGAATCAATGCCATTTGACTAGATACAGATTTTGGTTAAACAGTATTTAATTTCTTGATTGCATATAATTTTGTTAAACAAAAGTTTGCTCTCTCTCTCTCTCTCTCTCTCTCCTCACTAATTAATATATCTCATTCCTTTCTTCCTAGTCAATTCATATTTTTCCTAAAATTAATTTTCAAAACAATTGCTTATTTTTATAATTTCAACTTTAAACTTTTAAATGTAGATTGTCTCCAGTTGAGGATAAATATTATCTTAAACAAATCATAATCATACTTAAATCAAGTGTTATGGTGTACAGTATGTTTATTGTGTTTGAAGTACTGTAGCTTGAAATGCTTTGTGACATGACTTGCACTGTTAGAAATATGCTCGTTTACTGAAAAGCTACTTTTTTTGTTTTTAATAAGTATTATTGCCATAATATTGTGATGCATCCTGTAAAGATAAAATTTGCTCTCCATTTTTCAGCAATACATTCACTCTTCGCCCTTAAGGGGGGATGGGCCGGTTTTCTGAACCACTTGCCCCATTAGTTTACATTAATTAGTCAATTTTAAGACCTTTCACCCCATTTCTTAGTCAATAATTAGACCTTTCGTGCTATTTAGGTGTCAATATTTTCCCTGGCGAACGATAGTGAGCCTGTAACGTTGGAGGAACCGGCTTCGGCCGGGAAATTTTTCTACCGAATAATGTACAAATTAATCTAGCAGGGGGATCTAATGGATGTTTTTTTAAATTTGATGGAGGTCTAGGGAGGAAACTAGAAAAATAATGAATACATGCAACAATCGCCCAAAAAGTGAACCATCCCCCCTTAATCTAGTCACACCTTGTTTTGTGATCATTTTGTTTTCTGTCAGAATATAATGCTCGCACTCAAACAGTATAATTCATGATAACATATCAATCAAGTCATTATACAAAACAGCTCAATCACAAGCCAAAATCGCAGGCAACGGAACTCAGTATTAATTGGGCAAGCCACTGAAATAAGGACAATGCAATCATATATGTGTGTGTGTGTGTGTGTGTCAATGTCTGTATGCTTGTATGTCTGAATATCCTCATCTGCATGCATGAAATTTTTTATTTGAATGTTATTTTCTTTCTTAAATAAAATTGTGTGTGTACCCCCACTTTACCTAAATATATGTGTGTGCGCGTGCGTGTGTGTACTGTTATCGCGATGAGGGTCAAACTTAATAAAAAATATATCAAATTCAAACTAAAAAACACTTCACAAAATGCAGACAAAAAATAAACATAATAAAAATAAATGCAAAAAACAAATGTAAATAAAGTAAAAAAACATAAGAGAAAACATGCAACATAAGGATAATAGGGGATATAAATAATAATAAATATATAATATAAATTAAGCCTTTGGTTTAATTTATATTATTTATTACATACAAAATAATATAAAAATGCTAAACAAAATAGTGAACTTGATATATGGGAAAACAAATTAAAAATCACTGACATTTAGGGTATACCGTAACTAAACCAAAATAAAATCACCGATATTTAACCCTTTCAATCAGATGACACTGATTTGGGTTTCATTTTAGCTACCTTCAGACAATTTACTCAACTTGGGAGCAGGGTATCTATTGAAAACTAGTCCAAATTCCCACCCACACCACCACCCCTACTCTTTTTTTTTTTTTTTTTTTTTTTTTTTTCATTATGAATAGGCCTATATACACAAAGTTTAACTTTTGAAAGTGATGAAATAGCTTCCACAATATAAATTGATGTAAACATTCGTCTTCCTTCTGATATTCATTCCAGTCTTAACACTAAATAGTCCCCATTTGACATTGCCTCGGAGTAACTTTTCAGAGTGAAATGCAGATTCGAGAATAATCTCTTAATCTCAAAGGTTATTCCTAAGCTGAATAAAGATATCTGAAGTAGCTAGAATAACACACATAAAGCCAACTGATTGAAAGGCTTAAAGGCATCATTAAACCAAAATACAAAATAACCAAACTGACCTCTTCGCTAGTTGACTTGTCCAGTCGCGAAGCATTATTGGGTGTGTTCAATGCCTGCAAGTGTGGGCGGAAAATAGGTCACAGAGAGGAAAATAGGTCATAGGTGGAGAGGAGAGGAGGGGAGGAGAGAAAAATAAAACATTAATTTTTGTTTTCCTTGTAACTGTAATAGGCCTTGCAGCAAACCCAGAAGATTCCCCATTTCTGGTGAGGAGCCAGATTGCCTCTAAACGGCTCAATGCCCGTCACCTTCAAGAACTAAGTACAGTATTCCCCATCCATGGCAGGGTTAATATGTCCTTAAGGCGCATTTACACAAGGAATTTTACTAAAATTTGTACCAGAGTAGAAGACTTTTGGGATAGAGCTAGGTTACTATACAGACTCTTAGTAGACAGAGGTTTTGTTGCAAGTAAATTGTTGCATAAATTTAATCTTTTTAAGTTCAATTATTGTGACTTAAAATTTGATATCAATAATTTTAATCAAGCATTATTAACTTGAAGTTTCTATTATAACCTCTGCTTACTTTTTGTCTGTATGTATTAATATTTAATGTTTTCTATTGTTATTATTCTTCATAATTAATTGTTCTTGTTAAAAGAGTACTCTTTTGTTTAAATTTATTGTGCCTTCTTCATATTTTTAAATATTGTTATTTATTATACTGTATCTATTCATTGTCGATAGGATCAAATGCTTGCTTTTGCGATTTCCATAGTTTATTTGTACAATAAATGTAGGTTATTAGTAGGGTAGTAATTGTTAGGGGTCACTTGAAGCATGCTATGCTTACAGGTACCTACCCGATAGCACTATCGTTAGCGAGTGATTATGTTTTTTGTACTTTTGTTGATATCTTGTCAAATTGCAAATTTAGCTTAATATAAAATTTGATATAAATTGTAGTTTCTTTATTCATACAGAATTTAGTAAAATTTACCAGAACGTCCCGGACTTCCCAAATTGACTAATTCCTTGAACATGACGAGGTGCATTGTTATATGTGCGATCAGTTTACTTGGGAAACAAATTGACTTGCTCATGTAGTTGTGTACACCCTATGTGGTGGATTGTGTTCTTTTATTTCAAAATGTTATTTTATTAAGCGTTGTTTCCACAAAGCGATTTTGATCAGTTCTTTTGCATTTATCTTGTGTCGTCCCAGTTTTAGTTTGTTTATTTTGCAAGTTTTACATTATAAATGTAAGTAGAAACCAGCTATCATACTAACTTTTCACTAATGCCGTATAAATGGTTTCCATAACTGCAAGTATCGCAAGTCGAGAGTTTCTCATAACAAGTTACTCATGACTAACTAAGCTATTTACATGATACTAGTGAAAAATAAATTGCTAGATTGCCTCTTACTCGCAGCTAGTAATATGTCATGTAAATGGATAGCCCTCTTACGTTCTTGTGGGGATCAGACCCACAGCAATTAAGTGACTACGCTAAACCACTCCAGCACGGACACATACATAGCACAATCATAAAAAAACTATACAAATAAAAGTGAAGAGATTCTATTAGTAATGAAGTTCAAGAAAACATATACAGTAGTTATATAGTGAAGCCAAAGTAGTGCTCTAGACAAGCATGAAGTATGTGTGGAAAATGTCAAAAGTAGAAAGGTGTAGAATGACACAGTAATATCAAATCTACTGTTAACAGACAACTAATTTAACAAAATATAACATATATGTGAGGATAATTTGGGTTTACAATGTTTATTGTTATTGTTGTTTATGAACAGCAACTAAGTATGGTCTATATAACACCCTTCTAGAAAATACAGGTAAAATAATCACACACACACAAACTGAAAGACTATGTTCTAGACATGTATAGCTCAGTTTCTTTTTCCCTGTCAGTGCTTACATACGCAATGAAAAATACAGTACTGTAATAATATAAAGCGAGTGGAAGGAAAAGATAGTGTAGCCATACTGCATTATATTATAAAATTCCCCTTAATGTCTCCAATAACCTGCTACCACATAATATAGTGCAAAGCTTTATAAGGTCAGGATCAAGAGTCTTCTAAGAACTTCAAAATTATAATTTTAGTTTCCTCAATAACTGTAGTATGGTAAGAAGTAAATCTTATCACACCTCAACAAATCTTAGCAATAAAATAATTGTTGTATATTTAGACATGACTCAGTCTTATATATAAATTAAGTGTACAAGGACAATTGGCCCTGCCTGTAAAGTAGTGGACATATTGTATATCTAAGCGTGTCTCTAAACCATTAACTACTTTACATAATGGATGACAATAATGTCAAATACTCTACTGCAGTACAATATTCTGGTATATACACATCAAGACTCAAAGGTATCACTTGTCCCTTCAAGCACCAATGTCAAATATAAATGATACCAATAATGTTGACCCACTATATGAGTGTGAAGTGTAGCAAGGGCAAGGAACCAAGTAACCCACCTGAGGGAGAAGGTCCGGCAGTACTGATGATGTACGGGAGCCAGGGGTGGTGATACCGGATGATGGGTCACGGGAACGCTCCTGATAACATATGTTGGTTAGTACACATACACCTACACTAATGTACACAGAATTGTCTATACATAACTTACAGTACCTGTACAGTACATATGTTAGCTTGGCACAAACTTGAACTTGTAACTCCAAAGAACCCTTTATGGAAACTCTCGACATCTGATAAGCTGGCCACAGCCAGTAGGTGGACCCCAAGTTATCTCCTTGGAGGTCAGGTTCAAAACTCAAGACTGGTCCAGGTTCAGCTTTTGGGCTGCACCCTTTAACATGGGAGTAGAGAGTGGCGAGAAACTATGTCAAGAAATTGTCCCTCTTGAGTTGCACCACAGGCAGGTGTTCCTTTTCACACCCAACACAATGACAAAACAAGTTAAGAAAAGCAGGAGATGCTCAACCCCCCAAAACACTAGCCCATCAATAATAATTGAAGTAACATTTATATTGTTAAAATTACAGCCTGCTTCCCAATCACGTTAGTGGGTTGGTACGGTACTAACTCAATATACAGTTGGTCCTCCATTAACGCGGCCAATGTGTTCTGGTTACCGCCCGTGTTAGCAAAATCTGCGTTACCGAACCCATATGTTTACATGTTAAAGGTACCTTGGTGTTCTGGGGATTTCCACAAAGTCCACTTTTTCTCCATAGAAGCCTATGTTATAATCATTAAATCAATTATAAAGGTTATTTGACATGTGCAATGAGTTGATTTGCCCATTGCAACAACTCTTACCTCTGAATAAATATTTCGTTTAGGCTAGGCAAATGAGAGAGTGTCACAGCAGTAGCCGACATTTTTCGATCGAAGCTCTGAAATCCCTCCATCATATTTCTCACCTCACACAATAACTACACATTGTAGGGTGTTCTAGTCTTCACCCAACGCACAACAACGATCATATCTACCTCTGGTATGCATAAACACTTGGTTAGGCCATTTATTTGCAGAGATATGAGCATCGGTAAATTACGAAAATCGTAGCTTCGGAATTCCCACCTAACTCGCCGTCTTATTATTTCTCACCTCACACAATAACTACACAATGTAGGGTGTTCTAGTCTTCACCCAACGCACAACAACGATCATATCTACCTCTGGTAGGCATAAACACTTGGTTAGGCCATTTATTTGCAGAGATATGAGCATCGGTAAATTACGAAAGTCGTAAGTAAAGATTCGGCGACCGAGATAGCATAGCCATGTTGTCCACACAATGACAACACACACACTCACTCGACAGCCAAACAATAACACAAGTGTGTTTCGGTAATTATTCTCACCTCACACATTAACTACACAATGTGGAGTGTGCTAGTATTCACCCAATGCACGGGAACGATCATATCTACCTCCGGTATGCATAAAAACTTGGTTAGGCCATATATTTGAAGAGATATGAGCTACGAAAGTCGGGAGTAAAGGTTCGGAGCCCAGCTGGACCCCGCGCCAGTCTAAGTATTGACCGCGTTTGTAACATTTTGGATATTTGAGGTGTACCGCGTGCCACCAAATCCGCGTTTCTAAAACTCGCGTTACCGGAGGACCAACTGTATTGGTAAAAACAGAGGAACATGGGTAGCTTCTTAATGCAATGCATTTATGATAATCATTATTACAAAATATATCAGACCCCCAAATCCTTTTGGGACGCAAACATGAAATTAATAATACTCTGCTGTATTAGTAATATGGATGCTGTTAAACAAAGGTACACTAAAACCTAAATGAATAGCACACCTCTCAAATAATACTGTACTGTATCTGTAAAGGAAATACACCCAGAGTTCTGCTAATGTTAAGTCACATAACACTTAATATGATCTCTCACTCAACAAACACACACAGACTCTCACTCACACAAACGCATCACCAATAATTTACAAACGCTGATACTGTACATGCATAGAAAATTGTTAGAAATGTACAAATCACTTGGCCAGGTCACTACACAAGAGATCCTTCAGTAAATGGACAATGGCCTCCCTAATGATCCAATAACACTTTGTTCAATAAATAAATCACTGTTGATATTGGTTTATAATTACTTAATGTGGGTAGTTGTCATGTGTCCGTTTATCATCAAGGTGTCAATGTAAATGAACTAACACGTGACAACAACACATTTAGTCTTTAGAAGCAATTAGTAAAACAATTATTCATTGGACAAAATGTTCTATCAGACAATTTTGGAGGTCTGTACTGAATATACAAACTAGAAATGCTTTGTATTGAATATATTTAGCTGGGCAGACTTGTGGTGGTAAAGCTTCGCTGCATGTTTGCCTGCTGAGACCGGAACCTCTCTGGGAGGTTTGAGACCTGGGAATCTTGCTGGGGACCCCAAATGGTCCTGGGTCTCTGGGTCTTCTCCTGGGTGACCTAGATGTGTGTGAATTTGTGTTTTGTTTTGTCACTGTTGTGTTGTGTTGTCCCTGTCTGGAGTTGGCCATCCCCAGCTATGGGGTATGTGCCTGAGTATATACTGTAGATAGATAAATAGCATAGTGATTTAACATTTATATAATTTGTTTAGTTATTATCCAAAATCTTATCAAATATAGCTTTTAAATGACTATCTTTCTTGTAACCTTTTATATCCTGTGGTGTGGTATCAGGACTTCAACTATACTGTACCTACACAGTAACCAAAGGATCTCCATGTTACATCATGCATATGGCCAGACTTATGGACGACCACAAACTATTCACATATTTCTTGCTGTTAGTCTGGAGTTAATGGTAGTCAATAATATTACATGGGTTAGACAACAACTTGGTGAGAGGCATTCCTGTTAGTATTGGACTGTACACATTCACATTCTTCAAATTATGTACACTATCCTAAAAGTACTTGCACTCAACACGTTTTACAAATCAGCATTTGTATACCAGTCAGTAAGTACAACCTTATATACTGTACTTGCAACATGCCCTCTTCTGAAAACATGAGTAATCATTCTAATGAGTATAAGGCATACAACAATTTTTTAAGTAGACAATCTCTACAGTATAATTGTAATAATTAGTCTCTAAATATATTAGTATTCATTCTGTAAAGTATTCAATATTCCTTGAGGTACTAATTGTAAACAGATTAATCCAACTTTCTTTTAGTTAGCTATGCTTTTTATACTTTTCCCTGGGAAACTCCACACTTTTATTAATTTTGCAGACGACTGTCAAACATTAGAGGGTTAAATGAGGTAGTCACTATCAATACACAATTTAGTAAGTCAAATTTTTCAATCATTGTTTGTCCAACATGAAAAGAGGGCAGAGTTGAAGTGTGGAGGTTGTGGTCCAGATTTTGGTTGACGTGCAGTTGTTGACGGAGATGGATGAATACCTGGGTTAGTTAGTGTGTTAGTAATAGTAGGCAGGCAGTTCAGGCTAAGGTCTGGGTGTAACAAGTAGTGATGGTGTGTGATTGGTGTGCAGTGAAATGGTCTAATGTAGATCTGGGTGTAACAAATTGTGATGGTGTGTGGTGAAGTGGTTGCAAGAAGGTCTATGTTGTATGGAGGGATAAGTTGTGATGTGGTGTTAGGTATAATAGTGAATGGTGATATAATGGACTTTGTGGCATGTGTAGTAACTTATAGGAGACAAAAGAGCTCCAAGCTTTGGCTGTACTGTACTTTCAAGACATTTTCTGTCTTGTAAGTATTAACAGAAGTATGAAAGTCTTGCTCATCTTTTTATTGTTATATACTATATTATGTGGGTTATAGTAGAGTGAGCTGTGATATTATGTAGATGCATGTGATAACATGCATTACACGAATTGTACTATGATGTGTTGTAGTATATGTGATTTCGATAGTACGGTATATAGCATTGTGTGATAGGGGTGTAATATACTGTGTTGTGGAATAGTGAGGTGTGATGCACTGTGTTGTGGTAGTGTGGTGTATGGTGCAGCTGACCTGTGTGGGTGTTGGTGGTGGTGTAAGTCGCCACTGCCTCAGATCAGAGCGCAGCTGAGCGCGCCGTAGATCCAGATCCGTGTTCTGTCGTCGGTGGTGGTGGAGGTGGTGGGGGTGTTGGAGAGGGTGGTTGGAGGAGGAGGGGTTGTGTAGATCAGCATCCAATGAACCCTGTCTCCTGAGCTGGCCCTCACCTGCCGCTCCCGCTAGACCCAGAAAGTCGGTGAGGACTGGGTCACCAACTGTGGGTCTGTTGAGATCACCCCTTGAGAGACGCGAGACTGGTAGGCCCTGGTCAGTGTGTTGCCGGCGTAACTGAGCTATACGAGGGTCGGAGTCCTTCCTGCGGTGTCCTCTAAATCCACCATCGCTACCTCCCTCGCTTTTCTTTCCCTCACTCCCACGATCATTCTCAATTTGTCCGTTGGTTTGATCCCGGCTGGAGCGACGTGGAGCAGGGATCGGGGTGGCAGATGGCGTGGCAGATGGGGTGGCAGATGATGATAGTTCCTGAGATGATCCTGCCGTCCCGCCATTCTGTGATTCGTTACTCTCGCTGTCTCTCCTGACACTAGCATCTCCTCTTTCGCTGTCTCTTCTTCCACTCATATCTCTTTTGCTATTAGTTTCACTGTCTTTTCTTCCCTCATCTCCTCTTTTACTATTACTCTCACAGTCTCTTTTTCCACCATCCCCTCTTTTACCGTTACTCTCACTGTCTCTCCTTCCACCGTCTCCTCGCTTTCCATTACCTGCAGCCTCTCCTCTTCCACCACCACCTCCACCCCCACTACTCTCCACACTCCCTCGCCTCATCTCACTGCAGGACTGACGCTGAAATAGGTACACCACAGTTCCAGCGTGCCCTGACACTTTAGGCTCGCCGCCGAAAAGCACTACATTAACAGACCCCTTGTACACCTTAAGACTATTGTGGCCAGCCACACAGAGTTTGGCAAGATATTTTTACTTAAAAGTGCCCAAACTGTCACATATAAAAGGTACAGTACTCCCTCGGCAGTGCTACTTGAAGGATTGCTGTACATTGATGATAGCATTACTGAACCTGTGTGTACTCCATTATAGTTTTCTAGAAGGCAATCATTACTCTGAAGGATAGAACTGAGAATTCAAGAGTTATCAGGAGAAAGTTTTAACGTGTATGCCTGGACTTACTTGGAGTTTGGAATCTCATTGTGCTGAAAACAAATGATTCCATGTGGTTGTCCACAACTTTGTTCTAGAGTATACAGTTGACTTAAGTAAGACATGTCACAGCTGTCAGTATGTGTAGCTTGTTCAGCACTAATATTATCTGACAAGTGGTGATAAAGAGTGTACAGTACAAGTAAATATACAAAAAAGTAATATATTTGAGAGACTAAGGATGATTAATGAAATAGATTGTTAAATGACAATTTCAAATTTAAAAGTATTTGTCACTGTGACATCACTTATTCGGCCAATTGTACAGTCAATCCATAAAGAACACTGAGAAAACATTTGGTCAGCTTGCAAGGTTTGTTATATAAAAAACAAAAAAAGTTTGGAGTCAATTATTTAGCTTTACTGACACCAAGCCAAGGAGTGATTTGTATTATAGAGTTTACCTTCTTGTACATGGATGATATATTGGACAGACCTCATAGCCTGGTTTATATTACTGGATAGGATGGTACTACTAATGGAAAGTTGGCTGGTACTTTCTGGATTGACTGAACAAATATTTAGCTACAGAAAAATGCTTACTAAAAGCACCAGTTGTTCAGTAAAGTTCCTTTATGAATCATCACACTAAACTTTTGTTACAGGCTTAACAACTATATGTATCAGGATGCAAAATAGGCATGTACCAAAATATAATTAGTACGGTCACTTACATACATTAACTGTAGAACATTAAATACATTATAAAGTGTTGCTGAAGTACTAAGTAATTTCTGTAGCGTGTAAAAAGCGTAGTGTGACGGTATATGCTGCTAAAGAACCTTACACCATATTCTAGCCACTGTAAAAAGCGTGAGTTCATTTATACTACAGTATACCTCCACCAAGTTATATTAATAGACTGTAGAAGTTTTTAAAAGAACACATACTCCATGATTTTGCCCACAACACACACATTTACATCACACTTTGGCTCATATTCATAGACAAACTCCATCACTGTTGGTGTTACCATAGTTTTGTGTATTCCAAGACAGTCAATATGATACACTAGTAGTTGTAATATGCAATGAGAAGTACACAAACATTATTACAGTACAGTACTCTCATTTCAATTACAACAACTAGCACATAATATTCACTGGCTAGGAGCCTAGGAATAAGACCAAACTACAGTAATAACCACCAAAAATATCGGGGTTTGTCTACAAATGCAAGCCTGTACACCACACTTGATACATATATCTTACAATGGAGAAAGTCGATTCAATCCCAGCTTCACATATACAGCACTGAATTATTAATGTTGTACACTCAAACCTTATTTATCCCTCACACATCAACCAATGAAAACCATATCCCCTGAAATGCTTAAAATACAGTAGAACCCCGCGCTTTCGTTCTCCTTGCTACTGTAATGCCGGCGCTTCCGTAATCGATTTTGGTTCGTACTCAATTGTTTTTTAGTACGAAAGTGAATAAAATCCAGTTTTCCTGGTCATTCAGTGATCTGAATCACTAATTGTGCATTTAACGACTCCCTAACCTTTAATATACACACAAATCTACGATATAACATACAGCTGGCCAATAAAACCCATAATGTATCGTTAAATAGACAAAGAACTGGTGATTCAGACACTTACTCTGTTATATGCAGTATTCGAAAATGCATAATATATTGTAGGCTTGTGCATAAACCTTTATCTGTCTTGATAGCGTAATGCTTAGTGTGCGGAATTTCGGTGCGAGTATCCTAGATTAGAGTTCTTGGAGTACCACATGTATTCATTATTTTCATTGATTTTATTAGTTAGGTTTATTTGTAAATATGGTGAGTTGGTGAAAACAAAAATTAATTGTATGTCTTTCTTTCTTTCTTTGGGGGACTACAACCAGCTTGAATATAAATGTTTTCTTTGGCCTTTACTATTAGTAAAGTATTACAGTAGATAATTTCTTCATAAACATATTTATTCATATAATATAACATGATTAAGTTACATTTTTAACTGTAGATATTATTTCATAATAGAATGTCAGAGCAGATGACTCAGGTTTGATTGTATGCGTGTCATGATTCTTAAATTCTTATAGTATCATTAATTCGCAATTGCGAAAGACTTCAACCAGTTAACCTAATCTAACTTACTATACTCAATCAGTACTTCCTTAACCCCTTCCCTTTCGCACACTATACACCGAGGAAACATACCAATGTATCATACATAATCAACTCCTGTACAGAGATTTCAGAAGAAAAACTTTACATATCTCCACTCTGGAAGATAGTACCACTCATCCTAAATATGACACAAACAAACAATAAAATAATTGTAGTTACTAGTGGAAGAGATCAGTAAGAAAAAAGCAGATGTATGTGATATTTTTAAAGGAGAGTAATGTACTGTACACAAAGAGACGAGGACTCACCCTGCTACGCATAACCAGAGTTCCTCCGCTCGATTCATCATCATCTGGCGTAGGGGGCAGCGGGCGGTTGGGGGGAGGACCTGTGAGGGGAAGAGGGTGGTGTGGACCATGAAGTCATGTACAGTCAATATCAATACAGTAGTTGTGGAAAAAAAATTAATAAAAAATTGTGTAGAATAGCCTATTGATGGAGTCGACATTTCTATGACAAAAACAAAATAGTACTAGTTGTTGTTGTTGTTGTTCCCCAAGCTGCCTGGCCGAACAGCCCCAAGGCCCCGAGCAAGGCCAAGGCCATAACCGAGCGCCCCCACAGAACCCTCCCCGCCGACCACAATAAAGCCTGGGTGACCGAAGCCACTCCATGGCGGGGAGCTGAGGAAGGTGCGGAAATGCCCGGGAAACCAAAGCCCCACCCAGGGCCCTGTGTCCCTCAGCAATTATGAAGAGAAAGTTGAGGGGCAAGGGAAAAATGTGACGCTTTGGCTTCCAATCTTGGTAGATTGGGAGGTCAATCCACGTTAGAGACGCCGTCACTTGAGATCTAGAAAATATATAAGTAAAAGGAACAGTCAGAGTAAGCTATGGGTATGGCAGAGATTGCTCAATTCTCACTCTGATAGACCAGCCCATCACCAAAATAGTACTAGTAACAGGCTATTATCAATACCTGAGGACTTCCAAGGAAAACTTTACTACTTGGTGAACAGAGGCATTAGGTGTTGGAACACATGCCCTTCTGTCTTGTCTTACCCAGGAATCAATCCTGGGTCCTCTCGGTTGGGAGCCGAGCGCGCTACCAAAGCACTACAGGATTCAAGGACATATAAGAAACACTCAAGTTTCCTCTCAAATTTCAAATGGAAGTAATCCATACAACGCAAGAACAAGGCTTTGTATTGAAGCTATATTTTGGTGTGTACTAGAGTACAGTTAAGGACAAATGAACCTGGTACAACTTCTGTAGAAGACTGGCAGTATTTGACACCTTGGTCACCCAAAGGTGGCACTCTTAGTAGTGGATACAGAGGTGAATTCCCAACTGCAACACAGCCAGCACACCTCTAGGGTCCATCTGGTAGTGTTGGGAGCAACAACTGCTCCCAAATACAGGTTTGTATAACATTACTGATGTCCCATGTAAGCATAATGTGCTTGAGGTTTAGTGTAAAGAGATGGATTTGTTTCCGAGAACTAGCTGGGTTGCTCTGTGTTTGTGAATCTGCTACAAAATCTACTAAAAAAAATATTAATTAATATATAATATTACAAGCGAGAATGTTTAAGCCTTGTTCATCTAAAGGCAGCTCTCTTGTTGGTGTAGTAAGAAGAAAGACTCCCCAACTGTAACACTCCAGTTATGAAGGAACCCCTGGCTACAGCACCACCTTGTAACCTCTAGGTATCTTCAAGTCTAGTTAACAGTAGCCTTCTGTGAGGTTACTATTAGGTAGTATGTTATTATTTATTTATATTTTTAATACAGTAGTTTAACCAGACCACTGAGTTACATTAAAAGACTCTCATAGGGCTGGATGTCCTTACTTAACCAATATGGTTACCACCCAGCGATGTCAATCAATTACCAGTGTACAATATTGGAAACTACACTGGTTTACAAGGCAGCACTACATAAAGGTAACTGCTTCAGTAGTTACATATTTAGAAAAGCTGCTAATGTACAACAAATATTAACCAGGCATACACCAACAAAGTTGTGGCCAGTTAAAAATGTTGAGATAAGAATAATGTGTTGAACAACTCACCCTGGAGAGCAGTGTGAGGGAGGCCACCTTCGGGAGGCCTGAAAGTAGAATAGTCGAACCTGTACAGCCCCGGTGATGGTGGTAGTAGTGGCGGTGATGGTGGTGGTGGCGGTGATGGTGTGGTGGTTGGGGAGAGGGACGGGCAGTGGTGTTGTGGTGGAGTAGTGATTGTGGTGGTTATGTTGTGTGGTGAATTGGTACAGTATATTGACAATGTGGAGGTGGTGTAGTGATTTTGGTGTTTGTGTTGGATTTAGTAGTCATATGGTGATTGTGGTGATGATTTTGATGTGTTGGTGGTGTTAATTGTTTTGGTGTAGTGGTGATTATGTGAATGAGGTGTTGGTGGTGAAGTGGTGGTTGTGGTGGTGTAGGAACGAGGGAGGGGTAGAGGGGAGTGGGTAGCAGGGGGAGGGGAGGGAGGGAGATACGTTCTTGTTAGTGCGTTAGTGTTGTTACTGCTTATGGCGATTATTTACAAACTAAGGGACCATGCAAAGGGATCGTTCGGGCCTACAGGAAGGAGGGAAAGAAGGAAAGGAAGGAAGGCTTGGGTTGCAGTCAGGGTGGCAGAAGTTACAGGTTAGTGCGGGTTAGCATGACACCATGTTCATTTTGTGTTTGTGAAGTATTTTGAGGGAATAGAGGACCTTCAAACAGTGCTGATAAAATTGTGTTTGAGGAAATAAATAATAGCAGAGGTGCAATGCAACATAAGTGAGGTTGAATAAAAAAAAAATTAAAATACAACAGAACAGAATTTAAATACTGTCGGGTAAGAAGCAAGTAAAGGTGAACTGTAAGCCATGTCAGATTGGTGTTTTTAGTGGAAAAAACAAATATGGGGTATGTGCCTGAGTATATAGATAGATAACAGCAATACTGTATTAGAGTGAGAAAACAAATATATAAAAAGGACTAAAAACGGGAATGACATACAAAATTATGTGGTTCTATTTCTGATGCATAATTCTACGCAAAGTATAAAAAGATAAAGAAACAAATCTTAAACTCAAGAATGTTTACAGTAAGTAAATAAAAGGCAATAAAGCTTGAAAGTAAAGATTTCAAAGTTAATAAAGTTTATGAAGTCGGTAAATAAATAATAGATTGATAAATTTTGAAAGTTGGAATACATAGGACAGGATAAATAAAACGTGGTCCCGGGTTCAATTCCCAGTTGGTGCTTTGTGGATCGGACATACCATGACGAGGATAGAGGGGATAGGACCGGGTAAAGTATAGTATGATCATGCAGGTGTGACGTAGAGAGCCCGTAGCAAGAGAGTGTGTGACCAGCTTCTTCTTTGGAGGCCATATTGGTACCCTAATTATCAGGCAATGGGGCGTAGAATTTAGATTTAACCCCTTCTGTACCAGCGATGTCTTTTTAACTTTATTCTGGCTACTTTTAGACGATTTTATAAAGTTTTAAAAGGGGCCTCCATCAATTACCAGGCTTCGAACTATCTCACTTGGCCCTTTTTACAACCACAGATCTTTCTTAAACTGCACAAAATGTTTAAATATAGGCCTAGCTTGAATATAATGAAAAAGACGTCGCCGGTACAGAAGGGGTTATAGATAAGAAATTATATCCAGCAATTTATGAGTATTACTGAATGTTTTATATGGATATGGACATAATTTGAGACTTGGCAACAATATGGCGAAGGTAGGGCGATCTCTGTTACTATAAGCTCTCTAGTGTGAGGCAGAGATTATGAGAGTGAAGTACGCAGGTGTGAAGATCAGTACAACCAGTGTAGGGTTGAGTAGCTCATTCCTATGTGGTCAACCCAATATGTATGTCAAATTGATGATGATACTACCCACAGAAAATAATTAGTAGTTGCATTAATACATTTAATATTAAACTGCACACTATTTAAGGAACATTTTGATAATAAACTAGATAATCCAACTTACTGTAAATACTATATATGGGTAGTATTTATATTGATTTTTTGCATACTTAATGAATCACCGCATAGGAATTAGCCGCCTACCCTAATATCAACTGGTCAATAGTGAAATAGTCCCGGTGCATCAAAGTCTCTTGAGAAGTTACCATCAATGTCGTTCATAACTCTCTACTGTACACAATCTTATATCTATAATAGTAAGGTTTTCAATAGAGCATCTTCAATTAACAATGAAGTAAGAATATATACCAATTTAACCTTTAAATAAATGTGCCAATTGAAAATTAATGAGTATATGTTGATTATCATGAACTTTACTTATTCACAGGTTTATAACTCCTTTCAAAATATAATGAAACTATCCCTCAACTTTAATAGGTAACTCTGGTCTGGCAGTTTAATTAAAATTTCACTAGAATTGTGTTGCCAAAATTCATCGATCATCACTTTAATTTCCAATACCAATAAAGCAAAAGATACTTATAATTTTTCATCACTTTAAATTCAAATACCAACGCAAAAGATACTTGTAATTTATCATCACATTAAATTCCAATACCAATGCAAAAGATCCTTGTAATGCTGCTAGAAAAATTGTTGACCACTGAAAATGCACGATAAAAGTCTTATGTGATACATAGAGAATTTCCTTAATATTATGAACGAAGATGATAGAGGCTCTCTCGGGATTTTGATGCAGTGGGATTTTTTTTACCATTGATGTGTACAGAAGAACAGAAAATTTCACCACAACCTTAATCATAAATTAATAGTAAACTATAAAAATATATAGTTAAGAGTATAATTTATCACCTTGGTTGTACATGAAATTCACAATTCAACTATATATTAAAAGTGTGTCATTGAGAAAATACATATTAATCCAGTGATAAAAAAAAATATGAACAGGTGAAAATACATGAAATACAGTATGAAGTATATAGTGAAATACATAAATACAACTGAAACACAAATTATACCGCTATCCAAGAATTACAAATACTGTATCATAGAAGTATAGCACACAGCATGGTCACTCACATAAGGTTTACTCCACCAAAATAGAGAATTTGATATAGACCAATAACTTTAACAGCAAAATTTTAGAAATAACAATCAATTATACTGTACTGAAACTTATAGTATCTCGAAGAAGCAACCTTATGTGGGCGGCTACATTAACTCAAGTCTAAAATCTAAAATCATTAGTTCGCCGAAAACTTTGATGATAATTTGTGTAAAATATAGCCAGATATTAGCTTGACCTTTTATGATGTGAAACAAATAGTACTGTACTAGCTAATGGCTATTAGAAATACAAGAGAATTTTCGATACAAAATCACTGTAGTTTAAACTTACAGTATATGAGCAAGGTTGTCAGCAAATTCATGGATATATAAATTATATTATATGAATATTTCAATAATATTAATGTTTGTCATCATTATCACAATTTTGGAAGATATATCTTTACATTATTAAACTTGATACCACAATTTGTTGCCCCACTCACAGTGGCTTGGGAGGATCTGAGGCTAGTAGAGTACCATCATTCCTCATCCTGCCTTCATCTTCCTCATCACTAGAGTCTTCCTCAATGAGTGGCGGGGCGGGGGAGTCGTGTTTACCCACCACCACACCCGCCGCTCCATTCTGACGACTCTTATCCTGGTGGGACACACAGTTTATGGGGTTAGATCACTTAGCAGCCATTCTAACATATTATTTCTAGCTTGGGATATAAAGATTATTAGGCATTACATCAGAAGTTTGAAGACAAACCAAAGAAACTAAAGTGGGTTTGTTTTCAGCTGATGGTAAATTAAATCCCTTAAAATCTGATTTCTTGATTATTGATGGTAAATATGATACTGCTATGAATCCCTTTAAATCTGATATCTCGATTCTTGATGGAAAATATGATACTGCTATGTCTGTGTCATATTATTGCCAAGTTTTCATAATGAGCAACATATTTTGCTACAAAATCTTGGTACTAGCCAAGTAATCAGGATGGCAAGATATCAATTTACCATCAGCTGAAAAAAAAAACAATAGTCAGTCAATCAATCAATCTTTCATAAAATAGTTAATACTGCAAATCAGTTAGTCAGTCAATCATTCATCCTGCCTTTATCAATCTCAACACTAATCTTTTTCAGTAAGTGGTGGGTCAGGGGAGTCAGGTTTACCCACCACACCGTTCTGACGATTCTTATCCTATAACGATTTGTTTTTCTTTTCTTTTTTTAATACGGTACTTTAGTTTAACTAGACCACTGAGTCACATTAAGAGACTCTCATAGAGCTGACCTTAGCCTGAGCTAGGGATTCAGTGGGAAAAGATGCATTTCAGTGTGAGTTGGGGCCAATCAGATTTCATTGATAAGAGAGCACGATGAAAGGAAGCAGACGATGAGATAAATAGACAAGGTAGGAGAATCTGTGCCCTTCAGCAATTATGAAGGGATAGTTAAGGGGTAAAGGAAAAATGTGACACTTTGGCTCCCAGTCTGCCAACCTCGAGGTTGGCAGTATGGAGGTCAATCCACGGAAGAGACGCCGCCACCTGAGATCTAGAAAATATATAAGTAAAAGGAACAGTCAGAGTAAGCTATGGATATGGCAGAGAATGCTCACTCTGATAGACAACCAGCCTATCACCACATGACAATTTCACGTTTTGTATGGTCACCTGATAGCCACTCTGGATGGACCCCTACAGCATCCCTGTCAAGTCCCCTAACTTACAAATCCTTCCTCAGGAGTCAGGACTTCTTGGTCTACCAATCGTCATACTTTCCTCCACTTACTGTACTGAGTATAATCTAACACACTTCACCCAGTCATCCTCATTAATTCTCTCCACATGGCCAAACCACAGCACACTGCCAGTATGCATTACCTCACTGACACACTCAATAAACTGGTCAATAGTACAAAAGTAAATGTCTCCCATATCATACCAAGTGTCAAAGAGGTGGCTGAACTGGGTTGGCGATTATTCTACTTTTGTGACACCGCACTCACTTTCTCTCTCTACATACCCGAGCCTCTTGTTGCTGTTGTTGTTCCCGTCTCTCGCGCTCCCTCTCGGCACGATCGCGTTCCCTCTCCCTCTCTCGTTCCCTCTCCCTCTCGCGTTCCCGCTCCCTCTCGCGTTCCCGCTCCCTTTCGCGCTCCCGCTCCCTTTCGCGCTCCCTCTCCCTCTCCCTCTCCCTTTCTCTCTCCCGCTCTGCCCGTTCTCTCTCCTTCTCCTTTTCCTTCTCCTTCTCCTTTTCCTTCTCCTTCTCCTTCTCTCTCTCTCTCTCCCTCTCACGCTCCTGCCGCTCCCCTCGATCGTTGGCCACGGCACCCAACTCGTTGAGGTGCTGGGCCAACATGTCCAGATCCTGCAAATGTAAACAAAGTGGAAGGGAAACTATTAGCATAGATTATATTTTCATATTTAATAAGAGTGCAATTATCTTTCAAGTTAGTCCACTTAGTACAGCTATTGTTTTAGATCTTGAATTTAACTGAACATTTAAATTATATAAAAGATCATACTGATTAATTATTTAAGTATGATCAATGAATATTACTAAGTGGACAACTCTTGCACAATATAACCTACTTCATTGAATATTAATATAAAATCAAATACCAAAAAATACAAACTTGGGTTGAAGGTTATAAAAAACTAGGGTTAGTGAAAAAGGATTACATTTAAAAACACAAAAGCACCCTAGACCATATAGAGAGAAACACACTGAACAAAATCAAATGTACGCTGATAAATATATGAAATATATAATATATTTTGAAATACATTGTAAAAATATTTTGGACTAGGGAAAAAAGCTAGAAGTTCAAAAATTAGTGTTTCATGCTAGAAAATCTTGTTGAAAACTATAATTATGGTATGTATAGGAGAGTATGTTAGTACATTTTTAACTAAATGTTAATTTCAAAGCGGGTTAATGATGTTATAATATATGGAAAAATTAAAACTCTTCAGAGAGAGAGAGAGAGGGAAAGAAAATGAGGAGTAGGAAAGTAGGAAAAGAAAAGGGAGAGAATTATTGCATAAGGGAAAATAAACAGATTGAGAAATAAGGTAGAATGTAAAGAGAAATATATGACAAAGTGGTGCAAGAAGAAGGGTGCTTGGAGACTCAATTGCATTTTAAAAGAGTTAAGTTAAGTCCCTGTAACAAGGACACAACCTAGCTCTGTTTATCAAGGAAGTGTACGGCGTTAAAAACTGCATCATTGGGCAATCAAGAAGATTAAGTGAGTGAGGAAGAGTGTGCTGCTCCCATTACTTATAAATTATATGTGAGACATGGACAGCCTGTGATGAGGATCTAATCTGAGAGCTGTGGCATCTGCTGTACATTGGACTAAGCAATAGGAAAATTTATGCATCTTTTTCAATGGGTAAACAAAGTCTGGACATTAAATGTAGAGTGGTTGAGTGGCTCAAGAAAAATATTATGCAGAGGTATGGTCATGAGCAAGGATTGAATTTCAGAACATAATCGAAGAATGATATGTGTAAGTTATGTGAAGGAGACAACTGGTAGAAGATGCAATTTTTTCAATCACGCACTCCTGGCTCAAGAGCTGGGCTAGGGTGGGTGCTCTGATGTTTCAGGGAGTTCAGTGGACAGTTGCCACAGATTGCTAAAACTGATAAGATTTAGGCACAAAGGCCAAGCACTGGGATCATTCAGCGCTACCACAGATTGCTAGACCGCACCGTCCACCAACAGCACTATCGTCTCCCAATAATGCACACTGGCTGGCCTAAGCCTCGAACCGTCAACCTCTAGGTTTGCAGGCGAGTGCTGTGCCAACCGTACTACAGCCTGTGGCTGGTAATAAAATACCACCAAAACTATAAGAGATGAAAGTGGAATATTATTTTGAGATAGTGTTTATTCATCCACATAATGAAGAAGCATTGTAGCATGAACAAAAGGAACATGTCTACAGAAAGTAGCCTGGAGGTCTTTCTCCCACGGTTCTAGTAAGGCAATCCAGACGTAACAACAAGTGGACATTATGATAAAAAATATAATAAAATTGTATTAGAAGAAGATAAACGAAGAAAAAAAAACAATAATGAAACAGATAAAGGGTGAGATAAAAATGGGTGGACAGAAAACAATAGAAACAGAGGGAATTGTAAAGAAACAGGATAAGATAAAAGACTGACAGAAAGCAATAGAAAAGGAGAGAGAATTGCTAAGAAACATAGATAAAGAGCGAGAGACGAAGAATAAAAGGTGAACATATGAGTGCAGCGTAAAACTAACCTCTAGGCGGCGGGGGTGAGGCTGCCAAACAAGCAACACCAGGCAGCCAGGGGGGGGGGGGGGGGGAGAGAGAGAGGAAAGGGAGATGAGGGGGACGGTGAAGGATAGGGATGGTGAGGGACAAGAAGAGACGGGGTGGAAGGGAAGAGGAAAAAATGGGAAGAGGGGAGGAGTATGGGAGGAAGGGCAAAGAATGGAAGGGGCAGGAGGGGAAAGGATCAAGGGTGGAAGGGAAGGGAGGGGGTGAGATGGAAGGGAGAGAGGATGGGATGGAAGGGATCAAGAGTGGAAGGGAAGGGAGGGATATGGGGATGAGGATGGAAGGGATCAAGGAGGGGAAAGGGAAGGGAGGGGGGATGGGGGCAGGGAAGAATGTCAAACAAGCAGGTTAGTGGCACCATGCAACACTACAAACACTGGTTAATATCAAAACACACAACACAGGAACAACTGTCAAAGAGCGCCATCAGTTGACCAAGGGATACTCAAACATGACTTTTTTTTTCTTTTTTTTTCTATATTCCAACTTACTTCCTTGGACTTGGAGCTGCCTTGTCAACTGATATGGTACCAATGCCGATTAGTAAGTTTATAGCGATTTTGATTAGTTCTTTTGCCTTTATATTGAGTCGTACCTGTTTTGGTTTGTTAATTTTGCAAGTTTTACATTATTAATAGATATTAGAGCAGGTCAGGTATACTTTAAGAATTTCATATGACCCTGATAGCCTCTAGTGGCATTTTTCTGTTTGTGACTTATGCTATAATTATGTTAAAAATCAAAGGGTCATGAAAAAGTTATAAACAATAAAAAGGCGTTCATTGTGCCGACTCTTCTTACAGCTGAAAAGGGATCAAGTGAAAAATATTAAGTCTAGAATTACAATGTTTCATTATGTTGGTAATCATATCTTCAATGACAATAGTTCCTGTGTATTAATTATATAAAATAAAGACAAAAGAATAAAACTAGTAGTTCTGCTAGAACATTTAGACAGTTTAAAATTGAGAAAACAAGAAGTTATCATTCACAATGATATGGCAAAGAAAATAATAAACACTAAATGAAACAAATCATCCTATCTCACATTAAGTATTGAGAAAAATATATAAAAAAGTGCCCGAGTCCATCTTTTCCCTCATTCAATATTGACTATCTCAAGTTTATCGTACAGTATAGCAGTTTACCAGCTAATGTACTCGTGTAGGTATACTAAACTTTTTTTATATTACTATAATACCATAACCATTGCATATTAATAAGACATCAAAGGTTATGGGTGTTCTTTGTAAAGGAAAACTAGTGCAGAATACGGGCTCCTTGTGAAATAGAAAATGGACTTTACGGATGCTGATGATCAGCTCCTCTTTCAATTAAAAATAACTAAGGACATAATAATAATTAAAATATTAATCTGGTCTCTTATATAGTGCCTGTTCTCACTGAAGATTCACAAGCACTAGACATACTTATAGATCATATCAACATACTTATAGACCTTGCTTAGAGGAGATAGTAACCGCCACCTTACATCTCGGAAAAACATTCACCAACACGAATGAGAGGCAATCTCGTGTCTACTTCGTAGCAGGCGAGAACATTAACACTGAGCTAGCCACGCAGTTATATATTAATTGCAATAATATCTATATGATAATAATAACAAAAGATATAACTCTTGATGCTGTAGTCAATATACAGTAACTAAGTATCCATTAATCTGGCAAGGGGAGGGCAATTTAATAAATTGAGCCCACATTTGTTTTTTTCCATAATCTGGTTTTGTCTATTGTGCTGGTGAAAAGATATTACCTCCACAAATTTCATAATAGATTTTCATATAGAAAAGCATTTTCATGATTAGTTTAGTTTACAGTATATATTAAAGCCATTTTGTGATACTTGGAAGATGAACTATAATTTGATACTGTAGTCTGGAATGATTATTTATTGAAACACTGCCAAGAGAATAAGGTCTTTACCTACAAAAACTATAAAACAATTTGCTTCATAGTAGATAAACAAAGTATAGAATATGAAAATAAAACACATGGAAAACAAAAGGTAAGTAAACAGTAAACATAAGCAACACAAAAGTAAAAGGCACATAGGCGACTCTAAATAACTGCTGAAGACAAAATATAAAAAATGGCACACTAATGCTTCCTCCAGCCCACACACAGCCAAGCAAGCAGAAGTAGTCAAGGAGAAGTATGTGGGTAAGGAACCATGGCAGTAGTTTGTAGGGAGAATTCTGCCACTGTGAGTGTACTATAGTCTATTCGCTGTAAGTAGGTGAGAAATTATGAACTATATCCTCTGTAACTCACAAACGATTAGAGTAATCCAGCTAATATGTCTACCATTTGGGAAGAGTCAGTCAAGGAATATATGTGGAAATTTACAGCCAATTTGCTCTAGCCCTTTATGAGTTACAGAGGATAGAGGTCATGATTTATCGCCTACTTACAGCGAATAGACTATAGGTGCAGTGTTGCATACCTTAAAGTGGATTAAAAGTTCACCAGGGTTTCTTTTTTCACGCAACTTTTGATAGCTAACTTTTTTTCTAACTATTTTGCTAAAGTGTTGCTTCAACATACTGTAGCAATGTTGATTACTTCTTTTGCCTTTATGTTGTTTTGTCCCAGTTTTGGTTTGTATATTTTGCAAGTTTTACATTATTATATCTCACTTTTTTTCACTGGCATTAGAAACCAGACTAAAATAGATTACTATAACTGACATCCTCTCAGGGATCAAGGTGTGTGGCATTAGATAGATAGTTCATTATCTCAAATGCTTTGCTTCACCATGGGAAACTCTTGTTAAAGGATTGCCATTTGTTAGTAGCCTTTATGTATCTAATGTCAATGCCTAAATAGTTATTTCCACAATGATTTTGATAAGTTCTTTTGTCTTTATATTGTGTAATGTAAAACATATCTATTGTATACTGTGAGAGATATTTAGGATGTTTTCATTGCTTCAAATAAATGATGGTTTGTAATGCAATGTATACAGCAATAATGTAAGTAATTGGCATAATTCTCCCTATATGGTGGTGGGTCTTAAAATATTGGCATAGTGTTTATTCGTTCATTTAAACAAATATTGTTAGTATGTAGTTAAAAGTAAAATAGAGCCATATTGTTTTTACTTTGAATGGCAAGAATACCATATAGGCATATATAATACACAATAGCAAGTTATTAATACCAGAACATTAAAATGTTAATGGTTATCTTGCCAAAGAATTAGTTCTATTATTTTAGTTTTGCTGTTTTATAAATTCAAATAAAAATGATAAATTATGTGTAAAGAGCTAAAACTTGAAGTGAGATCTTGTATGTTCTGTAGTAATGACCTCGCAAAAAATAAGTGAGCAGACAGTGTTTCCATGGGAGTGTGAGAGACAGCGCAGGGTAGGAGAGAAGGTGGCAACGCTCATATAGTTTGGCCAAATATGGGTCCTCCAATAACTTCCAACTTAGCTGAGTAATCTAATATTGTCAACCCTCATTTCTTAGCTCTCAAAATGGGAAAGAGAGCCATGCATCACAAAAGGAAAATCTGATTAACATATGGGAAGATACTGGCTCTCAAAATGGGTAGATACCCATAAACCACAACAGGAGTGTGATTAATGTATGGAAAGATAAAATAGTTCATGGATTCCGTGGCTCAACAACCGGGAAGATGGAAAGATAGAATAAATAAGAGATTTACAGTACAGGTCTATGTACTTGGCATACAGATACCAAGTTATGGGAGGTAAGAGAAACTCATCCCCAGTCTGATATGATAGAGTATAGGAAAATAACTCGATGCTCAACTAATAAAATGAGAGATTGACAAGATCAGCTTCCTGGCTAACACTATGATAACAACATGGGAATATAAAGTGGAGGTCTCATATTTGGCGTTAGCATAGGGGTGTAGGGGTGAAATATAGGGGGTGCTGAGAGAGGAGCCACTTACAAACAGCACAGAGACATCACACTGTGGGCCAAAACACCACCATACGTCACTCACAACCTTCACTAGATTATTATCTAAAGTACAGCCATTCATGATAAGAAAAGTTGTTTAGTTGGCTGGCAGATGTCACTTGGCTAATATGGGTTTCACCTCACGATATCAATACAATATTATATTTATAAAACCAACCAACTGAAGCCAGATCATGAACGGCTCTAACATAAGCAACTTAAAGTCTCCACTGCAATAATGTCACACCTATCCTATGTATCCCCCCAAAAATCTAAAATAGTGATGCCTTACTTCTCCAAGTAGAGGATGGCCATGGCAAATTGCCTCAAAGTTACTTTGTCCATACAGGCACTTTGTGACCGTGCCACACTGATCTATTATGTAGAAATTTTCCTCTATTTTGCATACATACATACCTGTATACACTCTAAAGACTAAGTGATCCATAAAATATGTATGCTTTCAGTCTCACATCCTAATGGCAGCATTCCAAGCAGCTCTGTTCCACTTTTTCAGCAAAACCATTGGTGGTCCTCCACTACCAGCAGTTCCTCTCAATTATATTCCCAAGCATCTTTTCTCCATATATGACCATATTACCATAAAAGTATAATTCACTAAATGTTTACAACTTGATCTTCCATTCCTGATGTTACTAAAAAAAATAACCTGACTAGTGCTACTTGATGATGGCTCTGGTGAATTAGTAGACCGTACAGTATATGGTAGACTAGCCAACTCTTATGTGGTGTTCAAATTAGTACACAATATCAATATAAATACTCACATAAATGAACATGATTGGATAAATAAATTAATCTGATGTCAAAATGTACCATAAATATCGTACATACTGATATTAAATCTATCAATCAAGCTACACTAACTTTTTATGGGTAGAATTATTATCAAACTGTAACCTGATTATTATATATATATGTTTATACTAATTATAGCACCGCATACAAATAGGCTAGTCTATCATTGCTATTATATTGCAGTGGTGACTTTAATGTTGTTCACGTTTATATAATGCCCACTAAATACTAAATTCCTTCTCTTTAACAAATGGAGTAACTAACTATACAACTATTTTCAGTAAACCATTATTAATATATACAGTAAAGGTATGAATAAAGTGAATATATAATAAAGTGCATCAAGGGATCTCACAAAAGCTGTCTACTGGAATAATGTCTTTAAATTACTGCATCTCAAAAGGGATTATTTTCCTTCTCAATACTTGGTTAGTAAGTAGAGTAGATTAACCAGACCACTGAGCTCCATACGGAACTCTCATAGGTCTGGTCCCTTATCAATACTATTATGATAACTTATTTATAATTAAAATGAACTTTTAATTCTTTAATAGACTGTTTAAATAAAGATGTATAATCCAGTAGTATTAATCATAAACGTTAAATCACTATAAAATTGTACATCAATCTCCATTATATAAACGACACAAAACTACCAGTAAGCGATTATAAATATGGATATATATTCTACACACTAGCCAAAAAGTAATATGAGTAAGTGGTACATTAATTAATATATCGCACAATAATTATGTTTGCACTACCACCAGTTAAACGTACGGTACTATACAAATGGAAAAAACACTCAAGACTCTACATAAGGAATATATGAAGTTTTAACTCTTGTATAAATGTTAAAAACCTACACCTAATTATTCTACGACTGGTTATAAATGTAGAAAAACAATCAAACCCAAGGTACTTTGGAACCTGAATATCTGTACACCAAAAGCTTATGTTAGGGGATAAGCATACACACAAACTGCCTTAGCCGACTGTAAAATAATGGCTGTATGGCAGTAAGCGACCACTGGAGAAAAGCTTAAGGGGGACCACCTCGTTTTTTTCCCTCTCTCTTTGGATTGTATCCATTAGGCCCCATTCAGCCTACTGTTTTAAGACGTTTATCCCCATCCTAGGTGTCGATTTTTTCCTGGTGAGCGATAGCGAGCCAGCATATTTTGTACAATGTTTTTGACAGCAGGCTAAATTTGTACATTTTTCGATAAAAAAATATCTCCGGCGAAGCCGGATTTCTCCATACATTGATGGCTCGCTATCGCTCGCCAGGAAGAAGTCGACACCTGGAAAGGGATAAAAGTCTTAAACGAATAGGCTGAATGGGGCTGAATGGATGCAAGCCAGAAAAAGAGAGAAGAGGAGAGAAAAAAAAGCAGGTGACCCCCCTTAACACATAGGTTTTGTAACTTCAAGTAATGCATGAAATTAATACCAGAAGAAAATATTAGTAAAATGAACTAGATTTGCGACCATATCACAGGCTATTTCTTCACATAACTGGAGCTTAAAAAAATATAGTCCTGTAATAAATACATAAACATATATTTTGTGAACCATTTAAATTTTACTGATTATTTAAATGAATGTTGCATTAATGGTTGCCCTGCATAGTACTGTACAGTATGATAGTATAAATGACAGTTTATGTACAGTTGCCCTCATAAGTTCTGTTCCTCATCGTGATCTTATGTATTAAAGTAAAATTAGTATGAATGAATTGCGAGTGGTTGTTTTTCAATTATAGTTGACTAATCAGATGAGTCAACCACTGCATAAGAAATTACAATCGTAATTCAATCATGCGCGTTATATTTATATGTAGATCACAGAAAGGAAAAGAACTTATAAGGGCAACTGTACATCATTAAAATTAACCATACAGCTAACTTGCACGATGGCGTAAAGGTACTTTTTTTTTTAATGTACAATCGCGCTAATAAGTGATGTCTCGGCACCAAGTATGTTTCGATCAATAATTGATATCAGCAATATCTAAGCTTCATTTTTTTATATCGAGTGAAATATACAAACATGTTCCTACACTTAATCACCCTATTCAACATCTGACAGACATTACTAGAGCACAGAGCAAGCCAAACGTAATGGCAGCTGGGACATGACTTATTAGCGCAACCGTACATCCTTACTGAATGTCCATGTATAGTTGATCAGCTTTCAAAATTCAAATTACAGTAAATTGAAAAAGTTTATGCAGTACAATACATAACAAAATGAGTTGAACAATATTACATTTAGATCAGCTCCCGTATGTAAGAAATAAAGTCTGTTGATATGGTCGTGTGAGAGTGGAGTATAAGTAATCAACCCAGAGAGAATCCTACAAGCGCCTCCACAAACACCTACCTCGGGTTTCCTGGCCTGTGCTTGTGACTGTGACTGCTTCGAGGCGTGGGAGTTTCTCTGGTCCCTCTGGTCCCGGTGTTCTCTGTTAATATATATCATAGGTTACCTCCAAAATCAGGTAAGAAGTTTCCTTGTTTGTTACTTGTACATATAAAATACCTATTGACCTCATAGGAAAACCTAGTAAATTAGCAGTCATAAGATCAGATAAGACTTCTTTTGTTTGTTTATTTTGCAAGTTTTACATTATAATTATTTATATATATACAGAAGTATAATATCACAAAAGACTTTATATTTATTACCTAGTTCTGCTTTTACAAAAGAATAAAGGAAGAAAAAACTTATTCAATGTAAACAAATATTCATGCAATTAATGGCATTTTCTATCCTAGAGAAATATGTAACAATTTGATAGCTTAGGTTAGATTTGGTTAAAAGTAAGGTGGGTGACTTTAAATGTTATTTCTGTTTGGGCTCAGTCTCGAGTTGGCCAACCCCAGCTATGGGGTATGTGCCAGAGTATATACATACATATATACAATGTGGGTGACTTACTTTATAGCCACAAGCAACACTTTGTGCCAACCTGACAGTTTCCAAATGTCAGCCATGACCAATGGGTGGACTTGGAGGCATCTCAGTACCCAGCTATATGAAGGTGTGATTGAATGCATCTCTGTCCAAGAACTGGAGCTCAGCCTTTTGACTGTATCTCATGATGAAAGGTGGGGAAAAGTAGAGAGCTTTATTAGGAGATTGTTTTTTTTTAGTTTCCATCAACAGATTTCCGGCACCACAGGCAGAGGCTTCTCAGCACCAAACAGAGGTGAGAAACTTGAGATAGAGAGAGCAAGTTATGGGAGGCAGGTGACACTCAATAACAGAACAAATTTGTTTAGAATAGTTGAACTGGGTGACCTCCAATGTTTCTACTTAAACCCCACAACCCACCTGTGTTCTCTGAGTTCCCTGATGTCCCTGTGGTCCCTGGGGTGGTGCTGGGGCGGGGTAGCTGGCTTGTGGTGCTCTGGGGGTGGTCGCAACTGTGGAGGCGGGGGCAGGGGGCGCTGGGGAGGAGGGGGACATAACCTTACATTAAAACACTCACTCTGAAAACCACCGACACTCTCTGCTAACCCTTCATTCTGAGGACTTACTATAATCTAAGTAGTATCACATTAATGTACTAGTCCACGTTCTTCAATCAGACGACTTATTTATGCTAGTAACTACTGCTCTGTCTCGAGTCGGCCACCCCCATATAAAATAAAAAAGGAAAACTGGGGAAGGTGCCAGAGTATATACATACATACATACATACATACATACATACATACATACATACAGACAACTACTGCCAAACAAATTTACTCAGTTTATCTGGGATATTCTAGACATTTGAAGTATATTCAGTATTGGAATCAGTTGAGAAGCAGTTCAATGTTTTGCACGGGCATGCCTTGGCCACATGATGGCTGCTCTCCATGTTACACAGCTATTTCACCTTCGTTGGCCTTCTCCCCTATCCGCCGGTACCTGACAGCAATGAATTTATTTCATGAAATCTGATTGACGTCTTTCATATACAGTATCACCTTTCTTTACGTACCAATTCTCTCCACGATCTCCTAGCAATTTCGTCACAGTTTACCTCCTTCCCTATTCACCAGTTCTTAAAAGCGTTTGATTTAATTCCGTAATATTTCCCTTCACCAGCCTTATGAGGGCTCCGGCCCAGTAGGCTGACAAATTACATCTTTCTCTCTCTCTCCATGCTACACAGTCCCCTACAAGGTCCCTTTCAGTCCCCTAACCCGCAGATCCTTTCTAAGAACTTACTTTATGCCATCTTCTGATTTACACATGTACTAGTCTGTGGTAAACACTGCAATCAGATGACAAGTAAGTTAATACTACCCGATTAGCACATTTACTGTTCTGTCTTAACCCTTTTATCATATTCTATTTTAACTATAGCTTGACAAATTGACTGAGCTTACACATAAAATTATATTTATTATTTTGCTAAATCTTCAAAGCATTTTTTCCATATAGTGATTTTGATAAGTTCCTTTGTCTTTTTATTTTGCGGTTCCTGTTTAGGCTTGTTTGTTTTGCAAGTTTTACATTTTAATTATACTGTATACCTGTATAGTAGAGCTATACTAGACTATACATTATACTGTATACCTGTATAGTAGAGCTATACTAGACTATACATTATACTGTATACCTGTATAGTAGAGCTATAACTAGACTATACATTATACTGTATACCTGTATAGTAGAGCTATACTAGACTATACATTATACTGTATACCTGTATAGTAGAGCTATACTAGACTATACATTATACTGTATACCTGTATAGTAGAGCTATACTAGACTATACATTATACTGTATACCTGTATAGTAGAGCTATACTAGACTATACATTATACTGTATACCTGTATAGTAGAGCTATACTAGACTATACATTTTACTGTATACCTGTATAGTAGAGCTATACTAGACTATACATTTAACTGAATTCCATATAAATTATTACCAATGGAAAGGGAGGGAGTGGATATTGCAAGCTAAATAAACTGCTTATTATTCACTAATAAACAATATAAAACTTCTCATCTGATAAAAATATTGACACTTATGATGTAAAAAATTACCCAATCTTCAACTAGAAAATATAAAGATAATCCAGTAATCCATAAAAAATATAAATAAGTATAAAGTATAATATGAGAGAAATGGTAATGTACCTGTGGGTCCTGTTGAGACAATAGTCGTGAAGGTAGTGCCGGCCTGGAGGGTGGTCCAGGCTCGGGGATTTCCTCTTGGTTGTCCTTTTTGTTACCATTCCTTTGGTGCTCCTGTAAATAGTAAAACAAATTATGACCAGATCATGAACATCTTTGGAAATATGGACATTGTTTTGCTTTTCAGGTACTTTTGATAAAGCTTGTGTTACTGTAAATACTGAAATTTATTTCATTCAGAGTTGTATAGAATGTACAATAGCTACACAAGCTATCTTGGACACCTGATGGTTGAATTTCATACTGCACAATCTTCATTCATTTATGCTTTTGGTTCCAAAAGTTTCATAAAGCAGTCAGTCAGAAATAGTTTTGGGTCTGCCAGGACAAATACAGTAGTTGTTTTGCCAGCTTCCTCAGGGATTATTCTGGGGTTCAGGGCCCTCATTACCTGATAGAAGTGACAATCTGAAAAATCACCTGCCCTATTCCCTCTAGCAAGCCACATACCAAGATTGGCTAACATCAGGGCCCCAACCACTATCACAGCACAGCCACCATCAAATGTTTACAACAAGTTTTAAGTGGGTTCATGTTCTTGTTGACACCAACCAAAGATAAACTACAACTGTCAAACTCTCTCTAACCTGTATCATCATAAAGTTGCGCCTAAGAGTGTCGCCAGCTGGAGCCTGTATAATGGAGGAAGGTTCTCCCGGTTGTATTGTTTCTTCCTCCTCATTGTCAGACCCACTGTAGCTGAAAGTCTCCTGGCGGTCCGCTGTAAAGTAAAAAGAAATTATATATAAATCCTGTAAAAAACAAACAACACTGCTGTATTTAATTTTCTTTTTAATGCCTGTCCAATATAACATAAGTCCTATTCAGAACTTTATAAAGTAGTGAGCACTAAAAGTTAAGGACCCATTTGTGTCAGTATCGAACCACAAACGAGACAATACAATAATTTATTATGGTGGTTTATGTGGTTTTGTGTTTTATATTTCATACTATTGTTTTGCTAACTCTTCGATGCATTATTTCCACATTGTAAATGATAAGTTCTTTTGTCTTTTTAATGTGCAGCTCCTGTATTGGTTTCTTTGTTTTGCATATTTTACATTTAAATTAATATCCTAGCTACCACAAACTTGGCTTTTAAAAAGTCCAAAGCTTTGAATGGGTGCAACCATATTAATGCTAAGAACTGTACACCATAATACTCTACGCTAACATTAAGGGGACATGGGCCGGTTTTCTGGACCACTTTCTCCCTCATGTTTAGCCCCATTAGTTTTCATATGTTAAGATGTTTGCCCCATTAGTTAGTCGATTTTAAGACCTTTCGCCCCATTTCGTTGTCAATATTTAGACCTTTCGCGCTATTTAGGTGTCGATTTTTACCCTGGCGAACGATAGTGAGCCTGTAATGTTGGAACAATCGGCCAGGACATTTTTCTACCGAAAAATGTACAAATTAATCTAGAAGAGGGATCTAATGGATGTTTTTTTAAATTTGATGGAGGTCTAGGGAGGAAACTAGAAAAATAATGAATACATGCAAAACTCTCCCAAAAAGTGAAACAGTTTATAACACAAAAATGGTCCTGCGACTCACCCTTCGCCTTGTGTTTCTTGCAGCGGTCTATGTGATCCTTGAGTTGTATGCGGACCTGCCTCTCTGTCGGCTGGTCTCGTATGAACGGGTGTTTTAACAGCTGGTCTGTGTACGTCCGCTGTCACAAAAACAAATTGAATAAGCATTACACAGTAGCTACAATGGAATATCCAATAATCAGAATGTTTAGCCTTTATATTTTCACTTCATTCTGTCCGACAACTACTTTAATCAGCTTTGGAAGGCTCTATAGGAATGAAAGGAATAATGTCTATCTCAATTAACCCACCAACTTTCAAGTATCCTTCCTAAATTTAACAAAATTGTCTACCAAGAGAATAAAATTAATGAAACCATCTATGGAATACTGAAAGGTTGAAGACCAGTGTGCTTTTGAAACATTATTTTGGATATATTACTCTATCAGAATATGTATGCTTAAGACTCTTAGAGGATGTAGTCCCTATGCTACGAAACATGAATGGTCATGATTAACAGCTGATTCAACTGGTAGTAGAAAACCAATACAACACAGTACTAATTCCAACCACAGATTGGCACCAAGACAGATTTATTATGCTGTAACTAGTCTCTCATCATCAGACTCAACACTATTAAGATGTAGATGAAATAATACTAATAACAAGACAATATATAACCCACCTGATGATAGTCCTTAACTAGTACGCTGTCTATAAATGAGTGGAACTTCTTGGTCCACTTCTTGCCGTTCTTGAAGCGAGGTGGAGGGTTGCGGGGGATGAGGAACAGTGCTCTCATGGGATGCATATCACACAGTGGGGGCTGGGACTCTGCCATCTCTAGTGCTGTGATACCTGCAACAGGAAATACATATGGAATAAGTACTTATTTCCAATTTTTTGTTTAGCTTCAATGCCTACATCAGCCTGTACGCTAGTGTTACTTGAGGAACCACTATACAACCAAGATAGCCTGTTGAACCTCTTCACACTTCCCAAGGGGGCAGAGTCACTGCTCTGAAAGACAGTCAACAAGCTAAAGGTGTGGAGTTGCCATGAGGCAGGAGTTGGTGTGAGGTGTGGAGTTGCCATGAGGCAGGAGTTGATGTGTTTAACAGGTAGTAAAATAAGTCCTTACATACACCAAGTGATAGAAGGTTGGTGGGCCACACCAGCCTGGGATAGGCCTATATTGTTACCCATCCTAGCATGTCGGACATTTGCCAGGGGTAAGGTACTAGATATTCTTGATGCGTGCTAGTTTATGTATAGCTGCACTAATTTATAGCAAAAAAATACATTAAAGTGAATGGATGCACATGCCATCAACAAATTTTAAAAATTAAACTAAACAAAATCCTGCTATACTCTGTACCTAAACTCCACAAGTCGCTACGGTTGTCGTAAGTGGCTTCAGGGTTCTCGTCACAGGCTATGACCTCCGGGGCCATCCAGTACGGGGTGCCGATGAAGGTGTTACGTCGACCTATCGTCCGGTCCAACTGTGCGCTCACACCAAAGTCAACTGTTGGAGAAAACAAAATTAGTAGGAGAACAAAAACTAATATAGTAAATATCAACGGACACCAATCACACAGAAAAAGGGATAATTTTACAATGAAACAAATGCAATGTGTGACTGACCTAACCAGTACCGTACTTAAAAAAATACAGTATACTGTATATTATTCTATTGTACTGACCTAGCTTAACCTCGGCATTGTCAGTGAGGAGTACATTCTGCCCCTTGATGTCTCTGTGGATGACCTTGCTGGCGTGGAGGTGTGACAGGCCTCGCAGGATCTCTCGGGAAATGAACGCGATCCATTCCTCCTTCAGGCTTTGGCCCTTTGTGGCTGCAATATGAAGGGATAGGTTAGTGTAGGTAGGTTACATTATCATAATTTAAATGCCACTGTTATCTATTTAACCCTTTGAATTGGAATACCATTTCTCTTCTTTCCTAATGATACTGCCAGATGATTTTACTTATCTTAGGAAGGACCTCAAAGAAATAACAGGGTTACTATCTCAAATACCTGTAATCAGGTAACTCTGACAGGTCCTTTTAAGTTGAATAATATGCCTAAAAAAAAAACATTTCTAAACAAAATGTGCTCTCATTGAAAAGGCTAACAACCTTATCATAATCAATGCAAATGTTACCAGCAACTCCATCATCACCAGTATTATCACAATCATTATAGTGTTATACACTGATCCAACTAGGTAGTCCATAAATCATAAACCCTAACCTCTATAAGGTTTGACGGTGGTAAGGTTTAAGAATACAGGATAAAGACTCACATTTGACAAGATCTGTGACGGAGCCGGCACCACAATACTCCATGACCAGCCACAGTTGGTCATCCTTTCCCGGAGGAGACTTCTTGATGAACGCTCCATAGTACGTCGCTATGTTACGATGGTGGGAGAACTGCAACAATATTACTATATTAGCACATATAATAACATAACATAGTACAGTACACTCACAACCTATAATAACAACTGTATAACCTCATCAAAATTTGTATCAAAACCAAAATGAGGTATTACTGTACAATGCTATCAAATTATACCTAATGCTTCAGAATTTGGCTATAAAGGTTCAAAGACTCAAAAAAGTATACTGTATAGCTATTATGGTTTGTGGCTGTACAGTACATGGCAATGTTGATGGTGGTGGGTAAACTGCAAGGATGCCACCATAATAATATGTAATATATAACATGATTGAAAATACTGTACTGATAACATGAGATGATACAATAATACTCACAAATATTGTACAGTACATTAAAGAACAAACTTTCAAGCAATGAACAATAATGGAAGATTATCATAAAATTGAAACAATATTGAAGTAAAATGTATGGTTTAACTCACCTTTTTTAAGACATTAATTTCCAGTTTGATTTCCTCCTCTTCATCCTGCAAAATAAGATTAAAATTATTAGCTCATGTACAGTAGTACGGCAAAAAAAAAATTATGTTATCCTGACTTAGTTTACCTAAGGAAATAGAGAAATGTTTATGTATTTATATGTGTAGTATGCAAGGGTGAACTCATGTTGAAACACCTCCCAAAAGCAGTCAACTTTGGCAGGGTATTGCTGGAGTGTTACTTAGTACACTGTAGATATTATTTCTGCCGATCGATGGTGGGGCTGAACCTGCCACTACAGTATTGCTATACAGTATTTAGATTTGGTTGGGGAATCTTCAGAGAACTGCTACTTATTATAACCATGAACAGACTTCAACTTCATTTGAAGGGAAAGATGTATGCTTCGTATATTAGAAGCAACATTATTTATGCTTGAGAAGTGTGGAGCCAAACAGCTGAATAAATCCAATCAGTATTAGCCAAATGCTAAATTTGGTCCGTGGCCTTTTTGGTCCATAGTTCCATGGCTGATTGATCTGTGGCCAATTATGGGCACAGTCAAGCACTCTTATTAATCTGATGGGTATTGACCGAGTAACACTTATGGTTTCTAGCCGCTTTGGTCACCAGTAGTTTTGTTTGCAGACATTTTTATATGTAGCTGTTGTTTTTATCTACAGCAATATTTATCTGCAGCTGGTTTGGTCTGTAACTGTTTAGGTATGCAGCTGTTTTGGTCCGCAACTGTTTAGGTATGTAGCTGTTTTGGTCCGCAACTGTTTTGGTCCGCAACTGTTTTGGTCTGCAGCTGTTTTGGTCCGCAGCTGTTTAATGTGCTTCTAACGCGTGAAGTGTTCACCTTTCCCTTCAAGGGGAGAGGGAGTCTTCTCATGGTAAGAAGTGGCAACAGTTCTCTGAACTTTCCTCAGCCACATTTTATGCTGGCGATAATACCTTTTGATGTGTTCGCCACTCTTCTAGCGGCACCAAGGAGCGCGACGCCCCTCGTTATGGGTGGTGATTTGGTGCAGTAGACTGTTTGAAGCGACAGCTCGCTCCCTTGCGAGGATGGGCTCGTCTGGCACTTTTTGCAGTTCGACATCTAGGGCTCTCTTGAAGTTGTCTAACGAGATGTCCCTCATGTCTCTTACTCGCCGTGGGAGTTTGTTGAAGAGAATGGCGACCTCAGCCCCACCACCGGCAGAGATGGCATCTCCCAAGTAGCAAAACTTGTCCACCATATCCAGTGCATCATTGCCAAAGTTAACACTCTTGAGCCTGTCATTGAACAAAAGCTCACCTTTGCATACTATGCATACAATTTCTCAACTTCGGACTTCTTCCTTGATAGAGGTCCCATTATCTAGTGCAACGCTTCTTCCGGTGGTGTACTCAGCAGCGGCCGACGCTTACATTTTCTTCAAGATCCGGGCTCCAGGATATGATCTGGATAGCCTCTTAACCCTCTCCGACATATGACGCAATTTTGAGCCTATTAGGGATACTTTAAAGCCTTTATTACCATCAGGGGTATTTACAAACCTTTAGTTTAGTTACTTCAACCTCTGCAGTTGTCTTTGAGTTAGCTGTGGGCAGAAAACTAATTTTGGAGAGGTAATTATAAGAGTGAGAGAACTTTATTTCTTATTGCTAATCTGGCAACCTCTGCGTCATATGAGTCTGAAGGGGTTAAATTGAAAGACTTCTTGGCGCATATCAAATCCGCCCACCTAATTTCGAGAATATCTCCGGATCGTCTCCTAAATTGAATCACTTATTTCCTTGGCACATATCCTATCTGCCCACCAAATTTCGTGAAAATCTCCAGATCACCACTTAAATGTAATCACTTCTTCCTTGGCGCATATCCTATCTGCCCACCAAATTTCGCTAAAATAGATTCATAACTTTATGAGATACCTCGTTTACAGACATACAGAGGCAAAAACATAACCTCAGTTCAAATTCGTTGGCGGAGGTAAAAATGTACGGTACATACCGGTACCTGGTCTTACCTACATAACCAAGCACTGAAACTTAATGTCCATGTAAATTGTGAATTAAATATGGTTATGTGAACGTAATATGTAGTCAAAATCAAAAGTTCACGAACAACTAGTAATTAACAATTATGCAAATTAAAAGTAAGAACGTCGGCGAACTATTGATTTTGACTGTGCAGTTGATCACATGAGTTCTTTCCCACTCCGTATATAGGTTTCAAGGGAAAATGTGAACATATTAATTTGGAATGTAGAGTGTGGTACTTCATCAATCTTATCCAATAATCTGTATTAACTTATTACCCCACACTCGGAAGTCAATCATATGTTTATTTTCCTACATCAATTCAATGAGAGGAAATAACTCATGTGTGCGATTGTGCAGTTGCCCAAATGCATTCATACCCAATCCGTTATAAATGTTCATGTATTGGTATGGATACCTTTGGATGTGTTCGCCGCTCCTCTAGCGGCACCAAGGAGCGCGACGCCCCTCGTTTGGAAGTAATAATAGTACGGTATTATACGACTTACAATAAGAATTTGTTATGAAACCGTTAATGGATAATATTACTTTACTACCGGTACTGTATACACCAATCATACTCCTAATTTAATTATACTATATATTTTATCTTTCTATATGTATAATGACGGAGTGGATATAAATTCCCGTGGCTACTTGCAGATAAACAAACAAGTAATGGTATACAGTATAGGTGGTTATGCCTAAATATATATCAAAGCCCATTGATGGATTACAAATGTCCGTTACTAACCTCTGTAACGTCCATAACCTTGATGGCTGCCAGCTGTCCCGTCTTGGTGTGACGACCCTGTAACACAACAGACAATACGTTATTACTTACATTCATAACACTGCTTACACATTACCTAATAACACTAGGTTTAACCTGATTTAATCCTATTAGCAGCTGATTTATCGATATTAAATGACAAAATACGAAATTGTACTAAGGTTTTATAATTTACTACCGTACCTATTTCGCTGCAATATCATCAACACGTCTAAGTAATGAAGATGGGGTCATGTCAATTAAGATAAAACAGACTGTAGTAAAGGTATCTGCATAATGACTGGAAAATCCATAGTGAGGTGAGAACATAATTGGGAAATTTAAACCCACTATCGAAAAAAAAATAATGATTGATTAAGGGGAGATTTCCACCTGGAGGATTTTTTTTCTGGACCCCTTTCTCCCTCATGTTTAGCCCCATTGCTTTTTGAGATTTTAAAACGTTCGCCCAATTAGCCTAGTTTGGCGATTTTAAGAACCCTCGCCCCATTGCTGTCAATCTTAAGACCATTTTGGCTCGAACGTCCCTTGATTTTGGCCCTGTCACTCTTTCAACTATGGGGGGGGCACTCGCTATAGGCAGTTATGC
>CM064570.1:7506878-7511878 GCA_032716605.1 Paralithodes platypus | reverse complement strand
ACCATTATCATCTCTTGTATCTCTCTCGCTCGCTCGCTCTCGCTCTCGCTCTCTCTCTCTCTCTCTCTCTCTCTCTCTCTCTCTCTCTCTCACACACACACATATATACAGTATATAACTAAAACTCTCATTACAATAACACTAATCGTCATCACTGCCTCAATATCAAATGTAGTGTTCTCACATACGGTACACAGTAACACAAATACACCTATAGCCACGAAAATAAACACACACACACACACACAAATACGACAATAAAAACGATCCAAATCACAATCTATATCATTACCACAATTACAACTATCACATTCCCATAACTACCTTCACCAGCATACAGACTCGGCGTAATGCCCAACCCACGACCCAATTATCCCCAACATGGGACAGTATAACAAAAACATCCACTGGTACCGTTATTACACGCACATAAAACCTATTCTCGTTTTCTGTATTCCAATGAGACCAAACCCATTACTGTCTTCCAATACTGACTGCTATAATGAGAGAGAGAGAGAGAGAGAGAGAGAGAGAGAGAGAGAGAGAAAGAGAGAGAGAGAGAGAGGAGAGAGAGAGAGAGAGAGAGAGAGAGAGAGAGAGAGAGAGACAGCAGAGAGAGAGAGAGAGAGAGAGAGAGAGAGAGAGAGAGAGAGAGAGAGAGAGAGAGAGAGAGAGAGAGAGAGAGAGAGAGAGAGAGAGAGAGAGAGAGAGAGAGAGAGAGAGAGAGAGAGAGAGAGAGTCATAGAGAACACCGTGTAATAGAGTTGTGACATTGACTCACTATATGAGCTTATTCTGAGAACGTGACAGATCACAGTGTTTGGAAGATGGAGCTGTCTAGGGCTGCTCAGGCTCATGGCAGAAATGCACAAATACATTCACCAAAATTATCTAAATCTACAGTATAGAGTGTATGGTTTTGGGTCTGGCAAAAAATTTACTCCACTATCAGCTGATTCTTTGATAATTACTGGAAAACATAAGAAAGTGCTGTGTATTTCTGTCATATTACCAAGTTCTAATAAGTAATAGCCTACCACATTTGGCTCTTGAAAACTTTGCAAGTAACGGAGTATTTAAAATGGGTATTTGTCTGCAGCTTTATTTACAACACATAATAAATCTATTACTATATTGCGACCATGGTTTAAACAGATAGACAAACTCAGACACGGTACCTTACACATCATATATAATTTCAATATAGTGAAGAATCAGCATTGGCTGTGACAGATGAGGTAAAGACAGAAATGCAGAGTAGGACCCAAGTTTAATAAAGACAGAAATGCAGAGTAGGACCCAAGTTTAATAAAGAAGCCGTGTCTGGCGAAACGTTTATTAAACTTGGGTCCTACTCTGCATTTGTGTCTTTACCTCAATTTCAATATACCGTAAACACAGAAGGGTAAGCAAATATAAACTGATACACCATTATAAATAAACCTTTCAGTATTAGGATTTTTTTTCTCGTTTATAATGACTATCACTAGACAATTTTATTCACCTTTGGAAGGACACGTGTGAGTCAAAATAGTAAATGCTGTCTCAATTAAACCCTCCACAAGTTCTTCCTAAATTGAACAAACTGGTCTATTAATATCCGGAATAAAATATAAGAATGTGTCGAGAAATAATACAAAAAGTTAAAATAACTATGGGTTAGGATATAAATATACAGTATATGTGAAGGCCATGTCATACTAGTTGACAGATTGGATGTCACTCCATCTATTCCCCCAACGAAACAGGCACCTATTAAAACTGACGTGAATATATACAGTATATATATATACAGGTATATATATAGGAAGACAGAGAGAGGCAGGTATGGCAGGTAACCTATGTTTACAGTACCGGTAGCCGTTTATATATATGAAGACAGAGAGAGGCAGGTATGGCAGGTACCGTACCCTATTTTTACAGTACCGGTAGCCATTCCTAGATACATATAAATATGGTAACGGTACAAACCTTTATAAACTATACAACTACCAATATATATAGTCTTACAAATACAAAGATACACTACATACAAATAGGGGTACACCAAATGAGAAAGATACATGTTAAAATACAGATATGTAGATACGGTATTTCACGGGTACCGGTTTATTAGAGAATACGAAAGTTATAATTATATTTTACTAAATATACAGGGGAGAGAGAGAGAGAGATTTAGTGAGTCAAAATGTGAGAGTGAGCCTGGAAATCGATAGGAAGCTTAGTAGGTAAAGCAAGCTCTCTCTCTCTCTCTCTCTCTCTCTCTCTCTCTCTCTCTCTCTCTCTCTCTCTCTCTCTCTCTCTCTCTCTCTCTGTTACGAATGTTCTATTATTAGTGGCCATATGACTCAACTTGGATCACAGGGTTGATCAAAAGTGTATCTGTAATTCTGTTAGTACATGAGGACGCATTGTTTACTTTTGGGGGTTATCCGTAGACTATTTTATTCAGCTTAGAAAGGATTTTAGGCATCATAGGAGTGCAAATTATCTTAATTAACCCCGTAACTCCCATATATCCACCCTAATTTGAACAAAATCGTCTAATGATAGCCATAATAAACTGCTAAAATGTATCAAAATCGTCAACTGACTATTTATCAGACAAAATAATACACGTATTTGTAACCTCTACCTACACTGTAATAATAATACTGTAGGTATACAAAGGTAGTTACCCTTACAAAGGTATATTGGTGGAAGTAAACCCATCTCATACAAGGATAATAAGGTAAATCACCATCAATATACCCTAGTATTTTATATACCGTACCTTCTTCATACCATTTTTATACCATTGATATTTACAGTGTGTGTGTGTGTGTGTGTGTGTGTGTGTGTGTGTGTGTGTGTGTGTGTGTGTGTGTGTGTGTGTTACTCAGTTACTTGTTCGTCAAGGGGAATCCACGCAATGCGAGCTAAGCTCATTATTATTGCGCCTCCTTAACTGGGAATGTATTGCGTGAAAATGCATGTTAAGTGTTTATGTATCGTTGGAATGGCTGTGGATGTGTGTGTAGTCTGTATTTTAGCCAATTGGCGACATCTGGATACGAAGGCTTAGGGTTAATCTGTACGGTACCATTCTCAGTACGGTATCAGTCTCACCCGAAGGCTTAGGTTGACCAGTAGCTTAGGTTGACCAGTAGGATACCCATCTCACCTTGTAACCGATCACCAACCCCAGATGGGACGTCACAACTTCGTCCACTTATACCAGGTTCCTATTTATACTGCTAGGTGAACAGAGGCTACACCTTTAGGAGACGTGCCCAAATATATATATATGTGTGCGTGTGTGTGTGTGGGGGGGGGGGGGGGTGACCTTGGGGTGATAATGTCTGAAAATATGGGATTCAAAGAACATAACCAGGTCAAAGTTGCAGCTGCGAAACGGCTAACAGGTTGGATTCTACGAACATTTAGAACTCGCGGTGAATTGCCTATGATAACACTCTTCAAATCCCTGGTGCTACCGCGGCTAGAATACTGTAACGTATTAACATCCCCATACAAATTAGGTGAAATTAATGACTTTAAAGTGTACAAAGGAACTTCACCTCACATATAAACTCGGTAAAATAGTTACACTATTGGGATCGCTTAAAATCACGCAAACTATATTCGTTGGAACGTAGAAGGGAACGATACTTAATAATATATACGTGGAAAATCGCAGAGGGTTTTGTACCAAATCTACATACACCAATAGCAATGAAATTCAATGATAGGAGAGGCTGGGAATGCGAGATCCCCAAGATGATAAATCGGGGGCTAATGGGCTCTCTGCGAGAGGGCTGGTTATCACATAGAAGAGCACGTCTCTTCAACAAACTCCCGGGGCGAGTGAGAGACATGAGAGGTGTCTCGTTAGACAGCTTCAAGAGAGCTCTCGATGTCGAACTACAAAAAGTGCCAGACGAGCCCATCTTCACAAGGGTGCGCTCCACCTCTTCGAATAGTCTGCTGCACCAATTCTCAAACAACAACGAAGGGCGGTGCGCTCTTCGGTGCCACTAGCAAGAGTGGCGAACTCCACATAGGTAGGTAGGTAGGTAGGTAGGTAGGTAGGTAGGTAGGTAGGTAGGTAGGTAGGTAGGTAGGTAGGTAGGTAGGTAGGTGGGTGGGTGGGTAGTTAGTTAGGTGGGTGGAGTGGGTATGTGTGTGGTGGGTCAGGTGCGGTAGTGGTGTGGTTGGGTAGTTGGGTGGGTGGGTGGTGGGGGTGGGTGGGTGGGTGGGTGGGTGGTAGGTGGGGTGGGTGGGTGGTGTTGGGTGGGTGGGTGGGGTGGGTGGGTGGGTGGGTGTGGGTGTGGGTGTGGGTGTGTGTGTGTGTGTGTGGGTGTGTGTGTGTGTGTGTGTGTGTGTGTGTGTGCGCGCGCGCTCGCGCCTGTGTGAGTTAATGTTCATACCTATATTTGTTTGTTGTTTAAGTAAAAATGTACATTGTTATTTCATCTCTCAGTTCTGGGGATGTCATACAGATCTTGCGTATCTGAAATTTATCGCATATAATCGCATATAGGCCTAGGCCTACACTCAAAGTTCAAGAAGTTTGACCGACTCTGAACATAGGTCTACCGGTATTAAGGGGATACTGGCCGGTTTGTTGGGCTATTAATTCATGTATTCATTTATTTGTTAGTGTCCTCGCTAGACCTCCATCAAGCTTAAAAAAACACCCCCTAGACCCCCCTTCAAGATAAATTTGTACATTTTTCGATAGAAAAATGTCCCGGCCGAAGGGCGGTTCCTCTTAAAAGTACAGGCTCGCTATCGCTCCCCAGGAATAAATACACCTAAATGGCACGAAAGGTCTTGAAATTAACAAACGAAATGGGGCGAAAGGTATTAAAATCGCCAAACTAATGGAAGGAACGTTTTAAAATCTCAAAAACTAATATGCTAAACACGAGGGAGAAGGAGGTCCATAAAAAGCGAGTAGTACCCCCATAAGCGAACATTACATTGCAATGATTGCATACATTGTGTTCAACATATAG
>CM064570.1:7353879-7506778 GCA_032716605.1 Paralithodes platypus | reverse complement strand
AGTACCGGTACCTATAACCCTATCCTAAAAGGCACAAAAAGTACGGTATTAAACATATTACATTAAATACCGTTAGCCTACTTCCTTGTTATGACATAGATGTTTTTTTTGGTTGGGTGTGGTGTGTGTGTGTGTGTGTGTGTGTCTGTATGTACTGTCGGTCTGCTCTGTATGTCTTTATGTCTGTCTGTCTGGTCTGGGTGTGTGTGGGTGTGTGTGTGTCTGTGTGTGTCTGTGTTGCTCGGTCTGTCTGGTGTGTATGTATGTCTGTACTGTATGTCTGTTGTGTCGTGTGTGTGTTTGTGTGTTAGTGTGTGGTGTGTGTGTGAGTGGGTGGTCTGTGTATGTGTGTATGTGTGTGGTCTGTGTGTGTGTGTGTAGGTTTGTGTGTGTGTGTGTGTGTGTGTGTGTGTGTGTGGGTGGTCTATGTGGGTGTGGTTTGTGTGTGTGTCTGGGTGTGTGGGTGGTCTGTGTGTGTGTGTGTTGCATACTGGGCAATACAAAGCTACTAAACTGAATTGAAGAATACAACTTTCCCTTGTGAGTCCTACAGTGCAATATAATATCCGGAGTTGGCCTACGGTACGGACGGAAATGGTTATTGGAACTCCTGTGATGGTTAACTTGTACACCGGACAACACAGATGACGACACTCTTTCTTGGAACATATAGTGTACGGTATACAAGGAAAACAATCTCACAAGGAAAATAATAAGTATGATTAACTTATTAAAATTATACCACACACCGGTACCGGTTTGTGTGTAGGCTTACACTAGGAAGTGTTGGTTACTCAACACCTGTTTTGCGAAATAGATTTACGAGGGTCTTCCAAAAAAGAAACTAATAATTATGATTAAACTGCCATGTTGTATTATAGCCTACCGGATATGTATAGATGTATCTAGAAACTAGAATGGAGGACTTACCTAGGCTATCTGCCTACCAAATCTCGTGGGATATCTCCGGATCGCCCCCTAAATTGTATCACGTTTTCCTGGTGCATATTCTACATGCCCACCAAATTTCGTAAACATCGGTTCATACTTTTGTGAGATAGCCTATCTTGCTTACAGACAAGACACACTGAGGCAAAAACATAACCTCCGCTCAACTTCTTTGGCAGAGGTAGCTAAATAGTTAAATCATTGAATAAAGTGAACAATATACAAGGATAAACGCTGACTGGGGGACGGTATGTATTTAAAGGACTTTTTGTTTTGTACAAATATTCCATCAAAGTGTCCGAATAGTTCAATAAAATTCGTAGCACCTTTGACTGACTGTACGGTCGCGCTAATAAGTCATGTCCCAGCTGTCATTACGTTTGGCTTGCTCTGTGCTGTATTAATGTTTGTCAGATGTTGAATAGGGTGGGTAAGTGTAGGAACATGTTTGTATATTTCACTCGATATGGAGAAATGAAGCTCAGATATTGCTTGTACCAATTATTGATCAAATAATTGCTGCCGAGACATGACTTATTAGCGCGACTGTACGATCATACTGTATATGTAATGCCCTTACACCAATGCCGTTGTGTTCCGTACCGGTTATATTGGCTTTTAACGATAGAGGACATACGGTAAATTACTCATTAACGTACCGTATGACAAAATACGATAAATAATTAACATAACGGTAGGCGCTAAGCATAAACAATATACATAATATATTACGGTATAAACATATGTAGCGTAATGTATCCTTTAGCCTCTTATGAATAAGACTACGTGACTACTGGACATAAATCAGGATACGAATTATCTACCACTAAATGCAATAGCTAACATGACTCACATAATCACAAACTAATAAACAGGATAATTATAACGAAAAGCGGGGTGTGGCATCAACCCCGTGAAGGTCAGGGTTGCCAGGAAGCGCCTGACAACTTATTACACACGAATAACGGGAAATCTCATTCGGAAATAAAGTTACCCAAGAGTAAGATAGGCATATATGGAATTGTAAGAGGTAACACCACTCAAACTAACAAACGTTATAGGTTTAAAGAAAGCATTAAAAGGGTAATTAAAGTGTCCATAATAATATACCCCATAGGCATAAAGGTGTAATGGAGATATATATTTTAAACCTACCTCTCTATAAAGGTAGCCTATATTGGTGATATTAAACCCGTCTAGGCTAATATGAGGATGAAAAAATAAATCCCTATCAATACATCTGATGAGTTTACATACCTTTTATTTCTGTATCTTTTTACAGTGCACGTAGATTTAAAGTTTTCAGTGCGATGACGTCATTTTCTTAACTCTTTAAATTTTGACAGGTGCTTCTTAAACCCTTTTAGTATAGGCACCTTCTATTTAGGTGATAACCACACCTTTTATTCAGTTACCGGTACCATTTTTAATTAATTTAAGAATAATTATACACAGGTACTACTCTATAATATGGATTAAATAAATCACTATAATGGTTGGAATTATGAATTATTATATAGTAGAATCATAGAGGGAACCAGGGGGTCTACACACTCATAAATTTCTGTGAAGAGAGAGATATGAGATTATTATAGAGTAGAATCATAGAGAGAGAGAGAGAGAGGGGTCTAAGACTCCATGGGAGAGAGAGAGAGTGTGGGAGAGAGGAGGATAAATTCTGAGAGAGAGAGAGAGAGAGAGAGAGAGAGAGAGAGAGAGAGAGAGAGAGAGAGAGAGAGAGAGAGAGAGAGAGAGAGAGAGAGAGAGAGAGAGAGAGAGAGAGAGAGAGAGAGATAATTCACGCCTATTAATACGAAATATGGAAGGTAAATCATTGTAAATATATCGCATTTAATGAACACTAAAAATAAGCTGGTCTGTAGATAGTGATATTGAATAAAGTAATTTCTCACTTCGACCAGCGTCATATGTATGAGAGAGAGAGAGATACAGGGGGGTGAGGGGGTGTCGGAACTACAACTTTAATAAACAAGACAGACAGTATATTCACGGTATACACAGCCACTCGGTTCAACACCCACGCTCACTTCATAATTTATCACAACACAACCAATCCTTTTTATTCCCATTAACTTTCGGTCCACCCTATAATTAATTAGGCCTAGCTACAACCAATCCTTTTTATTTCCATTAGTCCTAGCTATTATCAATCCTTATTATTCCCATTAACTTTCGGTCCACCCTATAATTAATTAGGCCTAGCTACAACCAATCCTTATTAGGCTATGCCCATTAACTTGCGGTCCAGTCCATATTTAATTAGCCTAGGCCTAGCTACAACCAATCGTTATTACAATATTTCCATTAGGCCTAGCTACAACGGTAACAACCTATCGTTATTAAATCCATTACGGTAACTTGCAGTCCAGTCCATAATGAATTAGGCCTATCTACAACCAATCGTTATTATTTCAATGAACTGGCGGTCCTTTCCAAGCAGCACAGAAGACGACAAGCCACAACAGATATACAGTACCGGCACGGTATTAATTCCTTTAAGGGGAGGCAGACTGTTTTTCTGGACCCCCTTCTCCCTAATGTTAGCCCCACTAGTTTTGATATAAGACGTTCGGCCCATTAGTTTGGTGATTTTAACACCTTTCGTGCCATTTAGGTGTCGATTATTTCCTGGCGAGCGATAGCGAGTCTTCAATTTTAAGAGGAACCGGCCTTTGGCCGGAACATTTTTCTACCGAAAAATGTACAAATTTATCTTGAATGGGGGTCTAGGGGGGGGGGGGTTTCTAAGCTTGATGGAGGTCTAGGGAGGAAACTAAAAAAATAAATGAATTAATAGACCAAACAAACGGCCAGTCTCCCTTTAACCCTTTGGCTGCGGCTATGTTTGGGCTATTTAGGGCATATTCAGGCACTCCTGAATGATAAATCAAGCATCTGCATTAAATTAAGTGTATTCTGCCATAAACTAGGCGAAAATAGCTTCAAAATGACACCAGAACGGACCCTGTACGTCACGGTATAGTAACATAGAAGGTAGACGCACCGAATTCTTGAACTCATATACATAAAGGCTTCTAAATAGCACTAAACAGACTTCTATTAATTATTGTTATTTTGTGACTTCACGCTCAACCATAGTACCGTCATAATATAAGATATAGTTGTCGGAATAACGTTGATTATTCTACAAGCGAATATTTAGTGAAATATTCGTATATCATCGTTTGTTGACATACGCTCCGCTATAGTGTTCTCTCTGGCTGTCAGAGGGCACCACCGTCCGTTCTTCTCCCCCCACTCTCACCATTTTGCTTCGTAGAAATCTATGTTCCCTCTAGCTGGCCATATATTTATACAAATCATCTCTCCACATCCCCTAGGCCTTCATACACCCTCACATGCCATCACTGGGTGAAAGTTGATGAGTGTCAGAGGCAAACTACGTGAATTTAAAGGAAGTTAAGCAAGGGATAAACGAGAATCCGTTTAGGCCTAGCTTTTCTCCCGACCGACGAATCGAATATCACCAACACCTTCGAAATATCTCATTATATAAACTACACATATATCAAATAACAATGCTAACATGTAGCTTGGGTCCTACTACAATAATATTATCGATATCAATCGACATTACTCTACATATTAGGTAATTAGGTCAACAAAAATATCATCGCATTTCCGCGGTAAAATTTGAAGCGAAGTCGGCTATATACTACCTCATAGCCGTATATATATTCTTCAAATGCAAAAAATAACAACTTTAGCAAATAGACTAGGGTCCTGTCACACTATATATGTATATGTTTATCCATGTCACTTTACATTTTCGGTGGAAAACGCAATATACTGATCCTGTTAGAACACCATATTTAGCTTGGGAGACGGTACAGGAGTCATTCAGTGACGTCACGGAGGCCCAAACAAGTGACTGTCGTGGTTCCAATACTACCGCCATGCGCCTACCTCCTTACGTTACTATACCGTGCTGTACGTGGTCTGGTTCACCCGCAGTTGTCCCAGTGAAACGCAGGAACCCCGCTATTATGTAACACTCGCTCGCTTAGCTACACTGGTGAGAGAGACAGAGAGAGACCCGCGCGAGACACAGCCTAGCTCAGTGAGCCGCTCGGTGCTCTGAGGGTCGGAGGTGGGCCCCTCACGCTCCCGTCCACTGACACTCGATTTTTAAGTTTTTTACAGGCTTTTAAAGCCTGGAAATTGCTGTAACTTGCCAAAACATTCCAGAACGTCACCCGCAGCGAAAGGGTTAAGTTTGCTTGTACTGTACCGAATTCAATTAAGTTATCGTACCGCGATCGCCCAGGTGTTACGAGTGTGTGAACCCATCCGAACCCTCTCCCCCCTTCTTTCTCTTGTTTAGCTTAGTTTTCAGATTATAAGACTTCCATTAGGTTGATGATTTTGAGACCTTTCGCCCCATTTCTTTGTCCATATTAGGACCTTTGGTGCCATTTAGGTGTCAATTTTTCCTAGCGAGCCTGCAACTTTAGGGCCGGAACATTTATCTACCGAAAATAATGTACAAAATTATCTTGAAAGGGGTTCTATTTTTTTTTATTTTTTTTTTAAAGCTTGATGGAGGTCTAGGGAGGAAACTAGAAAAATAATAAATACATGAAACAATCGGCCAAAAAGTGGACCATCCACCCTTAATATGCATCCCTGCAGATTTGGCTAACAGGCCACTTTGGTTCGCGGCCTGAGTGCACTAAACCGTTGAGTTGTCCAATCCCCTACCCACCCTGCCATTGACCTCATTAGCCCCCCATTCGTCCTAATGCCCCTGTGTACCAAGCTAATGACAGGTAATTAGGAGAGAGGCGAGGGGCGGAGATTTTAGACTTAAGTGGATTATGGCTCACGAGTTAAAGGCAATTACCAGGTCGCACGGTCTAGTTAATTCCGTATTAGTTAATTATTTTCTAAATTGTATTATTCTGTGTGCTGGCATTTTCTCTCTCTCTCTCTCTCTCTCTCTCTCTCTCTCTCTCTCTCTCTCTCTCTCTCTCTCACACACATTTAGAATACAATTTAGCCTACCGATATACCGTATGGTTGCTTCTAAATATATAAGGTAAGGTACAGATGTTGTATTACATACAAAGGGCATTCATATTAAATTTAATTTGTTAGGTAATTATTGGCAAAAGTTAAATTAAAAATAGTCAAACTACACAGACAAGTAGTAGGTACCGTACATAATTATGGTCACACAGGGTATTTACCGGCATGTATCAATTATTATTTTGTTGTGTGTGTGTGTGTGTGTGTGTGTGTGTGTGTGTGTGTGTGTGTGTGTGTGTGTGTGTGTGTGTGTAAGGGATAGCACGTAAATATTAGAGATAAACTAACATTGTTAAAAAAAAAAAAAAAAAACACGCATAAGAGAAGAAAAAGAATTGCAAACAATAAAATTAAGACTGAAACAAGGGGTCACAAAATCCCCGGAAAATTGAGGCTGACCTTGAATCTGTTAAAGGTCAACACAAATCAGGTGAGCTATACCAGAAAGAGAGAGAGAGAGAGAGAGAGAGAGAGAGAGAGAGAGAGAGAGAGAGGAGAGAGAGAGAGAAAGAGAGAGACAGAGAGAGAGAGAGAGAGAGAGAGAGAGAGAGAGAGAGAGAGAGAGAGAGAGAGAGAGAGAGAGAGAGAGAGAGAGAGAGAGACAGAGAGAGAGAGAGAGAGAGAGAGAGAGAGAGAGAGAGAGAGAGAGAGAGAGAGAGAGAGAGAGAGAGAGAGAGAGATCCCTTGAATAAGGTCTTAAGGGTCACCAATATTCAGAGAAGCTACTTCATGATATCCAAGTTGTTGTTGTCGTTCCCTAGGCTGCCTGGCAGAACAGCCCTGTAATAATATCCAAGTTCCACAGTTTACTGTGAAGATGTCACAAAATTCTACTTGTGGTAGCTTACTCAATCTCTCTCAATTGTGAGCTGAGCACAGTGCTAGGGATGTACCGATGTATCGGTAGTATCGGCCTGCTTTAGGGGTATCGGTATTGGTGAAATATTTGCCGATACTGTACTTTAAACTGAATTTACACTGTATTTTCCCCTCTTTTATAATTGTTGATCAATCCTTTCCTTGTTTAGGGATTTCAGTCACTTCAGGATTGGCTATTGACTGACTTAAGTTTATGGTATGGGTGTCATTGAGGTTAAGATATACGATTATGAGACTAATTTTATAGCCTACTTACATTCACAATTGAATTTTCTAGAAAGAAGTACGGTGTAATTACAGTATTGGAGTATCGGTATCAGCTCTAAACTGAGCATCGGTACCGGTACATTCCTAAGTGCTCTAACCAATAAGCTACAAGATGTGTGTGCTTTGTTGTATTTATAGGCTTTCATAACTCTTGCTGTGTTTAGATAGTCTTCCAGTACCAGGTACTGTATCGATTGTTAACGACAGCCTACCGTACCAGTAATTCAACTAGCCTTTCACTTTGATAAATCTTTGTTATGTAGAATAAGTACCGGTATGCCACTGTCTATAGCCATTAGCCGGTAAGCTACCAGTAATTGTTACATTATATATATCCTTTGGAGCTTATGAAATAATATTGACTACGGTATATATAATTGGTTGTTTTTCACTTTTGCTCAACTGTTTTGTCAAAAATTAAGTCCACTACAATAGGAGTACGCTACCGTATAATATGTTATGACACCGTTATGTATTTGTGAGTATTTCAGGTTCAATTAAGAGTTGCTTTGTACCAGGAAATCTGAGAATCCAGTCTGCTGATAGCATGTCAGGTTATGTTAGGTACGGTATGTTCAGGTTATGCAAAGGCAAGATCAATGTTAGTAAATCAAGAAAAGGTCATTAAGGTCAGAACCCGTAATGTTTTGAATAATACAGTAGCACCATAACAGGCTATGCTTGAAACAGTCTTGTAAATTGTTAAGCTGTGGGCTAGGTGAATTACCATGATTTTGAGCAAAGTTATTGTGGGTAAGGTGATAATAAATCAAATCAGATACCGTACCGGTATCAAAGAACCTACCATACTTATGAAAATGATAGAGTTGAGAACAGTATATATCTGTGCAAGGCCAACCAGAGAAGGGAAAAAGTGAGAACATTTCACATGACAATCCACAGAATCAATAGCTACTGGTAATATAATAGGTGGAATTGATCAAGTGGGGAGAAGAAAGAAGAGATGGAAGAACAGCAAACAAAAAAGTGAATTGAGGAGTGTAACCAAAAGAGATTAGAATGGTTAAAACTGAAAAGGTTAGATGTGAAGGAAAGTTTAAAGGATTAGGAAGAGTAAGGAGAGAAAAAGAAAAGGTAGAGAGTGAAAGAGATGATTGATTTGCCACCCATCATAAATTTTGGAAGCAAGTTAATGAAAGTACAAAGGAGGTTAATGCACCATACAGGTACCAGTACAATATTGTAGCTATAAAATATTGACTGGTAGCAACATAGTAAATGACCTGGTAGCCAATTCCTTTCGATAGCTACACGATCATGCACTCCCCAAAGGGTTAGATGAAACAAATTGCAATCACCAAGAAGGGATAATAAATGTACGGTATTTAGAGACATCCGACAGAGATACCGGTATACAGTATATTAGGCTATAAGATGCTCAACACTCACTCTAAAAACAGCCAACTAATATGAGTGTTTCATAACTTTCATTACCGTAGATTAATTGTGAATATAACATACCAATGATACCATATACAAAGAGACTAGCCTACCTTGTAATAAGAGTAGGCTACCGTACAGATATTGGGGAAATGCATAAAATTGTCTTGCAGTTGACTAATTTATGGACTGATGACGACTTATCAGCTGTTAATAAGTACTGTACTACTAAGTAGAGTAGTAATGGGAAAGTTTATCTTAAAGTAAAATAGATTAAATTAAATGTCTAAAGTCAAGAATGGGCGTTTGATTTTTAGTACCGTACATATGCTAAATGGCTGAGCAATATATGATCATGATGACTGCTTAAAGCTTCACTCTTTTCATACTGTAGCTAAAACTTAATCCTAGAACAGACATTTATTTAACAAGGATATAGAAGACATTGCCTACACTACAAAATTTCTCACATTTTGTATTAACCCTCTGGACACCTAAACTATAAATATCTTCAAGTTGGAAAGGATTAAATGCTCAGGTATTTATATCACAATTCTTTCCAGTAACAATTAAAGCTGTGACTGTGAGTGGGAAGGAATTTGTAAAACACATTCAGTAATACGGTACTGTAACCAAGTCTAATGGGTTAATACTGTGGTAAGGTAGATTCTCCGGTTAGCTAGATTATGTAAACATTTGCTTAAATAGGCCTACCGATAGACGATATAATTGCATCAAGTGATAATTTACTACCGGTATAATTATTCAATGGGAAGATATCGATACAGTACGGTACCTAATGTAATAACGGTAAGTCTGTCATTTTGAAACATTCCCTTAACCCCTACACCACGGAAGGGCTCTTGAACGCCCATAAAAAAACATATAACAGGTACCCGGAAGGGCTCTTGAACGCCCAGTGGTTAAAAGCCTGTGCGTTTCGTGTGCGAGGCATCGGTCCGACGCGAGTAAACAACAGCCGGCTGGACCGACGCCCCGCATCTCCGGCCACAAGAAGGAGAGCGTCGCTTGTTCGTGTGTGCCTGTATGTTGTTGTTAAGTATCGAAAAGTAGTGTAAAGTGGCTGTTTTTGCCATAAAGTTATCTCCAATGAAATCATCATCACAACTCAACCAGTTGACTTAGAGAGCTCTATACTTAATGCCATTCTACAGGTAAATAACACAGCTACGCTTGGGGATGCGCGGGAATCAGTAAGAATAAAAAATATACGGTAGCCTAGCCTAGACGTTTTTCGGCCAAAACACCCGGGTTTCGGGGAATATTTATGTAATGCGTAGCCGGGGCTGGAGGGTTAAACACATACGGGTATCCAAAGTCAGTATTTTGGCTCAATCAATATTTACTGTGACTGTCATAGAGTACCGGTACCGTACTTAAACAAGTGATAGTATATTTTAACGGTACCGTATATACTACAGTGTAGGTTATCTACCAATACATATATATCAGTACAGGTTACTGTCAGGCACCTTACACATATATGGTACTGTACGGTAACATTCAAGACAGCTAGAGATGCCTTATTTACCAAGTTTTCTTTATATTTTTGTCAAAGAATATAGTGTTTTATTGTTGTTTTTCATGGTTTGAGTGGAGGATTTGCATTAACTTACCAATTATTCATTAATCTGAAGATACGGCGTCAAATGGCGCCATTTATTGGGTGAATCGCGCTTTTACAGTAGGTAAGGGAAATTGTGGGGTACTGGTACATTGGATACACGATGGGTTGAGGGGGGCCGTTGCCCCCCCCCCTCCCCCTTGATTAATTGTCATCTTCATATACCGGTATGTAGATCTGTAAGAGGGCAAAAACAGGTTGCCGGTATTTCGTTTTTCTGAGTAACGCTTACGCCATTTATTGGGTGAATCGCACTCACCGCATCTTTCAAAACAAGAAGAGGATTCAAGTAGAATTTATTGGGCGCAAAGCTTTGTTTACGGTCTGGACTTACTATTTTTGTGTTATTTTTCGGTGTACCGTATATAATCTGTTTTTTTCAAGTGTCGATAACGAAATTCCTCCATGCGGACGATAATGAGAAAAATATGGCGAGTCTATTGGTCCCTATTTTCCCTAATAAATTATTTCGGGATGGATGTAGAGTTCGGGCGTACGGTCGTCATTGTTTACATAGGGCGATCGCCGCGGTCGCACTTACGTTCCCGTCTATTTCGACGCTATATGCCCCCTGTCATTACTACATGAATACTAGGTTAGGTTAGGTTAAAATAGACGGGAACATGATGGGAAAGGTCCGACGCCACTACGCGTAATGTAAACAAAGATGGCGGTACGTCCGCTCACTACATCCTACCCATTATTTCTATTAGGGCGGCAAAAGAGGTCTTGAATATTATCTTTTGTTTTTTCAGGATCAGTAATACATTTGTATGCGCATTTACTGCCATTTAGACAAATAGGCTATAGGAATGAAATACATGGTATAAGAAACCTAAAGGCCAAGATAAAATCGATGTCTGAAGTTAATTACAAACTTTATATTGTCCTATATTAATAATGAACTTGCTATAGCTTCTTCAATTTACTTTGTTACCGGTACCAAAGTTACAGGCCTAACCTAAGCAATACCATTAGGCCTAATAATGTGTTCCTCCTAAAATGGAGTACCGGTACGGTAGGCTATTCAAATCCCTTATCCAATGCCATGGATTAACCCATTCACGTAAATTGACGTAATTTGTGCCCTTTCTGGGATACTTAAATCCTTTGTGTCCATCAAGGGTGTTTAGAAAACTTTAGTTTAGTTACTTCAACCTCTGCAGTTGTCTTTGAGCGAGCTGTGGACAGAAAACTAATTTTGGAGAGGTACCGTACCGGTAGGCTACCGTAGGCTATATAATTATGAGATTAAGGAAATTCTATTTCTGAACACTAAACAGCAACTCCTGGTGCATGAAATGGTTAAGTCATGAGAGATCAGACTGATTGTGATATAAAGAAGACAAATGAAGGTTCAATTCTTCCAAATTGTCCCCTTCTGCAGTCACATCTCAAAATCTCTTTGTCAAACTCTCATTTTGATTTCTGACTGTATTGCATTATTCTCAGTTTCGGTAAGATCCTGTGTAGGCTAGCGGGGAGAACGGTTTTTCAGATGCCTATTTACTAAGAAACATTGAACAATATATTTAACCTAACCTACCCTAACCAAATCTAGTATATTAGTAGACTATTTATGAAGGTAAAATGCAAAAATATATTGTGTCATTACCAAATTATTGAGATACAGTATAAGTACAGGTCTCCCCGCTATACAGGATTATACCTCAGTTTCTCATACCGGTATATCAAAGGAACAAAGTAGGCCTATCCAAACTCCAAAGTATCATAGTCTAAGTCTAATCTCACGTTTCTGAAGCTTAGGCTCAAGACTCATCCAAAAATGTTTCATACAATAGCTTACTCAGTCCATACTTACTACATTTTACTTTGTAGAGTCTAGAGTTAAAAGGATTCAAGGAAGATAGGATATGTAAAGTTCCTCCAATCTACACTAAATGTATTGTAAAACCACATAAGTCGTATTACTGACTTAGGTGTGATCGTGATTTTAGCAATTATTTTTCTAATTAGCCTATTTTAACTTTTTTAGAAAGGATGTAGTATAAATCCGGGTGTACAGTCGTCAAGTTTACATAGGTAATGCGCTCGCGGTTACGTTCTCATTATTTGGACTGCTATTTGTCTGTTATGTGCACCCTGGCCCTGCTGGCAATATACGGTTAATGATGATGATAATAAGTCATGGGGGGGGTGATGGGGGCAAAGCCCCCTCTCAACCTATTATTGTATCCCATGCAGTCAAAATAGACGGGAATATGATCGCGAGCTTGCGAGTAGTGTAAACAAGGTGGGTGGTACGCCTGAATACTACATCCTTACCATTTTTCTTCTTCAGTTACAATGGTTATATGGTACTGTATCGAGCCTACCGAGGTCTGTCGGGACTCAGAAGTGAGTATTATCCAACAATAGATTCGAGTGGAAGCTACCTGGATAATTATAGGGAATAGGCTCGCACCCTTATTATACAGAATTTATTAGGGACAATGTAGGTCTATGGAATCCTTATACTGTACTCATGTATAATCCACTGTGGGAGAATAATTTTGATCACATTTATAAAACCCGATATTAATAGAAAAAACGCCCATTCTAATCAATCTCAGAGATCTTTCGGCCATCTTTACTGTTTACAAACGCCTTCTTTATGCAGCATAAAAGATATTGGCAGGAGTTGTGTTATCGGGCCGCTTCGGGCGTATCACCTGGCTGCCTCTGACCAGGTATATCCTAAGTGTTTACTATACCCCTTAGCCTAACCTATCATAGTATTATGGGTGGGGGATGCCACCCCCACACCCCCCCTTTTTGACATCAACTTACGTGTTTACACAACGTACGCCCGGTAACACAACTCATTCCACGATATTTACCCCCTGCTGGCAACATAGATGACGATTTCAATAATTCATGGGGGGGGGGGTGAGGGGGGCAAAGCCCCTTCTTCTTCTTCTTCTTTTTGTGGAGTTGCTGTCCCTTTCCAAGCCAGCTCACCTATGCACCGGTGACTTCTCCAGAAACAGCTAGAGCTAGATTAAGAATTAGTTTAGAAAATATGTAGTCGTAGAAAAGATAGTTAAAGAAAAAGAATTGAAGTATATAGCTTAAGCAGAACTCTCCTCTCCCTATTTACCCCCTCCTCCACCCCCCAATATCTTGTTCTCTCCTTACCTTAATTTAACTTTTCCCCTCTCTCCTATTTAATCTCATTTTTCTTCCTTCCCCACTCTGGTCACCTTCTCCCCCCTCACCCTATTCTATTCTATTCCATTTTCTCTTTTGCCACACCTGCTCCAGGAATCTTTTCACTACCGGTACCTTCATTCTTTTCCCCATTTACCCCCTCTTCTGTCCCGAGACCTAACACAAATTTTACACCCTCATCCTCCTCCTCTTTCTGTTCTTCCCATTCCCTCTCCCCTACCACCCGTTTCAACTCATTTTCCAACCCCTCTCTCTCCTCTGCATACCCCTGGCACTCTGTCACTATATGTTCTATTGTCTCCTCCCTCCCACCTCACACTGCAGACACTCTTTCACCCCCCCCATTCCACCTCCATGTTCTCCTATTTGTCTCTAATGCTCCTGCCCTAGCCTTAAACAGTAGTTCTGCTCCCCAACTTCCGTCATAGAACTCCTCTTTTCTCGGTCTCCCCTTGCTTCTATATCTTATCAGTGTACTTTTCTTCTCCATATTTCTCTTCCATTCCTGTCTTCCTACTTCCTTCACTCTCATTCCTATCTCTTTCTCTAGTCTCCTTCCCTGACCTAGTCCTGCATTACTCCCTACATCTCTCCACTCCTCTCCCACCCTTCTTTGTTTCACTCCTATTTTTTTCAGTTTTCTCTTACACTCTTTTGCCCATCTACTCTTCCCCTCCCCCCATTCATTCACTCTCCTTGGCCACCTATTATCCTCCAACCTGCTCTTGTACCTGAACTTTGCCTTCGCCACTCTTTCCTCAAACGTACTCCATCCCATCTCCCCTCTCACTGCTTCATTTGCTGTCCACCTTCTTGCTCCCAACCCCATTCTTCCTATTTTATTTTGTCCCGTCTCTAATATATTTATTTCTCCCCCTGTACTCCCTCTCACATCCATCCCATACATTATTCTCGGCACTTCAAAGTCCTTCCACACCTCTCTTACTATTTTATATTTATTCACTCTGCTTTTTGTCACATTCCACAGTTTCCCACTACACTGTTCCACCTTCATGATTTTCTCATTCATTGTCCTTTGTCGCCCTTCCCTCCCTATCCATACCCCTAAATACTTCACTTCCTCCCTTGTTTCTATTCTTTCCCCTCCTATCCTCATTTCTACTGCCTCTGGTCCATTTACTACTATCATACTGCTTTTCTCTACACTGAACTTCATTTCTAGGTCTCTACCAAACTTTTCCGCCTCCTGTAACATTTCCCCCATATCTTCCTCTGTCTCTGCTATCAACACTACATCATCAGCAAACATCAGAATTGCTAGCCTGTGTTGCCCTATTTTCACTCCTTGTCCCTTACTCTTAATTCTCCTCACCAACTCCTCCATGCACATTGCAAAAATTAAAGGTGACAGGTTACATCCCTGTCTCAACCCTTTCCGTCTCCTGATTCCTTTCACTGCAATATTTTTCCACACAATCTCTGTCTCCGCCCCTTCATACATATTCCCCTCAACCCATTGTATATCCCACATTGAAATTATAATTAATACCATGAAAACACTAATTTCTCAAAATCTGGAGGAAAACATATGAAAAATAAGGGTGCGAGCCTATTCCCTATAATTACTGCTACCTGTACAGTACTGCTGTTTGCTGATACAGTTCTGATGAGCGATAATGAATGGGAGTTGCACACTTGCAGGGTCTGGTAAATGTGTTTGGAACAGTGTGCGAAAAACGGAATCTGAAGGTAAATGCGGGGATGAGCAAGGTTATGGTCTTCGAAAGGGGTGATGCCACAGAGTGTAAGGTGAAGTTGAACGGTCAGGCTATGAAGATTGTCAGCTCATTTAAGTATCTGGAGTGGGCAGTGTGCCGAGTAAGGATGGGAGTAGGCTATGCTATGGATGAAGAAGTGCGGGAGAGGGTGCAACAGGGGAAGAGGGTTGTAGTAATGCTGGTAAAATATTAAGGAAACCACCCACCAATTTTTTTTTTTTAGTTTTAGTTTATTTGCATCAATATACAGTATAGTGATTGACATTAGTTTCAACCTCCGCAAAAATAGTTTTCCCCTTTATCCAACGATCTTAAGACACGGCGCCCGATAGTGGGGAGGGCTATGAAGATCAGGAGAAATGTGGGGTTAAAGACATAAAAAGGCGATATAATGGCTTTTATGATGAAAGTTGGCTCGGGTTTTGTTGTTTTTCAACTTGAGAAAACCCCAAAATGAAAAAACCCGAGCCAAGTTTTGGCAAAAGTTGGCTCGGATTTTAAGATTTTTCAGCTGCATAAGACAGTAAGTGCAAAAAAGACGTTGGCTCGGGTTTTCTTGTTTTTCAACTTAAGAAAACCCCAAAATTAAAAAACTCGAGCCAAGTTTTGGAAAAAGTTTGCTCGGATTTTAAGATTTTTCAGCTTCATAAAAGTCAGAAAGTGGCCAAAAAAAGTTGGCTCAGGTTTTCTTGTTTTTCAACCTAACCTAACCTTTATTATTTATATAATAGAAGTTACGGTAAATCTACAGTTATACTACCCCTCCCCCACCACCTGCCCCCTTCAAAACACGCCTTTTAGCGTGTTTTTGGATGGTACAGCAGACGCGGAAACTGGAAAAAAACTTATTTTGATAACAAATTATCACCAACCAGATAAGAGTTTTTCAGGTAATTTTTTTTTTTTTCTTTGATAGGCCTATACAGTGTTGTTTAATACCGAGGACCGTCGCATTTTAGTATTTTTAACATTAGCCTAACCTAACTTAACCTAACCTAACCGAAAGGAACCAGTTTCCGCGACGGTCTAAATTCCCCCTCACGTTCCCTGTTTATGGGTGCGCGACGGTCTAAACCCTGCTCACGTTCCCTGTTTATGGGTTTGCGAAGATTTGTAATACTTCAATGTATCTATTTCAAGTCAAATATACATTTCCGCGCATCATCAAACCATACTAAGTCTACTACTAATAATATTAACCCATTAGTACCAACAGAATAGCGACAAAATAGGGGTAGTATAACTGTAGATTTATCGAAGTTACTGTGGGACACGTAATATGTTGAAGGGGGAGCGGGATGGATGTAGTTACCGGGTGTATCACTACCGACATACAACATAAATCATCTATAAATACTTATAAATCTATAATACTAGGTTAGGTTAGGTTAGGTTGTTTGGTTAGGGTAATGTATTTTTGTATCCAAAGGCAGTCAAAATAGACGGGAACATGATGCGTAGTGTAAACAAGACGGGCGGTACACCCGGTAACTACATTCTTGCCGGTACTCGTAACTTATGTCATCATAATCTGTTGTACTTCATAAGGGGTCCAATTAAGGAGAAAGTGAATTAACAGACGAAATTAGGCCACAAATTACAATAACATAGCGGGCCGCCGTTTATGGGAGACTTTTTACACATCATTTTCAATGTTAATTTTCTCCCTTAATCCTTAAAAAGCGGCTCACCACATAAGTCGTATTTAATAAAGCTGGACTATGTGGCGGCGCTCGACATAGGTCGAGTGGCAATTTCAGCACGTAATGTTGCTGAGAGAGAGAGACAAGTGGTGGCAGGAGACTAGCGAGCATATGACTGCTCCAGACCACCGCGGCGAACCTACTGACACGAATCTCAGCTCCCTCCTCCCTCTCTCACTCGCTACATACTGAATTATATGGGGAAAGTACCGAATTACCTGCTTTTTGCACTCGCGTTGCACGGTTATTGCAAGAAAACTATCCATCATACAAGGATCGTTATGGTGTCATTCGAAAGCTCTGTTTATGCCCTTTCAGGGATAGATACTTGTTTTACGTTCTGGGTCTTATTTAGGCATGAAAATGATCACGTAAACAGCCCTATTTTGGCTAAAAACACCCCGCTGGGCGGTACATATAAATAAACCGCATAGGCCGCTAAAGAAGGGTTAACCCATTGGCTGCGGCTATGTTTGGGCTATTTAGGGCATATTCAGGCACTCCTGAATGATAAATCAAGCATCTGCATTAAATGAAGTGTATTCTGCCGAAAACTAGGCGAAAATAGCTTCAAAATGAGACCAGAACGGGCCCCGTACGTGGTCTGGTTCACCCGCAGTGGTGCCAGTGAAACGCGGGAAAGCCGCTATTTGGTAGCACTCGCTCGCTTGGCTACACTGTTGTGAGACACAGAGAGAGACCCGCGCGAGACACAGTCAACCTCAGTGAGCCGCTCGCTGCTCTGTGGGTCGGAGGTGGGCCCCTCACGCTCCCGCCCACTGACACTCGATTTTTGCGGTTTTTACAGGCTTTTAAAGCCTGGAAATTGCTGTAACTTGCCAGGACATCACCCGCAACGAAAGGGTTAATAGATTTGTCCAAATTATCAAACTTACATAAAAATGAAGTACCGGTACAGTTTATAGGGATTCCGGTATTTATCAAGGAAACCGGCCACGAATTTTCCTGGAAATTTGGAAGTCACCCATCGAATGAACATAACCTATACATCATATTAACAGTAATAATTAATATATGTTTCAACTTTCGGAAAAAACTTTTTCAATTAGGCTAGGCCTACAGTACTTTGAAAAAGTTAATATTTACCTGCTGTTATCCACAGCCAAAACTGAAGATTGCGGAGTAAATACCGTAGACTTCATTCAAGTTTTTTTTGACGACCGTCAACCTTTTATTAATTACATACCAAACCAGCGGGGGTGTGGGGGCAGCAGCCCCCACCTAATATACTAGGTTAGGTTAGGCTAATATTACCCCTTATTTTCCCTGTAGGCTTACTTCATAGCCGTCCCCACTATCGGGGGCCGTATCTTAAAGATTGTTGGATAATGGGGAAAACGTTTTTTCCGAAAGTTGAAACATATATTAATATGATGGTTATGTTCATTCGATGGGTGACTTCCAAATTTCCAGGAAAATTTGTGGCCGGTTTCCTTGATATTTTCCGGGATTCCAACATGCATTTCAAAATTGTCATGAAAATTGGTGGGTGGTTTGCTTAATATATAGGTTACCGAACGCTGAAAGCAGTAATGAGAAATAGGGTGGTCAGCATGGAAGTTGGTGGAGAGACTTAGACCAAGAGTGAGAGGGGTGGCAATGAGTTACTTGAGAAGTGCATGCGGAGTTACATGGAGGGATAGACAGATGAAGTAGGAAGTAAGACTGTAAGAGGGAGGTGTGGTGTGGAGGTTAATGTGCTGGAAAGTGTGAAAAGGAACACCTTGAGATAGTTCGGCCATATGGAACGTATGGGAAGCGAGAGAATGACTAAGAGGGTGTACGAGAGTAACGAGAGCGAGGGGTAAATCTACAGTTATACTACCCCTCCCCCCTTCAAAACACGCCTTTTAGCGTGTTTTTGGATGGTTCAGCAGACGCGGAAACTGGAAAAAAACGTATTTTGATACAAATTTATCACCAACCAGATACAAGTTTTTCAGGTCATTTGTAGGGTAAATTTCTATAATTGCACCTATACGAGCTAAACAAATTATTATTGTATTTAACAGAAAAGTACGAGGTAAGTGATGTGGTATAGGTGGCAATATGCGGAAATCGATTATAAGGGCATTCTGCCCCCCTCTGACAAAAGTCTATCAATCTAGATGTGACACGGATTGACACGGATTTACAATGTTTCAGAGAGACATTAGCCTAACCTAACAACCTTACCTAACCTTACCTAGTATTATGGGTGGGGGCTGCCACCCCCACACCCCCGCTGGTTGGATAAAACGGTAGAAATCCAGTTAGGGTGGAGTGAATAACCGTAGATTTTCGTAAGGGGGTAAGAGGGGGGCAGAATGCCCTTATAATCCATTTCTGCATATTGCCACCTATACCACATCACTTACCTCGTTGTACCTTCCTGTTAAATACAATAATAATTTGTTTAGCTCGTATAGGTGCAATTATAGAATAATACCATTTGTAGGCCTAGGCCTAGTTGTTTTTTTATTTTTTATTTGATATAGCCTAGGCTACAGTGTTTAATACCGAGGACCGTCGCATTTTAGTATTTTTAACATTAGCCTAACCTAACCGAAAACTAACCTGTCTCCGCGACGGTCTAAACCCAGCTCACGTTCCCTGTTTATGGGTTCGCGAAGGTTTGTAATATTTCACTGTATCTATTTCAAGTCAAATATACATTTCCGCGCATCATCAAACCATACCAAGTCTACTACTAATAATATTAATCCATTAGTGAAACAAAGAAGGGTGGGACAGGAGTGGAGAGATGTAGGGAGTAATACAGGACTAGGTCAGGGAAGGAGACTAGAGAAAGAGATAGGAACGAGAGTGAAGGAAGTAGGAAGACAGGAATGGAAGAGAAATATGGAGAAGAAAAGTACACTGATAAGATATAGAAGCAAGGGGAGACCGAGAAAAGAGGAGTTCTATGACGGAAGTTGGGGAGCTGAACTACTGTTTAAGGCTAGGGCAGGAGCATTAGAGACAAATAGGAGAACATGGAGGTGGAATGGGGGGGTGAAAGAGTGTCTACAGTGTGAGGTGGGAGGGAGGAGAGTGGAGGAGACAATAGAACATATAGTGACAGAGTGCCAGGGGTATGCAGAGGAGAGAGAGGGGTTGGAAAATGAGTTGAAATGGGTGGTAGGGGAGAGGGAATGGGAAGAGCAGAAAGAGGAGGAGGATGAGGGTGTAAAATTTGTGTTAGGTCTCGAGACAGAAGAGGGGGTAGATGGGGAAATGGGGAAAAGAATGAAGGTAGTGAAAAGATTCCTGGAGCAGGTGTGGCAGAAGAGAAAACGGAATAGGACAGAATAGGGTGAGGGGGAGAAGGGGACCAGAGCGGGGGAGGAAGAAAAATGAGATTAAATAGTAGAGAGGGGAAAAGATAAATTAAGATAAGGAAAGAACAAGATATTGGGGGGTGGAGGAGGGGGTAAAAATAAGGAGAGGAGAGTTCTGCTTAAGCTATATACTTCAATTCTTTATCTTTAACTATCCTTTCTACGACTACATAATTTCTAAACTAATAATTAAATCTAGCTATAGCTGTTTCTGGAGAAGTCACCGGTGCATAGGTGAGCTGGCTTTGAGAGGGGACAGCAACTCCACAAGAAGAAGAAGAAGAAGAGTACCAACAGAATAGCGACAAAATAGGGGTAGGCTAGTATAACTGTAGATTTATCGTCATATGTTCTGCATGTTATTATTTATAGGCTAGGCTAGAGAAACATCAAATTCAACATCAAACAATAGGCTTACATATTTATTCCGAGACATAATACGAACGCAAATAGGCTAGCCAAATTAAAACCCACGAAAAAAATGATCATGCCTTCAAACCGTGACTCATGACCGAACAAAACGTCTTCGGCTCCCACACAAATTTAGATTATTCCCTCATAAATTCTCGAAAATACCAGTCAGAGGCATTAACTAATCGACAAATGCATGCAGGAAAAGCGAAAGATGAGAGAGAGAGGAAGAAATTAAAGAATTAAAGGCCTAGACCACGATACAACCTCGTGACAGCAGCAAGGAGAGGCTGGCTGTCACAACTGAAAAAACCGTCGGAATATATACCCAACAGTATACGTCTAGTACTTCTACACTACCTACACAAACAGGGACGGGAAAACGTGTACCCAAAACCACTCGATTGTACCTAAAAGGGTGGGAAATGTGACTTACCTTTAGAGCATTAAGGTCGATGTCATCCAAGCTACAATTTACAGACTGAGCCATTTTGCTCCGGACAAAATCGGACCACTGATCATCAATTTGGCTATTTTTTCTACATAACTCGCATCTCTACATACACTGCACACTCTCCTTCATCACTGAGCACACGCCCGAGACCGCTAGACGCCCCGCGGAGGAGATATATCCAAGAAAAGGGAGCTCAACCCACCCACACCCACGTCAAATGGCGATCTGTCTCCTTACAAAACACACAGGCAGCCCCAGCGATAATCGAGGCGCAAGTATGGAGATTTTTCCCTATATTTAGCTTTCTTGCACCATATTACTAAGTTTTTATATACTGAAGCTACCTAAGTATACTAACTTAGTCAATTGTATGTCATGAATTCTTGGTTGTTGTTGGTTTCTTTAAAATAAATGCATATTTCTCCATGACTGTATCTAATGTTCTTGCCTTCTTCCTTTTCTTCTTCTTTCGGAGTCCTCATCTGGCGAATTTAAACAGGCTGACCAACATAACGTTTTGAAGTTTCTGTCAAGTTTAATCCCATTTAAAGCTCTGGGATTATATTAAAGGTTCGCGCCTATGGTAATACAGTGTCTTGTTTGAGCTGTGAAATTTGCATTCCTCGTTAATCCATTAAAGTTGCCGAAATGCTGTCAAAACGGGTGCGGTTGGTAGCATCAGTGGGTGCGGTGAGGAAATTACTGTAAACAAAAGAAAACAAAATGTGTTTGGATTTCTGATTAGCAAATGTGAGGTTGCTAATTTCAGTGTAGTTGGTATTGAAAGTTAAGTATGAATAAATAATAATTGTTATGTGTAAAAAAAGAATATGAAAACTAAACAAGCGAGCACCATCGTCCGTCAGGCACTGAGAGCCCATGACCGCAGCCGCTATGCCTACATTGGCGCCTCATTATGATTCTATTTCGATGTATTTTTTACATAATTTTATTTCATTAAATTAGGTTAGGTTGCTTAGGTTAGTTACTTAATACAGTAAAATATAATAATACATCGAAACAGAATCGTGATTCGGTGCGAATGTCAAGATATAGCGGCTGCGGCTATGACCTCTTCCCCCCCCCCCCCCCCCCCTCCCCCACCTACTTCTACTCCCTTTTGCTTATTTCGCTCTTTTAACTATCTCTCGATCCTATATATACCCTTGAAGTATATAACATAGACTACATGTGGCACTATTAATTGTAAGATAAAATATCCTCCTGTAATAACCCTTATCAACAGAGAAACCCTTTTCCGTTCACTTACACAAGGAAATCGTATCATATACCAAAGAATCCAGCTATTTGGTAGGGCAGACTCGGAGCTAAACCAATTAACCTGACAAGACTATCATCTTAATTGGGCTCAGTCCCTCATTTAGCGAAGGCCTGTCCTAAACAAAACTCGCCGATAATTTATTGTGAAGCATCCCAACTGTCCAGTGACAAGTGGGAGGAGACGGAGACAAGAAAGAAGACGATACCAGAGTATGTTCCTTTTCCATTGACTCACCTGCTAAAACCCATTCCCCTATCAGTACTTTACCTCCTACTCCCGGGAAATCACTATAGAGTTTGAATAAGAGTTACCATATAGTGCTTGTTGTTCCCCTTTGTCGGGATCTCTATTTAACGTAAAGAAACAAAGACAACTCACACGCTATCATTGCCGTTTGCCTGATATATTTATATCTCAAATTTCCGTTGACCACTTTTCCCCAGCGCACATCAAGATATTATAGCCTACTTATATTCCAGTTACCGTAATATAATGCCTCCGCACAACACCCGTTCGCAAATATAAACAACACTCACCTAACTCCATTCACTCCCTGAAACATTTCCTATCTTTGAGCAAGTTCTATTCCGTTTGTTGAACTAATATCTGCTTATTTTTGTAACGTGTTCTTATATCATGTTATGTGCCTTCACTTATGCTTTTTTTCGTCAGTGCCATTCTTATGGTATACTATGTTCACCTGCTTATGCTTGCTTTGTCTAATTAACCCTTTGAGTACCAGCGACGTGTGTTAACCCGTCCAGCCCCGGCTAGTTTTGTAATGTTTGTTCACCAGAACCCGGCCGGTTTTCAAAAAATGTTTTTTTTCCAGAAACAATAGCGAATGGGTTAGGAATGAAGGAAAAACCACGAAAAACCGCTCAAAAAGCTTAAAGAATGGTCCTACAGAGCCCCCGAAAACGTATTTTACAAGAGTAAAAAATTGAAGGCAATTACCCCAAAAAACCAGGTTATTGCGCGCTCACGCGCACGCACGTGGACTTTGAGAGTTTTCAACCATCGGCACGGTTGCGTGGGATACGTACACAGTTCCCATACAAATCTGAGCCCTCTTGAGTGGATACACCTGAGGTTACGGTCGGCGCAATTAGGGTGACGCGCCAGGCGCGTCGCTGGGGCTGTACGGGTTAAATAGTATTCTAGCTATATTTACACGATATTATGCAGCTTAGGAAGAATCTGGTAGTTAAGAAGGTTGGTTGAGCTCATTTGCAGCCTTATTATTGATAGAGGTCCTTCCTAAGCTGAATATAATTGTCTATTGCCAGAACACAATAAGATGGATGTCCCCGGTACTGGAAGAGTTAATAAACCAAATTAAACAGTATACGTGATTCTGTTCTATATATCTAAGTACCTCCAGTAGATTAGAAACGGCCTGTTAATTGAGACAGTATAGTGTACTATAACTCGCGCTAAAATGCTAAGTATGGCATTATAACAATACTAACATGCAGCAAATTAGACCACGGGAGATAGCCAGAGTGGCAGCTATCTCTGAGACCAGCTACCACTATACACGCAATCCTACACAACATATGTAGCTCAGATGTTCATCATCATCTCCAACGCTTAGGCACACCATGCCGGGCCAGAACCATCAGGCAGTTCTAGCCCAAAACTGCCAACTGGGACATCGTTAACAGAAACAAGGCCATTGCAGGCAACCAGCAAACAGCAATACTTCCTCTGTCTTTGTTCGGGGCTTGGCTGTAGATCGTGTTTGAGGTCGATTTAGGGAATTTGTTTTATGTTTTCCCCAGGAAGGTATTGTGCTGTTCTCTGACCAGAATACTGAATCAGTCTTTGTTCGGGGTTGGGTTGCAGATCGTATTCGAAGCCGATCTGGGAAACACAATTTCCATTCAGTTGGTGGTGAGATAGACGTTTGGTCCTAGGGATTCAGACTTTGGTCGCCTTCCCCATGTAAAGTCAGTGAAAATAGGTTAGTCTAAACTGAACAAGTTGCGGAAATACACTTAGACTATCAGGCTAAGTGAGGTACCTAATTTATTAGTCTCGTGGTAGCGTGTCTGCCTCGTAACCCAAGGGTCCTGGGTTCAAAGCTTAGGTGTGTTAATAAAATTGTCAAGATGGTTGAAAGTATAATTGGAGCTCCATAACCCTCCTTACGGGCATGGTGTAAAATCCAAATCCTACCCCCCCCCCCCACCACCACACCACAACACAAGATAGAGAAGGAGAATCCAGGATGCCGTTCATGCCCTAGAGAAGACCATCAGCAATACATCAACCAGAAGTGAGACTACACCAGCCAAATCACTGCAGGTCAGGCAAGGTTGGATCGGGGTAGGCTACAGGCCCTTTCCACTAGCTGTTGAGTACCAGCTATCAGTTTAGTAACCACATTCCCTATTCCAAACAACACAAGAGACTGTGCTGAGTAAAGGCCAGTCTCTAAAGTGGGGTGGAAATCACAATGGTTATGTATGTTGAATGTGTTTAGTACAGGTCACACAGTCAATGATAAATTATCAGGGAGCCCTGCAAGTTTGGCTAACTTTTACTTCAGCTGTCCTTTTATAGTGATATGGAATGGTAATATTTTAAAAGAATCAAGAACCACACACCCGCCAGTGACACACGTAAGATCAATCCAGTGCTACACATACTCTTTCCTAAGTTACCCCTCAAAGTGCTGCTTTCTGTTAGGGGTCTTGGTCTTGGTGCGAGAGTCACGCTCGACTGGTCGAGGTGTGGCCTTAGTATCGGCTCTCTCTCCTAGGATAAACTTATAAACTATAATGGAAAAGGACAGGTTGAGAATAAAAGAAGATTGTTCCCCCGTGGGCATTCTCACCCCAGCCTCACTATTGTGAGGCTGATCTTTTCCTCCATACTCCCTCTAGGTAGTCCTTAACACTCCGTGCAGTGGTCTCATTCCACATGTTTAGGTCGTTCAGGCCAAGCAGGTAGATCACTATTCCGTCGAGCCCCCATTCATACCTTCCTACCACTGCATTCCATTCCTCCGCACCAATCTCTTGCACTATGGATCTTAGCATTACCCGCCTTTCTCCTTCATATTTTCTGCACTTTAGGAGGATATGCTCCACAGTCTCGTCCTCCCCACTCTCGCACATCTTGCATGCCTTGTTGCCTTCATTTGACCATCTATATGTTCTGCTGTTCAGCTCAAGCGACTTAGTTCGGGCCTTGAAGAGGAGTTCACCTCCAATGCTCCCATCGTAGAATGGCTCCCTTCTTGGCTGTTGCTTACACATGTACCATTCTAGTGAACTCTTGTTTCTCATATTCCCCGCCCATTCGTCCCTTGCTACGCTTTGTACCCGTTTGCCGATCTCTTTCTTCCATCTCTCATGGCTCCACATTTCCATACTTTCCCCCATCATGATACCACGCATTCCGTACTTCTCTATCTTTCTGTCGCACATCTTGTTCCATTTACTACTCTCCTTAGCCCATTCAAACACCTTTCGTGCCCATCTATCACCATTCATTTTTTCCAGTCTGACCCGGTACCGTAGGACTCCCTTGTCTATTCTTTCTTCAAAGGAGCTCCATCCCGCGTCACCTCTCAAGGCTTCTACTGCAGTGTACTTGTTCGCTCCCAGTGCGAGCCTTCCGACCCTATTCTGGGCAACTTCCAGCTTTGCCGTGTCATTCGTTGTCCACGGGATGGTTTCCAGACCATACATCAGGCCTGGCACCGCCATACCTTTCCATACTCCTCGCACTACTTCATACTTGTTCGCTCTACACCTTGCAGCACTGCCAAGTCTTCCCACCCATTGGCTCGCTCTTGTTAGTCTCTCATCTTTTGTTTTCTCGCATCCTCTTGCATCCACTGTCATTCCCAGGTACTTGTATTCATTTGTTTGGGTAATTATATTATTCCCAAGTAGCCACGTCGCACCCACATCCGTTTCATCTCCATTCACTACCAATACTTTACTTTTCTCCCTGCTAAAACTCACATTCAGATCATTCCCATATTCGGACACCACATCTAGCATCCTCTGCAGATCCTCTCGGTTGTCGCTCATGATCACTACGTCATCTGCATATAGCAAGATACCCAGACGTTCGTTCCCAATTAGTGTTCCCCTGCCGGCTTCTTTCATTCTTGCAGCTAGTTCCTCTGTGTACATCCCAAACAGGAGGGGGGATAGCCCACAGCCCTGTCTAACTCCCCGCTTGTTTTCGACCCAGTCTGTCTCTATATCCCCCATACTGTATCTAGCCCTGGTATTCTCATACATACTTCTTATAATATTTATTATCTTTTCACTCACTCCTACTGTTTCAAGCAGCCTACACAACTTGTACCTGTTCACTCTGTCATATGCTTTCTCTATGTCTAGGAAGGCGAAGTATCCCTTCCGTCCGGACTTTTTCGTATTCTCTATCACTTCTCTCACTACGAACATGTTATCTTCCCCTCTTCTGTCCACTCGAAACCCATTCTGTTCTTCTCCCATCACTCTGTTCCTTTCAAAGATCCCTTTCAGCCTTTCATTCAGCACCCCACAGAACACCTTGGAAATTGTGTCCGTTAGCGTTATTGGTCGGTAGTTTTTCAGCTCTTTCTTACTCTTGTGACCCCCTTTGTGCAGGAGGGTCACCCGGCTCTCGTTCCATTTATACGGTACCCTCTCTCCTGACCATACTTTCTTAAAAAGTCCATACATGCCTTCAATTACTCCATTCCCACCCTCTTTGTAGAATTCATATGGGATCTCGTCGTTTCCTGCGGCTTTACCGTTCTTCAGTTTCTTGACACATTTCATTATCTCTTCTCTACTGATCTCGTAATCCATATTTTCATCTACTGGTATCTTTCTTCCTATTATCAGGTTGGGTTCGCCCCTATCCTCCACCTCATTCGCACCCCCTATGTTTTCCCAGAATTCTTTTACTGCCCTAGCTTTCTCCGGTTTCCCTCTCACCTCTCTTCCGTTCACCATTATTACTTCCACATTCACTCTTTCACTCTCTTGTTCTCCCCTTAGGAAGTCATACCATTCTCTGCTGACCTCACCACCTCTTGCCTTCAGCTCATCTACTACATCCTTATCGGCTTTTACTCTCGCTTTCCTTATTAAACCTCCTGTTATGCTTTTGTGCTTCCTGTATTCCTCCCATGCTTCCTCATATGCGACCCGTTCATTCTCACCGTTGTCCTTGGACCTCCTTAGTCTTCTACACCTTCGGTTGCTCTCTTTTCTTTTTTTTCTGGCAGATTCGATGTCTTGGTTCCACCATCTCCTCTGGGGTCTCCTATTGTTTCCTTTCTTTTTCCTCCCGACTCTTCTTTCAGCTACTTCTTTCACTGTCTTGGTGAATTCTTCATTCATTCTGTCTACCCCTCCGTCATCCCTCCAGTTCACACGCTCTAGTTCTTCCCCGAATTTTACCCAGTCCGCTTGTTTCAGTTTCCATTTCTTACCCTTTGGTTTCCTAGCTTCCTTTCTCTCCCTCCCACAGGTATACTGTATCCACAACATATTGTGGTCACTTGTCACATCCATTCCTCGTTCTTCGTCTATCCTCATGTATTCCACGTTCTTCCTTGCATTCTCATTCACCAAGATATAATCAATCGCAGATTCATTGTCTCTTCCGGCCCATGTCACTCGTCCCTCTGCGATAGTTTCATTTAATATTTCCAGTTCATGCTCCTCAGTGAAATCCCTTAGCAGTTGTCCATTCGTGTTCACTTCCTCACCCAGGATTCCGATGTGTCCGTTCATATCACCCATTACGATCACCTGTTCTCGTCTATGTTCGTTTACCAGTCTTCTCATTAGGTCGTATTTCCTTTCATTATCACGTCTGGCATCCGGTCCCTGTACCGTCATGTAGCATATAATCAGTAGGATCCTTTCAGTCTTTCCTTTTGCCTTGTAGTTCAGGTAAGCTGCCATCATATCTTCACTCATCTCGCATTCGCCGACTTTTAACTCTTCAACCTCTATATCCATGTTCTTTCTCACTATTAGGCCTATACCTCCACCCTTTTTCTTCCATTTACTGCGCCCCTTCCCAGTCATTCTGTAGTTTTCCGTGTACAGTTCCACTCTTTCACGTAGCTTTGTCTCTGTTATACCGAGCACATCTATACCCCCCTCATACAGTACTTCACTCATGTCTTCCATTTTTCCCACTCCCCATCCATTCACATTTAGACACCCTAATCTAATGCCGTTCCTATACTCCTGATTCCTGGTTCACATTTCCCGGGGGTTCTCACTCTCATTTCCGGAGTCAGGAGTCCCCCTGTCCTCTCTCTCGGCTGGGGTCTCTCCATCCTCTCTCACGACTGGGGCCTCGGTTGGGATTGTTTCCTCTTGGCCTTCCCTAGGGGCAGGTTCTTCCCTGGTTTCGTCCCTGTGCGTCGGCTCATTCTCCCCTCCCTCTCCAGGTACTGCTTCTTCGGCTTCTACCATTATATCGGTCTCCTCTGTTCCTGGTTCTCTCCCCGTTTCCTCGTTACCGTTTGTAATTGATCCCTCCCGGGTTTCTTCATGGTCCGGGTCTTGCCCATCCTGGGGGCCCTTTTTTTCAGGCGCCCCTTGTGTAACCTTTCGCTAGCCAGGAACCATTCCAGGGTCCTGTTTCCGAGGAGTCTTATCCCCTCGTTGTTTAGATGTACTCGGTCTCCTGCGAATCTATTGCCTGTGAGTTCCTGGTCTAGATCTAGGAAGCTCACTCCTATATCCTCATTCCTCATGTACTCCATTTTCATCTTGTATACCTCTTCTGCTATTTTCTTATTTACTCTTCTTCGGGTATATTCATAGGCCATGTTTTCTCTGGGTCGTCTTAGTATACCCATAACTCCTACACGCAGATTCTTTTTGTTAACTAGTTTAGCCTGCGTGTAATGTTCTATCTTAATCTATTGTATGTAAATCTTGAGCTCCGTAGTCAAAAATTAACGAGAGCGTATCATACCCTACAGTATATATGACTATTGTTAAAGTCTCATTTCCATTCATTGTGATTTTCCATTCATACAAGGGGAGATTCGCCATTATTGAATGTATTTATTTTACCTGATTTACGCTATGCGTAGGCCTACTAGCCAATAATAAGGCCATTTTATGTTTCTATGTTAATAAACATTGTTTGTAACGTATCTCTAGGCCAAATAATCCTGCAGCATGCATACGCGTGTAGGTTCTTTTAAGAGTTTCAGTCTGCCCAGTTGAAATGGAATCCACTTCCAGTATTATCAAAACCAGTGAAAATCTTGATATAACACTTATGCTACTTATATATAAATATAACTATAATGCCCTATACTTAGCAGTTTTAGCGCAATTTATAGTACACAATAAAGCATTAATAATTAAGACAGGGGTTTCTACTATACTGGAGGTAGGCCTACTTAGATTTTAGGACAAACGCTTATGCAGTTTATATGTGTTTATTGACAAGACAAAGTAATCAAAAGGCAAGTAAACATAATAATATGATCAGAATGGCAATTACAAAACGTGGCAATAAGAATACACATGTATTAATAGACAGAATAGAGCCTACTGGAGTTGGGGTTTGTCTCGATGAGTAAATAAGTTATATGAACGTTTGATATATTTGCGAGCGGGTGTTGTGAGGAGGCGTTAATATTACTGTAACTGGAATATAAATATATCTTGTTAGGCACTGGTGGAAAATTATCAAAAAAAATCTGAGATATAAGTGTATCAGATAAGAGGCAAAAACAGTGTGTGGATTGTTTAACCTTTTAAATTAAGTAGGGAACCCAGGCGAAGGGGGAAAACAAAACACTATGGTAACTCATTATTAAACTCTAAAGATTTCTCTAGTATGGCAGGTAAATGGCGATGAGGTGTAGGTTTTCTGTCTTCTCGTATCGGGCAGGCAGGTCTAGCCAAAGTATATACACTCCATATACTATATACTTTGGGTGTAGCTGGCGACTCATAAATAGCTAATTGTGAGCAAATTGTGCAGGGCAGGTAGCCACCGTACATCCCCCAGGATAATTAGTCACTGGGTATTTTGTTTTTCTATGTGAGTGAAGGAGACAAAAGGCAGAACTGACTGTGGCGAGTGCCTCCCCCAGAGTTGAAAGAGTGACAGGGCCAAAATCAAGGGACATTCGAGCCAAAATGCATGGACATAAAGAGTTTGAAGCACTTTAAGTCAACAAAGATGGGGTACGGGTATACACTGAGAAAGCTCTGAGGAACACTGATTATTGTAATAGCGGTAGGCTACAATAGTGAGAGATGCAACATTGCGGTGAAGAGAGAGAGACATACTGCAGATAATTGGTGAGACTGTAACGGGGGGGGGGGATCTCTTTTTCTTCACTTCCCTTCTTCTGCTGCGAACAAGAGAGAGAGGTAGAGGGAGAGACAGAAAAAGATAGATTAAGTTGCGAAGGTGGAAAATAGGTACTCAAGGATAGAAAGGAAGAGATGACGACAAACCCGTTATTGCATTCTAATTAACGAGAGGACAACCCTGTTTGGTTGACCCACATCCAACATCCTTCGAGGAAGGGGAAAGGCTGCAACTCCGACACGATGATAAGACCAAAGAACCACAAAAACCCCACTGAGACCTAGCATATTCTCTACTTTCTAGATATCACATAAGGATGTTTTTGGGAACGGTAATTCATTCAAATTATTTGATCGCCCACCTTCAGGTGAACTGGCCGTCCCCATGGTTTTCTTATTCTTTATGCAATCGTGATTCATGCTCAATATTCAGGTACATTAGGACAGTAGGATAAATCGGAGGCTAGCAAAGACCAATCAAGAACTTCACCTTCAATGTTGGCTGACAAGACTTTAACTCTCGGTTAGGCTACTGGTACTACTCTTAGACCAATTTAATACTGACGGCTCCGATTTACCATCCTGACAACACATTTAGATCCAAATAGGTACGGGAGGATAGATACAAACATATTGCAGTAATCTTAAGCTTGATATTAATACAGTATAAGGAACATTTTACCGTTTACAATTCTTAATATTGGTACCGTATCTAATTATCTCTATACCATTAACCTGGGACCAATCCATTACCGTACTGGGACATTCTCTTAACCTAGGAGTAGGACTCGAACCTTGCTGTCTGTATCCACCCCATTTCTCTCGGTATTAAAATCCCAATTCCGCTAGATACCGGTATCGGCCAGGCTTGCCTGTAGGTTTCTTCGGCCTACCGTATCCTGGGGTATAGGGGGTAATCATACGTCTTCCTGCGGTCCTTGAACCCTCGTACAGTACACGAGTTCAGCATCCTGCACTCAGCCAATGGGAGGGGTGAATCTCCGATTCTCCGCCATCAGCAATTCAGCATCACATCGACTCCGTCCCAAACTGGTTCCCTCTGAATGGAGGGAAAGGAACCTATAAGTCCGGAGAAGAAGCGGGGAATGATGACAGAGACTGGGGGGTGGGTAGGTGTCTCTCTCGTAGGCCTGGGATCACGACAGTCAGGGGCCTAGGGCCAGTGCCAGGGATCCCGCCAAAAAAGGGGAGGGTGACCACAAAGGGTGGCGTCGCTTGGGTAGGAATTGGCGGTCTTTTTACACAAGGGGGCATTACTCTAAATTCGAAAAGGAAGGATTTTTACAGGGAATAACAAAAGGGGTGAAAAGGATAAATTAGGCTTGAAAGTATTGTAGATAGATTTGAGAATATTAGTTCTCCTCCTGATCTAGGCTAATTCCCTCTTTAAATAGACAAGGGTTACTTAACCCTTCTTAAAGGATACATTTCCCTTAAATATAGGGAAGAGTGAATGAAGGGGAAAAAGTCTTACAGTTAAGTCAAACCTTACAACATATACCAAAAGGGAAAGTACACTTTCTTCCCGTTACACAGCTCTACCTTTTCTTCGAAGACTTTTTACCTCATTCACTCTTTCATCAACATAAACATTATACAGTTACCAATTAATCCAGCCTTAACTTATTACAGCAGAATTTCTGATCCGCCTGGCATCTTACCATGCCCAGAGCTCGCAGTCTATACCCAACGTCTTAGAATCTGACACATCATTACTGTACTGTACTCTGCCTGTGGGGCGTCCCTTCCTTCATCAACAAATCACTATACCACTCTATAAAGTGTCCCTCCTTTTCAGGAGAGTGCCAACCAGGCACTATCTTGTCCCCGTAGAGACAGCCTCTCTCCACCCCTTTATTGCTTGGAAAACCCCAGGAGACCAGACTAGAGAGCAGCGTGGACACCCGTATCGTGGGAGTCCCTTCACACTCTGTGCGCTGGCTGAGCCTCGGGACGAAAGGAGTATAACCCCAGTCAACCATAAAGGTACTCAGAGCCAACAGCACGTCCTGATGGGAACGCCATCACCCTAGTCCCAATCACCTGTATGATGTTCTACATAACCTAGGCACCTACGTCTCTTAAAGTTTCGCTGCACGGGGGTTTGACCGGAAAGATTAAATAACCATGTGGGGGCCACAGGGGAGTACACAACAAGACGACCACAACAGGGACTCTACTGTACACTCTAACAAGATTCTATATAACGCCGGGCTGGCTGACGGGCTCTGGGTGCTAAAATCTCAGGTTGATAGTCTTCCTCAACCGGCATTTCAACTTGCTCTACCTGCCAATACTCCTCACCCACGAACGGTTTCACTTTCTCAGCGGCCCTTTTCATAAACACACCCGTATAGGGATTTACTAGCTTATACGCAGCCCCGTCTCGGATACTTCCGTAACCCTAAAGGGACCCACCCATTTTGCGTTCAACTTTTGGCTAGTCCCTGGTAGTGGATTCTCGTTCCTGATCCATACCATGTCGTCCACATAGACCTTTTCATTCCGGCGGTTCCGATTAGCCACGTCTCTAAACTTCCTGGCCATGGTCAGTGAGGTCTGTTCCAGGACCTCTTTCGCGACGGACATAGCCTCTTGGCATTCCTCATTCCTCCTGACTAAAACGTCTTGCACCTCGTGCCTTCGTTCTGGATCAGGATTCTCCATCTTGGACAGGAAAGAAGGATAATTGATAGACAACTAATAACCGGAAAACACTAACCACCGCTATCTCAACTTTGCGGTTCCTTCACAGTCACTGTGATTTTTGCTGGTATCTGCTGCACTTAAAGATTCCCTGAAATATTACACTAACCGTATTGAAATGTGGTAGCATGGCCAATACTGTTTGTGGTAACTATTTCACGGGTTGGTAGCGTGAAAAATGACAACTGCAACGCACTGATTCTAAACACCCGAGCGAAAGTGTAAGAACCAGTACCAGTACTGTACAGTCTCTTCTACGGGGGGTACGGGATTAATTCAGGAGCCCTGAACGGAACAGGAGCATGTCAAACCATGGACTCCTAATGAAATCGCACCGCTGCACACCACTGTAACGGGGGGGGGGGGGGGGGAATCTCGTTTTCTTCACTTCCCTTCTTCTGCAAGAGAGAGAGGTAGAGGGAGAGACAGAAAAAGATAGATTAAGTTGCGAAGGTGGAAAATAGGTACTCAAGGATAGAAAGGAAGAGATGACGACAAACCCGTTATTGCATTCTAATTAACGAGAGGACAACCCTGTTTGGTTGACCCACATCCAACATCCTTCGAGGAAGGGGAAAGGCTGCAACTCCGACACGATGATAAGACCAAAGAACCACAAAAACCCCACTGAGACCTAGCATATTCTCTACTTTCTAGATATCACATAAGGATGTTTTTGGGAACGGTAATTCATTCAAATTATTTGATCGCCCACCTTCAGGTGAACTGGCCGTCCCCATGGTTTTCTTATTCTTTATGCAATCGTAATTCATGCTCATTATTCAGGTACATTAGGACAGTAGGATAAATCGGAGGCTAGCAAAGACCAATCAAGAACTTCACCTTCAATGTTGGCTGACAAGACTTTAACTCTCAGTTAGGCTACTGGTACTACTCTTAGACCAATTTAATACTGACGGCTCCGATTTACCATCCTGACAACACATTTAGATCCAAATAGGTACGGGAGGATAGATACAAACATATTGCAATAATCTTAAGCTTGATATTAATACAGTATAAGGAACATTTTACCGTTTACAACTCTTAATATTGGTACCGTATCTAATTATCTCTATACCATTAACCTGGGACCAATCCATTACCGTACTGGGACAGTCTCTTAACCTAGGAGTAGGACTCGAACCTTGCTGTCTGTATCCACCCCATTCCTCTCGGTATTAAAATCCCAATTCCGCTAGATACCGGTATCGACCAGGCTTGCCTGTAGGTTTCTTCGGCCTACCGTATCCTGGGGTATAGGGGGTAATCATACGTCTTCCTGCGGTCCTTGAACCCTCGTACAGTACACAAGTTCAGTATCCTGCACTCAGCCAATGGGAGGGGTGAATCTCCGATTCTCCGCCATCAGCAATTCAGCATCACATCGACTCCGTCCCAGACTGGTTCCCTCTGAATGGAGGGAAAGGAAGCCTATAAGTCCGGAGAAGAAGCGGGGAATGATGACAGAGACTGGGGGGTGGGTAGGTGTCTCTCTCGTAGGCCTGGGATCACGACAGTCAGGGGCCTAGGGCCAGTGCCAGGGATCCCGCCAAAAAAGGGGAGGGTGACCACAAAGGGTGGCGTCGCTTGGGTAGGAATTGGCGGTCTTTTTACACAAGGGGGCATTACTCTAAATTCGAAAAGGAAGGATTTTTACAGGGAATAACAAAAGGGGTGAAAAGGATAAATTAGGCTTGAAAGTATTGTAGATAGATTTGAGAATATTAGTTCTCCCCCTGATCTAGGCTAATTCCCTCTTTACATAGACAAGGGTTACTTAACCCTTCTTAAATGATACATTTCCCTTAAATATAGGGAAGAGTGAATGAAGGGGAAAAAGTCTTACAGTTAAGTCAAACCTTACAACATATACCAAAAGGGAAAGTACACTTTCTTCCCGTTACAAGAGGACGTGAGTTAATGAGACGGAAGGCTTTCTTTTCTACTTTGTCTAGAAGTGCTGTGTGAGAGGATCCTCCCCACACTTATGAAAATACTCAATACATGGACACACTGTGCCCCTGTACAGAGCAAGAAGCTGTGCAGGGGTAAAGAACCGCCGGAGGCGGTTGAGCACACCCAGCTTTTGGGAATCTATTTTAAAGATGATTCGAAGGGTTAATTTGTATGTTGTTGAAGAGTAACTCATAGTTTTCTGGAAGGGGCGACAAGTATATATAGACAGATGGAGAAATTGAGTTTTGGAAGCATTGAAAGTAACAACTAGGTTTTCTCTGCCCCAATGGGGGACAATAAAATGTCTGCTGCTCTTTCTAATGCACCAAATAGTAATCAGTTTCCATCCAGTGAATCGAAATATATAGATTGAAGTCATCAAAATATCACTCATTTCTATGTTTATTAATGTTACAGCTAGACATATTACTCTCAAATTATATTCAGTACATTGCCCAATATACAAAGCATATATGATGAATAAAACCAAAATATATTAGGCCTACAGAGACATTTGGCAAGAATTCGAAACTTTAGGGATCCTTGCCATATGTCTCTGTAGGCCTAATATATTCTGTTTTATTCATCATCAATAACCTACTTTGTATATTGGGCAATGTACCGAATATAATTTGAGAGTAATATGTCTGTAACATTAACCTCTGAAGTGCGCATGGGGGTAATTGGAAACGTCCCCCTGTGCTGACGTATTTGAGGTGTTTCCGTCACTAAAATATTCATTGTGCCATTAATAGCATTAATACTTATCCATATGCGCCTATTATGGGTTGATTATAAAGGTATTAACCTGAAACAACAATAAAACGAGTGAAAACAGCGTTTGGATGGTCAAAATCGGAGATATAGCCCGCGAGTTGTATAATGTATGGGTGAGGCAATCTGCTTTCCCGCCAATTTCCCCCAAGGCCACTGAGACACAGTCGATCGATACTCTCTCTCTCTCTCTTGCACTCGCTTGCTATCAGTGATGACCACACCCTCCAATCGGATTTCTAATGTTAGCACGAAAATATACCTCAGAATAAGGGAATAACAGGGAAAATAGGTGATAACTGAAGGAGAGGAGGAAAGTGGGGAAGGAGGGGAGGTAGAGGACTGAGATTTTGCATGGCCCAGGGGCCAAAAAAAAAAAAAAATTTTTTTTTTTTTTTTTTTTCGATGTCAAAAGTTGATTTTTTTTTTCTCTGACTCTTAAGAGTCTCCCCGCAGTGCGCCGGGGGAACTCTTAAGAGTCTCCCCGCAGCTCCCGGGTTAATGAATATAGAAATGAGTGATATTTTGAGGACTTCAATCTATATATTTTGACTCACTGGATGGAAACTGATTACTGTATTAGAAAGAACAGCAGACGTTTTATTGTCCCTCATTAGAGATAATAATAATAGTCCTTAAAGCTAGCGCATGCGCCAGCTAAGGATAACCCAATAAGGCCGATTAGGCATATTTCCATTGGGGTCCTGTACTACTATCCCATCCCCTTGCTCATGAGGGACGGTAACGACTCCGTGCTTGTGAAAAACCTTTAATGCGCCGAGCGTGGGTGCGATCCTGGGCCTTCTGGGTGGAAGTCCAAGACGCTAGTCACTACACCAGCGAGCCGCTGGTGATCAGAAGATAGACGTGTTTTATGGCCTCCTTACGTGATTTTTGGTGTTCCCGTTGTGAATGATGTTGTGGAAGGCTAGTTGAATAGTGTACTGTAGAGTCGTCAGCATATGAGTAAAGGGGGCTGGAGCCTCCAGCCCAGTGTTATTGAGGTTGTTCTGCACAACCTCAAAAACATTGAGGACTAGGCCTTCAGGTATCTGTGTATCTGTTGTCTGTGTGTGTGTGTGTGTGTGTTCTTAATAGGCGGCCGCAGTTTTGGACCTGGGGAGCTGAAACTTTGCATGTGGGTGTCAATTGACCTGGATCCGGTCATAGAGGGGGCGAGGCTACGATCGGAGGTCGTTTCGAGGCCGAAATTGCATTTTCTTTTTTTTAATTGAAAAAAATTGCCGTTTGGGGCAGAAGGAGGCCTCCGATCGAAAAGGTGTATGGAACGAAAGTTGTTCGCAGCCCCCCAAAATGGGGATACGAATGAGGTCAGATCCAAAATCGGAGGTCATTTAGCGGCCGAAATCGAGGTCGCCGTTTAATGAGGCACAGGGAGATCGAGGCCGGTGATTATGGTAGTAGTAGTATTGTGATGATTGTGGTAGTAGTGATTGATGATGGTGATTATGGTAGTAGTAGTGGTGGTAGTAGTGATGGTGATTATGGTGATTACCCGGGCAACGCCGGGTACCCCTGGTAGTGTTCATATATTAGTCTACCTTTGAAATAATGAATATAATGCACATAAATAAAATACGTATTAGCTATTTTGTACATATATTTATCGTTTCAAGTAGGCTACATATTTGTTCATGTAGATATTTTGAGCCTAGCCTATTTGAATGTCGTATGGTAGAAAAGTAAATGAAGGCTTATCCCTCAATACCTTCACCTGACCTGAGCCTATTTCTGGAATAATTCGTTCAGAAATTTTCGGCGTGACAAGTTTAAAAAAGCTTCACTTGAAATTTATCATCAGTTACGGTAGCTTCACTGAAATGCTGGGTGTGAAGGGAATTTTTCTGTCCTGAAAGTTCCCCAGGCCCACTTAGGGTCAACCTTTCCTGGTGCCTGGCGCGGGGCTCGAACCTCTGAAGGGAGTTTAACCCTCCTAAAAACCCACAGGTTTTGAGATGCCTTGGGTGGGGTTCAAACCCTGGTTAGTGAGCATGGCCATCATAGGTCAACCAGGCCCGCACGCTAACCCACTGTACTACCACGGACGTACAAAAGTATAGTAACCTTAGTCCAATTTGTAGAACCAGGTGATAGTCTCGTGGTGATTCACGTGATGAGTTTATTGGACTTCCCATCAACGACTATTTTACACTATACCTGACGTCAACTCGGGTAGTACATTATTGGGGTTGCGGGATATTTTCGAGGGCATTACATTACATCCTTCTTTAACTAGGCTAGTCCCTAGCCTCTTTAAGGTCGTAAGGTATCGTAGCTGTATCACCTCAGCAATCTCAATATTGTTAGGGTCCGCGTGATGGGTGCTCTATATGTAGCTACCAGATCACGTTCCGTGACTGCCACCAATGAAATGCTGGGTGTGAAGGGAATTTTTCTGTCCTGAAAGTTCCCCAGGCCCACTTAGGGTCAACCTTTCCTGGTGCCTGGCGCGGGGCTCGAACCTCTGAAGGGAGTTTAACCCTCCTAAAAACCCACAGGTTTTGAGATGCCTTGGGTGGGGTTCGAACCCTGGTTAGTGACCATGGCCATCATAGGTCAACCAGGCCCGCGCGCTAACCCACTGTACTACCACGGACGTACAAAAGTATAGTAACCTTAGTCCGATTTGCAGAACCAGGTGATAGTCTCGTGGTGATTCACGTGATGAGTTTATTGGACTTCCCATCAACGACTATTTTACACTATACCTGACGTCAACTCGGGTAGTACATTATTGGGGTTGCGGGATATTTTCGAGGGCATTACATTCACAAAAAAATAATTCTAGTTTTAATCGCCTATCGATTAAGTTGCTTCTCTGGAAAAAAAAACACAATCCAAAAATAATAATTGTAGGATAGCCTATATTTGATAAATGGAAGTAAAATATTTCTCTCGCTTTTCGGACACGACAGTGAGCGTGTTTGAGGTAAGATAGGCCTACGCATTGCCAAAAACAAAAACTGTAGTTAAGAGCTAGTCCAAAAAGTCTAAAATTTAAACCACAAAACCTTAACAAAAGGTGGTATGCTATAATAAAACGTTCAAAACACAAGTAAATGTAAGCATAAACAAAGAAATTGGATGTTTGAGACTGGACCCGAGGGCGCGGGACAAAATATAGGTTTGAGTCCGGGAGGGAAGAAGGAAAACCTAGTATTTAGTAGTGGCCCCGGAATCATTGACGATATGCCTTTAACCCAGCAAGTGCAGATCTCCATCATAAGAGTTTTACCGCTGCGCTGCGGAACTCCTCATATAATCCAAGGCCTAAAAAAAACCCATTTAAATCAGCCCATTTTTTTTTTTTTTTTTTTTTTTTTATTGCCCCTTGGCCATGCCAAATATCACTCCTCCACATCCCCTCCTTCCACCCTTCAATTATCACCTATTCTCCCTGTTATTCCCTTATTCTTAGGTATATTTTCGTGCTAACATTAGCGAGTTGCTAGCAGGGCGTGGTCATCTGTGTTACCAAGCGTGGGAAAGAGCGAGAGAGAGACTACCACGCAATAGTGTCTCTCCAGCCGTCGTGACGGCTGGCTGGCTGGCAGGCTGCCTCAGCCATTAAGTTATGTAACTCCCGGCCTCTATCCCCGATTTTGACCATCCAAACGCTGTTTCCACTTGTTTTATTGTTGTAACAGGTAAATACTTTTATAATCAACGTAAAATAGGCGCATATGGACAACTATTAATGATATTTATGGTACGATGACGATTTGAGTTTAGGAAACAGTCTAAATACCTCCGCACAGGCCAATACCCCACCTACGCAGCGGAGAGGTTAACAGTATAATGGCCGGCACTCTTTGAACCTTAGAGTCAGCTGTTCATATCAACTGCCCCAGAGTGTTAAGAGACCAACATCGTAAGCGCTCATAATCACTTACGGGATCGTCCTTATGAACGGGAGCTCACTACGAAAAAACTTAATACAAAATAAACAGAAAAATATTAGAACTAGGCTACTAATCTGCTATGCTTCCCATCATGTGGATGTTGATAGCGTGGGTTTGCCTTCATAACTATAATGTCAGTTCCTGAGTAACCTTATGATAATGAGTATCACAAAATATTTGGTGATGTATCTACAATACAAAACATTTTATCTTGACTGTACTTCCAGTCTTCTGAGATCAAGGATACACTTACACTTTGTTACACTTTGTTGTATTCCGTCCGTTAGTGACACAGTTGAGCTGGGGCTCCACTGCGACCAGGCAGCTCCCTTTCTTCCACTCTCCATTCCAGAAGTCGGTTGGAGTTGGTGCTGGGGTATCCTGGTGTTGGTGGCCGGTCCGGTATTTTGGCCAGCCACATGTCCAAGTGTTTCTTGAAGGTGTCTGGAGACACCCCGGTCATGTTCCTGAGAGGGTCTGGTATACAGTTGAACAGTCTGGTTCCATTGTATGTAAAGCTGTGATGGATCAGGGATTTGATTTTTTGTGTTGATCCCGGCGTAGTCCTCACATAGCACAGCCTCCCTCGCCTTTGGTGTTGAGTCTCTTGGATGTTTGGATTTGGTACCTTTTTTTTCCAAAATCTTCCAGACGTAGATGATGATGTATCTCTCCCTACATCTTTGAAGTGAGTACAGCTGCAGCTCCTTGAGTCTCTCCCAGTAGTTAAAGTGTTGAAACCCATGGATTTTACTGGTGAATGTCCTCTGGTTGGCTTCAATTTCTGTTATTTCTCCTACTTTTTGGGGAGACCAGAGCTGAGAGCAGTACTCCAGTCGTGGTAGGACCAGTGACTTCCACAGTGTTAACATACACCTCTCATTTCTTGTGTGGAAGGTTCTCAGGATCCAGCCTGCTATTTGTTTTGCTGTTGTTGTGGCTTTGGTAATATGCTGGGAAAAAGTGGCATCACTGCTCATATTTACTCCCAAGTCCTTCACTGTGTCCTTGGCGGTAATTTCTTGCTGTCCACTTTTGTAGTTGGTGTCGTTTTGTAGTGCTCTCTTGTTCCCGTACCTTAGAAGCTCGAACTTGTCTCCGATTAGGGCCATGTTGTTTTCTTCAGCCCACTTCAGGATTTTGTCCAAGTCTTGTTGTAGTAGCTGTGCATCATGTTGTGAAGTGATTTTCTTCATGAGTCTGGTGTCGTCTGCAAACGATGAGGCTGTTGAGTGTTCCAGGTCCCTGTCGATGTCTCCTATTATGATGAGGAATAGGAGAGGTCCCAGTACTGATCCTTGTGGTACTCCGCTGATGACCCCCCCTGCTTCTGATAGGCTTCCTTGAACCGTGACTCTTTGTTTTCTGTTGGTGATGAAGCTGTGGAGCCATCTTCCAAGGTCTCCCCCTATTCCCAGTGATTTGAGTTTATGTAGAAGGATCCCATGGTCCACCTTGTCAAAAGCTTTGGCGAAATCTAGATATATGACGTCTACATTTTCTCCGTCTTGAATATCCTGTAGGATTTTGTCGTAGTGTGATAGTAGTTGTGAATGGCAGGAGCGGCCTTGTCTAAAGCCATGTTGACCCTCGTTGAATGCCTCGTTATCTTCCAGGTAGCTGACCATCTTAGCTCGTATTGTTCTTTCTATGATTTTAATAAGATGTGACGTCAGCACCACTGGTCTGTAATTTTTGGCTATGCCTTTACTGCCCCCTTTGTGTATTGGTGTGACAGTACCTTCTTTTAGGGATTGTGGTACATATCCAGTTTGGAGGGACTTGCTCCACAGCAGTTTTAGAGGCAAGGCTAGCTGATGTTTGCAGTTTTTAGCAGTTGGGCATGAAAGCCGTCTGGTCCTGCCGCAGAGTTTGGTCCAATCTTGTCGATGGCTGCTATTATGTCCTCTGTTGATACTGTTACCGAGGAGAGTTGATGTGGTGTCCCTGGAGCGTTGTCAAAGAAGGTCGTTGCATTATCGATTTTCTTGTCTTCATTTGGCGGGCTGAAGACACTTTCGTACTGCTGTTTGAGTATCTTGGCCATTTCGGTTGGGTCACTCTCAAGTTCGCCCGTAGGTTTTGCAAGTGGTCCTATTGTTGAGGTGTTCCTGAGTCTCCTTTTTGCGTATGCATAGAAAAATTTGCTATTTACTCGTATGTTTGCAACTGCTTGGAGTTCTTCATGTGTTCTTTGCTCTTGGTGTGACTGGATGAGTTTACGTTCAACTTCATCGAGCTCTTCTTGTAGTTTGGTGATATTGTGCGCATAGCTGGTCTTCCTTTGCTTGGCTCTCAAGTACGTCCTTTCTTCATTAGTATTTTTCTATCTCTGGGAATCTGCTTGATCTGCTTCCTGCTTGATTTGGGTGGTATGGTGTTTTTACAGGTCTCCAGGCATTGTTTCTGGAGGATACTGAGAATATCGTCGACGTTTTTATCTTCGAATAGTGCCCTCCAATCAGTTACTGCCAGTTCTGCTCTCAGTCTGTCCCAGTCTATATCTTTGCTGTAGAAGTTGAGAGAGGTGCAGGGTATTTGGCTTGATTCCTGTTGACATCTTCTTGGTGGTGTGGCGGCTGGTGTGGGGGTTCTAACTTTGATGAGGCTGTGGTCGGACATTATAGTTTTTACAGTTTCGTACGAGTGTACCAGGTCGAAGTTGTTGCCAAATAGTAAGTCCAGTGTGTTGTTGCCTCTTGTAGGTTCCTCGATGTATTGCTTCATGTATGCAGTGTCCATGATAGTCATTAGCTCCTTGGCTTGCTGTTTTTCATCCCTGGTTCCTCCGTCTATTTTCATGGTTGCCCAATTGATGATGGGCAGGTTGAAATCTCCTGTGATGATGACATCTGTAGCGGGAGTTGGCAGATTTTGTAGGAGTGATTGTATCTTCTCTGTGACCTCCTTGAAAATTTCCCCTGTGGTGTTTGGAGGTCGGTACAAAATTATGATGAGCATGTCGGTTTGTCTTATGTGTACTGCTAGTAGCTCTGTTGTGCCGTTTGAGAATGCAACTAAAGTTTCGGTATTTGCAGCCATATCCTCCCTTAGGTAGAGTGCTACTCCTCCGTGGCTTCTGTCCTCTCTGTCGGCTCTGAATAGAGTGAAATTATGGATATTGATCTCTGCATCCAAAATGTTTTCGTTCAAGTGTGTTTCTGTGAGGGCTAGACAAATTGAGTTATCTTCCTCTGCAATTTCCTCCAACATGGGGACTTTACATTGATTGTTTCGTGGGTAAAGTCCTCTGATGTTGCCCACAAAAAAACTAGTTAGTGGTAGTTGCACCTTCCTCTGTGGTTCATGTCTGGCCCCTCGGTTTGGGCTAGGAATCTCTCCATTATTACTTGAGACCGTTTTTCCACTTCCAGAAGATGTCCCATTATTACCTCTAAAAAAGCACCTTGGTCGGGCATAGCCGTGTGTACCGCTGCTGGTTTGACCTTGTGAGTTTGCTGGATGGTTGGCCAGCTTCTGAGGGCATTGCGTTGGCTTTCTAGTTTTTCCTCATGTGTTGGTGTGTAGGCAAATTCCCTTTGGATGTGTCCTGTAGCATGTTCCCTTGGTTTGTTGACATTGTTTCTGGGCGTCAGTGTTTTGGTTCCCTTGATGTGTGGAAGATTGCAGTCTCTGATAGTACATACCCTTATGTTGAGCGAGATTCTGCATACATATGGGTGGTAGTCGATGCACTTCCATCCTTTCATCCAGCCCGTGCTTCATGAATCTTGCACATATTTTTGGGTGGTCTTCTTTGCATCACAGTGCCCTTGCGTATTTACAACCATGTCCGGCGGGGCTGAGGGTTAGCTATCAAATGCGCCCCCCCCCCCCCCCCCCTTTAAACTATTAAAACAGTTTAACAACCACGTACTGACCTAGAGGGTCGTAGGCCCTTTCTACCTTGTTGGGTAAGTGAACCCGATTAGGTTGCACTGGGCAGAGCTATAGCGGCGCTGGACAGGTGAGGGGAGCTCGGATCGGATCGGATCGGATGCTTTTTTTTTTATATAGGTGGGGAGATAGCTTTTTGTAATGGCCACCCTTTTGCTTGATTAATGATAGGGTTTCCCCGAAAAAGAAAGAAAGAAAATTGCGCCTAGTTCCAGATATTTTAGAAAACATTCCCTTCTCTGGGTGACTCATGTAAATCATTGAGTAATTAATAAATGTTTGATTTACGTAGAGTTAGATCTTACTTCAAGGTATCTATATATGTTTATATGATATGGTATATATAATTATAGGGGTCACAGGGTGTGCTTGTGTGTGTGTGATTAGTTGGAGCATGAATAGGAGTTTTTAATTTGCTAGTTGCTTTGGCAACAGTGGCAAAATTCCAGGCAAATGACATTGTGGCAACTGGCCGTCAGTACGCTCGCAAAAACGCGCCTCAGTCTTCACAAGTTCACTTAGTACTTACCCTTGGACGCTGAAAAGAGGAGGTTGCGCTTAATTTAGCTGGTAAAATTTGTAAGTTATGTTGTCTTAACATTCAATGTGTGGTAATTCTGCATAACTACTACTCCTGTTATTTTAGGGTTTATTTATTTTCTTTATGTATTTTAATGCATTGTAAGTGTATTTTATTGTTAGAAAGTGCGGAAAGGACTTTATTAGCATTTGCGTTGTTAATTGTAATTATTCAGATACCCCAACAATCTAGGAGTTTACTCGATTTAGTCAACTTTGAAAGGACATTAGCCTAACCTAACAACCTTACCTAACCTATCCTAGGCTAGTATTATGGGTGGGGGCTGCCGCCCCCACACCCCCGCTGATTAGGTATTAAAACTATACAAAATTGATGGGATAAAGTCTATGGTGTTTACTCTGCAATCTTCAGCTTTGGCTGTCGATAACAGGAAAGTACCATTAAAAATGTACCAACTTCTTGTCGGTTAAGCTCCACTCTGATTGGCTACTAAACATCGGGGAGGAGCCTCCAAGGAGGCTAGAATGTTAGCGCTTTTAGCGCGTTTGTCCTGGACGCGAAACGAATCCCGTAATCGAGTAGTTGTTCTGCAGAATAGCCGAACTGTTTTTCAGATGCCCATTTAGGCTACTAAGAAACTGGATTTTTTTTATTTAATACCACAAATTTTCCGAGTGTTTTTTATAAAAGAAATTGTTCATTTGCATCAATATATAGTGTTTGTAATTAATTAGAAATCTCGGGAAAACCTAGGCTATTTCCCCATTAGGCTAGGCCTATTGATCGATGTTGAGACACATTTGAAAAGACATTAGCCTAACCTATCAACCTTACCTAACCTAACCTAGTATTATGGGTGGGGGCTGCTGCCCCCACACCCCCGCTGGTTGAGTACTGGTTGAGTACTTAGTAAATAAAAAAAAAAAATTGGCTGTCGATTATACGAAGGTGAAAGAAAGTCGATGAAGTCTACGGTGTTTACTCTGCAATCTTCATCTTTGATTGTACATTGATAACGGGAAAGTACCGTATTGACAACCTTGTTACGAAAATTAAATTTTAATACGTACCATACTTTTATATTAGGTTTTTCCGAGGGTTTAACACATTTTCATATGATCTTTAGAGCTATCGATAACTGGAAGTACCGTATTGACAACCTTGTTACGAAAAAGACATTTTAGTACCATACTTTTTTATTAGGTTTTGCCGAGGGTGAAAACAAATTTTCTTATGGTCTTTAGAGCATATAGATTCAATATTTATCTTCAAATATATCAACAAAATTTGTGGTATTAAAATAACATTAAACCGAAACATTGAACAATATCTTTGGTAACGTTCAACAAGACTACATCGGCCTTATTTAGGCTACCATGTTTTTTGTTTTTTCTTCAAGGAATAGGCTATAGTGTTTCATAGTTGTTTTGCATGGTTTGAGTGGAGGATTTGCATAAACTTACCCATTATCTATCAATCTGAAGATACAGCGTCAAATTGCGCCATTTATTGGGTGAATCACGCTTTTACAGTAGGTAAGGGAAATTGTGGGGTACATTGGATACACGATGGGTTGAGGGGGGGCAACCCTCCCTTGATTTATTGTCATCCTCATACAGTTTGTAGGCTAGATCTGTAAGGGGGCAAAAACAGGTTGTCGGTAGGCCTATATCGTTTTTGTGAGTAACGCTCACGCCATTTATTGGGTGAATCGCACTCACCGCATCTTTCAAAACAAGAAGAAGGGCGAAGGATTCATTGTGCGCAATGCTTTGTTTACGGTCGGGACTTGTTATTTTTGTTATTTTTCGGAGTAATCGGGTTTTTTCAAGTGTCGATAATGAAATTCCTCCATGCGGACTATAGGCCTAATGAGAAAAATATGGCGAGTCTATTGGTCCCTATTTTCCCTAATAAATTGTTTCTAATAAGGCAGATGTAGTGTCCTTGAAGATTATCATATCTTTAACTTAACCTAACCTGGACCAAAACCCAACCTAACCTAGTACATTAGTGGACTATTTATGAATGTAAACTTAAAAAATAGGCTATATTGTAACATTACCAAATTATTGAGATATTAATACAGGTCTACCCGCTACACAGGATTATACCGCGGACGCTTGCCATCATGTTCCCGTCTAGGACTCTAGGCTATTTTGACTGCAGTTGGACTGTTGGATACATTAATATGTTGAGGGGGGCTTTGGCCCCCTCACCCCCCATGACATATTGTCATCATCATATATATTGCCAGCAGGGGGCAAATTTTTAAGTATCTGAGCAGTGTGTTGAGTAAAGATGGGACTATGGGTGAAGAAGTGCGGGAGAGGGTACAACAGGGGAAGAGGGTTGTAGGAACGCTAAAAGCAGTAACAAGAAATAGGGTGGTCAGTATGGAAGTGAAGAAGTCCTTGCATGACAGTGTGGTAATCCCGACACTGACTTACGGAAGCGAAGCATGGACGTTGGTTGAGAGACTCAAACCAAGAGTGAGAGCAGTGGAAATTAATTACTTAAGGAGTGCGTGCGGAGTTACATGGAGGGATAGACAGACTAATGAGGAAGTAAGAAGGAGGTGTGGTGTGGAGGTAGATGTGCTGGAAAGTGTGAAAAGGAACAACTTGAGATGGTTCGGCCATATGGAACGTATGGAAAGCGAGAGAATGACTAAGAGGGTGTACGAGAGCGAGGTGGAGGGACAGAGAGGGAGAGGTAGACCGAATGAGAGGTGGAAGGCTGGAGTGAGGAAGTACATGAACGAAGGCGGTGCTGGTTGGGGGGAGGGGCGTCGACTGACTGGGGACAGAGGTGCATGGGGGCGGTTCGTTCGTGGCCACCCCTTCGGGGATCACGGCGTCAGGCAATAGATAGATAGATAGATAGGGGGCAAATAACCGAAAAAATCGCTGTCAAAATAGGTAGTGTAGGAAAATGTAAACTTGCTTGTGCAACTATCCTTAACTGGTACCGTTTGTATTTGTTTCATTATCTTACAGTACTGGCTGTCTTGTACTGTACCGCACTGTAGTATTTTTCTCCACATAGGCCTATTTTATGGATAGATTTGGCTATTTAGCAATCTCGTCTCTCCTCATGTACGGTAGTCATGGGACTCATTTTCCAGTTTCTTAAAGGCCTGAAATATGGAGAAAATACCGTACCAGATCAAGGACTCGTCTCTTTCAGGACTGCTGCTGGCGATGAGACTCAATGGCATGATGCGGATTGATGGATCCACCGTGGTCCTGGTGCCTTATAGGAAGACACACGTTGAGAAATATCATCGCTGGATGGAATCGTCTGAAGTCCGTGAATTGACAGCTTCGGAGCGGCTGAGTTTAGAAGAAGAGTATAAAATGCAACAATCCTGGTTTGAAGATGATGACAAGTTAACGTTCATCATCCTCGACCGAATGACATTCATTGAAACCGGGTCTGAAATTGAGGCTATGATTGGAGACACTAATTTGTTCTTGGTGGATGCAGAGGACCGAACACTTGCTGAGGGCGAGATAATGGTTGCGGAGGAGGCCTTTAGGGGTCAGAGGCGAGGATGGGAGGCCATGTTGCTGATTTTCCGATACGGGGTTCAGATTCTTGGAATTAAGCGATATCAGGTGAAGATCGGACTGGGGAACATAGCAAGCATCAAAATGTTTACGAAGATGAGGTTCTTGGAGACCAGTCGCTCAGAGGCCTTCCAGGAGGTGACACTGGAAGTGGAGGTCACCCAAGATTGGATCACTTGGCTCCATGACAACACCATAAGTTACTCCACCCTTGCTTATGATAATCCGAATGACCAATTGAATATACTGTAGTGTAGGTCTGTGCTAGTACAGTAGGCTATATTGATATGACTTTTATTTTTAATATGCATAGCACATTGGGGTTTTTCACCTAATGACAGGACTCGAGAATGCCATATACAGTAGTATTGTATACTGTATGTATCATAGGTTTTTCACTTAATGGCATCTCTCCATGGCTATCACTATTTTGTCCCCAGGTATTGAGGTCATTCCACAACATCTCCCTCCAATTCTTCCTTTGTGTAATGATCTATTCATCTATATCTATTGTCAGATGCCTTAATCCCAGAGGTGATGACCATGAATGAATCTCCTCCATACACCTCTGTCCTCTTGTCAGGGCAGTCGGCGTCCCTCCTCCCACCCAACACCCTTTCGCTCATATGCCTCTCAACTCTACTATCTCTTTGACTGTCTGTTTGTTCCTTACTCCCCCTCAATATGTCCATCATGAATATCATTATCATCATCTCTGATGCTTTGCTTCCTTGTGGAAAACCCCCGCTAAAGGATGGCTATGCCTCCAGGCTACTTTGTCCTGCCATGATTCCTTTGCCTGTGCTACAAGTGTCCCTTCCACTGGGTGAAAGTTTGTCTTCAATATATTGTCCCACTTTCTTCTCCCATACCATTGGTGGTCTTCCACTATCAGTTGTCCCTCTCAGACTCTCACTTGACTTCCATGTACTGTATCTTTCTTACCCTTCTATCCTCATCCATTCCATCTCGATCTACCTGTTAAGCTGAGTAAAATTTGTCTTGTGGCAACAGTAGGTAGAGAATATTATATTACATACGGTATACTTTTATGATAATCATACCTATGTACACTTGGTCAAATAATTATCTGCACCCCTACGCTGATCATCTGGTGTGTACAGCTCGGTAGGGTTGGCACCTCTGCCTGCAGCTATATCCATCCGACACGAGGATCGTCTCTTGACACATGGATATAGTTGCAGGCAGAGGTGCCAGCCCTACCAAGCTGTACACACCAGATGATCAGCGTAGGGGTTCTGATAATTATTTGACCAAGTGTACATGTAATTTAAGTGGAGAGTTTATTTTGTTTTGATAAATGTTTTCCTTTCAATCTTATTACTGGTAAATTAAGTGTATGTGTTTCTTATTACATATTTGTTAAGGTACCGTACCATAGTAACTATTGTGTACGGTATATGCCTTATTTTTTAATTAAAATAATTCACATTTATTTGTGGTTTTCTATAAATCCTTATTGTAGATAACTAAGCCATATGATTAACTTTTTATGTTATGTTTCAAAAGTGCATTATAATAATTCAGCACTTACAAGAATTTATAAAAAAATCAACTGTTGTAGCCTAGTAATACACTTGGGACTTATGCATATGATTTTGACTTGTTATATCTAAATTACCTACTCTTAAGTACAATGGCTTCTTATTTGTATTATTCTGACCCTCCCTAAGGTGAATGGCATTGTTTGATGATAGCCATGATAATGTTAGAAAGATCTTTAAAAAACATGCCATATTCTAATCTGTACTTTGATAAGATAAAGGTAGTACTGTACTGTATTATCACTCATGCTCAACTGTTTCAACATAATATAACAATTGAATTACTGTACCAGTACTCTAGTTGAATTAATATGTTTGCTTTACTGGTGCTATTAGTTACGGTATTCTTTTGTTTCTTTTATTATGATATTGTGTTGTATAAGCTCTATCTTTTTTTTATCCTTCGTTCAAACCAACTTGGCAGCATATGCTCAACCTATGAGAGTAATTCTGACTGGTCATGACTGGTTGGCAGTGGGTGGTGTGGTAAGAACAAATTGTGGAAGGTAGAGAGTTGTTGTTCCCCAGGCTGTCTGGCCGAACAGCCCCAAGGTCTCGAGCAAGGCCATGGCCATAAACGAGCGCCCCCACAAAATCCTCACTGCTTACCACTAACAAAGCCCGGGTGACCGAAGCCACTCCAAGGCAGGGAGCTGAGGAAGGTGCGGAAACGCCCGGGAAACCAAAGCCCCACCCAAGGCCCTGTGCCCCTCAGCAATTATGAAGGGAAAGTTGAGGGGCAAGGGAAAAATGTGACGCTTTGGCTCCCAAACTGCCAACTTTTAGGTTGGCAGTAGGGAGGTCAATCCACGGAAAAGATGCCGCCACTTGAGATCTAGAAGATATATAAGTAAAAGGAACAGTCAGAGTAAGCTATGGGTATGGCAGAGATCGCTCAGTTCTCACTCGGATAGACCAGCCCATCACCACATGACTAGAACCCAATCCTCTCAGCATCAGCTAGGAAAGGCCCTAGAAAGCCGCCTTTGGCGGGGGCATTGCTCCCCTATTTCAACTCCTTTCGGGGTTGGGCACCCGCCCTAAATTAAGGTAGAGAGTTAATTGAGATAGTTTTTATCCCTTTCATTCCTAGAGTTCCTTCCTTAATTGCATAAAGTCATGATGATAACCTAAATGAAATGTGAACATTATTTACAGTACTGTATAGTTTTTATCCCTTTCATTCCTAGAGTTTCTTCCTTAATTGCATAAAATCATATAATGATAACCTGAATGAAATGTGAAATGTATCTACATACAGTATACTGAAATAGTTAAGTTTCAACCAAAGGATTATGGTCACTTCTCCATAGCCTGTGACTCGTGACATTTTATGCAGGCCAAAATATAGTGTTAGGCCTTGCTCTCATTTACATCATGTGCAGCCAGCTTGATGGATGGGTAAATGAATCTCACTGTAATTCTAGAGCCTTAATTCTGGTGTCACAGAAGCATTCTTTCAATGGATATTATTGCAGTCAAAATTATGGTTCAGTGATGTCTAATGTCTGCCCATTTTCACCTATATTTTAACAATAAAACTGATCTTGTGCACCATAATCTTGAATAATCATAGATAATACATGAATAAATAGTATGTATGTATATACTCAGGCACTCTGGTATGGTCATGTTGAACGAATGGAAGATGAAAGGCTTACAAAGAGAATATGTGAGTCAGATACAAGGGGAGGTAGAGGGGTAGGAAGACCTCCATCTTTAGAGTTAACATATACACATTTATTAAATGCAGCCTTGGGTCTTTAATAGCAAGTTGTTAAGGCTTTAAATAGGCTTATGGTAAAGTGCCAACAAAAATTACAACACATATGAATCCCAATAACATATCACCTTAGAGATACTGAGGTTTGAATCTGCATATTCATTGTTACAAGTGCAATAGGTTTACTATACCTTCTCAGCCATACAGTACCTCCCTTATATAATAGGTTTCCTTGATGGTGTAATGGTTAGAGTTTAAAATCTGTATGCAATAACCCAGGTTCGAGTCCCGGTGGATCACATGCTTACTTTCATTAATTTCTTTGGGAGGTGTTTGGTGTTGGAGTGAAATTAATAAAATTTTAATAACACTGTTGGGTTGTCATCCCCGTAAACTATGGTAATGATTCTCCTTTTCGTAGGGGTGTAAGTGAAGATGAGTGAGGTGAGGGTGCGTGAGGCGAGTCGAGGTGATACCGAGACAGTGCTGAGACTGATGAGAGAAGCAGCACCGACTCAACAACTGGAGCTACATCCCAGCATAAATGTCAAAAGTTAGTTAGTACGGTACTGTAGTCTTATAATTTGATTATGTGGATATAATTTTCATATTATTTGAATATGAATAAATAATTTTTACTCCTATAGCTATTGTTATTACCTATAAAGTACTCTTGTACAGTGATGAGTCTCAGTCTTTAGTGCTATTGCTAGAGAGCAAATCATTGGATCAATAGCCTACCCTAAATGAGGACCACTCCTCAAAGTTCTGAAACATCTGGGTTAACTGCCTTGATGGCATAATGGTTAGTGTTTCAAATGTGTATGTGGTAACTCGGGTTCGAATCCCGGTGGATCACATGCTTACTTACATTAGTTTCTTTGGGACCACTGAGTAAAAAAAATAAATAAAAAAATAAATAAATAGATATTGTAATACCTAGCCTTTTGTAACTCAGGGAGGGCTAGGGGAAATGTGTTGTAAATGTCCACACCTACATAGTGTTTTACTCTTTTTACAAGAATGGGAGAAATATCAGCTCAGTTGTTTATGCAATTTTTAAATTATGAGAGGTTGGGGGTCAGGATTTCTAGAATACAGGTACCTAAATTTGTCATAATGAATAGAGTGCTGTAAAGGTGAAAGAGGTCTTGGATTTGAACATAAAATGTAGAGTGCTAAGGATAGACCAAAGAAGACCTGGTAACTGTTTTTTTTAAATACAAATATTGTATATGTTTTTTTCTTTACTTTAGAGTAATTTTCCTATAACTGTGGTTCAATAACTGTTAACAGATAAAATTATTGGGATCCCTTTGGAGTTTGTAGCTGACCTCTCATCGATCATTTACTTAACCCTCTCCAACATATGACGCGATTTTGAGCCTATTGGGGATACTTTAAAGCCTTTGTTACGATCAGGGGTATTTACAAACCTTTAGTTTAGTTACTTCAACCTCTGCAGTTGTCTTTGAGTTAGCTGTGGGCAGAAAACTAATTTTGGAGAGGTAATTATAATAGTGAGAGAACTCTATTTCTTATTGCTAATCTGGCAACCTCTGCATCATAAATGCGTTAAAGGGTTAAAAGGTTTGATATATGAGAGATTATTATTCCAGTAATTTAATCATTGAATGTCCTAACAGCTCTGGAGGAGTGTGGATGGGGGCACAGGCGGATGTTCCGAGCATTTCTGGCAGAAGAGATGAAGGATGATGGTGAAGTGATGAGTGTAGTTGGTGTTGCTTTAACCCATCCCTTATACTCCACCTGGGAAGGGTTCAGTTGTTCTCTACGTCATCTTTATGTCCTGCCATCACACCGACGTAGAGGCATCGGCACCAAGTTGTGGAGGGAGGCTGTCAAGGTGAGTTATTATATTCAAGTATAGTACTGTATTAGTAGTGGTAGTATCGTATATCGAGAGCATTGATAGTTTATATACTTTATAGGAAGTTTTGCTACTGTTATCTTATACGATACTACAACACCAACCATACTGATACTGTAAATGTATCAGTACCGATATAATGTAGTGATGCCTAAGATGGGTGTATCTGTAACCCATCCCTAAATGCTCCACCTAGGAATTGTTCAGTAATTGTTGTTGTCGTTCCCTAAGCTGCCTGGCCGAACAGCCCCCCGAGTCCCTAAGGAAGGCCATGGTCACGATCGGGCTTTCCCACAGGGCTCTCAAGGAGTGTAGATTATGTTGTTGGCTTAAGTGATTGTGTTGAATGCAGTCATCTATGATGTGTTTAATGGTATGGGGTGCTGCGTTACACCTTGGGCAGGTGTCGTCGACGGAGTCATCCAGTCTCTTCTGATAGCTCAGAAGAGCTGGATGGTGACCGCATCTCAACCTGGCCAGGTGGACTCTGTCCTCGCGAGGAAGGGAGGATTCGGAATGATGTTTTTCGGGAGTTCGTGCCTGCAGCTGCTGTTTGTCGTTGAATGATTGGATGGAACGGCGAGAGATATAAGTATGTGCTTCTGGAAGCTGGTTTGGGGTGGGCAGGGAGGGAGAGATGACAGTATTTGTGTGTAATATCGTGTGCTGGGTGTTGTTTTGATATTCCTTGATGTCTGTTGGTGTGCTGCCATGTAGTGTAGTGGATGGTTCAGTAGTTCTCTACATTACAATATCTTATATCCTGCCCTCTCACCGACACAGTACCACGATGTGGAGGGAAGCTGTCCATGTTGGTATAAAGTACAAAGCTTCTTCCTATGTCATTTTAAGGCACTTTCAATAATACATACTTTATTTTGTACAGATTTCAAGTTTCAACTAATTATACCTTCACATTGACAATAAGGCATGGACACCAGGTCAAGCCAATTATGATATTATTTGTTTATAAATAAAGGCCAACTCATACCTACCTAAGGTATTGTTCGCCACACTTCAAGTGGAACCTAGGAGCGCGCTGCCCCTCATTCTGGGTGGTGATTTGGTGCAGCAGACTGTTCGAAGGGGCAGCACGCTCCCCTGCGAAGATGGGCTCGTCTGGCACTTTTTGCAGTTCGACATCGAGGGCTCTCTTGAAGCTGTCTAACGAGATGCCCCTCATGTCTGTTACTCGCCAAGGGCGTTCATGGTTATCAAAATGTTACATATATTTGTGAATTTGTATCAATATTTATGTCAGTTCTTTTTCTGTCCGGTATTTTCAGGCCTGCTACACCAAAAATTGGTGTATCACATGTATTACTGCTGTATTATTAATGCATTCATTATTACAAACTCTGTTACAAATATCTCTTCATGATCTTTTGTGATTCTACAAAGGATTTCCAACTATCTATACATAAATCAAGACAATGCTTGGTTTGAAATTATAGATCATATGCTGTCATTAATTTCATTGGGTGTTATTGATGTTAAGAACGCTAATAGTTAAAAGATATTTTTATTTTTTTGTCATAATGCAGCCATTACCTGCCTAGGCAAGGTGGTCAGCTTGTGCATAGTGTATGAAGTGAATGTTGAATGTTACTGTACTGTTGGAGTGGCTGTGGTTGTGAGTGTTGTCTGTTACCAGTGTAATCTACTCCATATTCTGATTGTATTGTAAGTACACAGGTTTACTGAACCTATGATGTCCACTGTTAAAACAATATTATTATTTTTAATAAAATGTCCTATAGACTAAAATCCCTCCAATCCCCAGACTGCTTTGAGTGAAGGCTGCATCCGGTGTGACTGTTTCGTGCTAGAGGCCAACACCGATGGCCTCCGTTACTGTCTTAAGGGGGACAAGATGGTCGACCTTACTGTTGCTGAAGAATGGCTCTTCTATCGCATTGAGGAAGAACACATGAAGAAATATGTGGAAGGGTGGGTGCTATGTCATAGTTGTTGAAATTTATTTAATTAACTTATTGTTGTTTGTGTTTGTAGTAAGCTTGGATGGTTTGGACATGTGGAGAGGATGGATAAACTAAGTTGGGTGAAAAGATGAAAGTCTGTGAAAATTGGGGGAGCTACACCAAGGGACAAACCAAAAAAGACGTGGGATCAGACCTTACAGTCTGATCTTTAATAAAAACAAATCTGACAAGTGAGGCAGTTCTGAACAGGGCTGCCTGAGAGAGAGAAAGAGCTATTTTTCAACAGCCTGCCTGGAGCACCGCCATTAGGACGTGAGACCGGAAACGCATTTTGTGTGGAGCACTCGGTCTTTGAATATATGTACAGACAGTATATGTTTATTTATTTATATATTTTTTCCTAAGCTGCTTGTTGGACTGAAGCTGTACTTCTTATGGATTATTCGATCTTGGCAAGGAAATGCATAAGAAGAAACGGAAAATATAACCGAAACTACCACTAATTTTCCCATGGTTTTTCATTTTGGCTTTAGGTAGTTTTCATCATTATACAGTAGTTGAAATTAGTTACAATCCCCGGAAAACCTTATTTCTCCCATTATCCAACGATCTTAAAACACTCAGATGTAAGTAATTTTCAGAGTAAATATACAATTTGTTTTGCCTTTGGATACAGGATGGGTTGAGGGCCCCCCCCCCCCATGAATTATTGAAATCAGCATCTATTTTAACAGTAGATGTAATAAGTAATAATAATTTCACTGCCGTCAATAGGGAGATTTTTTTGTTTTACAGTGCTTTATATAGTGCACATAAAATGTATTTCCGGAGGTTGAAACAAACGTTAATATGATCTTTGCTTCATCCTTATTATATAATAGCCTTCAAATATTGAGAAATAATTTGTGGTAGTTTCGGTTATAAGTACCGAAGAAACTTACATAGTATCTCCATGTGTAGTGATTCATGGACAAATTGTGTGAAAAAGAGCATGTCTTTTGAATGAGGAAAGATTCTAGTGGAGAGGAAATATAAAAAAAAAATATAAGATATAATATTGCATTCTTAATCCTTTCAGAATGATCATGTAATAATCATCTTATTCTTAACCCGTTGAGTACCGTAGGATACAGTAATAAAAGTCCCCAGCAGTCCCAAGCACTGTTGCGAAAATGGCAGGAGAGACCACCTTTTCACCTCAAGAGATGAGGCAAGACTGGATCTCTAATTTTTTTTTTCCAAGGCTTAAAAAAAAAAAAAAAGGAACAACAACTAAGCCTTGTACAGGTAGTTACAAGACAAATACATTACTGACAAATATACTCGGGCCTGGGACTGTGGAGTTACTTATCTACTGACGAATATACTCGGGCCTGGGACTGTAAGGGTTAACACTATTAGGTGGTTTTCATTAACTTATAATTTACCTCTAGGACTTAATCATTAGCTGTGGGAGACGTTTCTGAACGACATGGCAATTTACAGCAATCTACAGGCTTTTAAAGCCTCTAAAAGCCTGTAAAATCGAGTGCAAGGGAGCGGGAGCGCGACAGGCCACACGTCCTTCTCTCAGCCAGGCAGCTGAGGCACTGAGAGCTCTGAATCAGAGTCTCAAGATATACAGTTCTGCCAAAGGCAAATCTAGCGAGAATTGCTAATTTTAGCGAATGTCTATGGTAGCGCTGCGGGTGAACCCCGCGAGCTATGAAGCTCATTTTGGTGTCATTTTGAAGCTATTTTCTTCTAGTTTTTGGCTGAATACATTTCATTTCCTTCAGACACTTGTCTAATCAATCAGGAGTGCCTGAATAAGCCCTAATATGGCAGAAATAGGTGGAAATATGCCCGCACCTTAAGTGTTAAAGGGGTAAATATTATCTCAATAAACCATCTGCATTACATAAATCCTTCTTAAACTGCATGACATTTTTAATGTTAGGCAGAAAAAATTGATAAAGGTGTCAATATTGTATACTGAAAGGGTTAAACAACTGGGAGGAGCATTGTCTATACTATGGTGAATAGAGATTTAGGAACTGGGTGTTATTTTATGTATGATTTATAAATTTGATATCCCACTTTTTTAAAGATTTCTGTTTTTTCCAAAATTACGGTTTTGTAATGTGATGCGAGCGCTAGTGAATTCCTCTGAAATAACTGAGAAATAAAGGCTAAAATTATTTTTATCATGGTTATTAACCCTTGGAATCCGGGAGGCCTCATATGAGGCAAAATGCGCGGCTAAAGAGTCGCCGATATAATCATCAGAACTCGGCAACCACGCAACGTAGCGATGTCATCTCAACGGCAGTCTACAGACAAGAAAACGTTCTACAATTTGCAAAAAAAATGACTGCTCTAGGTGGTCTCAATCAGTAGCTACTGAATTATGAAGTTTGAAAATACCAAACTTCATATGAGGCCCCCCGGATCCCAAGGGTTAATATTTTGCTGACCAATGAATCTGGTTTAAATGTGATAAGATTCATGAATATGGCTGCAAGTGTTACCAGCTTATATAATTGCCTATTAGGAGGATGCCACAAGTGTCTAATTATAAATAGATTTTTTTTTTTTTTTTTTTTTTTGTCTTTTGGTGAGAAGTTTAACCAGACCACTGAGCTCCCAAAAAGAGCTCCCATATAAATAGAAACCTAAGAGGTATGTGACTGAGTACAGTATATGCAGTACTGTACATACATACAAAATTATATACTGTATGCTGTATATATAATTGCCTGTACAGCTGCCAATGCTATCGACTATTGTAGAGCTATTTCTATTTATACTATTATTGCTATTCACAAGTATATAATGGCAAGCAAAAAATACTACCTTAAACTATTCTACAGGGTCTGAGCACTCAATGATTTCATAAGTCATAGGTGAGGTGAGAGCCATAACTAAACTATGAATGAACTTATTCCTTGTCCACAACATCATAACTTGATTTTACTCAGCAAAACTAGACTGTTTTAAGTTATAATGCTCAGTAAGGACTTGTTTTTAGTATTAATGGCGCTAAAATTATGATATGAACATGTGGAGAGAATGGATGAACAAAATTGGGTGACAAAATGCAGGTCTGTGATTGTGGAGGGAGCTGCACCAAGGGGTGGACCGAGAAAGACCTGGGATCGGACTATACGTGCTGATCTCAAATCCAAAAACATGACAAGTGAAGCAGCCCTTAACAGGGTTGCCTGGAACGCCGCCATTAGGACAAGAGACTGAAACTGCACGTATGTGTGGAGCACTCAGTCTTAAAATGTTATGCATGTATGTAGTTAGGGTACGACGATCAGAGGGAAAACAAATTTATAAATGTTTTTGATTATCCAGTCCTTAATTATTAAAGTAAATTTTTTATATTTCTATACAGATATGTAGTTTATATAAGCTGATTGAGAGTACTTCTTATAACAGGTGGACATGTGGACAGCTATACATAATAATTATATTTCTATACAGATATGTAGTTTATATAACATGATTGAGAGTACTTCTTATAATAGGTGGACATGTGGACAGCTATACTGTACATAATAACCCTTTCAGTTTACCATGATGCATTTTCTTATTTTATTCTGATCATTCTAAGTGAGGAGTGCTTGTAGTACTGTAAGGGATAAATATGAATATAGATAATAAAGTTGGCTCTTCCCCCATTAGAATGAAGAGTGAGATAAACGGTGTGTTGATCCGTCAAGCGACCAGTGAGGACTTCCCTGGTGTGCGGCGAATGATTCAGGGCCTGGCTGAACTCGAGGAAATGCACGACGGTCCTCTTCTAGATGCCACGAGTGAGTGACAAGTTGAGCTTTAAACCGGAGCAATTTTTTCTTGGCGATGTAAATAAATCCAAAGACATAATAAGAAATGTAGCCTATATTTTTAATTTTTATTAATTTTTGTGCTTATATTTTAAGACATTGCATAGTAATTAAACCACCATATATACATTTTCTAGTTATGCCATATGTAACATAAGATCCCCAAAATAATCATGTATAAGACAGAATTCTGAATACCGCTAGCCTATATTACTTTTTAACAGAATCCAATTTTTCAGGTAGGCAAAATATCATCCTTCTAAATTTAGGTTCTAATAATCTGAATACCGGTACCTGTAAGCATTTGAAAGGGCTAACTTGTTTCTATTTACAGCCTTGGAGAAGCACACACTGAGTGGTAACCCTCCGTGGTGTGAGTGTTGGGTGGTGGAAGATACTACTGCTTCCGCTGACAACAAGAACAGTGAAAAGTTGGTAGGATATCTGATATTCTTCCGGCTGTTGTCGTGTGAGGGCCGAGCTGTATACATGGAGGACCTTTATGTGTCGCCTTCACATCGTGGTCGGGGCATCGGGAAGGCTCTTTGGGGTACTGCCATCCAGGTGAGAGGTTTACATACATACATACATACATACAAGTTTAAAGACCGTTTTGTCCACAGAGAATATGGTTACAGTCTCGCGTTCTAAATGGCGGCTTTCCAGGCGGCCCTGTCAAGGGCTGCCTCTGTTGTCAAGTTCTTTATTTTGAGATCGGACTGGAGTACCTGACCCCACGTCATTCTAGTTCTGCCCCTACGTGCAGCTCCCCCCACGATCACAGTCCGGCATTTCTTCACCCAGTTCTGATCATCCATTCTCTCCACGTGTCCAAGTCGGCTCATGCGCATCACTTCACTGACACTCCTAATGCCCAGATGCTTTCGTAATTCCTCGCTCGATACCCCGTCCCTGAGGTTAACCCTAATAGGTTTAGATAAAGTAAATGATATAATAATAGTGATAATCATATTGAACATGATGAAGTCTGTTTAAAGTACCAGTATGGAAGTGTGAGTGTTGGATGGTGGAAGACCGTTAGTGTAGCTGTGGATAGACCATATGCTTCAGAACATAGCTATAAATGTTCAAAGATTTGAATTGATTTACAGTAACTGTATTTATATGCTCATGACTGTACATACATACATGCATATTCAGGGATCCATAAGAAGTATGTTTTTAATTTCCTGTCCTAATGGCAGAATTCCAGGCAACCCTGTTCTGGGCTGCCTCACTTGTCATATATTATTTTTTTTAGAATAGACCAAAGTACTGATATCTGTTTTTACTTTTCTACCCCTCCCTCCATGTTAACAGACCAGTAGCTCTTTATCCAATTTTGATCATCCCTCCTCTCCACATGCACAAACCAACCAACCAAATGTTAATTCTGTTACCTGCCTCCACAGATTGGACTAAAGGAGGGAGCCACTCGGTGTGAGTTTGAGGTACTGGAGATGAACACCCAAGGCAAGGAGTTCTACAAGCACCACGGAGCCGTCAACACCACTGCTGAAAAGGGCTACCACTTATTAAGGATGACACATGATCAGATGGTTAAGTTTGTTGAAGAGAAATAAGGTCTTTAACCCATTGACTATGGGAGACGTTTCGGAATGCCATGGCAATTCCCAGGATAGGGAATTTGTTTGACCGTCAAATATAGACGATATACTTAAGTGTTGTTTATTTATCTAGGACGTACCGGTATATTAACATTACATATGATTATAATCATAAGTACAGTATGATAATGACGGATAATCATAAGAAGGCGTCTGGGAATTATGAGTATCAGTGAAGTGATGCGCACGAGCCGACTTGGATGGTTTAGATACATGGAGAGAATGGATGATCAATAATGGGTGAAAAAATGCCAGACTGTGAACGTGGGGGGAACTGCGTGCTGTGGTAAACCTAAAAAGATGTGAGATCTGGTACTATGGTTCGATCTCAAAATATAGAACTTGACAATAGAGGCAGCCCATAAGAGGGTGGCCTGGACGGAAGACTGAAACCACACTCTCTGGATGAAATGGTCTTTAAGCTTATATATACAATACCTATATTATACATAACATTTTAAGACTGAGTGTTCCACACATACGTGCAGTTTCAGTCTCTTGTCCTAATGGCAGCATTCCAGGCAACCCTGTTAAGGGCTGCTTCACTTGTCAAGTTCTTGGATTTGAGATCGGCACGTATAGTCCGATCCCAGGTCTTCTTTGGTCCATCCCTTGGTGCAGCTCCCTCCACAATCACAGACCTTCTTTTTTTCACCCAATTTTGTTCATCCATTCTCTCCACATGTCCATACCATCCCAGTCTACTTGTACGCATCACCTCGCTAATACTCTTTATACCTAAACGTCTCCTCAGCTCAACATTTGTTATTCTATCCTGTAGCCTGGCCCCACACATCCATCTCACCATTCTCGTCTCATTATGTTCCATTCTGTTGACATCCTCTACTTTAACGGCCCATGTTTTATTATGTTCCCTCCACCAACCGACTTTACTTCTAAACTCAATTAATAAAATCAACATATACATGTGGCAGTCCAGGGATTGGAACCTAGGATGCTCACACCGAAATTCAGTGCATTTATCCATTGCGCTACGTCATTGCACTTCTAACACATGAGGCATACACCTTCAGGGGGAGAGGCATTCTTTTCATGGTCAGGATTGGCAGCAGTTCTCTGAACTTCCCCCAGCCACACCTAATTCTAGCAACAGTGGCAGCCTCGGCCCCACCACCGGCAGAGATGGTATCTCCTAGGTAACAAAACTTGTTCACCAGCTCCAATGACTCATTTCCAAAATTCACAGCCACAGGATCATCACTTAACACAAGCTCGCCTTTACACACTACGCAATCAAATTTTTCTATTTCTGAATTATCCTTCGGCAGGGGTCCCTTTATTCTACTACAGCGCTTACTCCCATGGTGTACCCAACATCGACAGATGCTACATTGAATTGAGTTAATGCCCACACCCTTTCCACACACTGCACATGGGTATGCACCGCTCTTTTCCACATTGCCTCGTCTCAATCTACAATGCATAACTTTGGTTTTGTTAATATTGACTCTTAAACCCTTGCTCGCCATGCCCTCTCTCCATTCTCTGAATTTGGCCTCAGCATCTTGCATACTGTCAGCTATTAGGACTAAATCATCTGCATAAAACAGTTCCAACGGGAGTCCGCCTCTAAAAACTCTAGAGAGTGCCTCCAAGACCATAATAAAGAGGAGGGGGCTTAACACTGAACCCTGATAGACTCCAACACGGACTACAAACTCATCACTCAGTACACCGCACTTTGTGAATCCTCATGCATCTTCATTATCACACGCACCAGCCACTCTTCCACACCAAGTTTCCTCATTACTGAAATACTGGGTGCGAAGGGAATTTAACCCTCCTGAAAACTCCCCAGGTTTTGAGATGCCTGGTGTGGGGTTCGAACCCTGGTTAGTGACCATATCACCCGTAGGTCAACCAGACCCGCGCGCTAAACCACTGTACTACCACGGACGTACAATAGGATAGTAACCTTAGTTCTCCTTGAAAGAACCAGGTGATAGTCTCGTGGTGATTCACGTGATGGGTTTATTAGACTTCACCATCAACGACTATTTTACACTATCACAGACGTCAACTCGGGTAGTACAGTATTGGGGTTGCGGGATTTTTTCGAGGGCATTACAATTACGTAAGATTTGCACTTAGTGTATCCAATTACAGCACTCCTATAGTGTCTTCTATTGATATACTACCAGCTAGATGATGCGTTTTTACCACCATGCACTCCCTGCTCAAGAGCTTGGCTAGGGTGGGTGCCCTGATGATCAGGGACTTCAGTGAACAGTTGTCGTTCCCTAAGCTGCCTGGCCGAACAGCCCCGTCAGTGAACAGTTGCCACAGATAGCTAGACTGCGCCGTTCATGATCATGTGATATAATTTTTATGGTACCATATCTTGTGTATTGGGGTTGTGTGTGCACGCGCGTGTGTGTGTGTGTGTGTGTAGTTGTATGTGTGTTTGAACTGCATGGCCATGGTGACAGAATATATATATTTTTAATTTGCAATTTGCAATCGATAGTGGAGGGATTACTGTACTTTTAATGAAGTAGTAAATATATAAAACTTATTTTTGCACTGTCTTCCATTATAAAATGTGTGTGTGTGTGTGTGTGGGGCCATGGTGACATATTTAAAAACAATTTATTGTTTAAGTTATCATCATTAATGGAGGAATTACTTTTTATCAACTACTTAATAATTATATGCAGCTGTTAGTTATATAATATCTGACATTGTTACATCAGATGAATCAAGTGATATATTTTGTGATGTATAATCATAATAATAATTAAAATCTGTGTATGAAGTGGTTGGTCAGGGTGATAGACTTTATATATTTGTAATCTAAAAATAATAAGAGTGAATAGATATGACTCATCCTTATTAACTCTCAGTATCCTTACCCTATTAATGCTGTCAGATGATATTACCCAGCTTAAGAATGACCTTTTAGAATGGAACGGTTAACACTTATCTTATCCAACATTTTGGGGGTTATTATGATGGTCCTATGGCGGTTGGGCCGCCTGATGGTCACTCAACTCATTATTTCCTACTCTAACACGCTCTGCTCCCTTCATAAAAACTCTTAACTGCTCTTAACAAATTTCCTCCAATTTAATAAATCTTAAACATATTCCACATTGCTCCTCGATCCACACGATCATACGCTTTTTCCAAATCCATAAAAGACCAAAATATATCCTTATGCTTCTCTAAATACTTCTCGCATAACTGTCTTGCTCCAAAAATCTGATCCATACACCCTATTCCCCTCCTAAAACCGCACTGCTCTTCTCCTATTGCAACTTCTGTACCCTTTATCATCCTCTCTATCAATACCTTGCCATACAGCTTTCCAACCACTGATAATAAACTAATACCTCTATAACTTGAACACTCCTGCCGATCTCCCTTCCCCTTTTACAACGCCACAGTAACAACGGCACAATACATGCACTCCTCCAGTCTATTGGTACCATTGACACAACAAAGCACACATTGAATAGTCTTACCAGCCAATCTATTGTCACATCTCCACCCTTCTTTATAAACTCCACATCAATACCATCCAAACCTTCTGGTTTTCCCGTTCTCATTTGTCTCACTGCTTCTTTCACCTCATTTTTCTCAATCTTTTCATTCATTCCCTGCCACCTGGGTGGCCTGGGTAACCTATTTCCATCAACCACTGCTTCTCTTCCATCTCTTACATTTAGCAAAGATTAAAACTACTCGGCATATCTTTTCCTCACTTCAACTCCTTCTACTGGTAATTCTCCATTTGCATCTTTCACTGACTCTTCCCTCTTTTGTCCTCCTTTCCTTACTCTATTTACCTCCTTCCAGAACATCTTTCGTTCTTCAAAAATTCTCAGTCAACCTTTGACCCCACATTTCGTTTGCATCTTTCTTCACTTCTCTAATTTTCTGTTTTGCCTCTCTCCTTGTACCTCTCTCATACCTCAACTCTACCATCCTGTAAATCCATCTCAAAACATTGTCTCTTCTCCTCAACTGCCTTTCTCACCGTATCATTCCACCACTCGCTTCCCTTCCTGATACCTCTGCCTCCTACTTTCCTTATACCGCCTACTACCTCTGCACTTGCTTTCACTCCTTCCTTAACTACACCAAGCGGCTCGCTTGGTGTAGTGACTAGCGTCTCGGACTTCCACCCAGAAGGCCCGGGTTCGCGCCCACGCTCGGCGCATTAAAGATTTTTCACAAGCACTGAGTCGTTACCATCCCTCATGAGCAAAGGGATGGGGTAGTAGTACAGGACCCCAATGGAAATACGCCTAATCGGCCTTATTGAGCTATCCTTAGCTAGCTTAGCATGCGCTAGCTTTAAGAACTATTATTATTATTATTATTATTATAACCCTCTCACGACCATAGGACGCAGAGGTTGCCAGATTAGCAATAAGAAATAGATTACTCTCACTGTTATAATTACCTCTCCAAAATTAGTTTTCTGCCCACAGCTAACTCAAAGACAACTGCAGAGGTTGAAGTAAACAAACTAAAGGTTTATAGATACCCCTGATGGTAACAAAGGCTTTAAAGTATCCCTAATAGGCTCAAAAATCGCGTCAGGATGTGAGAGGGTTAAACTGTTGCCATTCAACCTCTACTTCTCTCTTTTCTATCCACTTTTCATTTAGTCTTTCCTTGTACTCCCTCTCTTTTGTACTGTTCTCCAACTCACTAACTTTTATTACCTCTTACTTCACATTTGTCAGATATAGAATGTAAAAATTACTTGAGCTGCCACCCCCAAGTAGGGTATCTCTATTGATCTAGCGGTAGAATAGCCTACCGGTCTAGCAAGTGACTATAGTCCCGATTTCAATCCCCAGTATGAGGGCTAGGCCTTATTCATTATCCAACCCAGTTTGGCTATTAAAAAATAAAGTAAGGTATGGAAATGGAGGTAAAACAGAGTGTGTGAAGGAAGGAAGGTTTTCGGAGCAATGGGAAGTATGTGGAAGACGAGAAATCTCGGAATGAAAGTAAAAAGTGCAATGTATCAAGGAATTATGCCAACAGTGATATATGGGGCTGAGACATGGGCTCTGAATAAAAAGGAGAGAAGAAAGCTGGATGTGATGGGAGATGAGCTGCTTGAGGAGTATGTGTGGAGTTACCCGTAGAGACGGATTGAGGAATGAAGAGATACGTAGGAGAGTGGGGCAGCAGGAACATTTGTCAGCCAGAGTGGACAGAAGGGTGCTGAGCTGGTATGGTCATGTTGAACGAATGGGAGATGAAAGGCTTACAAAGAGAATATATGAGTCAGATACAAGAATTAGACAGCATAATCCGAGAAGCAGTGACCAGCATCACCAACGTGGAATTTAAAGAACGGGCCTGGACACAAGCCACCCTTCCTGTCCGCCTCGGGGGCTTGGGCATACGGAGAGCCTCGGATATTGCCTCCCCAGCCTTTATCTCTTCCCTCATCGCGACCAACGACCTTGTAGTGTCCATCCTTCCTTCTCAACCCGGAATGACACTTAATGGGGACGTAACAGCAGCGATTAACACCTGGAAGGGAAGTACAGGAGTAGAGGAGGAGCCTCAGGGTACCTCCAGGAGCAAGCAGAAAGCGTGGGATACCATCTCGGCGAAGAAAACTCAAGAAAATCTCCTAACCAATGCAGACCAGGTTGCAAAAGCACGCCTCCAGGCAGCCGCCCGTTCGGAGAGTGGCTTGTGGTTAAACGCCATCCCCATCCCACCTCTTGGAACTCACTTGGATGCTGAAGCGCTCCGGGTTGCCATCGCGCTCAGAGTGGGTGCGGCAGTTTGTCACCCACACACTTGCAAGTGTGGTGGGGGGATGGATGCTCAAGGTCATCATGCCTTGTCATGTAATTACAACGCAGGCCGCCTGCCAAGACACTCTGCACTAAATGATGTCATAAAACGGGCCCTGCAGAGTGCTAACCTTGCATCAATCCTCGAACCACATGGACTTCACAGAGAAGACGGCAAACGGCCAGATGGGATGACCACTTTCCCTTACAAGAATGGCCGGTGCCTCGTGTGGGATGCCACATGTGTTGACACTTTCTCCACAACCAACATCGCCAGAAACGCCGACGAAGCAGGTGAAGCCGCCCGGATAGCAGAAAATAAAAAGCGAGAAAAATATCAAGCCATCGCCAGAAATCATCAGTTCGAGCCCCTGGCATTCGAAACTTCAGGAGTCTTCGGCCCTACCACCCTTAAGATGGTGAATGAAATAGGCCGTAAAATCAGAGAAGTTTCAGGAGAACCCCGGGAAACCCTCTGGCTCAAGCAAAGACTAGGGATGGCTATCCTCCGGGGCAATGCCACCAGCGTCATGAGCTCAGTTCGACAGGACTGGGTCATGCCACTGTGTGAGGCCCGGGCAGGAGTGGTTTATCCGTAGTCTTTCCACAGTAGGGTAAAACAAAACATAAACTTTATTTGTATGTAACATGTGTGATGCACATACATAAAAGGGGATGTGTCGGATGGTTGAAAGCCACAGTTGCTCGCGCGTTTGGGGCTAGCAACACGTATTATGAAAAACATGTATCCTCCTTCATTCACTGTCCCCCCCTTCACTCACTCAACCCCACAATTTGCCGGAGGATAACAGGTTTTTCACAATACGTAGACGGAGGTCTTTTTTTAATTAAGGGGAGATAGAAGGGCAGGAAGACCCCCATTGAGATGGAGAGACTGTGTAAGACAAGCTTTGGATGATGGAGGAATGACTATAGATCAGGCAAAGGAAGTGGTAATATACAGGAATGAATGGAAAATGCTTGTGAATAGTTGAGTGAACACGTGGTCATTTGGGGGAAGGGTTTTGGGCGCAAGTTGGACCAGATAATAGTCCATCAGGTGCCTGGCCCGGGGAGACGATTAATATGAAGGGTGCGCCTGGAAGTGTGATGGGCGGGCTTGTGGCTTTGGCTCCGCTGCATTTTTTTTTTTTTTTTTTTTTTTTTTTTTTTAATATTCCATCTTACTTCCTCTCGGGCATAAGCTGAGAGCCTTAACATTCACCGCTTTACAATGAACAGTGAAGCCCGTGAGGTCTTGTTCCAGTCTAGGGAGTGAGACATGTGAAGCACGTAGAGTACAACGAGCACCTGCCATCTTGCCTTCACATGAGGCACGGTGCTCACTCATGGCCCGAAACGACCCCATCTCTGAAGCCACCTCGTTCCCGTGCTTCACTGTCTCACCCCCTACACTCGGACTCTCACACTTACACACACACAACGCCACCTGTTGAGCAGATAACTGCCTGCCGAGATCGGAGCCACTCCGGGTGGTCGGGGGCCGGGGGAGTGCTGGAGCGACCTTGGTGACCCTGATCTCTGGGTATTCTCCTGGGTGACCTACTGTAGATGTGTGTGAATTTTGTATTTTGTCTCTGTTCGTTGTTTTGTCTTGTTTTGTGTTTTCCTGTTCTTGTTCTTGATCTGTCTTGAGTTGGCCACCCCCCAAAAAATACAAAAAAAAAATAATAAAATAGAGGAAAATAAAAATAAAAAATAGGAAAAGTGGGGATTGGGCCTGAGCATATAGATAGATAGATAGATAGATTATTAGAGTTTTAATAATTATCTGTTACACGTGCAGTAATGCTGAGTCAAGCAGGCAATCATTTGATTAAATGCAATATTATTTGCGATATTAACATATCGCAAGAGGGAGGGGAGTGAAAGGTACAGCATGGTGGACAGAAGAGGTAAGAATAGCTGTGGAAGAAAAGAAGAAAGCATATAGAGAGTGGTTGGGTAGTACAGGGAATGATGATTTCGAGAGACAGAAACGAGCGAGGTACGTGGAGAGTAAGAGGGTGGTGAAGAGAGTAGTGAAGGAAAGTAAGAGAAGAGTAGATGAGGAATTTGGAAGGAATCTGAGTGTAAAATGGAGGGAGAGTAAGAAACTGTTCTGGAAAGAAGTCAAGAAAGTTAGGGAAGGTAGCACAGGAAACAGTAAGGGTGTGAAAGATAAGAATGGGAGAATGCTAGCCGAGAAGCAAGAGAGAGTCGAAAGAGGGAGGGAGTACTTCAATGAGTTACTAAATGTAAGGAATGAAGAGCCAGCAAACATAGCTGGATATGGTATGGGAGGGAGAAGAAGAGAAGTAGTGGAGGAGGAGGTGGGGATCAGGAGGTCAGAAGTGTGGGAAGCCATGAAAAGAGTGAAGTTGGGGAAAGCACCAGGAACAGATGGAGTGTGTGGGGAAATGTTGTGGTATGGTGGTGAGATAGTGATAGAATGGGTATGGAAAATGTGCAAACTAGCATGGGAGAAGGGGAGTGCACCCGATGACTGGAAGACTGGCATAATAGTCCCCCTATATAAGGGCAAAGGGGAAAGAGGAGTGTGTGGTAACCACCGAGGAATATGTCTTCTAAGCGTAGTAGGGAAGGTATACAGTAGGGTAGTGATTGAGAGAGTGAGAGTGAGAACGGAGAAATGGATAGGCGACGAGCAGGGAGGTTTTAGGAAGGAAGAGGATGTGTAGATCAGATTTTTACCCTGAATTGTGTTGTGGAAAAATATCTGGAGAAGAAAAAAAAGGTGTATGTTGCCTTTATGGACTTGGAGAAGGCCTATGACAGAGTGGATAGAGAAGGTTTGTGGAAAGTACTTAGAATATACGGAGTAGAGGGCAAAGGCATTTGATAGAGTCTGGCATCAATCCTTATTGTCGAAGATGTCACACTACGGCCTTGCATCATTAGTTCCACTAATTTCTTCTTATCTTCATAACAGAAAAATACGTGTAATGGTAGATGGCCTTTATTCTCAATTTCACTCAATAAATGCTGGTGTTCCCCAGGGATCAGTTTTGGCCCCAATTCTGTTCCTCATTCATATCAATGATCTCATATCTACCACTCATAATCCAATACATTCCTACGCAGATGACTCGACACTCCACAGTTCCTTCATATTTACCAATTCTTTCACCCAACCCGATCTTATAAATTCAAAAATAAACACTGCAATTTCTCTGAACCAGGACCTTTCTAGAATTAATGGATGGGGACAAAAGAATCTAGTTTCCTTTAATGCACAGAAAACCAAGTACATTCAATTTTCTAACTGACAGAATCTCACTGACTCCCATATATTTTTTAATGATGTAAATATTCCCACTTCCCCTAGTATTGACATTCTCGGTGTAACATTAACTACTAACTTGAGCTGGACACATTATGTTAGAAGCATTGCTAAGAATGCCTCTAAAAAACTAACTGGGACTCCTGTACAGAGTTCGAGAATTCTTCACTGACGAGCATTTGGCCGTAATATATAAAAGTCATGTGCGTTCTCAGATGGATTACTGTTCACCTCTGTGGGGTGGAAGTGGAGTGGTTGCATTGAGGCAGTTGGACAAAATTCAAAATAAAGCTATTAGATTAATCAATAACCCTGCAATCACACAGGACCTTCCTACATTATCCATACGAAGAAACGTTGCATCCCTTGCATTATTCTACAGATATTTTCACAGCAATTGTTCCGAGGAACTTGCTTCAATTGTGCCGCCTCTCCACATCTTTCCCCGTAGAACTAGGGCAGCTGAGAGCGCCCATGAATTTACACTTTCTCCTCCACAATGCAAAACTTCTGCTTATCAGAATTCATTTATCCCCAGAGCTACTACTCTTTGGAATTCACTTCCCTCGAATTGCTTTCCACAAACTTACAATCTACAAATGTTTAAATCCAGTTGTTACACACATTTTATGAATGGAGGATGCCTTTAGGCACATGGACCTTTTTGTTTGCTGAAAGCAGTGAAGAGCATGCATGAGGGTGCAAAGGCGGCAGTACGTGTGGAGAGTGAGCAGAGCGAGTTCTTTGACCTGAATGTTGGTTTGAAACAGGGGTGTGTGATGTCCCCGTGGTTGTTTACTGTATATATGGATGGAGTCATGAAAGAAATGCTATCAAGAGCAGTGGATGTTGGTGTATCGCTGAAAAGGGAGGGAATTGAGTGGAAGCTACCTATACTGCTGTTTGCGGATGATACAGTTCTGATGAGTGATAATGAATGGGAGTTGCAGGGTCTGGTAAATGAGTTTGGAACAGTGTGCGAAAAACGGAATTTGAAGGTAAATGCGGGGAAGAGCAAGGTTATGGTCTTCGAAATGGGTGAAGTCACAGAGTGCGAGGTGAAGCTGAACGGTCAGGCTATGGAGATCGTCAACTCTTTTAAGTACCTGGGCAGTGTGTTGAGTAAAGATGGGACTATGGATGAAGAAGTGCGGGAGAGGGTACAACAGGGGAAGAGGGTTGTAGGAACGCTAAAAGCAGTACCGGTAACAAGAAATAGGGTGGTCAGTATGGAAGTGAAGAAGTCCTTGCATGACAGTGTGGTAATCCCGACACTGACTTACGGAAGCGAAGCATGGACGTTGGTTGAGACTCAGACCAAGAGTGAGAGCAGTGGAAATTAATTACTTAAGGAGTGCGTGCAGAGTTACATGGAGGGATAGACAGACTAATGAGGAAGTAAGAAGGAGGTGTGGTGTGGAGGTAGATGTGCTGGAAAGTGTGAAAAGGAACAACTTGAGATGGTTCGGCCATATGGAACGTATGGAAAGCGAGAGAATGACTAAGAGGGTGTACGAGAGCGAGGTGGAGGGACAGAGAGGGAGAGGTAGACCGAATGAGAGGTGGAAGGATGGAGTGAGGAAGTACATGAACGAAGGCGGTGCTGGTTGGGGGGAGGGGCGTTGACTGACTGGGGACAGAGGTGCATGGGGGCGGTTCGTTCGTGGCCACCCCTTCAGGTATCACAGCGTCAGGTAATAGATAGATAGAACGAACATATTTGTGATTTCATGATCTCGTATGATGAAACAAGAGCTCCCTCCAATACGATATAGATTCCATTCTTCTTGTTTGCGGGGCTAGCCGGGTACTAATTTCAACCCCATCCATGCTTTTTTTTTAATCGATCAGCTTCCTCCCTTAAAGAGTCAGGAAAAGTAAGGGAAAAAGAAGGACAGCAAGGACAAAACAAAGAGGAAATAAGGTTAAACAAAAAACAAAGCTTAAGAGGAAACTCTCTTCATACATTACTCTCTCATTCTTCTCCTGTTTCATCTTCTATTACTTCATCTCTTCTACTTCTCCCATTTCTTCATCTCTTACTTCTTTTTCTACTTCATCTTCTTTTGCCACTTCTACATCCGGCCTCTGCTTCTAGGTCGCGTGCTTCAGCTCCTTCCTCAGACGGATTCTTCTTCCCCTACTTTTTCTCCCACTTTACCATCTACGTCTTCTTATCCCACTTCTTCTCCTTCTCCCACCGGCTTTGCTCCTTCTCAGCTGTGTGCATTGAACTTTGTTTACAGAGCTTGGGATTTGCAACCGCCCGCTGCCATTGGCGGCCAGTTGAATAAATAAAATTGTTAGCACCCAATAGTTTTTATAATTCTTCAGCTTCTCAATAGACGGCTTAATTGTGTGCTTAATTTTAAATGATAAAACCTTAATTGACCACTTACGAGTTTCGGGCTATATGGGAGTTTGAGTCTTAAACATTGATATTTAGCTGAAGAACAAAGGTTATGTGAAATATTGTAATGGATACAGAGTTTGCTGAATACAAATTAATGTATGTACTACATCTGTTTTTAGCAGGTAAGTTTGTTAAATATTGATATTTATAGCTCCATCTTCTCTACAGCCCGAAACGCTGTTAATATGGCAAGTTCAAGTCAGGTCAGGTGAAGGCATTGAGGGATAAGGCGTAAGCCTTTACAACGGCACTTCGTTGCTACTTTCTACTTATCTACTATTTTCAAGGGAGGGGATGTATGCAGCCAGATACCTTACCCTCTACGCATGCGCGAAAGTGTAAGCCTCCCTTGGCCCCGCCCCCCCGCTCCCCGCGTTTAGTTTTAGTTTAGTTTTGTAGATGTTTAGGTGACAATCACCACGGTCGATCTGGGGATCCGCCGCTAATGAGCTAGTCCTGGAATCTTTACGACTCTGAATCTTACGATTCTTTACAGGACAACATGCCATTTTTATCGGCAATAGCTCGGAGAAGAGTGTTGAGAGGGGAGAAGGGGTGTTGGAGAGAGAGGAAGGTGTTGGAGTGGCTTTGTTATGTGTGTTTTGTCTGTATACGTCGTCAGGATGTCCCCTGACTGGGTGCAAGCATGTGAAACATGCTAGGACGTACTACCGCACCCACTAAATGTCCGCCGTGGCAGGGATTCGATCCCGGGTCTTTCAGATTCACACGCGAGCGTGCTCACCACTTGACCACCACTGCCTAAATAAACCCTTCAAACCATTCCTGCCAGCTCGCTCTGTAGTACAGTCACTACAGCTCCCGCCTGGCGTTCAGATATCCAGTGTTCGATCCCACTCGAAGTTTAGTCTATTTTTATAGTTTTATTTTGTTATATTATATTATATTATATTATATTATATTAGGGTTAGGTTAGGTTAAGTTAAGTTAATCTAATTAATATAATATATTTGTACATTTTCGGCAGTGGGCAGGGCCAAGGGAGGCTTACATTTTCGTGCATGCGTAGAGGGTAAGGTATCCGGCTGCGTACAGACTCTCCCATTTTCAAGAGTGATAGAGAGGGGTCTTCAAAAAGTAGGTAAGTAGAAAGTAGCTACGAGGTGCCATTGTAAAGGTTTATCCCTCAATACCTTCACCTTCAGCAACAAGACAAGGGATTCGTCTAACACTAATATTGCTCTCACCATTAATGATCAGGTTTGCCACGATAAATGACAAATTTCAACCTACTTCAACTCCTTCACTTCCATAGCAAACACACTTGCACAGAACCTACCTCAACCTCTCAATAAATACACGACAACAACGGCCACCTTTCGTAATTTCTACAGAGATAAAGACATACACCCGAACACATTTAGATTGCAAAATGTTACACCAAAATACACTTTTGACGAGCTGTCTAACCTAAATGTACATAAGAGCACAGGACCAGACAAAATTCCTGCCATATTTCTACGAGATGGAGCCATTGGTATAGCAGGCCCCCTAACCCACATCATCAACTTGTCAATTAACACCAACACAGTACCTGCTGAACTGAAGGAAGCTATTATAACCCCTCTATTCAAGAAAGGAAATAAACTAGAAGTTGGCAACTACAGACCAGTTAGCATATTATGTATTGTATCTAAAATCCTTGAAAGAGCGGTATACACCCAAATTGAACACTACCTCAAACAAAATTATCTATTCTATAAGTTTCAATCAGGTTTCAGATGCATGTACTCGACAGACTCCTGTCTCATCCACTTAACGGATCACATTCGTAAAGAAATGTCTAAAGGTAACTACACCGGTATGGTTCTTCTTGATCTACAAAAAGCGTTTGACACAGTAGACCATGATATCCTATGTAATAAACTACAAGCTATGGGCATAGGGTCTGTGAACTGGTTTAAATCTTATCTTAGTGGTAGAACCCAAAGAGTCAAAATTGATGATAATATATCTGATCCTATGCCAATTAACTGTGGGGTCCCGCAGGGAAGCATCCTTGGTCCCTTACTCTTTGTTATGTGAACGACATGGAACTGAGCGTCTCATGTAAATTATTACTGTATGCAGACGACAGCGTGCTTCTGGTTTCAGGAAAAGACCCAATAAGTATTGCCGCTTCACTTTCCAAAGAACTAGCATCATGATTCATGTAGTGAATGGCTAGTGGACAATAGACTATCTCTTCACCTGGGCAAGACGGAAGCCATCTTATGTGGAACAAAACGCAAACTGAAAGACATTGTGGGCTTCTCGGTCAACTGTAATGATATTCCTATAACAACAGTGTCACAAGTTAAATATCTCGGACTGAAACTGGACGCGAGTTTGTCAGGTGAAACAATTTTGGAATCTATCCTGAGTAAGTGTAGAGCACGTATAAAATACCTGTATAGACAGGTGGGATGCTTGCCCGCGGCAACCAAAAAGACCCTCTGCCAAGCGCTTGTTCAATGTCATTTTGACTATTCTGTGTCATCCTGGTACTCTGCATCATCTAAATCAGCACAGCACAAACTTCAGGTCACTCAAAATAAAATGGTTAGGTTCATGCTGAACCTAGGACCCAGATCACATGTTGGCCAGGAACAACTTCAGTCACTAGGTATGCTCAATGTTTCTGACAGGGCCAAACAAATCAGGCTAACTAATGCCTTCAAAATTTTCTATGACAGAGCTCCAGAGTATCTAAAGAATGATTTTGTTAAAACAAATGAGAGGAGTGGACATAATACAAGAAACATGATGTTTAATTTTAAGGTCCCGAGAATCCAAGGACAGGGTAAGCAAACATTCTTCTTCACTGCCATCAAAGACTGGAACGACCTACCCCAGTCAGTCCGTGAAAAGAGAACACTGTATTCCTTCAGACGTAGCCTGAAGGAACACCTGAACCGGACAGCTGCGAGAAGGGAGCACCAAGCTTATGTCTACTACTAAATACGACATAAGAGATAGACAAACCAAACTGAAATGATTACTGATTACGGATTACTGATATTTACTATAGGATGTAAGGTATCTTAAAATAACCCCCTAGAAATACTTTCTCTAAAGTATCTATTTCTTTATCCTCCCCTTTTCCCCAGCTAACCTAATCCCACAAGGACCCCAATGGAAATACGCCTAACGGCCTTATTGGGCTATCCTTAGTTGGAATTATGCAAGGCTGGTACATGTCATATTTGTAACAAACTATGTGGTACCAACTCTGTAAATTGCTGACTGAATAAATATTATTATTATTATTATTATTATTATTATTATTACCTGGACTTCCAGAGGAAGGTATCGACTCTCGAGGGATCTCAAATAATCCTTTTACCTACCATATATCCTTAAGTTTCATAAAATCATCTAAATGTAGCTTAAATCAAATATATCTTGTTCGTTTGAAGTGAAGATACGCCCGCCACAGCCGGTATTGAAAGGGTTAAATGCATATAAACAAAGTGTTATTGTTTCGGATTATTTGTAATTTCGTGCAATCAAGAATTGTAATACATTTGAAAGGAAATATACATATTTAAAATTGTAATTACATAAACATTTATTGGATGTTTATGTTAATTTAGTCTGTTATTAGTTTTAATGTTTGTAATAATATGATTATAGTTTAGAAGCAAAACACGATAGTTCCGAAACGTAAATTCTTTTTATTACGTAGTCGATTTTTCGGCTTCATCATTTAAATAAAATTCTTGTCTCGATTTAGATGATATTTCAATACTACTGTAAGTAAAGCATATATATAATATATAGAGCTAATTATATATGCATTCTGAGAAAAAACTTGATCATATTGTCTATTAAAACTAATGAAATACGAAGTATGACACGGACGAATTTTTCAGAACCTTGCGGCTTGCGTTGCCGCCCACTTTTCACACATTGTTCTGTTGTAATTTTTGTAAAGGCTTATCCCTCAATACTTCATCTGATTAGGCTACATAATTGATAAATTTGGTGGGAGTAACAGTCGTTTATCAGTTGAAATAGAAGTGGTGTGGTGCTGTCTCCATGTCGCTTGGAGATGAGGGTGGGTATTCCAGTCACTTCCTGCAGTAGGCTAGCGTAGGACTAGGCTTATAGTTATAGTAGGCTAATATTGAAGGAAACTGGCAACTGATAGGCTACTCGCCTCCCGCAGTCACGAATTTGGATAATTATCGCGAATAGACTCGCAGCGTTATTATACATAATTTATTAGGGAAAGTGAAGCTCTATGGAATCCTTATAATATACTCGCATAGATTCCGTTGTGGTAGAATAGTTTTTTTAAGTTTTGTAACTCGATTTTGTCGATATAAATAGTCCCGCGCGTAAACAAACTCGGTAAATCTACAGTTCCACTACCCCCCCCCCCACCTCCTCCCCCACCACCTCCCCCCTTCAAAACACGCCTTTTAGCATGTTTTTGGATGGTTCAGCAGACGCGGAAACTGGGAAAAAACTTATTTTGATAAAAATTGATCACCAACCAGATACGAGTTTTTCAGGTAATTTGTTGTTGTTTTTTCTTTTTTCTTTGATAGGCCTATACAGTGTTGTTTAATACCGAGGACCGTCGCATTTTAGTATTTTTAACATTAGCCTAACCTAACCTAACTTACCTAACCTAACCAAAAACTAACCTGTCTCACGACCAGTCTAAACCCAGCTCACGTTCCCTGTTTATGGGTGCGCGACGGTCTAAACCCAGCTAACGTTCCTTGTTTATGGGTTCGCGAAGGTTTGTAATACCCCAATGGGTATATATTAAGCAAACCACCCACCAATTTTCATGACAATTTTTGAAATGCATGTTGGAATCCCTATAAACTGTACTTAATTTTTATGTAAGTTTGATCATTTGGAAAAATCGGTAAACCTGACTTTTTGGACCGACAGCGATTTCAGTAAGTTTGATTTTGTTTTTTGTAATTTTTCCTTCAGATATAGTGTTGTTTTATACTGAAGAGGAGCGGAAATGAGTATTTACCCATTATCCAACAATCTAAAAACACGCCCCCCACTAGTGGGGAGGGCTATGAAGTTCAGGGAAAATGAGGGGTTAAAAGCGTAAAAATACAATAATATGGCGTTTTGTATCAAAACTTGGCTCGGGTTTTCCCAAATTGCAAACCCATACAACCCAATTTTGTGAATACCCGAGCCAACTTTTGACGAAAGCTGGCTCGGATTTCACTGGGTGGAGTGGGTAGCCTAATATTTCATGTTATAAAAATAGTCAACTTTGGAAAGACACTAGCCTAACCTAACAACCTTACCTAACCTATCCTAGTATTATGGGTGGGGGCTGCTGCCCCCACACCCCCGCTGGTTGGGTTAGATTTTTTTTTTTTTTTTTTTTTTTTTTAAATGTTCTAGGCTATTAGCCTAACCTAACAACCTTACCTAACCTAACCTAGTATATGGGTGGGGGCTGCTGCCCCCACACCCCCGCTGGTTGGGTTACTTGTTTTTTTTGTTTTTTTTATGTGCTAGGCTATTAGCCTAACTTAACAACCTAACCTAACCTAGTATATGGGTGGGGGCTACCGCCCCCACACCCCCGCTGGTTGGGTACTGGCTGAAAAACTTATTGTTTTACAGTAGCCTAGGCCTATACATGTATTTTAGCGTTTTTGTTTTGTTCTCCCTTATAATACATTTCAGCTCTTAATGCCATATATAGCAATGATGTATATGCTCTACCGGACCTATTAGGCCTAAACAGATCGATGGGCTAACTGTCGGTCCAAAACATCAGTATAACCGAAAAATCGATTAAGGGAGAAAATTAACATTGAAAATTATGTGTAAAAAGCTCCCATAAACGGCGGCCCGCTATGTTATTGTAGTTTGCGGCCTAATTTCGTCTGTTAATTCACTTCCTCCTTAATTGGACCCCCTATGAAGTACAACAGATAATGATGACATAAGTGACGGGTGTTTAGAGGGGGCAGAACTCCCCCATCAACATATTACGTGTCTCACAGTAACTTCTATTATATAAACAACCCAAGAATTTTCACAGATATTTTAAATTTCATTTAGGATGTAATATAACCTATACTCCATGTCAAAATAAGTGTCAACCCTCGAAAAATTCTATTAAGGGAGATACAGAACCTAGAACCTGTAACCTATAACGATATTTGTCCAGGGTTCTCCTCCCCATAGACGGCACACAACACGACTCGGCGGACCTCTTTCTCCCTGCCTTTCAGTCTAATTAACACTAGGAATTTACCTAATTTTCTATCCAATGTACTATCCAACCAGCGGGGGTGTGGGGGCGGCAGCCCCCACCCATAATACTAGGTTAGGTTAGGTAAGGTTGGTAGGTTAGGCTAAAATCTTTAATGTTGCTTAATTGTTGGGTAAGTTCATTTTCTATCCCATGTATCATCCAACAACTTTTGCCAAAACTTTACTTTTTTTTTTTTTTTTTTCATCTTGGGGGTTTCTTAAGTTGAAAAACAAGAAAACCCGAGCCAACTTCTTTTTTGCACTTGCTGTCTTTTATGCAGCTGAAAAATCTTAAAATCCGAGCCAACTTTTGCCAAAACTTGGTTCGGGTTTGATCATTTTGGGGTTTTCTCAAGTTGAAAAACAACAAAACCCGAGCCAACTTAACTCATAAAAGCCATTATATCGCCTTTTTATGTCTTCAACCCCACATTTTCCCAGATCTTCATAGCCCTCCCCACTATCGGGCGCCGTGTCTTAAGATCGTTGGATAAAGGGGAAAACTATTTTTGCGGAGGTTGAAACTAATGTCAATCACTATATATTGATGCAAATAAACTAAAACTAAAAAAAAAAAAAATGAAAATAATTGGTGGGTGGTTTCCTTAATATTTTCCCTTCAATGTATCTATTTCAAGTCAAATATACATTTCCGCGCATCATTAAACCATACTAAGTCTACTACTAATAATATTAACCCATTAGTACCAACAGAATAGCGACAAAATAGGGGTAGCATAACTGTAGATTTATCACAAACTCAGTCCCGCAATCTTGAGAGCTCTGCTACGGACGTGTTCATGTTTACAAAAAGTGTTTGAAATGGAGTACACTCGCTACGGTAAAGTGTTATGTTCTACAAAGATGTTATTGTATGTTTAATATATGAACCCACAGTAGCTGGCATGCAACTTGCAAGGGCTAGGTGTTGTATCCCACGTACTGGGTCTAGGGCACTCTAGGGTTAGGTTAGGTTAGGTTGTTTGGTTAGGTTAATATACTAGGTCTCGGAAACAAGATTCGTAGTTGCGGTAGTACTGTATTTACATCAAAACTATAGTTAACTATCAAAACTATTCTTCCACAGTGGAATATATGTGAGTATATTATAAGGATTCCATAGAGCTTCACTTTCCCTAATAAATTATGTATAATAACGCTGCGAGTCTTTTCAAAAAAATTACCGTTATTTTAATACCACAAATTTTGTTGATATATTTGAAGATAAATATTGAATCTATATGCTCTAAAGATCATAAGAAAATTTGTTTTAGGCTAACCCTCGGTAAAACCTAATGGTCAAATTGGATTTTAGGTCACGTATGTGTTTTTTGTATTATAATCCTTTTTCTCATCAGTTCCTTCAATGATTAGTGTGTTTTAAGGTGTTTTTCCTTCTGCAAATTCATATTTACCCATTATTTTGCAATATTAAAACATGCTCCCTATACCCATATTTTGTCATTACCCTAACCTAACAACCTAACCTAACCTGGGGGCTGCTGCCCCCAGACCCCCGCAGGGTTAGCATTGATATAGAATCTGACAAAATACTAAAAATATGGTAAAAAAGTTAAAAATATTAGTTCTCAGCTGATCCAAGATGGCCACCATTTTTCCTTCCACCCTTATTTAACCCACAAAGTCTAAGGAAAAATAATTTAATCTGCAGCGGTAAAGACATATGAGGACCCTGGAGGACAAGGGGCGAATGCGCCAATACCTTACTTTCGAGTTATGAGTTTTTAAAATCTGGAATAGGTGGCATACATAGCATATTACAGAATAGCATGTTATTATATACCATTAGAATCCTCTGGAAGAGACAAACTGATAGAATAAAAAAAAAAAAAACGCACAATATAATTTTTTTTTTCCAGCCTATAGTAATTATTGTTCAATCTGCTTGAAATTTTATCCTGTATTAGATGTCCATGAAACTAAGATACTGTTAAATTTTCAGCCAAAAAAACGCGCAAACGCGCGTGTCATTGGCCGGGAGGCGGGCCTTTAACCCGGGGAATGCTAGACGGCCGCTCATTGGCTTGAGCGCGCGGGAACATTCGCCCTTCCACCTCCTACAATCCATACCTCCTCCGCCGCTACAGAAGGTCGAAACAAGGGATTTAGAACCTAGGGTACTGAGCCCGCATGGGTGGGAATCGCAAAACGCTCTTCACACGCTCTTCACCACGTGATTTTCAGTGCTTCCATCTATCGGGAACCAGTCCTAACTCAATTTTGCTCATGGTGGCACATTCGCCCCTTGTCCTCCAGGGTCCTCATATATTGCGGTGACTAATACTCTAGGCTATGACAAAGCTAGGTAAACCTGACTTTTTGGACCGACAGCGATTTCAGTAGCCTAAGTTTTATTTTGTTTTTTAAAAAATTTCCTTCAGATATAGTGTTGTTTTGTACTGAAGAGGAGCTGAAATGAGTATTTACCCATTATCCAATAATCTAAAAACACGCCCCCCACTAGTGGGGAGGGCTATGAAGTTCAGGGAAAATGAGGGGTTAAAAGTGTAAAAATACAATAATAGGCCTATAGCGTTTTTTATCAAAACTTGGCTCGGGTTTTCCCAAATTGCAAACCCATAAAACCCAATTTTGTGAATACCCGAGCCAACTTTTGACGAAAGCTGGCTCAGATTTCACGGGGTGGAGTGGGTAGCCTAATAGGCTATCTTATGTTATAAAAATAGTCAACTTTGGGAAGACATTAGCCTAACCTAACAACCTTACCTAACCTATCATAGTATTATGGGTGGGGGCTGCCGTCCCCACACCCCCGATGGTTGGGTTATTTTATTTGTTTATTTTTTTATAATAGCCTATGCTAGGATATTAGCCTAACCTAACAACCTTACCTAACCTAACCTAGTATATGGGTGGGGGCTGCCACCCCCGCTGGTTGGGTAATGGCTGAAAAACGTATTGTTTTACAGTATAGGCCTAGGCCTAGGCTATATGCGGTTTTTTCTTCTTCTCCCTTATAATAACATTTCAGCTCCTAATGACATATATAGCAATGATGTATATGCTCTACCGGACTTATTAGGCCTAAAAAGATCGATGGGCTAACTGTCGGTCCAAAACATCAGTATAACCCAAAGCTATAGTATACATTTAGAACATTATATCCCATACGTGACCTAAAATCCAGTTTGTCCAACCTAATAAAAAGTATGGTGCTAAAATGTCTTTTTCGTAACAAGGTTGTCAGTTTGCTTCCAGTTATCGATTGCTCTAAAGATCATATGAAAATGTGTTAAACCCTCGGAAAAACCTAATATAAAAGTATGGCATTAAAATTTAATTTTCGTAACAAAGTTGTCAATACGGTACTTTCCCGTTATCAATGTACAATCAAAGCTGAAGATTGCAGAGTAAACACCGTAGACTTCATCGACTTTCTTTCACCTTCGTATAATCGACAGCCAATTTTTTTGTTTTTATTTACTAAGGGATTAGTACTCAACCAGCGGGGGTGTGGGGGCAGCAGCCCCCACCCATAATACTAGGTTAGGTTAGGTAAGGTTGTTGGGTTAGGCTAATGTCTTTTCAAATCACTATCGGGGGCGTGTCTCAACATCGATCAATAGGCCTAATGGGGAAAATAGGTTTTCCTGAGATTTCTAATTAATTACAAACACTACGGTATATATTGATGCAAATGAACAATTTCTTTTATAAAAAACACTCAGAAAATTTGTGGTAGGTATATTAAAATAGGGCCTAACATTTTTCCCAAAGCCTTGCGCACAATGAATCCTTCGACTTTACCTCCTTCTTCTTGTTTTGAAAGATGCGGCGAGTGCGATTCACCCAATAAATGGCATGAGCGTTACTCACAAAAACGAAATACCGGCAACCTGTTTTTGCCCCCTTACAGATCTACATATATGAGGATGACAATAAATCAAGGGGGGGTGAGAGGGGGCAACGCCTCCCCTCAACCCATCGTGTATCCAATGTACCCCACAATTTCCCTTACCTACTGTAAAAGCGCGATTCACCCAATAAATGGCGCAATTTGACGCTGTATCTTCAGATTGATAGATAATGGGTAAGTTTATGCAAATCCTCCACTCAAACCATGCAAAACAACTATGAAACACTAGGCCTATATTCCTTAAGAAAAAAACAAAAAACATGGTAAATAAAGCCGATGTAGTCTTGTTAAACGTTACCGTAAAAACTATAGGGTACAATACCTGTACTCACTAGGCCATTTAGACATCCTATCTGTAGATCCCTTTTCAACTAACAAACTCCCTCAGCAAGCAACTCTATGCCTGTGCAGTAATCTGGAGATCTGAAATACTCCGAGCAAACTGCATAGGCCTATATAAATATCAAGAAGAAGAAGACGGTTTATATTTTCCGAAATTATCCCACGGCCAGCGGACATTGGCCCCAGTTCAGTTCAGTTCAGTTCAGTTCAGTTCAGTTGAAAGTCGGGAAATATTAATGCCTTTCCATCGGCACTTCCCTAGGCAGTTATATTTCTGTTATACAGTACTGTACGTATTGTGTCTTTGTGTCGTGCTCTTTTTCTTTATTCATCTGTCTTCTTAGTTAATCTCTTTCCTCTTTTTGTCTCTTGTTCTCCACATCTTATATTTATTTTCTTTTACTCGTCGATATTTTTCTCTTTGAAAAGTAGATTCCCAATTACTTTATTTTCTTCTTCTTCATATGGTTGTTGTAGTCCTGGTTCACATCTTCTTTCTTCTTGATAGGCTGGACATCACAGCAAGAAGTGCTTCAGAATGGGAGACCACTTCCGAGAAGGCCGATTTTCCGAGATGTCCGAAGTCCGACTTATGTCCGACTTAAGAGAGGGAAAATTCCGAATTAGAAGAGAAAAGTCCGCGTCAGAGAAAATTGAGATAATTTTTTTTTTTTTTTTTTTTTTTTTTTACATGTGAAATTCATAATATTGATGACAAATACGAAACTTATTATGTTTTCAGGGACAGTACAGTACATAGTAATTAATATTAACACAATAATTAAAAGGCAGAGGCTTCAATTCATCCTAAAGTCACTCAAAACCGAGTGAGAGAACATTGTAAACCGGACACAAAACCCGTCCAACTCGGAAATTTCCGATATATACAGGGACATTTCCGAGAGGCCGATGCCATTCCGAGAAGTGCGGGTTTCCGAGTAAGAAGAGTCCGAGTTAGCGGGGGTTTACTGTACTGCATAAAGAAGGAGTTTGTAAACAGTGAGGATGTCTGAAAGAGCTCTGGGATTGATTAGAATGGGCGTTTTTTCTGTTAATATCGGGTTTTATAAATGTGATCAAAATTATTCTCCCACAGTGGATTATACACGAGTACAGTACTGTATAAGGATTCCATAGACCTACATTGTCCCTAATAAATTATGTATAATAAGGCTGCGAGCCTAGTCCCTATTATTATCGCCTATTCTATAGAATAACAACTCTATTACAGGATTCGGAAAATATTTATTTATTATACCACGATTTTTCCCAGTGTTTTTATATTTTAATTTTATTCATTTGCATCAATATATAGTTTGTCATTAATTAGAAATCTCAGAAAAACCTATTTTCCCCATTTTCGATCGATGTTGAGACACGCCCCCCGATAGTGGGGAGGGCTATGATTAGAAAAGACATTAGGGTAAGAGTTGTGTTATCGGGCGTACCACTACCGACATACTGTACAACATAAATCATCTATAAATATTTAACTTAACTAAAAAACACTAACCTAACCTAGTATTCTAATTACTACATGAATACTAGGTTAGGTTAGGTTTTTAGAGAGGAGTTATGCTGTATGTCGGTAGTGGTACGCCCGATAACACAACTCTTACCGACATTAGCCTAAACTAACAACCTTACCTAACCTATCCTAGTATAATGGTTGGGTGGTGGCACCCCTACTGGTTGGGTACTAATCCCTTAGTAAAGCAAAAAAATGGCTGTCGATAATACGAAGGCGAAAGAAAAGTCGACGAAGTTTACGATGTTTACTCTGCAATCTTCAGCTTTGATTGTACGTTGATAACAGGAAAGCACCGTATTGACAACCTTGTTACGAAAATTACATTTTAGTAGCATACTGTACTGTACTTTTATATTAGATTTTTCCAAGGGTTAAAACACATTTTCATATGATCTTTAGAGCTGTCGATAACTGGAAGTACCGTATTGACAACCTTGTTACGAAAAATAAATTTTAGTACTATACTTTTTTATTAGGTTTTGCCAAGGGTTAAAACAAAAATTCATGTGATCTTTAGAGCATATAGATTCCATATTTATCTTCAAATATGTCAAAATAATGTGTGGTATTAAAATAAAGTTATACCGCTACTCAGGATTCCTGTTTTATGGATTTTTTTTTTTTTTTTTTGCCTTACTGAAGGGACCTTACAGATGTGTGGACAAGTGCTACTTTTGTAATTGCAGAAATTATATTTTCCCACACTTAGGCTATAAGATCCGGGTGGAAGGGACTCGTCAGTCGTCACTTGTCAGCCTTGGTCGGCAACTCATCTAGGGGAGACAACTTTATATAAATCCGGGTGGATGGGCGATGGGACTCGTTAGCCTTGGTTGGCAATCCATCTAGGGGACATAACCTTAAAAACCTATTGTGGATCCCACGACCAACCTAAGATTATTAACCCATTACTGTACTCTTCAAAGTAGATGATGATTTCAATAAGTAGGTTGGTTAGGATTGTTAGGAATGGGAATGGCCATAAAAACTGCTTTCCTCTCTTTCTAATGATGAAATATACCACAGTACAGCTTTAAAATACAGTACCTGTACTGTAGAATACAAAAAACTAAAATACAGGAGTTGCACTTTTGTAGAATTACCATATTTTATAATCACTACGACAAAGGTGATGTGGTATACACCTTCCCTATAAAGTGAAGTGGGAGTCCTCTCATGGTCAAGAGTGGCAACAGCTTTCTAAACTTCCCCCATCCACTTCTGACTCTGGCAATGGATCCAGTAAAGGGCAAATAATAGCTGGACATGGGATACTTAGACGCGAACGCAACCTTGAGCGTAATGTAAACAAAATACCCCCGTTTGACCGCGTTCACACTCAATAATCAAAATATTCTATTTCGTAAAATATGCTTCTCTGTTCTGAATTTAAGTATTGCATGGGTTCTTAACACCTTATTAGCGGGCTAGGCGGTTTATTTATATGTACCGCCCAGGGGGGTGTTTTTAGCCAAAATAGGGCTGTTTACGTGATCATTTTCATGCCTAAATAAGACCCAGAGCGTAAAACAAGTATCTATCCCTGAAAGGGCATAAACAGAGCTTTCCAATGACACCATAACGATCCTTTTATGATGGCTAGTTTTCTTGCAACAACCGCGCAACGCGAGTGCAAAAAGCATGTAATTAGGCACTTTCCCCATACAATTCCGTATATAGCGAGTGAGAGAGGGAGGGAGGAGGTGGGATTCGTGTCAGTAGGTTCGCCGCGGTGGTCTGGAGCAGTCATACGCTCGCTACTCTCCTGCCACCACTTGTCTCAGCAACATTACGTGCTGAAATTGCCACACGACCTATGTCGAGCGCCGCCAGATAGTCCAGATTTATTATACTCGACTTATGTTGCGCGCCGACAGTTAAGGGTTAATCTCATTGCACAATCTAATTTTTTTGTTTTAAGACAAAAATGCGGAAATCACGTGTCTAAAGAATTACCGTACGCCTTAATGTTTTCCAGCAGAAGTAATGGGTGATAAAGGTGAGACACGGTGGCAGACAGAACACTTCTATCACCCTCCCGCTGGCCTGCCCTATGCCATCGTCATACTCAACCAGGCACTTACACAGAACAATGTTGGACATGTCAAATACCTTTGGCAAAATGGTAAGCATTTACTGTATTGCGTTGTTTTTTTTGTACAGTCGGAAGCCAAAGTTCCTCCCTAACTTTTCTCAAGGAGAAGTCAAATTCAAGGCTATTTGAAACTTGAAGTGCCTGAACAACTGTAACCCTCCTGCCCTCCTTTTACTCATTCTTTTTTAGATTTGTTAATGTGTTCAAGCTCTCAATAGATTTGGTTTTCACTTGACTCGATGGAACTTTTGACTTTTGGCAGTACAGTTTCCTTCAGTAGTTTTGAAACACATATAGCTAAATGGACATAATATGAGGCACAGTATATCATTCCCTGTGTTTGATATGGACATTATTTAAATGTGGTAGTACTGTATTGTAACTATGTGAAATACTCTTGTAGAATATGAAACTAAAACTGTATCTCTTTGGGAATACTCAATCTTTAAAGTGTATTTATGTATGATCCAGTGAACATTATTATGTATATTCTAAATCTTGTTTCTAGCATGTGTGCGAGTGTGTGTGGACGGGGGAACCAATGGTTACCATGATATGATGAGGGGTCCTGGTAGTAAATCTCCAGCCTCTCTTCCACCACATCCATCTGCCGACACCAAGACTTCGCACTCTTCTGCCAACTTACCACAACCAACTTCCAAAAATGAATCATCACAGACAGCTTCCACTACCACAGCCATACGTTCTGCTGCCAACATACCACAGACATTTTCCAATACTACAACCTCACAATCGGCTGCTAATACAGCAGCAACAAACTCTGCTTCCAACATACCTCTGATCAGTACATCATCACAAGCAGGTGACACCATGACAACTTCAACCACTGCTTCCAATGGCACTATACCTCAGTCAGCTTCCCACAATGGATCATCACAATCAGCTGCTAACAGTGCTTCACCATCATCATCGTCGTCACTACAGTCTACTACCAATAACACAGGGCCGCAGTCAACTTCCTCTTGTGCATCTTTGTCATCAGCATCGAGCAACTCCACATCAGCACAACCTGTTAGTATATCATCGCAGTCATCATCGTCATCATCATCAGTAACATCAGCAGATGACGAAGTGCAAGAGCAAATAGGAGAAAACACTATTGATAATTCAGCAACGTCTGACGTCACTAAACCTGACCAAGGAGAAAAGGGAAAAGAACATTTGGATCAAGAACGACACCAACAAAGAGAACAAGAGCTAGAAGAAACAGTCATCGCTGAGCCAAAATTAGAAGATGCAGCTGATAAAGATACTGAAGAAGAAAATTATGAGGATCAAGTTGAAGCAGTAGACACAGTTGATAATTCAGAAAAAGATCTCAAGAAGAAAAAAGAAAGCAAGTTTCGCTTCCTCAAGAAATCACCGCAAACCGAGAAGGAAGACACTCAACCGCAAGAACCTCACAAGCACAAGTTAAAGCTGAAGAAGATCAAGAAGCCAAAGAAGGGAGATGTAGACAAGACAATTCCCGATAGTACAACTGGACCGGATAACAATTCACCTGCCATTACTGAGTCAACACTGCCTCAACCATATACTGAGTTAGAACCCCAACCATCCTCCAGTGTGTCTACAGAGACAGGTCCTTCCGATGAGAATGGTACATGCTCGGGTCGAAATTCGTCTCTCTCTGATGATTGTAAATCATCTTTGGATATAGCAAGCGACTTTGATGAAATTGAAGAACAATCTTCGGACATGAAATCGCAAGTGTCATCAAGTATTGTTGAGGTTAATGGCCGTTCTCACTCACCCACATTGTCTAATTCAAGTGCATCCTCTCTGTCGGATTTGGACTTGCAATCTTCTGTTATTACTCAATCAGACACAGACCTCTCCATTCTCCCTATTTCGGACACCAACTCACAAATTCTCACTGAAGAAACAAAATGTACTGATAATTCTCAAGCATCCCCAGAATCTACCTCTCACTCATCTGATCTGACTCAAATAATCCCTCTCTCTTCTACTCTCCCTGGCTCAGAATCAATCTCACAGACTCTCCATGAGGAAGATTCTTTTTCTGAAGTAAACTTGTACTCCTCTAATGTCTCTGATATAAATTCTGAATCTCCAATGATCACAGAAGAAAACTCTCACTCACAAACTCTCCCAGGAGAAATATCTCAGTCCCAAACTCTTTCAACCTCTAAATCTGATTCCTCTTCTCTCTCTGATGAAGACTCACACTCGCATACTCTCTCAAACTCAAAAGATGATCGCTCTCTCAGTGTCTCTTCCCAGAGCTCAGGTTCTTCCAACCCCCCTGCTGAAAATTCGGACTCTCACTCCAGCATTCATTCATTGACTCTCACCCACCCAGTGTCACCATCCCCTAAAAAATGCTCCGACTCCCAAAATCTGCCCAGTTCAAACTGTCGTGTCCCCACTGCCCCCTTCTTCCAGGACTCTAAACCACCTTCCCTATCTCGCCCCAGATCCCTGTCCCACTTGCTTTCTTCCTCAAATTCTTCAACTTGCACCAATTCCCATACGTCCCCCTTTGCCCGTGACTCAAAATATCCATCCCTATCGCGCCCCAAATCCCTTTCCCACTTGCCCCCTGCCTCAACAATTCCTTTCCCCTTCGCCACCCTCTTCCACCGTCACCTGGGGTCCCCCTTCCCAGACCTCATCACCGGGGACTTTGACTCGGTGCGACCGGAGCTCCTCAAGTTCTATGCTGACCTGGGGGTGACCATCGTACCCACCCCAGAGCAGGATGAGACTGACTTCACCAAGGCCATAAGAGTGCTGGGTGGATATGTAGAAGAGCGAAAGATGAGGGTGAGTTATTATTATTATTATATGTTTTTTTTTTTTTTTTTTTTTTTTTTGAGCTGTACCATATTTGTTGTAGTGTTTCTTGCAATCTTGTCCTGTTTTGCATCATAATTACTGAAGAGCAGGGCAAGACAGAGCTCACTAACTCTCTTAGAGTGCTGGTAAGATATATGGAAGACTGCAGAAAAAAGATGGTTGCATAGAATTATTTTATTTACATGAAGGGTGCGCCTGGAAACATGGCTTGTGGTGATAAAGCTTCGCTGCGGGTCTGCCTACGGAAATCGGCGCCTCTCCGGGGGATCTGGGACCTGGGAATCTTTTGCTGGGGACCCCAAATAGGTCTGGATCTCTGGGTATTTCTCCTGGGTGACCTAGATATGTGTAAGATTTTGTGTTTTGTTTTTCTGATGTGTTGTGATGTCCCTGTTTGGGCTCTGTCTCGAGTCGTCCCCCCCCCCCTCCAAAAAAAAAAATGAAAACTAGGGAAGGTGCCAGAGTATATACATATACGTACATTATAAAGATCTATCTATATATCTATTGGCAGACACCCTAATCCCCCACAAATGAATCTCCTCCATTCACCTCTGTCCTGTCAGTTGACATCCCTCCACCCAACACCCTTTTCAACTATTTCTCAACTCCAGCCTTCCACTTCACTCTCGGTCTGCCTCTTCCACTCTGTCCTACCACCTCACTTTCATTCACTCTATAGTCATTCTCTCATATGCCATACACTCCACATGACTGAACCACCTCAGGTGTTCCTCTTCACACTCTCCAACACGTCTACATCCACACCACAAATTCCACAATACTGTACTCTCGTACTTCCTCATTCGTTTGTCTATCTCTCCATGTTACACGAAACGCTCTTCTCAAGTACTGTAACTCATTTTCACCCCTTTCTCTCTTGATTTATGTCTCTTCAACAGCATGGGCCTGCATGCTTCACTCCCGTATATCAATGGCTGTATTACCACAATATCATGCAATTACTTCTTTTCTTTCATGCTCACCACCCTACTCCTTATCACTACTTTCAGTAATCCAACAGTCCTCTTCCCCAATTGTACTTTCTTTTGCACTTAATCTTCTTTATTCCCATCCTGACTCATCACACTTCACAAATACTTAAATGAGCTGACATTCTCCATTACCAGACTGTTCAACCTAACCTCTCACTGTGTGGATGCATTCCTCTCTGTGACCATAACCTTACTCCTGACCACATTGACCTTCAGGTTCTATTCCATACACACATCTCCAACCATATTTACCCTACCCTGCAACTCCCACTCATAAGCATGGATCAGAACTGTATCATTAGCAAACCGTATCACAGGGAGCTTCCACTCACTCCTTGCCTTTACATGGGGTACTTCAACATCCACTGCTTTCCTTGTATTTCTTTCAGGACTCCATCCATAAATACCGGTACCGTATACTGAACAACCATGGGGACATCATGCACCCTTCCTTAAGCTCAGCATTCAGATAAAAAAAACTCTCTTTGTTAATCCTCTACACACACTTGTGCCTTTGCACTATCGTACATGCTCTTCACCACTTTCAGAAACTTACCAACTACTCTGTATATTTTCAATTATTTCCACAAAACTTCTCTATCTAAGCTATCATAGGCTGTATAACTGTCATTACTGTATTATTATGTGATGATATTCTTCTATTTCCATCATGATCAGATTAATATTTTAAATTATATGTTTTTATATATAACTTGCTATTTTCTTATTGCAGATTGAACATGTGGTGGTGATTGCCGGTGTGGGTAATGATCGCTATGATCATGTGATGGCCACTGTGGCAACACTCTACAAGGCAAGGCTTTATTATATTGTGTCATTAAGCCATTTGAATAGAGGATAAATAAATAAGGATAAAAGTACAGTACTGTACAGTATATAACAATAACTCGCAGAAAAATGACAACCCTACAAATGAATTTATATGCCCACAAGTATAATGTAGTTGCATTGACCCTCTCACATCCTTATGATGCAGAGGTTGCCAGATTTGCAATATGAAATAGATTACTCTCACTCTTATAATTACCTCTCCAAAATTAGTTTTCTGCCCACAGCTAACTCAAAGACAACTGCAGAGGTTGAAGTAAATAAACTAAAGGTTTATAAATACCCCTGACGGTAACAAAGGCTTTAAAGTATCCCTAATAGGCTCAAAAATTGCGTCAGGACGTGAGAGGGTTAATTAATCACATCATATGAGCTGATGAATTATAATGTAAAACTTGCAAATTAAACAAACCAAAACTTGAACAAACACAGTAAAAAGACAGAACAACTTATCAAAATCACTATATGAAAACAGCAGAAACATATGTGAAATTTCTGAACCATTAGGAATTTAAGTTTAAACATATTTTAATATGTGGTACGACTCAGTAAAATCATGAGAGATAGTACGATTTAGTAACATCATAAGACATAGTATGAATCGTTGAAGTTATTAACCCATACAGTACCAGGGACGTCCTTTTCATCATATTTTGGCAACTATTGGACGATTATATTCAGCTTAATAAGGACCTCTAGCAATAATAAGGCTTCAAACTATCTCGACCAACCCTTTTGACTACCACAGATCCTTCCTAAGCGGCATGATATCGTCTAAATATAGCTAGAATATAATATAACACACGTCGCTGGTACTCAAATGGTTAATTACCATTTGAACCCCTAACAGGTAAAATCGCTGGTAAGTGTGCCGGTTGTTCTAGTGAATGGTGAGAGCATGGTATGGATCCTGGAGCCCGGGCCCCACAGACTGGAGGTGTCTCGGTCCCTGGTAGAGGGGCCCCCTGATGTGTCCTGGTGTGGTCTGGTCCCGATAGGTCACCCCGTCACCGCCACCACCAGGGGCCTCAAGTGGAATCTGGGTAAGGGATTTAATTTTTTAATTTTTGGTATATGAATGCTATTGAGGTCACAGGCTGTCTTTTTGATGAGTGAATCTTGTATGACATAAAAAAAAAAATGTTTTTTTTTTTTTAATATAAATAAAGGTCATTACTGAACATTTGTTATTATCAAGTTCTTTCTCAACTTAATGTAATTATCTTGTCGAACATGTTACTAAGAGGTTGCTACCATTAATGTAAAAGAAAAACACAGTAATGCCACCCTTTTGCCTGTATTTTTTCATCAAATGGAGGTTCTACTTTATATTTTTCTATAATCAGTGTAAACTCTCCAACAGACAATCAGACGATGGCATTTGGAGGCTTGGTGAGCACGAGCAACACTTACGATCCTTCCAACCACGGAGATGTCGAGATCACCACCTCACACCCCCTACTCTGGACCATGGGGTGGGGGGGACCTAGAAGATAGGGGGGAGGGAAGGAAAGATAAATTGATAGATTAAATCAAAAGAGAAAGATGAGCATTGAATGTATTAGTACAGTATAGTGAAAAGTATGAAAAAGGGGTGTTTTGGGGAGAGAGAGAGTGAAAGACAACATATAAAGTGACGTGTATTATGGGAAAGAGAGGGGTACCGGTATGTGAGGAGGAAAGAGAGAGCGGTGTGTTCATACAAGTTTAAAGACTGCTTCATCCACAGAGAGTGTTGTTTCAGTCTTTTTATTGTAGTATAATAAAGTCTTGCCCTAACACTGCCCATCATGTCATCAATGTGTCTGATGTTGGTATAGTGCTAATAGTGCCTCAGCAAGACTCAACAATGTCCCCCTGCAGCACTTGCACCTGCAATATTCACTCCACACCAGTCGTAACCATGCTACAACAAGGCAGTATCAAGAAATTACTGTAACTACTTAGAGGCTGACTGAACACTGAAATGGCAAGCGATTGAGTCACCGCATCCCTGTGCTATAGTCCAACAGATCTTAACAGGCGGTCCTACCCGCGGTTACTCCCTTTACATTGGTGCCATATGTATAATTATTTACAACAAAAATATATTATTTTCGGTATTAAGTACCTTAAGTTGGTTTGAAATGCTCAGGCAATTTCTACATGTACAAAAAAGCTTTGTTTTTATAATTAATTCGCTTGTTATTAGTAAATACAACGGACATTGTACACAAATTGGCAACGTAGCTACTGCGACGTTGTCAGGTTTCTGGGCAAACTCCCTCACAGATTATCCCTTTAAACTATAAAAAAACATGACGTGATGGCGCGCTGCCAGGCGCACGAAATTAGTACTGTCACGTCTAAACTAAATCAGTTCATTCCTGACTTTGCCACCATCCACAATCGAAGCCTCTCCAAATTGCCCCACACACTTGCATAGTCAGGTAAAAGAGATGGCCTATAACGTTCACCAATACTTCCAGAAAGAGAAGGAGCTTGGATGCCCTTTTATTGCCGTAACAAAAGCTACTTCCCGGACAGCTGCAGCCACAAAACTGGGTGAAAGAACAATTTCAAGAATAATGAAAGAAGCAAGAATTAATGAAGAAAACAATAAATCGCCCAAATTTATGTCACCCAAGAAACGACAACGCACAACACCCATTACAGATTTTTTTGATGGATTCAATGAAGGTGTTCTAAGAAGAACAGTGCTCAATTTCTACGAAAGAAAAGAGATTCCCACACTGGAAAAAATCCATGAAGAAATTAAAGAGAACCTTTCTTACCCCGGCAGCCGAGAAACGTTAAGACAGGTTCTCAAGAAAATTGGGTTCCAGTATGCAAAGGTTGACGGAAGAAGATTAATGATGGAACGTAGTGATGTTGTATATGCCCGCTGCAGGTTTTTGGGAGAAATGAGGAAACTTGTATCTTCAAACAAAAACATTGTCTACCTAGACGAGACTTTGATTAACCAGAATTACACAATTCCTAAATGTTGGGTTGACAACACTTCGGATAAGGCTGTGGGAGTGAAGGTGCCAACAGGGAAAGGAAGCCGATTGATTGTACTCCATGCTGGTAATATATACTGTATATGGTAATATATATGGTATATTTTTATATATATATATATATATATATATATATATATATATATATATATATATATATATATATAAGAGAGAGAGAGAGCTATATAAATAGTAATATAATTTATTATAACAATAATAATTATCTATGCATTTATGTGGGCTACACAGTAATACGGCGATAAGTGCGTTCCCATTCTCACTCATACACAGGGCAAGGTTAATGTACGATCGTGCTAATAAGTCATGTCCCAGCTGGCATTACGTTTGGCTTGCTCTGTGCTGTATTAATGTCTGTCAGATGTTGAATAGGGTGGGTAAGTGTAGGAATATGTTTGTATATTTTACTCGATATGAAGAAATGAAACTTAGATATTGCTGATACTAATTATTGATCAAAACATATATGGTGCCGAGACATCTCTTATTAGCGCGACTGTACCTTGAACAGGGGGAGGTGGAAGGAGGGAGAAAGATATAGCGAGAGTAATTTGGAAAGGTTATCGTACGGAAAGGGTCAAAAGGACAACCGGCACCAGTGTAAGGGTAGGTGACCGCGCCCATAACCGCCTGTTTAGGTCTGTAGGACTATAGTAGGGTGTGTGAGAAGGGAAGAGATATACTGTACTGTATATAGAGTGAGGAGGAAAGAGATATACTGTACTGTATATAGAGTGAGGAGGAAAGAGATATACTGTACTGTATATAGAGTGAGGAGGAAAGAGATATACTGTACTGTAAATTATAGAGTGAGGAGGGAAGAGATATACTGTACTGTATATAGAGTGAGGAGGAAAGAGATATACTGTACTGTATATAGAGTGAGGAGGAAAGAGATATACTGTACTGTATATAGAGTGAGGAGGAAAGAGATATACTGTACTGTAAATTATAGAGTGAGGAGGAAAGAGATATACTGTACTGTATATAGAGTGAGGAGGAAAGAGATATACTGTACTGTAAATTATAGAGTGAGGAGGAAAGAGATATACTGTACTGTATATAGAGTGAGGAGGAAAGAGATATACTGTACTGTATATAGAGTGAGGAGGAAAGAGATATACTGTACTGTATATAGAGTGAGGAGGAAAGAGATATACTGTACTGTATATAGAGTGAGGAGGAAAGAGATATACTGTACTGTATATAGAGAGTACTGAAAACTGTGCTAAAGCTAAGCAATTGTTGGAATGGAACTAAAACCGCTGTCACACGAGCGCTTTTTCCGTCAATTTTCCATGAGCAAGTTTTTTCTTGTGTAATTTTGGGACATTTTCGCACTGGTATCGGTAACTAGACAAGGTAGATTATGTTAGGTAGCTGAATTCTGATAAAGTGTAATTTTTGAAGCTTCCAGACCATAATTGCCCGTAAAAATTGCTCAAAAAATGGCTCGTGTGACTCCGGCTTAAGGAAGCGTAGTGAATACGAGCAACACCTACAATTCTTCCCATCATGACGATGATGAGATAACCACCTCGCACGCTTATTGGTCTATGAGGGTTGGAGAGAGAGAGAGAGAGGAGGGTGGGGGGGAAATGAAGCAAGTTAGAAAGAGAGGGAAGGGTAGGAGAGGGCATGAGTGAAGAGGAAAACCTAACATTGAGTAAAGTGTGTTGTAGGAGAGGGAGAAAGAAATAGAAAGGGAGGAGGGGGTGTGTGTATCTGTGAGAGAAAGACAAGTACAGTAAAAGTCTTTTAATCCGGAAGGCAGGGGACCGCGGGACTTCCGGATTAGCAGATTTTCCGAGGTATCAGATTTATACATAAAAATGGCCCTAAAACACATACAAATTAATAATTAATTAGAATAGAGGCCGTGCGGTGAAGTTCCGGTGGTGTAGAGGTGTAAATCCAAAACACTCGATTAATTGACTTAAGATAGACATGAATCTTATTTTATAATCTTATTTTGGGGGGAAAATAATATATTTTGGGGGAAAAAACCTTCCGAGGTATCGGGCATTCCGAGGTTTCAGCCTCCGGATTAGCGGACTTTTACTGTATATAGGGGGAAAGACGAGAGTGTGTGTATGTGTATGAGAGAAAGAGCGAGAGAGCAAAAGCACTATGATGTACGATCCTCACCATGAAGCTGTTAAGAGGGGTCACCAGCTTTTTTTTTTATCTTTCTCTCCTTTTCTCTTTCCCTGGCTTGTATCCATTCGGCCAGCATTTTATGGAGAAATCCTGCTTCGCCGGAGAAATTTTTCTATCAAAAAATTTACAAATTTAGCTTGCTGTCAAAACAAAGATATATATATATATGGTTCACTACCGCTCACCATGAGAATATTGACACCTGGATGGGGATAAACGTTTTAAAACAGTAGGCTGAATGGATAAAAGCCAAAGAGAAAAAAAGCGAGGTGGGCTCCCTTAATCCACTTTTTTGTTACATGAATGATTATATCTGTTATAGTGTTGCCTATTTTTTAAAGTTATATATCATTGTTACTTTGAATTTAGTGTTGGGTAATTCAGAGAGATTTATTAAACAACAATGATGCATTGTAGCCATTTATGATCATTGCTAACTATAGGTAGCGCCAACGAACTTGACAATTATCTCGATCTCTGACCTCTCTGTAACTCAAAAGTACCTTGAGCAAACTGGCTGTAAATTTCCACACCTATTTTCAGGTGGACTCTTCCCAAATAATAGAAATGTCAGCTTGATTGCTTTCATTCATTTTGAGTTATAATAAGTTAAGGGGTCAAGATTATTTTCAAGTTCGTTGGCGCTACCTATAGTGTATAATTATTTTTAAAGTTGCAACATTGTACATTTAGAAACATCTGTTTTATAGCTATGAAATTTAGCAATCTATGATCTTTGTTGTTGTTGTTGTTGTTGTTGTTCCCCAAGGCCCCGAGCAAGGCCAAGGCCATAACCGAGCGCCCCCACAGAACCCTCCCTGCTGACCACAATAAAGCCTGGGTGACCGAAGCCACTCCATGGCGGGGAGCTGAGGAGGGTGCGGAAATGCCCGGGAAACCAAAGCCCCACCCACGGCCCTGTGCCCCTCAGCAATTATGAAGAGAAAGTTGAGGGCAAAGGAAAAATGTGACGATTTGGCTTCCAATCTTGGTAGATTGGGAGGTCAATCCACGGAAGAGACACCGTCACTTGAGATCTAGAAAATATATAAGTAAAAGGAACAGTCAGAGTAAGCTATGGGTATGACAGATATTGCTCAGTTCTCACTCTGATAGACCAGCCCATCACCACATGACTAGAACCCAATCCTCTCAGCATCGGCTAGGAAAGGCCCTAGAAAGCCGCCTTTGGCGGGGGGATAGCTCTCCTATTTCAACCCCTTTCGGGGTTGGGCACCCGCCCTCTATGATCTTTGTAACTGAAACCGGTATATATTAGCTATATATTTTGTTGTGATATTTAGGTTCTGAAATAGGGATGTACCGATACCAATATTTTGGCCGATACCAATACACCGATACTTAGCCGATACCGATACTTCTTTCTAGAAAATTCAATTGTGAATGTAAGTAGGCTATAAAATTAGTCTCATAATCGTATATCTTAAATCTTAACCTCATTGACACCCATGACATGAACTTAAGTCAGTCAATAGCCATTCCTGAAGTGACTGAAGTCCCTAAGCAGGGAAAGGATTGATCAGCAAATTATATACTGTAAGGAGGGAAAATACAGAGCGTAAATACAGTTTAAAGTATCGGCATCATCGGCCAAAATTTCACTGATACCCCTAAAACAGGCCGATACCACCGATACATCCCTATTCTGAAATATACTATTGTTATTATACTTGTCTCTATAAGACAATGAAGTCTATCCATCCATTATTGTTGTGAACTTATATTGTTAGTGCTATGCATTACTGTATAATATACTGTAGTACAGTTATATTTATCTACTGGTATATATATTGTGGAGAAACATACAGAACTACATGTTATGATTTATATATATATATATATATATATATATATATATAATATATATATATATATATATATATATATATATATATAAATATATATATATATATACTGTATATATATATATATATATATATATATATATATATATATATATATATATATATATATATTTTTTTTTTTTTTTTTTTTTTTTTTTTACATTGATAAACCTTGTGATAGAGAAAATGTTGCTTAGTGGGTAAGATTAGTTAACAAAAAGATTAACACTATCAATCTGATTTAGGTATAGTATTGAGTATAAAAAGATATTTCTTGAAATTATGCACCTAGATATATTTTATGTGATTATGCTCTCTAGCCAAACTTGAAAATGTATTGGTTATAAAATATGTAACTAGATATCTTTTATGTGATACTGCACTCTAGCCACTAGCCAAATTTGATAAATAGCTATCCTAGTTAGTAGTTTGGTAATGTGATAATTATAAAGACTGTTAAACTATAGAGCACAAGATACTATGTAACACAGGCCAATTGATCGTTATTTATTTGTGCTCGTCTGTTATTTGGTTGTGATCTTGGGCTAGTCCTGAACCCCAGTGATAGTATAACCTATGATAGTCTACCTAGTAATTTTAAGACTTAAACAGTAGAATAGTTTCTCACTAACACAAGTTGCTTTACCTTATAACCTTTAACTTAACCCTCTCCGACATATGACGCGATTTTGAGCCTATTAGGGATGCTTTAAAGCCTTTATTACCATCAGGGGTATTTAGAAACCTTTACTTTAGTTACTTCAACCTCTGCAGTTGTCTTTGAGTTAGCTGTGGGCAGAAAACTAATTTTGGAGAGGTAATTATAAGGGTGAGAGAACTCTATTTCTTATTGCTAATCTGGCAACCTCTGCGTCATATGAGTCTGAAGGGGTTAATGAGAATGGTGAGATAGATGTGTGGGGCCAGGCTGCAGGATAGAATAACAAATGATGAGTTGAGGAGACGTTTAGGTATAAAGAGTATTAGCGAGGTGATGCGTACAAGTAGACTGGGATGGTATGGACATGTGGAGAGAATGGATGAACAAAATTAGGTGAAAAAATGCAGGTCTGTGATTGTGGAGGGAGCTGCACCAAGGGGTGGACCGAGGAAGACCTGGGATCGGACTATACGTGCCGATCTCAAATCTAAAAGCTTGACAAGTGAAGCAGCCCTTAACAGGGTTGCCTGGAATGCTGCCATTAGGACAAGAGACTGAAACTGCACGTATGTGTGGAGCACTCGGTCTTAAAATGTCATGTATGTATGTATGTATGTAATTCATCATCTTCACCTCTGATGCTTTGCTTCATTCTTATAAACCCACACAAAACTAAAACAAATTATGGCCATAGCAGACATGCTTGTAGGCTACTTTGGCCATGTGAGTCTCTTGTTGTGACTCAGTGGTCTGGTTAAACTATATACTATATAAAAAAAAAAAAAAAAATTGGCCATGTCAAAATGACTGCTTCACTTTGTGTAAGTTGTTTCTATACTGTATACAGTATGCTTTTTTACTTTCTTCTCCCAAGCTGTAAGTGGTTTTCCACTACCAGCTGAACCTCACACTTGACTTACAGGTGTATCATTCTTGGATTGGGCAATATTCCCAGTCACTAAACTACACTTTCCTTGCTAGTGATTACAATCCATAGTATTTACCGTGCCTCCTGTGGACCACTCGATCTTTAAAATTATGTAGGTACAATTTTTGTTTTCCCCTATTCGAGCTCTGTCTTGAGTCGGCCACCCACAGTAAAAAAAAATAAAAAATAAAATGGGGAATGGGCCTAAGCAAATAGATAGTTAGATAGATAGACAAATTAAGACTGGCAAAATCAAATAATTTTATCTATTATTTGGTCATGAATTAACTCGTACGACGGTGCAGTGTTCCTGATGGGTCAGGATATTTGTTGCTTGAGAATAAGGCTATTTGTCTTCATCTATTTTTTTGCTCATGGTTGCACCATTTGAGCTATAATAAAGCATTGTATTGTCTCGTTTGCATTCGACACTGATTCAAAAGGATGCGTTGCGATTCATGCTCTTGACTGTACGGTAGCGCTAATAAGTCATGTCTCGGCTGTCATTACGTTTAGCTCGCTGTGTGCAGTATTAATGTCTGTCAGATGTTGAATATGGTGGGTAAGTGTAGGGATATCGAAATTTAAGAAATCCTGTTTAGGTATTGCCGATACCAATTATACAGTAGAACAAAATATACTTGGTGCCGAGACATCACTTATTAGGCCGACTGTACATGCAATATATAAATTGATTGAAAGGTTAATAAATATGTATATTATACTTTAGACTAGTATTAGCTGTTGATCTGAATTAGGGAGGACCATATGATTTCATTAGTTTATTTAAGTACATTGGGGTTTGTAATTGATGATTAATGTTAAGAACAGGGTGTTACTTATATATGCATGACATGTATATTTGCCTTAAATGGTTTGTGATATTATATATATTTTGATACATCATTATTAATTATATTGTATGTGCGAGTGCCTGATTTTCAGATGATAGTGAAATATGTAAATTATTTCACTGTTGATCTTATGTACAATAAAAATTAAGGTAGCTCAGATGGTATTGTGCAGCATAATTTGCTGGGTCGGCTCAATGGTTTAAGGAAGGGGTTTAGTTTGCTCTCTAAACCTCTATCAAGCTTTAAAAAAAACCCACACGACCCCCTTCGATATAAATTTGTAAATTTTTCGGTAGAAAAATGTCGCGGCCAAAGGCCGATTCCTCTTCAAATATAGGCTCGCTAATGCTCGCCAGGAAAAAAATCGACACCTAAATGGCACGAAAGGTCTTAATAATGGCAAAGAAATGGCACAAAAGGTCTGAAAATCGCCAAACTAATGGGACGAATGTTTTGAAATCTCATAACTAGTAGGGCTAAACATGAGGGACTCAAAAAAACAACTGCCTCTCCTTAATAGTTATCCTAAAACCTTGATGATAATTTTTGTTTTATCTGGATTAAAGGATATTAATTCAACATTTCTATGGTATAAAGCAAAAGGTACTACAGTATAGCCTATTTGTTTTTACCTGGCGCATAATTCAATCCCTTATCAAGTGATTTCTCGATACTTAATGGAAAAATATGAAACTGCTGTACTGTACTAGGTCTCTGCATCATATTAATACCAAGCTTTCATAATTAGCAACATGTTTTGCTAAAAATCTTCATTCACCTTGGGTTTGTTATATATGTATACATTTTAATTAGTAACTAATTAATCAAGATGAGGACATGACAATTTACCGTCAGCTGAAAACAAACAGGCTTTATAATCATATTAATCAGGGCTATTTAGAACAGGCTTTAATCAGAGCTATTTAGAACATTCTTTAGTCATGGCTATTTAGAAATGTGAAGGAAAAGTGATAGAAACTTAAATTATTGCTATTTAGAAATGTGAAGGAAAAGTGATAGAAACTTAAATTATACAGTTTATGAGCAATATTGTCGGCAAACTATCGATTTTGCCTGTGCATCACCAGAGTGTATAGTTACCAAGGCATAAATATTGTGGAGGGCTGGCTGTACTGTATTTAACTACTGAAAGGGTTAATGCATAGTGCTAACTCCTACAAATTTACGATGCTTTTTATCACATTATTCTAGCTAAAATTAGATTATTTGACTCAACATTTGAAGGCCCTATAAGAATCAAAAGGTTAATGTCTATCTCAATAAACCTTCCGACTCCCATAATCCTTTCTTTAGGTAAATTGGTATTGAAACCCATTTTTCGTTCTCAAATATTATTATTCTACTCTTTACAATGTTACCATAGCAGCTAAGCTTCATCAAACGCGGAAACTAGCCTCCCGAAAATATGTTTAAGGAGCTATCCCGGGCTGGGATTTTAACCCAGGTCCCCCCGCATACAAGAGCCACGGCGGTCGAGAGGAGAGCACGCTCACATGTGAATCTGCTTGACCTGGGTTCGATCCGAGCCGTGGCGGACATTTAGTGTGTGTTGTAGTACGTCCTAGCATGTATATCATGTTCGCACCCAGTCGGGGGACACCTCGACGACGTATACAGACTAATAACATACATACCAAAGCCATTCCAACAGCTTCCTCTATCTACAACACCTCTTCTCTGCTATCTACACTATCCCAGCCGTGTGGTCCTTGTGTACTGTCTGATGGTTTTATGAGTTTCCAAATGTAAGGCGAGCACTCTACCATGAAACCAATAAGGGTACCCCACTTGGGCTGATGGCTCAAGTATATTTCTACATCAAGTTTTCGGTTTAGGCTATTTTTTTTTTTTTTTTTTCTGGCCTTTAGTGCTATAAATACTAATATAAGTAATTCAGTACCTATGTTTAAAAAAAAAAAAATAAAAAAATAGGAAACAAAGGCCTTGATATTACAAAACTATGTGGAAGAAGGTCCATAGAAATCATTGAGCTTTATGCATTTAGGCTTAACATTAGCCATTCAAGCTCTCAGCCCTTCAGACATAGTTTGCAAAATATATTTGTCATACAGTTGTCAGCTTCCATTGTGTCAGAATATACTGAACAATATCAAAACAAATAGGATAATTTAGTACTTAATTTTTCTTGTGCATTTTTATGTACTTAACCCGGGAACTGCCGGGAGACTCTTAAGAGTTCCCCCGGCGGACTGCGGGGAGACTCTTAAGAGTGAGTGAAAAAAAAAATCAACTTTTGACATCGAAAAAAAAAAAAAAAAATTTGTTGGCCCCTGGGCCATGCAAAATCTCAGTCCTCTACCTCCCCTCCTTCCCCACTTTCCTCCTCTCCTTCAGTTATCACCTATTTTCCCTGTTATTCCCTTATTCTGAGGTATATTTTCGTGCTAACATTAGAAATCCGGTTGCAGGGTGTGGTCATCACTGATAGCAAGCGAATGCAAGAGAGAGAGAGTATCGATCGACTGTGTCTCAGTGGCCTTGGGGGAAATTGGCGGGAAAGCGGCTTGCCTCACCCATACATTATACAACTCGCGGGCTATATCTCCGATTTTGACCATCCAAACGCTGTTTTCACTCGTTTTATTGTTGTTTCAGGTTAATACCTTTATGATCAACCCATAATAGGCGCATATGGATAAGTATTAATGGTACAATGAATATTTTAGTGACGGAAACACCTCAAATACATCAGCACAGGGGGACGTTTCCAATTACCCCCATGCGCACTTGTTAGGTTAAGTGTTTTTGCAGATGATTATATATTGATTAAAGCTATATTTTATAGATAAAGCAGTCTTGATACAAATGTTGATTTTGTAAATGAATTAAAAATAATATTTGTTTTTTATTACCATTTTATATACCAGTACTATTTTAAGTTGGTTGAATGCATTTCCCTTATCCTTATTTGCATGGATAAGTACACCATGGAAGTTGTTTACACAAAATATGGACAAATAATTAAGAGGAAATACCATGATAATAAACTTCATTGTAATATATATATATAATAGAGAATGGAAATATGCTATAAACAATCACATAAAATGTGGAAAGCCATTAGTAACAAACAATTCTTACTTGAGATTTTCCTTCCCTTAGACATGTTACCTGCCAAGTCTAATAAATATTTTCCAACCATTCCATTTAGTCACCACTTATGACATGCAACAGTTGCAGTATTAGTTTACTCCATGATACATTGGCCCCTTTTCCCTAGGAGTGTTTCAGTGTTTGGGGTAATAATCTATTTTATCTATTATGTACTCAGGCCCAATCCCCGCTTTTCCCCTTTTTTTTTTTGGGGGGGGGGGGGACTCAAGATAGAGCAAGAATAGGGACAACACAACACACAATAACAAAATACACACACACATCTAGGGGTAATAATAATAATAATATTTTACTGAGGTCTAGGACCTGGGAACCTTTTGCTGGAGACCCCAAATGGGCCTGGGTCTCTGGGCCTCCTGGACGACCTAGATTATTATTTATTTATTTATTTATTTATTTGTTTTAATTTATATACAGTATTTTGGGGGGGTCCCTGTTCGGGCTCTGTTTCAAGTTGGCCACCCCCAGCTATGGGGTATGTGCCTGTGTATATACATACATCTGATAACAAGATGGTAATAACGAAGTACTACTAGAACTAATAAAAGCCTAGTAATATTGGTGTAAATAATATAAAAGAGTGTAGAGTGGATGAAGGGAGGTGGAGGTGTAGGGTAACTGTTGAAGCCTTCTAGGTGATTCTTGTATTACAACGCTATTATTTTTATTATCTTACTCTATTGTCTCTCCCTCTCTCTGTGTTTCTCTCTCTCTCTCTCTCTATATATATATATATAAGACTGCCGTGGTGTAGTTGATTAAAGCGTCGGCTATCGTCCTGACGGTCGGCGGTTCGAACCCCACTGAGATTAGAAACATATATATATATATATATATACATATATATATATATATATATATATATATATATATATATATACTGTATACATACAGTATATATACTGCACAGTATATAGATAGATATACAGTACTCTTTCTCTATCCTCTCATTGCAAATTATTCTCTCGCTATTACATACATTCTGTTTCTAAGTCTGTTCGGACTCTGTCTCGAGTCGGCCACCCCCAGCTATGGGGTATATGTCTTATTATATACATGCATACTGTTTCAAAAGTATTCAAAATTACCTTGAAAATCAATGTTCATAGATATTCTTCCGTGATTGATAATATAAAAGGTTCGAGTCCTTGGAGTACCACATGTCATAACTTTCATTGATTTCATTAGTTAGGTTATTTGTAAATTAATTGGTGGGTTGGTGAAAACAAATATGAACTACAGGGATGAACGAAAAAACGAAGATTAATGCAGGGTCATAACTTGGCATGAATATACTGTAATATGTATATGGGCAATATCGATATAATTCCATTAAACTCCAGAACAAAATACTAATATATATAGTCGTTGGTGATGAATTGGCATTTTCAGCCAGCTGGAGTGACTCCATTGTGTAGAGACGCCGTTTGTAAACAAGATATGCGGTCCTGAACAGTGAGGTCTGTTTTTCGTAATTAATACCTTTCAATTCAATACTCAAGCTCTGCAAAAGATCGACCAACGTCCTGATGATGTGGTGCACATAAAGAAATAATCCCAGCTCGCCAGCAATTAACATACATGCAGTGTTTATGCATGTTTAGCCTGGTCCAGAGTTGAGGGAACTCGGTTCTAAGGCCTATTTCGTAATGATAATATCGTTTTCTGTTCAATTTATATATCGCGGTCCCTTGACCAGACAGTGGTGAAGCCAAATGTTGAGCTGTAAACATGCATACAAATTATAAGAGTTTCTCAAATAAAAAAAACACAGATTCACCCATTTCCCATGTCGAGAGTTCCCGCCATTGGCTACAGTTACGTCATGGTAAACACGCCATTTTGCGCCACATAAAATAACTTCGATAAGCTATATTTCTATATTGTTAAAACAAATTGATGAAAGTTCTTCAGTATCATGTACCTAAAACCAAGCAGATCCCAATGGACATTGTAGTTTGAATAGGTTTCATCCCTGGAATTCACCTTTAATGAATATATAGACAAACAGATAAATAGATAGGATACATATCGATATAACACGAAAGAGAGAGAGAGAGAGAGAGCACGAACAAACGTAATGGAGATAAAATCAATGCTTGTAGGAATGGTAGGAAGGAAATTAATTTCTCACTCGCTCTCACTCCCCCCCCCCCCCCCCCAAGCGGCTCGCTTGGTGTAGTGACTAGCGTCTCGGACTTCCACCCAGAAGGCCCGGGTTCGCGCCCACGCTCGGCGCAATAAAGATTTTTCACAAGCACTGAGTCGTTACCATCCCTCATGAGCAAAGGGATGGGGTAGTAGTACAGGACCCCAATGGAAATACGCCTAATCGGCCTTATTGACCTATCCTTAGCTAGCTTAGCATGCGCTAGCTTTAAGAATTATTATTATTATTACTCTCTCTCTCTCTCTCTCTCCCTATCTATCTATCTCTCACTCTCTCAGAGTTTACGTAGCTTTACATATAATTTTATCAGAAGAAAGCCTATATAATTATTTGGCCTTTAACTTCAGCTAGCCTAATATGTTTTCGAATTTCACTTTAGGTTCTTAGTTCACTCTTGTTTATGCGACTTACAGGCTACAGTATGTAGGCCTATTTGAGCTTTATATAATAAATACATTTTTGTTTCTTGCCTTTTCCATTCCCGCTCGAGGCTTATTTCACACTTCCTTGTATTTTTTTAATATACAACAATAACAACATAATCGGGCAGGCTTTTCCATGTCTTTACTACTCTATAATTGAACAAGAATGTCCTTATATCTAACTTAAGTCTTACTTTCTTGATCATCTCACTGTATTTGCCCGCTTGTCCTTATCTTTCCTGTCATATACTGTATATATATATATATAAATATATATATATATATATATATATATATATATATATATATATATATATATATATATATATATATATATATATATGGAACTCAGTGGTCTGGCTAATCTTCTCTACTTAACCTAACAAGTGCGCATGGGGGTATGAGACACCACACTCCTGTGCTGACGTATTTGAGCTGTTCCCATCACTAACATCGTTATTTTACCATAAATAGCATTAATACTTATCCATATGCGCCTATTATAGGTTGATTATAAAGGTATTAACCTGTTGCAACAATAAAACAAGTGGAAACAGCATTTGGATGGTCAAAATCGGCGATACAGGCCGGGAGTTACATAATGTATGGCTGAGGCAACCTCTTCCCACCACTTTTCTCCACATCTGGAGACTCGGAGAGAGACTGTCGATCAATACTCTCTCTCTCTCTCTCTTGCACTCGCTTGCTAACAGTGATGACAATGCCCTGCTTGCAACTCGCTAATGTTAGCACGAAAATATGCCACAGAATGAGGGAATAACGGAAAATAGGTGATAACTGAAGGAGGTGAGGAAAGTGGGGAAGGAGGGGAGGTGGAGGAGTGATATTTGGCATGGCCCAGGGGCAATAAAAAAAAAAAAAATTGGGGGTGTTTTAAATGGATTTTTTAATAGCCTTACTCTTAAATTAAGAGTCTTCCCGCAGTCCGCCGGGGGGACTCTTAAGAGTCTTCCCGCAGTTAACTATATATATAGTGTGTGTATGTATTTGTGTACACAAACACACATTATAAAAATAGGAACAGAGAAGTAAGCCTACCCCACACACACACACGTAAGGCTTCGTTTGCCCACACCCTTACTAGGTCTATCTTACCTTATCTCATAACAAATACGTTTTTTTATTGTTTTATATATTTATGTGTATCTTGTTTGTCTATCCATCTATCTATTTATCTAACTAACCTTGCTATCTATCCTGGTTTTGTGTCTATCTTGTTTGTCTATCTATCCAGTGGCGTCATTTCAGCTTTTCTTTGGGGGGGGGGGGGGGCAAAGGCTATTTATGAGGCCATACCTAATTACAATGGGGGGGGGTGAGCGAAGCGAGCCTAAGCAGCTGGGGGGGTTCGGGGGAGGGGCGCTGTAAGCCCCCCCCCCCCCCCCCGAGATTTTTTTCGAAATGTGTGCATTGCTAGGAGTATTTTGAAGCTATATGCCAAGCTATATTGAGGAAAATAAAGCAATATATATATAATAGGTAAAGCTAAGTATATTGTGTTACGTTAAATATGCCTATTTTGAGCTTAGTTACTAAACCAGATATAACTCACCTAACCAAACGTAACCAAATAAATATTTTTCATTTGTCCCAAAAGTGGATGTCAAGAAAACAAAAGATTAATTAATTTTATGTTTTGTTAATTTCATAATATGGTTATACATTAATGTAAAAGATTTATTTCTTGACCCTTTTGTTCATAATAAATATAACAGATTTACATTATACTCTAGTCTCTTCTGATTGTATCTACATTCATATTGTATTTCATATGCACCAATAGTTCTCAATCCCCACCCTCTCCCATGCAATGGTCCAATGGACATGGTTTTGGGGTGATTTGGGGTATTGCCAATACCATCAGTCCTATCACTACGTACATCGAATCAAAGCCCTGCGTTCCTGGCCTTAAATGCATGATAACTAGATATTATCACAGTAGGTAATTACTGTATTGTGTTTTTTTCTTCCAGAAAGCTGAAACAAAATCAAACAAAACAAATAGGTTTTTACCAATATAGATACTAAGAATAAAATAACTCTTGCCTTATTAACCAAATTATAATTCCATCAGCTACTACACTAAAAATCTGATTACTGAAATTCCTTTATAGATATACATTCAAATGCAATACATGATAATGCAATAAGTAAACATATTTGACACACCAATATCCAATCTAATGTCTTGTCTTGTAATTAACTGTATTTACAGTAAAGGGTAGCGACGATGCTTCAGATGAGCAAAATCATCCACTAGATCCTCCATATCAAATGACTTCACCATTCTCTTTTCAGTGGCCATTAACATTAAGCTACAAAGGCGATCATCCCCAGTGGTTGTTCTCGGGTAGTTTTTTACTAGTTTTAAAACAGAAAAAATCTCTCATTGGCAGCAGTAGTAACTGGAATGGTTAGCAAAATTCGCAACATACGGAGTATGTCAGAAAAGGCAATGGGTAATGTGTTCAGATTATCTGAACACATTACATGCAGTATTTCTTTAGTGAGATAGTAAAATAGTTTCCTTTTTTCCAAAATGATGCTATAGCAAAAATACCAGTTTTGTTCAATTACATGGGGTTAATGGACTTTATCATTCTTGAGCTGTCCTTTCATATATTATTATTTTATGTAGTTAGCTTCAAACAACCTCGTTAGGATCAGCGGATGTTGTTTCCTTTCCTTCGTACATACATAATGTATTAATAGGCGTTATGAAATATGTATCTAGACAAAGTTTATAACCAACTCTTAGAAGTCTGATGAGTTATTTCATAACGAAGTTGGGACTTGTGGGGGGGGGGGGGGGGCAAGTGCCCCCCGCCCCCAAATGACGCCCCTGTGTTGGTGGCTCTTCTCCGTCGGTCTCGTAAGTCAAGTAGAGGTGGCCACGGTAATGATGTACGGTAAGTCTATTTATCTCCAAAGCTCGACCGTCATGATCTTCGTTTTAGCTTAACCCCTTCGCTACCGGTGTCGTCCTTTTCGTTATATTCTGGCAGTTATTAGAGGATTTTATGCAGACTAAGAAGGACCTCAAGACATTAAACAGCTACAGACTATCTCATTTAATCCTTTTAGCTCCCACAGGTCCTTCCTAAGCTGAATAAAATCGTCCAATACTTTCCAGAATATGATGAAAAAGACGTCGCCGGTACACAAGGGGTTAAGGGGACCGACCTGCTTTTTCTCTCTGGGTTTTATCCATTCGGCCACATTCAGCTTAGTTTTAAGACGTTTCTCCCCATTCCGGTATCGATTTTTTCCTGGCGAGCAATAGCGAGCCATCATTGTATGGAGAAATCCGGCTTCGCCGGAGACATTTGTCTACCAAAAAATGTACAAATTATGTTAGCTGTTCAAACACAATCCAAAATATGCTGGCTCGCTATCGAAGAAAAGAACAGCAGCAATAACATTAACACAACCCATATATTATTAACATATTTACTCATGAACAAATGTACTACATAGCTATCTAAATTATATTATATCAAAGACCAAGAGAGGTCAAATGTCAGCGTTGATGCTAAACATTGGTTTAGCAATGGGTGTTAGTAGTGTTGTGTGAAAGGTGAAGCCTATCACATTACATAGATTGCATTGCAGGCATAGCTTTTAAGGGAGCCCACCTCGGTTTTTTTTCTCTCTCTCTCGCCCTCTTCATCTGAGTTGTATCCATTTGGCCCCATTCAGCCTACTGTTTTAAGACGTTTATCCCCATCCAGGTGTCGATTTTTTCCTGACGAGCATTAGCGAGCCAACATATTTAAAAACAAACAAATTGACAGCAGGCTAAATTTGTACATTTTTCGATAGAAAAATGTTTCCGGCGAAGCCGGATTTCTCCATACAATGCTGGCTCGCTATCGCTTGCCAAAAAATATTCGACACCTGAATGGGGATACAAGTCTTAAAACAGTAGGCTGAATGGGGCCGAATGACTACAAGCCAGAGAAAGAGAGAAAAAGGAGAGAAACAAAGCGGGTCACCCCCCTTAACAGAGTAAGAGTGTTGCAAGCATTTGGGTACACATGCAATATCAGAGGAGGTATAATCACATACAATATCAGAGGAGGTATAATCACATACAATATCAGAGGAGGTATAATCACATACAATATCAGGAGGTATAATCACATACAATATCAGGAGGTATAATCACATACAATATCAGGAGGTATAATCACATACCATATCAGAGGAGGTATAATCACATACAATATCAGAGGAGGTATAATCACATACAATATCAGAGAAGGTATAATCACATACAATATCAGAGGAGGTATAATCACATACAATATCAGAGGAGGTATAATCACATACAATATCAGAGAAGGTATAATCACATACAATATCAGAGGAGGTATAATCACATACAATATCAGAGGAGGTATAATCACATTATATCAGAGGAGGTATAATCACATACAATATTAGAGGAGGTATAATCACATATAATATCAGAGGAGGTATAATCACATATTATATCAGAGGAGGTATAATCACATACAATATTAGAGGAGGTATAATCACATATAATATCAGAGGAGGTATAATCACATGCAATATCAGAGGAGGTATAATCACATATTATATCAGAGGAGGTATAATCACATACAATATCAGAGGAGGTATAATCACATACAATATCAGAGGAGGTATAATCACATACAATATCAGGAGGTATAATCACATACAATATCAGAGGAGGTATAATCACATAATATCAGAGGAGGTATAATCACATATTATATCAGAGGAGGTATAATCACATATAATATCAGAGGAGGTATAATCACATATTATATCAGAGGAGGTATAATCACATACAATATTAGAGGAGGTATAATCACATATAATATCAGAGGAGGTATAATCACATGCAATATCAGAGGAGGTATAATCACATATTATATCAGAGGAGGTATAATCACATACAATATCAGAGGAGGTATAATCACATATAATATTAGAGGAGGTATAATCACATACAATATCAGAGGAGGTATAATCACATATAATATCAGAGGAGGTATAATCACATACAATATCAGAGGAGGTATAATCACATACAATATCAGAGGAGGTATAATCACATACAATATCAGAGGAGGTATAATCACATGCACCTATCTTGTTTTGGGCTTCAATATTTACTTTTGTAGCATTACATAATTACTCGATTTCTTCAAAGTAATGCGAGTTAATACTGTATAGGTGATATGCGTTTGTGTGTGTGTGTGTGTGTTTATATACAGTATAGGCTACAGTACTGTATATATAATATTTACGGCTCTAACTTCCTTATAGAACGAAACTCGCTTCACAAATATATACTGAATAGAGAAATCCACTGGACCCTATCGCGGTTATTCAAAATCCTTATAGTAATAGCTAATGTAGATTTATTTTGCGTTTCCTAATCTGATAGCTAAGCTAGGACAATACTATACAAATCAAAACAAAAAATAGTTATGAGTTAGTTATAATATAAATATAAAGTTCCATATAAATATATGCACAGAAATGGAGGCGATCCTCAGCTGTAGCCTACTCTGCACCAGGTTTCAATGCGTAGCCTATTATTTATACATCTCCAGTGGAGCAATTGCAACTTTGATAGACTTAGAATTACAAGAAACAAAATATTTCACAAGAAAAGTCATCTATTTAAACAGACTGTTTCGTTTCTTATTCAGATAATGCAAGTATTAACAACACTCGCTACAATTTATGTTTAAAACAAAATAGCAAAGCAGCAATAGATAAATAAGGAAGCTTTTAATAACAAATATATTGAAAACTAATTGTAATATTACATTGGCGGCTTACACAACTTTGAAGAAGATAAGTGGTTGGCAACACTGTAAGAAAAAAACATAATCGCATCATATCGCCTCTTCAGAGTTTATATTCCATAATATAGGCTAGGACTACATCTATTTACGGAAATGGAAGCGATTTTAAGTTCTACTCTGCACCAGGTTTCAATGTGTATTATTTAAACATCACTGGATGAAAGAGTTATAAGAAACAACATTTTACACAAGAAAACTTATCTTTTTAGTTGCCAAATTACGCAAAAAAACACAACCACAATTAGTTTCGCATTCAAGGTGATGCGAGTATTAACAACACTCGCCACATTTTGTTAACCACAATTATCACAGCAGCAATAGATAGGCTATATACGGTAAGGAGACTTTCAATAACAACTTAATTGAAAATAAATTATAATATTATAGTGGCGACTTGAACAACGAGGGGATGAGGGGTTGGCAACACTGTTAAAAAGAAAACATAATCGCAAAGAGCCGTGGTGGTCGAGTGGAGAGCACGCTCACGTGTGAATCTGCAAGACCCGGGATCGAATCCCTGCCACGGCGGACATTTAGTGGGTGTGGTAGTACGTCCTAGCATGTTTCACATGCTCGCACCCAGTCAGGGAACATCCTGACGACGTATACAGACTAAACACACATAACAAAGCCACTCCAACAGTTTCCTCTCTCTCCAACACCCCTTCTCCCCTCTCTACACGCTTCAGAAAAAATAGGAAAAGTAGAATGTAAATACGAGGTGCCGTTGTAAAGGCTTATCCCTCAATACTTCATCTGATCTGATCACGTCGCTTAACCCGGCAAGCGCGATAGGCCTCACGGAAGGCTTCCTATAGGGAACGCGATAGGCCTCACGGAAGCAAGACCATAAAAAAAGCCTTCCAAAAAAAAAAAGGGCCTATCAAAACAAAGGATTTTGTCTCTAGGTGAGATAATTCCCCTCTAGTACTCATCCATGTGTTGCTCACCCCTCCCCCTCCCCTCCTTCCCCACCTTATTCCCCCTCCCCCCCCCTCCTCAATTATCACCTATTTATCCTCTTATTATCATCATTTATCGGTTATTTTTCTCTCCCGCGATAATGTAGCACAAGTGGGTTGCATAAAAGATCGTTATGCAACACCCAGACACCGGCACACACCGCCCCGCTCGTCTCAGTTGACTCCCAGACAGCGAGAGGGGAGGGCTGCCTGTGGCTCTCTCTCGCCTGAGATTATGACCGGGTGGCCAATATCTTCGTTTTTCACCACCCAAATGCTTTTCCCACTTATTTTAGCACTCTTGAAGGTTCATATATACATCATATATGTAAAATAAAAGCATACCGAAAACAAATAATGCTTTATATTGTAAATATAACGAATTCTGTCAGAATCTAGGGCTAGAAATGCACAAATAACTACCCTAGCACCTAGGTCTATATCGCGCTTGTCAGGTTAAAGAGCCAGTTTAAGCATCTTTGCGAACTGGTGAGTTATAGAACATAATTGTCCGTCGTTTCTCGACGTAGTATTTGCTGTTACTAAATCCCTCCACCGAAATGCAGTACCAGAAGACATACGTCACTTCTCTGGAGGGCGTTCGGAGGTTAGAGATACCCGAAATTAACTTTTTAGTGGAACATACTGGATGGGGCCACCGATGGCGGATCGTGACGTCTCGTGAACTTGCCTCGTACAGGCTGGGGCCGGGGTCTGGTATCGTATTGTTTTGCCTGCAGCCATCAGGACGGCCTTGGGCTCCAGGTCTACCATTTGGCAATGAAGGTTTGCATGTCTACGCACTGTGGCGAGGGCTGGACGGACAGTTAGTGCAGTTTGACAGCGAAGAGAGGGGCTTACATGCCAGTGTACTGTTGGCGGCGGAGAGGATGGGGCATTCCAATGTGTATAAAATGAACATGGTCTGGCAGGGGCGAGGGGTACTTTCATGTATGTACCATGCTACTAGCTTTATGCACTTCGCCGCCCTACACATGAACACCCCCTCACACCGCTTGTTAGACTTCTATAAGGAATACATGACCAAGTCCGATGTAAGTGCTGTTCGACAAGTACAATATATCTTCAGGAACACTAAGATCCGGTTTGATGTATATCGTCACTCTGCTTATCATATTCTTGACTCTTGAGTACTAGTCAGACTAGTCTCATTACCGGCACTAGGATATTTGTTTTGATAAAACGTAATTCATGTAGGCTAGGCCTAATCAAATATAGCCTATCCTAGTATTCAGACGAAACTAGGCTTTTGTTTTACGTTTTATTTTATTTTAGTATTAATTTAAGTAGCAGTAAGTTAATTAGTATATAAGGAAGATTTTTAATATTCATATCATATAACGAAAGCAATATAATTAAATGTTTTCCTTATTTTAGTAGTAGTAGGCTACATCTTATTCCAAGCACGGTAGTACCAAACTGGAAAATGTCCACAAATGGCTAAAATTGTATAATTTATATTAATAACATAGACTTAAATTGTGTCACCGTAACAAAATGTGAATACTACTAATTTTACAATTTTAACCATCAGCGGAAATATACCGAGTATGGTACTACCGCAATAAGTGTTAAGAAGTAGCCTAACCTAACAAGCTCACTTATCACAATTCACAAATAAGGCTGACACAAACTCATAATGCATGTGTAGGCTATATGTATCATATTGCAAGTGTTTCTAGTGTTAATAGTCTGTAGGCTACTTTATTAACTATTAGGCTAGTTACATGAACCTCTAGGACACTTTCGCTCAATTAGGCTATTAATTGTAATAATATCGGCCGTAATATTTGACAGGTACAACATTATTGATTATATTCTTTACAGTGGTGTTCAAGACATAATTTAAAACTTTGTGCTATTATTAGCGTTGAACAAAGCTAAACAATCTAACCTAACCTACCGGGTAGCCTATTTTATAATGTACTATGTTATTCTGGTTACGCATGTATTCAGGGTATGTTAAGTATTTATCTCAGTCTAATGCTTAAACTGTATACAATTATTTAAAATCCTACACCATTGGTATGCATATTTTGAATATACAGAGTAGGTGTAGTAGTACGTACATTACCTGTATGGGAATTTGTGACAACAATGATTAATTATGGCGAGTAGGAAAACGTTCTTGAAATTAACTATATTTATATCTTTTTACATATGATCATACACTATATAGCCTAGGCCTAGGCCTACAGTAAATTTGTCTTGGATGTCAAAGTGTAGGAATAATATATATATAGGACTATATATATATATATATATATATATATATATATATATATATATATATATAGAGAGAGAGAGAGAGAGGGGGGGGGGGGGTAAGAGTGGGTGCATATTTGGTTAACGGTTAAGGTTATCTTGTTACTTAGTTTACACGACACATTGTAATTCTGCCTACACATAATTATCTACTTGTTATGTACTGTACTTTATCAATCTGTTTACATTATGTTATCTGTTATCTTTACCTATAAATAATTGTGCTTTTCTGTTGTTTCAGAGCGTGACTGGGAGGGCGGCATTGATAACGATGGTCTTGACATTAGTCAGCTGGAGAGCTACATCAATGACGACAACAATGAAACAATGTGAGTCATCAGGAATCATCTGCATGTTTGTATTTCCGCTCCCACATCGGTCGGGCACTCGGCCAAGTCAACAGTCATTCTCCTAAGTCTTGCCAAATTGTAATTTTTCATGTTCATGAACAATTTATTTATAAATAATTTCAAATGTTTGCGACCTGCTTGGGATCCAAATATTTTCCTTCATAGGCTTGCTCACAGATGGAGACATTGTGTTCGAGTTATTTGATATATTACTTGTAAGGTGCTTATCAAGTCCATACAAAAGATTTAACTTACTTAACGAGGCCATCTAAGATTAACAGGCAGAAATATAGGTATTTTAAATAGCATTAATGGACTTATGCATAATTTTGAATGCTCACTATGGTCCACAACTATACAGGGTGTTCAGAAAACATGTATACAAAATGAAATGGGTGATAGGGAACACAGAATTAAACATTTTGTAATCCATGGAGGTATGTCCATAAATGCTTCCTTGCGGTGCTACAGGGAAGATAGGTAGCTATAAGATAGATGTAGTGTAGGAGATATAGGTTGTAGTGAGAGATGTTCTTAGGTAGCTATAAGATAGATGTAGTGTAGGAGATATAGGTTGCAGTGAGAGATGTTCTTAGGTAGCTATAAGATAAATGTAGTGTAGGAGATATAGGTTCTTAGGTAGCTATAATATAGATGTAGTGTAGGAGATATAGGTTCTTAGGTAGCTATAATATAGATGTAGTGTAGGGGATATAGGTTCTTAGGTAGCTATAATATAGATGTAGTGTAGGGGATATAGGTTCTTAGGTAGCTATAATATAGATGTAGTGTAGGGGATATAGGTTCTTAGGTAGCTATAAGATAAATGTAGTGTAGGAGATATAGGTTCTTAGGTAGCTATAATATAGATGTAGTGTAGGGGATATAGGTTCTTAGGTAGCTATAATATAGATGTAGTGTAGGGGATATAGGTTCTTAGGTAGCTATAATATAGATGTAGTGTAGGGGATATAGGTTCTTAGGTAGCTATAATATAGATGTAGTGTAGGGGATATAGGTTCTTAGGTAGCTATAATATAGATGTAGTGTAGGGGATATAGGTTCTTAGGTAGCTATAATATAGATGTAGTGTAGGGGATATAGGTTCTTAGGTAGCTATAATATAGATGTAGTGTAGGGGATATAGGTTCTTAGGTAGCTATAATATAGATGTAGTGTAGGAGATATAGGTTCTTAGGTAGCTATAATATAGATGTAGTGTAGGGGATATAGGTTCTTAGGTAGCTATAATATAGATGTAGTGTAGGGGATATAGGTTCTTAGGTAGCTATAATATAGATGTAGTGTAGGGGATATACGTAGTTCAGGGGGTATAGTTTATAGTGAGAGATGTAGTATAATACATAAAGGTGTGCAAGAAATAGGGATGTAGGGAGGAAGGGGTCTGCCTCGTATGGGCCAATAGGCCTTCTGCAGATTTCCATTTTTCTTATGTTCTTATGTTCTTAACGTAATTTCCCTAAATGTTTACCCTAACTTCTTCGTGAGTAATCCTTTTACATACAAACATGGTAATTTAATGTACACAACAGTATGAACATTACTTAATTAATGTCAGTACACTGCAAAAACAAAAGTACATTTGAAACTGAAGTGAAGATTAACAATCATTAACAATCATTCAGAATCGTTTAGTAAATTACGTTGAAGCCCACCATACAGTATTATTTCGTTGCCTACTACTAATGGATCACTTCTTGGTACTGACATAAGACATCTTCGTTCAGTAAACAGTTCTGAATAATCTATCTATTTATCTAACTAGCTATCTATCTTGTTACTTCTATGGATGTTAATTATTTGTTTGTCTATACAGTATATGCTGTGTACTGTATTATACCATCAGACAAGACCGGGCTGTCGGCGGGGGCGGTGGACTCATCACCCTGGTACACAAAGAAATATCATACATAGTAACCAGTGTACAAACCAAATCACTCCTCCCCCCAAATGATAACACAACAGAAATACAGTCAATTAAAATACGCACTGGTAACAACTCCAACATAACCATCATAAACACATACATCCCTCCCCAAACATCCCCTACAGTACCAAATGAATACAGACCACACTTACAACACATCACAAACACCCCACACACCCCACACATCATCCTGGGTGGTGACTTCAACGCCAAGACGTCGGCCTGGTTTGTCGACAACCCCGACACAGACAGAGGGCTGGTACTACAAAACCAAACCGATAACCTCATCATCCTTAACGACATCCATCAACATACCCATATTCCTCACCAAGCCCTCTATAACCCATCATCTCCAGACATCACCTTTTGCTCCCCAGAACTCGCCCCCACAACATCCTGGAGGGTGGTCAGAACCTTAGGCTCTGACCACCTCCCGATCATTATCACCACCAAAACCAGACTCACCCCAGCTAGCCACAAACACACATACACCAATTATAAAAGAGCTAACTGGGAAGCATTCACAAATGAGACAGAACAACACTTCACAACTCTAAACAGTACACCCATCACTAACATCAACAATGCTGTACACATACTCAATAAAACTATCCAAAACGCTGACAAGAAACACATTCCAAGAGGTAACAGAAAAAGACACAACCCCAACTTCACACCAGAAATTCAAAACCTCATCAGACAACGCGACATACTGAAACACTCCCCAGCACCCCACACACAAGACATCACACAACAAATTCAAGCACTCAACACCCAAACTAACAACAAAATACAAGAACAACAAAAACTAAATTGGAATAACTTCCTACAAACACTTGATCACAAAACAAACCCCAAAAAACTATACAAAACACTAAACAGCATCACACTTTCCAACAGCAACACAACACAATCACATGCTGCAATCACAACAACAGACTCTACTCCTTCATGTAAACAACAAGCAAACACTCTCATCAATCACTTCTCACATGTCAGCCACCTAAAACCTCACAAAGACGACCGACGTGTCATCCGACGTAAGAGACAATTCCCCACAGACCCTGACTATACACCCTTCACCAATCACCAGACAAAGCATATCATCAACAATCTCAAGCACTCACCGCCCTGTGGCCTAGACAACATAAGCAACATACACCTCAGACACCTGGGACCACAAGGCATACAAGCACTCACTAACATATCAAACTACAGCTATTCACACAACACAATACCAGACATTTGGAAGCATGGTATCATCATCACATTCCCCAAACCCAACAAAGACCCCACGCTACCCTCCTCGCACCGCCCCATCACACTCCTTTGCTCCCCCTCCAAAGTCATGGAACGCCTAGTATTACAACTAATTACACCTGACCTACCCCTAGCTCCAACACAACATGGCTTTAGGCCACTGCACTCCACAAACACTCTTCTCACAGACCTTACACAAAGAGCTTTCGACGGCATCAATTCAGCTAGACCACCACACAGATCACTATTAGCCACACTCGACATTAGTAAAGCCTCGATGCCATCCCCCGCCACAACCTAACAAACAAAATCTACAACACAAACATGCACAACAACACAAAACGGTGGCTGGCCAACTTCCTAGCAGGCAGATGTGCACACGTATCTTTTGCCGGTCAGTCCTCTAAAATCAGAAACTTTCCAAACGGAGTCCCACAAGGATCCGTCCTATCGCCCGCACTCTTCAATCTGTACATGCACGATATAACTACACCCAATACGCCCCAAATAAACTTAGCCTCCTATGCAGATGACATAACACTCACATGCACACACCATGACCCAAAAGAGCAACAGATCTCCTTCAACCCTATCTCAACACACTACATGGCTGGTGCACTACAAACAGACTTAATCTAGCCCCAGCCAAATCCACCGCAACCCTGCTCACAAGTTGGACAGGAGAACACGAATACATCCCTCAACTCACCATAAACAACACACCCCTAACACATACACACACACCCAAAATCCTAGGAGTAACATATGATACTCATATGACATTCAAACAGCACACCACAAACATTAAAAAGAAACTGACACCCAGACTTAACGCCCTCAGGTCACTTGCTCACACAAAATTTGGACACAACAAAGAAACTACCACCACAGTATATAAACAATACATAAGATCAGTGATGGAATACGCAAGCCCAGCCTGGGCTTCTAACCTAGCTGAAACACATCATAAGACCTTACAGACTATTCAAAACAAAGCCCTGAAGATCATTACAGGCTGCACAGCTACTGCACCCACAGATCACCTACATCAAGAAACCAAAATCCTCAAAGTCAAAGACCATCTGGACATGAGAGGCACTCAATTCCTGGCAGCAGCCTCCACGAACCAAGACCACCCACTAAACTACATGGCAACACACCCACAGACACCAAGAAATATCAAAACAACACCCAGCACACGGTATCACACACAATTATTGTCCTCTCTCCCTCCCTGCCCACCCCGAACCAACTTCCAGAAGCACATCCATACTCATATCTCTCACCGATCCATCCACTCACTCACAGACAACACGCAGCTGCATGCACGACCTCCCGAAATCCATCCTTCCGAATCCTCCCTTCCTCGCGAGGACAGAGTCCACCTGGCCAGGCTGAGATGCGGACACCATCCAGCTCTCCTGAGCTATCAGAAGAGACTGGATGACTCCGTTGTCGACACCTGCCCGGGATGTAACACAGCACCCCATACCATTAAACACATCATAGAAGACTGCATTTCACACAACCACTTACGCCAACAACACAATCTACACTCAATGAGAGCTCTGTGGGAAAGCCCGATCGTGGCCATGGCCTTTCTCAGGGACTCGGGGCTGTTCGGCCAGGCAGCTTAGGGAACAACAACAACAACAACAACAACTGTATTATGCATGTGTGTATTTAATATATCATACAAATGTACTAAAAACACGCCCAATAGCTGCGTCCCACTTTCACACCTTCATTTTCCCCTCTCTTTGGTACATACAATACTACAAATACATAATAGGCAATATCAGTACAAAACAAGGCTAGTGGTATGCTTCGTGAATGTAGACAGCCTGGTGCTGAGTGTGGCATTGTGCACCATCTATGGGAATCTATGTCAACGAGCAAAATTGACCACTTGCGAGTTTCAGGCTATAAGGGAGTTGGAGCCGTGAACATCGATATTATAGAGAAATGCAAAACTAACGTAGGTTTCTGATGGATTAAAAGTCTGATAAATTTGGTTTTGTGTATTTGTAAATGTATTATGACCGTATTTTAGCTGATAATTCTTCTAAATATTGATGGCCACAGCTCCAACTTCCTTATAGACCAAAACTCGCAAGTTGTCAATTGCTCTTCTGACTTTGTTATCTGACAGGCCTTGAATTTATCGACTAGATGGTTGGAATAGAAATATGCCTATCATAAAATTCATCTGTTGTCTGTGCCTTTAAAATCTCTCTCTCTCTCTCTCTCTCTCTCTCTCTCTCTCTCTCTCTCTCTCTCTCTCTCTCTCTCTCTCAGCAGTGACCTAAAATTTAAAAAATAGTGCATTGTTGTAGACAAGAAATCTCATAAATTATTGGGGTATATAACTATATACTGTATATATATCAAGAGGTCATTTAAGTTAGAAACATGGGGATGGTCCTCACACTACACAATGTTCTGATACGACATCTTCTAATGTAGAATATATTATTCACTTCTGATTTCCAGCCCTCAGGAAAGATATAGAGTGACTAGAAAAGGTCCAAGCTAGGTCTATAAAGCGTATTCCATCGATTAGAAGATATGTATGATGACAGGTTTCTGTTCGCTAGGAATGCATAGCTTATGAGGACAACTCATTGAAATCTTTAAAATACTTAAGGGTTTGACCATATCGATTATGAGAAAATAGTGTTGCCTTCATATAAATACAACAAACAACCATGGTTGGAAGTTAGGAGAGGTTCAGCACTAGTATGTGTAGACACTTTTCATAAGATCTGGTTTATCAGGAGAAAATTTCCCTCAGAAGTTGTGAATAGTTCTGCAGTAAAGCTATTAAGACAAACGTGGACCTATTTTCCATTCAAGGGACGAGTTCTCGAAAAAGGGGCTCCAGTCCTAACGTTATTCTTGGCTTACAGTGTGCTGGCTTAATAATCCAGAAGGTTTGATGGCCTTTGAAGTCCTATTTGAACTATTTTCCATACTTTGCAGTGAATGTATAGTGCACTATACGATCTCTCTTTCCGCTTAGAGTATCTTCCTGGAATGAACTGCAAGGTCTTTGAGATACTAAAACTCTTCCTTGTAATTCCCTGTAGCTCTAATTATCCAGGTCGTTCTTGTCGCCCAAACTTCCGACCTGAACCACCTTGATTAATGAACGACTGACCTCTCTCACTTTGTACCTTTAAAGAGGGAGAGAGAGAGAGAGTTATAGAGATACATAACCCACACAGACCAGTAGTTCCAAATCAGGTGATCTGGATCTGGCTTTAGACACACACACACACATACTTTATATATACAGTATATATATATATATATATATATTGCATATAAATTATGTATATCATTTCGACATCTACACCTCCATATCACTACCACAATTACAGTGAACAACAATATAAACACGATACCTTAATTACTCCTCAAAACCTTACAACACCACCATCTCCACACACACACACACACACATCAACTACAATAATTACCCCTAAAACAAACAAGAACAACAAAAACAACAACACGGCCACAACAACTTTACCCAGCCATCGCCAGGGGAGGGGAAGCTTTTATAAACTTTTGAGGGGGGTCATAGTTTTGTTGTTATCTTTCTCTCCTTTTCTCTCTTTCCCTGGCTTGTATCCATTCGGCCCCATTCAGCCAACTGTTTTAATACGTTTATTCCCATCCAGGTTTCGATTTCTTCCTGGCGAGCGATAGCAAGCCAGCATTGTATGGAGAAATCCGGCTTCGCCGGAGACATTTTTAACTCGAAACATTTAAAAATTTAGCTTGCTGTCAAAACAAAAATATATATATATGCTGGCTCGCTACCGCTCGCCAAGAAAATATCGACACCTGGATGGGGGAAAACGTCTTAAACCAAAAGCTGAATGGGGCCGAATGGATACAAGACAAAGAGAGAGGGAGAGAAAGAGAAAAAAAAAGCGAGGTGGGCTCCCTTAAAAGCACCCCCAAAAATGTGTCCGGTGTACCAAGGACTTGCACCCTCCCCCGGGGGAACATGTTTATAAGTTTATACACCTACCACTACACACACTCGCGCGCAGTCAACCATTATCTTGTTCACAGTTAAGGGGTTTATTAGTTATACCATATACAGTACACAGTCAACCAGTAGCAAGTTCACAGTTAAGGGGTTTGTTTAGTTATACCTCACTCACAGAACCATTATCAAGTTCACAATTAAAGGGTTTATTAGTTATACCATATACAGTACACAGTCAACCAGAAGCAAGTTCACAGTTAAGGGGTTTGTTTAGTTATACCTCACTCACAGAACCATTATCAAGTTCACAATTAAAGGGTTTATTAGTTATACCATATACAGTACACAGTCAACCAGAAGCAAGTTCACAGTTAAGGGGTTTGTTTAGTTATACCTCACTCACAGAACCATTATCAAGTTCACAATTAAGGGTTTATTAGTTATACCATATACAGTACACAGTCAACCAGAAGCAAGTTCACAGTTAAGGGGTTTGTTTAGTTATACCTCACTCACAGAACCATTATCAAGTTCACAATTAAGGGGTTTATTAGTTATACCATATACAGTACACAGTCAACCAGAAGCAAGTTCACAGTTAAGGGGTTTGTTTAGTTATACCTCACTCACAGAACCATTATCAAGTTCACAATTAAGGGGTTTATTAGTTATACCATATACAGTACACAGTCAACCAGTAGCAAGTTCACAGTTAAGGGGTTTGTTACTTTGTTAGTTATACCTCACTCACAAAACCATTAGCAAGTTCGTTGTTAATGGGTTTATTAGTCAATTACCCTTTGTTTTCTTATACAACCACACTCGCAAAACCATTATCAAGTTCATATTTAAGAGGTGTATTAGTTATACCACTCGCACAGTCAACTTTTATCAAGTTTACAGTTAAGGGGTTCATTAGTTATACCACACTCACAAAACCATTATCAAGTTAAGAAAGGTATGTCTTTTGTCTTCCCTATAGGCTATATTTTCAAACATTCCCCCCAAAAAATTCTGGTGTAGCAAGAACTTCCACTCTCCCCGGGGGAACATGTTTATAACTTTATACACCTACCACCACTCACACACTCACACATTATTAACATATTTAAAACGCCACTTGGGACCCATGGGGAGGGTCTAGCACCATAATATCAGTACTGTCCAGGGAAGGCTCTGACCGGTATGGTGGTCACAATATTGGCACCAGGTGGCGCTGTACCGGTACTGGTGTGTAAGATACAGTCTATGTTAGTAGTGGGCTGTGTTGGGACAGTGCTATCTTTGTATACAAAGCATTAAATGGCTATAACAATGTGGAATTATTTAGACATCGTGAAAATGAAAGGTATGCATTAAGAAATATAAATTCTTTAAATATTCCCCTAATGACCTCTAGACAATCCCAGACATCAATACAATACCATGGTTCGAAAGTTTGGAATCAGTTGTCTCCTGACTTACAAAATAAACCCACTCGCCTAGTTTCAAAATATCACTCAAATCTTCACTAATGTCTAAATATTAATCTTACTTAACATTTGACAATAAAACTGCCACAACCCTAAATTACAATCACCTTTATATCGGAAAAAAATTAAGATACTGTTCTGGTGTTGATCAATATGTAGGTACCGTACTGTATTATAAGGCTGGGGTCTGCTTTACCCACAGCGGTCTGGGTGGGGGGTGGTTCGGGGTGGTGGCTAGGTAATTATACCTGGCCACTGTTCCGAATCCCTTCTTGCTGTGGCTGCGGGGGTGGGGCTGTGCCTTATTAGCTATAATTATATAATATGACATGTTTTAATAATCTTACTGTATGTAAAAAAAACATCGAGTTGTATTCAAGGTGCCTTTAAGAGAGATTGTTCTCAAAAGGCGCAGCCATGATATTATTCTATTGTAAAATTAACATATATTGTATGTTTCATTGCCAAATAAAAAAAATAAAAAAATAAAAAAATAAATGGGGAGGGTCTAGCACCATAATATCAGTACTGTCCAGGGAAGGCTCTGACCGGTATGGTGGTCACAATATTGGCACCAGGTGGCACTGTACCGCTACTGGTGTGTAAGATACAGTCTATGTTAGTAGTGGGCTGTGTTGGGACCCATGGGGAGGGTCTAGCACCATAATATCAGTACTGTCCAGGAAAGGCTCTGACCGGTATGGTGGTCACAATATTGGCACCAGGTGGCACTGTACCAGTACAAGTGTGTAAGATACAGTCTATGTTAGTAGTGGGCTGTGTTGGGACCCATGGGGAGGGTCTAGCACCATAATATCAGTACTGTCCAGGGAAGGCTCTGACCGGTATGGTGGATCACAATATTGGCACCAGGTGGCACTGTACCGGTACTGGTGTGTAAGATACAGTCTATGTTAGTAGTGGGCTGTGTTGGGACCCATGGGGAGGGTCTAGCACCATAATATCAGTACTGTCCAGGGAAGGCTCTGACCGGTATGGTGGTCACAATATTGGCACCAAGTGGCACTGTACCGGTACAGGTGTGTAAGATACAGTCTATGTTAGTAGTGGGCTGTGTTGGGACCCATGGGGAGGGTCTAGCACCATAATATCAGTACTGTCCAGGGAAGGCTCTGACCGGTATGGTGGTCACAATATTGGCACCAAGTGGCACTGTACCGGTACAGGTGTGTAAGATACAGTCTATGTTAGTAGTGGGCTGTGTTGGGACCCATGGGGAGGGTCTAGCACCATAATATCAGTACTATCCAGGGAAGGCTCTGACCGGTATGGTAGTCACAATATTGGCACCAAGTGGCACTGTACCGGTACTGGTGTGTAAGATACAGTCTATGTTAGTAGTGGGCTGTGTTGGGACCCATGGGGAGGGTCTAGCACCATAATATCAGTACTGTCCAGGGAAGGCTCTGACCGGTATGGTAGTCACTATATTGGCACCAGGTGGCACTGTACCGGTACTGGTGTGTAAGATACAGTCTATGTTAGTAGTGGGCTGTGTTGGGACCCATAGGGAGGGTCTAGCACCATACTATCAGTACTGTCCAGGGAAGGCTCTGACCGGTCTGGTGGTCACAATATTGGCAACAGGTGGCACTGTACCAGTACTGGTGTGTAAGATACAGTCTATGTTAGTAGTGGGCTGTGTTGGGACTCATGGGGAGGGTCTAGCACCATAATATCAGTACTGTCCAGGGAAGGCTCTGACCGGTATGGTGGTCACAATATTGGCACCAGGCGGCACTGTACCGGTACTGGTGTGTAAGATACAGTCTATGTTAGTAGTGAGCTGTGTTGGAACCCATGGGGAGGGTCTAGCACCATAATATCAGTACTGTCCAGGGAAGGCTCTGACTGGTATGGTGGTCACAATATTGGCACCAGGTGGCACTGTAACGGTACTAGTGTCTCAGTTACAGTCTATGTTAGTAGTGGGCTGTGTTGGGACCCATAGGGAGGGTCTAGCACCATAATATCAGTACTGTCCAGGGAAGGTTCTGACCGGTATGGTGGTCACAATATTGGCACCAGGTGGCACTGTACCGGTACTGGTGTGTAAGATACAGTCTATGTTAGTAGTGGGCTGTGTTGGGACCCATGGGGAGGGTCCAGCACCATAATATCAGTACTGTCCAGGTAAGGCTCTGACTGGTATGGTGGTCACAATATTGGCACCAGGTGGCACTGTACCGGTACTGGTGTGTAAGATACAGTCTATTTTAGTAGTGGGCTGTGTTGGCACCCATGGGGAGGGTCTAGCACCATAATGTCAGTACTGCCCAGGGAAGGTTCTGACCGGTATGGTGGTCACAATATTGGCACCAGGTGGCACTGTACCGGTACTGGTGTGTAAGATACAGTCTATGTTAGTAGTGGGCTGTGTTGGGACCCATGGGGAGGGTCTAGCACCAAAATATCAGTACTGTCCAGGGAAGGCTCTGACCGGTATGGTGGTCACAATATTGGCACCAGGTGGCACTATACCGGTACTAGTGTGTCAGATACATTCTATGTTAGTAGTGGGCTGTGTTGGAACCCATGGGGAGGGTCTAGCACCATAATATCAATACTGTCCAGGGAAGGCTCTGACCGGTATGGTGGTCACAATATTCGCACCAGGTGGCACTGTACCGGTACTGGTGTGTAAGATACAGTCTATTTTAGTAGTGGGGTGTTGGGACCCATGGGGAGGGTCAAGCACCATAATATCAGTACTGTCCAGGGAAGGCTTTGACCGGTATGGTGGTCACAATATTGGCACCAGGTGGCACTGTACCGGTACTGGTGTGTAAGATACAGTCTATGTTAGTAGTGGGCTGTGTTGGGACCCATGGGGAGGGTCTAGCACCATAATATCAGTACTGTCCAGGGAAGGCTCAGACCGGTATGGTGGTCACAATATTGGCACCAGGTGGCACTGTACTGGTACTGGTGTGTAAGATACAGTCTATTTTAGTAGTGGGCTGTGTTGGGACCCATGGGGAGGGTCCTAGCACCATAATATCAGTACTGTCCAGGGAAGGCTCTGACCGGTTTGGTGGTCACAATATTGGCACCAGGTGGCACTGTACCGGTACTGGTGTGTAAGATACAGTTTATGTTAGTAGTGGGCTGTGTTGGGACCCATGGGGAGGGTCTAACACCATAGTATCAGTACTGTCCAGGGAAGGCTCTGACCGGTATGGTGGTCACACTATTGGCACCAGGTGGCACTGTACCGGTACTGGTGTGTAATATACAGTCTATGTTAGTAGAGGGATGTGTTGGGACCCGTGGGGAGGGTCTAGCACCATATTATCAGTACTGTCCAGGGAAGGCTCTGACCAGTATGGTGGTCACAATATTGGCACCAGGTGGCACTGTACCGGTACTGGTGTGTAGGATGCAGTCTATGTTAGTAGTGGGCTATGTTGGGACCCATGGGAAGGGTCTAGCACCATATCAGTACTGTCCAGCGAAGACTCTGACCGGTATGGTGGTCACAATATTGGCACCAGGTGGCACTGTACCGGTACAGGTGTGTAAGATACAGTCTTTGTTAGTAGTGGGCAGTGTTGAGACTCATGGGGAGGGTCTAGCACCATAATATCAGTACTGTCCAGAGATGGCTCTGACCGGTATGGTGGTCACAATATTGGGACCAGGTGGCACTGTACCGGTACTGGTGTGTAAGATACAGTTTATTTTGGTAGTGGGCTGTGTTGGGACCCATGGGGAGGGTCTAGCACCATCATATCAGTACTGTTCAGGGAAGGCTCTGACCGGTATGGTGATCACAATATTGGCACCAGGTGGCACTGTACCGGTACTGGTGTGTAAGATACAGTCTATTTTAGTAGTGGGCTGTGTTAGGACCCATGGGGAGGGTCTAGCACCATAATATCAGTACTGTCCAGGGAAGGCTCTGACCGGTATGGTGGTCACAATATTGGCACCAGGTGGCACTGTACCGCTACTGGTGTGTAAGATACAGTCTATGTTAGTAGTGGGCTGTGTTGGGAGTGATATTTTATGCATAAACTTAGTATGCATTTAGCTCTGGCTATCCTTAGACGATTTTATCGAACTCATGAAAAACATTTGAACATTTCTTACATAGAATAATGTGTGTGTGTGTGTGTGTGTGTGTGTCGTGTGTGATATTGTTATTATTATTATTTTTTTTTTTTTTTTTTTTTTTCTGCGGTGAATGGGCACCATACCTAGGAGCCTAAGGTGGGTGACCAGGCTGGTATAGGATAACTCGTCCCGGGGAGTAACATAGGTTATTATGTTGTATTTATTTATATATTTATTTATTTATGTATTATATTTATTTATTTGTCTTTTGATGTGAGTGGGGGATACAAAAAGCAAAGCTGACTGTAACAAATGTCTCCCCCCCCACCCCACGGTTGGCTCCTTCCGGTCTCCAAGGTCAAGCAGGGCGATTCAATTCAACCTATAATTACTTCCCCGTGAGTGATTGTGTTAAGAAAGTCAATTACCAATGATGGGTGACCTCTGATTAATGATTTAATGAAGGGATTATCTCAGGCTCATATAACGGTGATTAATTACGTATCGTGATAAAGAGGGCGGATCCCTTATTTGTGTGTGTGTGTGTGTGTGAGAGAGAGAGAGAGAGAGAGAGAGAGAGAGAGAGAGAGAGAGAGAGAAGAAAGAAAGGTAGAGGTAGAGCAAGATAATAGGAGAGAGAGAGAGGGAGAGGGAGAAGAAAGGAAGACAGGTAGAGAAAGGTAGGGGTAAAGCAAGAGAAGCGAGAAGTAGAGAGAGAGAGAGAGAACAATAGAAGAGAGGGAGAAGAAAGGAAGACAGGTAGAGAAAGGTAAACGTAGAGGCAAGAGAAGCGAGAAGTAGAGAGAGAGAGAGAGAACAATAGAAGAGAGGGAGAAGAAAGGAAGACAGGTAGAGAAAGGTAAAAGTAGAGGCAAGAGAAGAGAGACAGGTAGAGGGAGAGAGATGAGAAAGAAAGAAAGAAAGATAGAGGTAGAGCAAGAGAATAGAAGAGAAAAGAGAGATACGGGTAGAGGGAGAGAGAGACAGAGAAGAGAGAGATAGAGATAGGAAGGATGCTGTCAATTACCAACATATCTGAGGGGCAGTCAAGCAACCTCTCCTTCAATATCGATGTTCACACTACACACACACACACACTCACACACACACACACTCATACTCACACTCACACACACACACACACAACAACTCTAGATGTTATTCTGTCTATCTAGCCTTCTATCTATCTATTATCTATCTATCTGTCTGTTTGGCTGTCTGTATATATGTGTATTTATCAGTTTATCTATCTATCTATCTATTTATCTATATATACAGTATATCTGTATTAACTCTTTACCTACCTAACTATGCCTATTTGCGTATCTAACTATCTACATTATATCTTTAAATATCTAATACTATATTAGTTTATAGAAAAGTTATCACAAATGCTTAAGATGTCTTTGAATACATACCAAACCTTGTAGTTGAATAACATACTAAATCGGCGTCAACTGACTGGACGGGTATGTATTTTGACTGTCCAGGGAAATGAGGAAAGTCACTATAAAAACGAGTGGACACACGGGAACATTGGGCCTACATAGTTTGGGACTCATTCCACAACACAATGTATAACTCTCGCACCAATAATAGAGTTAATAAGTAGAATATGCAAATACATGAAACTAACAATAGGCCGACCCTGTGTTTTCTCATGTTTCGAAATGTGTGTGTGTGTGTGTGTGTTGTGTTATGCAAGAAAACAATGGGGAGCGAAATCAATATGCCTTTAGCATCATCGGCATAAACCAGAGAGAGAGAGAGAGTGAGAGTGAGAGTGAGAGGGAAAGAGGGGTGGGGGAGGGAGAGAGAAAGAGAAGCAATGATGGACAGAAGATAGATTATATCTATTACTATAAGACAGACCAATTTTACACTCTCACGCTCACACAGACACAAAAGTATACACACAAACACACACTAACATACACATTTACAGAAGCATGAACAAAGCCTATCTCTCACTCTCTCCCTCTCACACACAGACACTCACACTCTCACACTAACTCTCTCTCACGCACACTCTCTCTCTCTCTCTCTCTCTCTCATAAATTCCGCGGGTATTGTCACGTGGACCAATTTGCGTCAACACACCATAGATTTGTATGCATTGGTTTATTTATATATTTACTTTATTCTATTTTATTTGTAGTTTCCTCCCAAGATCTCCACACGAAAAAGGCCTAACGATATTGCTCTGAGATGTGAGTGTGTGTGTGTGTGTGTGTGTGTGTGTGTGTGTGTGTGTGTGTGTGTGGTACTGTGTGTGTGTGTGTGTGTGTACTGTGTGTGTGTGTGTACTGTGTGTGTGTGTGTGTGCCGTGTGTGTTTGTGTACTGTGTGTGTGTGTGTGTGTGCCGTGTGTGTTTGTGTACTGTGTGTGTCTGTGTACTGTGTGTGTGTGTCTGTGTAGTGTGTGTGTGTGTGTGACTGTCCCATTGTGTAGTAGTAATAGTAGTGGGAGGCAGTTTAGGCAAATCTATTATATGGGTTTTGACGGCTATATATTGTTATAGTTTCCCATAGTTAGGGTTGGTGGTATATGGGGCAGGTGTGATTGGGTGTGGAGGGGGGGGGGGGGGGAGGTATTGTTAGTATAATAGTATCCATTCTCTCTCTCTCTCTCTCTCTCTCTCTCTTGCTGTATGAGAGACCATGTGTGTGTGTGTGAGAGAGAGATTTTTTTTTTTTTTTTTTTTTTTTTTTTTTTTTTTTTTGAATGTGTGTAGTGTAGTGAGTAGTGAATACGACTACTAGGTACCCGGTACAAGATAATTCCCTATACATCACGTAACAAATAACAAAATACTAACCCTCATTATAGATAGGCCTACAACAACACACTCCCATGGATGGAAGTCAGAGCTGGAGAGAGAGATATAACTCGTGTATATGCGGACACTTTTCACACTTATGATCTGCTTTACATAGAAAACATTTCCTTCAGAAGTTGTGGCCACTTCTTCAGTAGCAGAGTTTAAGAAGAAAGTAGAAAGTATTTTTTCCCCAATTTGCATAGTGTGTGTATTCATTTTGCAATTACATTTACATAACTTAAGAGTATCCCCCTAGAATGAACCACAAGATCTCTTAAATATTAACTATTTCTTGTAACTCTTCTGTATAATCAAGTACTATAATATCCATGTATAACAAAAATAATAATTGATCATTGTGTCTATAATATAACACACCAATATTATTTTTATTATGCCCGTGATTATCAGCTCCACCCCGCACCAACACTAACAGGACAAAATGCAAGGTAATCATCTCCACCACCACCACCATCATCCCCATCAACACCACCACCACTACTACCACCACAAACACCAATACCATCATTCCATCATTATCACCACCACCAACACCATTACCACCATCACCATCATTATAACCACCACCACCAACACCATCATTGTCACCACCATCAACACCACCACCAACTAACTTATCCCCATCAAGACAGCACAAATTACAACCCTCCAAACATACTAATAACGTAATGAGGTTAGCCTGCATCTAATAGCCCCTACTAGTGGAAACAGCTGTCATCCCCACGGTCCTAGTTAAATTATAGGCCTAGGGAGCACTGACGTAAACCTATTAGGGGGTTTGGGGGTATATTGGCCTCTTTGGAAGGGGGGTTTAAGGGTGGGTTTTGAGTTAGGGGGAGGTTGTGGGTTGTGGGAGGAGACTTGGTGATTGTCATTTGTTTTGGTGTAGTGGTTGGTAGGGAGAGAGGGTGAGGGAAGGAGGTGGGATATACTGTATATATATATATATATACAGTATATATATATATATATATATATATATATATATATATATATATATATATACAATGAGATAGAGAGTGAGAGTGAGTGAGAGAGAGAGCGAATCAATTAGAGGAAGCGAGGACTAGATGAATGAATTAATTTATGAATGGATGAATGGATAAAAGAAAGAAGAAAGGACAGCCTTTAAGCTAAGAGAGAAAGAGAGAGAGAGAGAGAGCGAGAAACTTGTGAAAATGTGAGCGAGTTAAAGAAAGAGGTAATGGTAAAACTTTTGGATTTTCTGGTAGCAAGAAAGGAGGTTGGCGGGAATAAAGGAGGGAAAAGAATACTACAAGTTTCCCGAACAAACGCCATTTAAACAAACAAAGGAACAAACAAACAAAGGAACAAACGCCATTTAAACAAACAAAGGAACAAACAAACAAACGAAGGAATGAAAAAACTCTACGGCCATCAAACAACTACAGTTCAATAAATTATAAAGACACATAAATATTAGTCAATAATATGGCAGTAATGGAAACAATACTTATGGGGCTAGTACTTGTTTTTTGGTCTATGTGTGTATATATATATATATATATATATATATATATATATATATATATATATATACAGTATATATTAACTTATTTTTTTAGTTTCCTCGCCAGATCTCCATCACACTTATAAAAAACACCGCCTAAACCCCTTTTCAAGATAAATGTGTACATTTTACGCGTTGCCCCACTAGCTTTGAAATATAAGGACGTCCATCCCATTAGTTTGGCGATATTAAGATTTTTCGCCCCATTTCTTTGTCAATTTTAAAACTTTTCGTGCCAGTCAGGTGTCGATATTTTCCTGGCGAGGGAAAGCAAGCCTGCAATTTAGGAGGAACCGGCCTTCGGTCGGGATATTCTTTACCAGTCTTGAGGGTATATATTCTTTACCAGTCTTGAGGGTATATATTCTTTACCAGTCTTGAGGGTATATATTCTTTACCAGTCTTGAGGGTATATATTCTTTACCAGTCTTGAGGGTATATATTCTTTACCAGTCTTGAGGGTATATATTCTTTACCAGTCTTGAGGGTATATATTCTTTACCAGTCTTGAGGGTATATATTCTTTACCAGTCTTGAGGGTATATATTCTTTACCAGTCTTGAGGGTATATATTTTAAAGCTTGATGGAGGTCTAGGGGGAAAAAATCACTCCCCTTAACCTTTTCAGTATCATTGCGTATTTTTAAAATTTATTCTGGCTATCATAAGAAAAATAAAATAAAAAAAGACCCACGTGAGTTAAGGGGGTTACCGTTTTTTTTTTTTTTTTTTTTATCTTTCTCCCTTCTCTCTCTTTCCCTGGCTTGTATCCATTCGGCCCCATTCAGCCAACTGTTTTAAGACGTTTATCCCCATCCAGGTGTCGATTTCTTCCTGGCGAGCGATAGCGAGCCATCATTATATGCAGAAATCCGGCTTCGCCGTAGAATTTTTTCTATCGAAAAATGTCCAAATTTAGCTTGCTGTAAAAAAATATATATATATATATATATATATATATATATATATATGCTGGCTCGCTACCGCTCGCCAAGAAAATATTGACACCTGGATGGGGGTAAACGTCTTAAAACAGTAGGCTGAATGGGGCCGAATGGATACAAGCCAAAGAAAGAGGGAGAGAAAAAGAAAACAAGCGAGGTGGGCTCTCTTAATAAACAAAGAAATACTATATCATTATTACATTCCTTCCTCAGTTTAATAAATCATCTAATGTTAAAGGTTAATGGTAGCTATTCGGGTACCAAATGAAGGTACGGGTCAGTTTTGTCAAAGTCCATTCCGTCGTTTTTGAAGATATATAGGGAACACACATACACACAGTCATATACATACACTCATACAAATACACACATATACAATCACACACACACTCATACACAGTCACAGTCACACACATACACAGTCTCACACACACACAATCGCTTACATACAGTCATACCACACGCACATACACAGTCTCACACACACACAATCGCATACATAGTCATACCACACGCACATACACAGTCACACACACACACAGTCGCATATATACAGCCATATCACACACACACACAGTCGCATAATTATATACAGCCATACCACACACACACACAAACAGTCGCATATATACAGCCATACCACACACACACACACAAACAGTCGCATATATACTGCCATATCACACACACACACACACACACACACACAAACAGTCGCATATATACAGCCATACCACACACACACACACAAACAGTCGCATATATACAGCCATATCACACACACACACACACACAAACAGTTGCATACATACAGCCATACCACACACACACACAAACAGTCGCATATATACAGCCATATCACACACACACACACACACACACAGTTGCATATATACAGCCATACCACACACACACACACAAACAGTCGCATATATACAGCCATATCACACACACACACACACAAACAGTCGCATATATACAGCCATATCACACACACACACACAAACAGTCGCATATATACAGCCATATCACACACACACACACACACACAAACAGTCGCATATATACAGCCATATCACACACACACACACAAACAGTCCCATATATACAGCCATATCACACACACACACACACACACACACACACAAACAGTCGCATATATACAGCCATATCACACACACACACACACAAACACACACACAAACAGTCACATATATACAGCCATATCACACACACACACACAAACAGTCGCATATATACAGCCATATCACACACACACACACAAACAGTCGCATATATACAGCCATATCACACACACACACACACACACACACACAAACAGTCACATATATACAGCCATATCACACACACACACACAAACAGTCGCATATACAGTATACAGCCATATCACACACACACACACAAACAGTCGCATATATACAGCCATATCACACACACACACACACAGTCGCATATACAGCCATACCACACACACACACACACACAGTCGGTATATACAGCCATACCACACACACACACACAGTCGCATATATACAGCCATATCACACACACACACACAATCGCATATATACAGCCATACCACACACACACACACACAAACAGTCGCATATATACAGCCATATCACACACACACACACACAGTCGCATATATACAGCCATACCACACACACACACAAACAGTCGCATATATACAGCCATATCACACACACACACAAACGGTCGCATATATACAGCCATATCACACACACACACACAAACAGTCGCATATATATAGCCATACCACACACACACACACACACACACACAGTCGCATAATTATATACAGCCATATCACACACACACACACACACACAAACAGTCGCATATATACAGCCATACCACACACACACACACAGTCGCATAATTATATACAGCTATATCACACACGCACACACACACAGTCGCATAATTATATACAGCCATACCACACACACACACACACACACAGTCGCATAAATACAGCCATACCACACACACACACACACACACAGTCGCATATATACAGCCATATCACACACTCACACACACACAGTCACATAATTATATACAGCCATACCACACACACACACACACAAACGGTCGCATATATACAGCCATACCACACACACACACACACAGTCGCATATATACAGCCATACCACACACACACACACACACACACACAGTCGCATAAATACAGCCATACCACACACACACACAGTCGCATAATTATATACAGCCATACCACACACACACACACACAAACAGTCGCATATATACAGCCATACCACACACACAAGCACGCACACATTCGCATATATACACACACAAACACACACACATTCGCATATATACACACACAAACACGCACACATTCGCATATATACACACACAAACACACACACATTCGCATATATACAGCCATATCACACACACACACACAGTCGCATATATACAGCCATACCACCACACACACCACACACAAACAGTCGCATATATACAGCCATATCACACACACACAAACAGTCGCATATATACAGCCATATCACACACACACACACAAACAGTCGCATATACACAGCCATATCACACACACACACACAAACAGTCGCATATATACAGCCATATCACACACACACACACACACACAAACAGTCACATATATACAGCCATATCACACACACACACACACAAACAGTCGCATATATACAGCCATATCACACACACACACACACACACACACACAAACAGTCGCATATATACAGCCATATCACACACACACACACACACACACACACACACAAACAGTCACATATATACAGCCATATCACACACACACACACACAACAACATCGCATATATACAGCCATATCACACACACACACACAAACAGTCGCATATATACAGCCATATCACACACACACACACACACACACACAAACAGTCACATATATACAGCCATATCACACACACACACACAAACAGTCGCATATATACAGCCATATCACACACACACACACAAACAGTCGCATATATACAGCCATATCACACACACACACACACACAGTCGCATATATACAGCCATACCACACACACACACACACACAGTCGGTATATACAGCCATACCACACACACACACACACAGTCGCATATATACAGCCATATCACACACACACACACACAGTCGCATATATACAGCCATACCACACACACACACACACACACAAACAGTCGCATATATACAGCCATATCACACACACACACACACAGTCGCATATATACAGCCATACCACACACACACACAAACAGTCGCATATATACAGCCATATCACACACACACACAAACAGTCTCATATATACAGCCATATCACACACACACACACACACAGTCACATATATACAGCCATATCACACACACACACACACAGTCGCATATATACAGCCATACCACACACACACACACACAGTCGCATATATACAGCCATATCACACACACACACACACAAACAGTCGCATATATACAGCCATACCACACACACACACAAACAGTCGCATATATACAGCCATACCACACACACACACACACAGTCGCATATATACAGCCATACCACACACACACACACAAACAGTCGCATATATACAGCCATATCACACACACACACAAACGGTCGCATATATACAGCCATACCACAAACACACACACAAACAGTCGCATATATATAGCCATACCACACACACACACACACACACACACACACAGTCGCATAATTATATACAGCCATATCACACACACACACACACAAACAGTCGCATATATACAGCCATACCACACACACACACACACAGTCGCATAATATATACAGCTATCACACACGCACACACACACAGTCGCATAATTATATACAGCCATACCACACACACACACACACACACAGTCGCATAAATACAGCCATACCACACACACACACACACACACACAGTCGCATATATACAGCCATATCACACACTCACACACACACAGTCACATAATTATATACAGCCATACCACACACACACACACACAAACGGTCGCATATATACAGCCATACCACACACACACACACACAGTCGCATATATACAGCCATACCACACACACACACACACACACAGTCGCATAAATACAGCCATACCACACACACACACAGTCGCATTAATTATATACAGCCATACCACACACACACACACACAAACAGTCGCATATATACAGCCATACCACACACACACACACACACACACAAACAGTCGCATATATACAGCCATATCACACACACACACACACAGTCGCATTTATACAGCCATACCACACACACACACACACAGTCGGTATATACAGCCATACCACACACACACACACACAGTCGCATATATACAGCCATATCACACACACACACACAGTCGCATATATACAGCCATACCACACACGCACACACACACACAAACAGTCGCATATATACAGCCATATCACACACACACACACACAGTCGCATATATACAGCCATACCACACACACACACAAACAGTCGCATATATACAGCCATATCACACACACACACAAACAGTCTCATATATACAGCCATATCACACACACACACACACACAGTCACATATATACAGCCATATCACACACACACACAGTCGCATATATACAGCCATACCACACACACACACACAGTCGCATATATACAGCCATATCACACACACACACACACAAACAGTCGCATATATACAGCCATACCACACACACACACAAACAGTCGCATATATACAGCCATACCACACACACACACACAGTCGCATATATACAGCCATACCACACACACACACAAACAGTCGCATATATACAGCCATATCACACACACAAACAGTCGCATATATACAGCCATACCACAAACACACACACAAACAGTCGCATATATATAGCCATACCACACACACACACACACACACACACACACACAGTCGCATAATTATATACAGCCATATCACACACACACACACACACACACACACAAACAGTCGCATATATACAGCCATACCACACACACACACACAGGCGCATAATTATATACAGCTATATCACAAACGCACACACACACAGTCGCATAATTATATACAGCCATACCACACACACACACACACACAGTCGCATAAATACAGCCATACCACACACACACACACACACACAGTCGCATATATACAGCCATATCACACACTCACACACACACAGTCACATAATTATATACAGCCATACCACACACACACACACACAAACGGTCGCATATATACAGCCATACCACACACACACACACACACAGTCGCATATATACAGCCATACCACACACACACACACACACACACAGTCGCATAAATACAGCCATACCACACACACACACAGTCGCATAATTATATACAGCCATACCACACACACACACACACAAACAGTCGCATATATACAGCCATACCACACACACACACACACACACAAACAGTCGCATATATACAGCCATATCACACACACACACACACAGTCGCATATATACAGCCATACCACACACACACACACAAACAGTCGCATATATACAGCCATACCACACACACACACAAACAGTCGCATATATACAGCCATATCACACACACACACACACAGTCGCATATATACAGCCATACCACACACACACACACACACACAAACAGTCGCATATATACAGCCATATCACACACACACACAAACAGTCTCATATATACAGCCATATCACACACACACACACACCGTCGCATATATACAGCCATACCACACACACACACCCATAGTCGCATATATACAGCCATATCACACACCCACACACACAAACAGTCGCATATATACAGCCATACCACACACACACACAAACAGTCGCATATATATACAGCCATACCACACACACACACACACAGTCGCATATATACAGCCATACCACACACACACACAAACAGTCGCATATATACAGCCATATCACACACACACACAAACAGTCGCATATATACAGCCATACCACAAACACACACACAAACAGTCGCATATATACAGCCATACCACACACACACACACACACACACAGTCGCATAATTATATACAGCCATATCACACACACACACACAAACAGTCGCATATATACAGCCATACCACACACACACACACAGTCGCATAATTATATACAGCCATATCACACACGCACACACACACAGTCGCATAATTATATACAGCCATACCACACACACACACACACACACAGTCGCATAAATACAGCCATACCACACACACAGTCGCATATATACAGCCATATCACACACTCACACACACACAGTCGCATAATTATATACAGCCATACCACACACACACACACACAAACGGTCGCATATATACAGCCATACCACACACACACACATACAGTCGCATATATACAGCCATACCACAGACACACACACACACACACAGTCGCATAAATACAGCCATACCACACACACACACACACAGTCGCATAATTATATACAGCCATACCACACACACACACACACACACACAGTCGCATAATTATATACAGCCATACCACACACACACACACACAAACAGTCGCATATATACAGCCATACCACACACACACACACACACACAGTCGCATAAATACAGCCATACCACACACACACAGTCACATATATACAGCCATATCACACACACACACACACAGTCGCATAATTATATACAGCCATACCACACACACACACACACCTACACGCAGTCGCATATATACAGCCATATCACACACACACACACACACTCACACACACAGTCGCATATATACAGCCATATCACACACACACAAACAGTCGCATATATATACAGCCACACACCACACACACACAGTCGCATAATTATATACAGCCATACCACACACACACACACACAGTCGCATATATACAGCCATACTACACACACACACATACACACAGTCGCATATATACAGCCATACTACACACACACACACACACACACAGTCGCATAATTATATACAGCCATACCACACACACACACACACACACACACAGTCGCATAATTATATACAGCCATACCACACACACACACACACACACATGTAGACAGACAGCAGGGAGGGCCGACTGATTGTGTAATATCCTGGATCCGTCTGGGGGGTGTTGGTGATAATTACAGGTAGCAGAAACCCATACCGATACAGACCTTGAGGGAGGATGCACATTCATTACAGTATTCAATGTATTATTATATGAAGGTATTTAGGGGGGTCACCGGTTTTTTTTTTATCTTTCACTCTTTTTCTCTCTTTATCTGGCTTGTATCCATTCGGCCCCATTCAGCTAACTGTTTTAAGACGTTTATCCCCATCCAGGTGTCGATTTCTTCCTGGCGAGCGATAGCGAGCCACCATTGTATGGAGAAATCCGGCTTCGCCGGAAACATTTTTCTATCGAAAAATGTACAAATTTAGCTTGCTGTCAAAACAAAAATATACATATGCTGGCTCGCTACCGCTCGCCAGGAAAATATTGACACCTGGATGGGGGTGAACGTCTTAAAACAGTAGGCTGAAGGGGGCCGAATGGATACAAGCCAAAGATAGAGAGAGAGAGAGAGAAAGATAAACAAAGCGAGGTGTGCTCCCTTAAAGGTATATACAATCATTGGGTATATATTGGTACTGATTTACCTTTGGACATGGGTTTATTGCTATAGATGTACCTTTGTAACTATATATCATTATGGACACTTTAATCAACCTTTTCATACTTGCTTTAAACCCACAATTTTTAACAGCGTACCATATTATCATCTGGCAAAAACATAACAAAGAAAATAAAAACGATACACAAACACAAAACGATACACAAACGATACACAAACACCAAACGATACACAAACACCAAACGATACACAAAACGATACACAAACACAAAACGATATACAAAACGATACACAAACACAAAACGATACACAAACGATACACAAAACGATACACAAACACAAAACGATATACAAAACGATACACAAACACAAAACGATACACAAACGATACACAAAACGATACACAAACACAAAACGATACACAAACGATACACAAAACTATGCACAAACACAAAACGATACACAAACACAAACGATACACAAAACGATACACAAACACAATACGATACACAACACGATACACAAACACAAAACGATACACAAACGATACACAAAACGATACACAAACACAATACGATACACAAACACAAAACGATACACAAACGATACACAAACACAAAGCGATACACAAACAATACACAAAACGATACACAAACATAAAACAAACAAACATAATCGATACCTATCATTAATTAGAGCAAGAGAGACATTAAATTATTATGTTCCTTCCAACAACCAACCATACTCCTAAAATCGATTAATGAAATTTACAAACACATGTGGCTATCAGAACATTTGGTTGTAGTTATATCATCCAATTCATCATTTACCTAACTTTAATTTTGGAAACGTAACAAAGCGAAAGGACCTTTGAACCCTCTCTATTTCTGCACCGCCCCCCCCCCCCCTCCTTTCCCATTAGCTAGCCTGCGATCCTCATTTGTTTCTCATCTCGCCCGACGATTAAACACCGCTCCATCCCATGCCAGCGGGGGCGGCTCAGGCTCTCTCTCTCTCTCTCTCTCTCTCTTCATGCAATTAATTTATATACTGTTTAAAAGCGTGCTTAAGGGGAGATTTCCACTTGAGGGAGTTTTTTCTTGACTCCTTTCTCCCTCATGTTTAGCCCCATTGCTTTTCTAATTTTAAGACGTTCGCCCCATTATTTTGATGATTTTAAGAACTTTCAACCCATTTCTGTCAATTTTAAGACCTTTCGTGCAATTTAGGTGTCGATTTTATCCTGGCGAGCGATAGCGAGCCTGTAATTTAAGAGGAACCGGCTTTCAGCCGGGACATTTTTCTACCGAAAAATTTACAAATTTATCTTGAAAGGGGCTCAAGGGGGTGTAATCTTAAGCTTGATGGATATCTAGAGACCAAACTAAATACCTCCCCTTAACTATCTGTATATATATCTGCCTGTGTGTTCGTTGTACGTTGCTACAGATTTTAACTACATATTTTACATTATTTAAGTAACGTCGTTCTGTAACACTAATAACCCCCAAATTAAAGTAATGAAAGCATGTGATCCTTCCTGGGTTTGAACCCGGGACACCACACACAGTACTTACACGCTCTAACCATTACTCTATCAAGACAGTTTAGAGGTGCAGTACATGACCACGATTAATATCACATGTACTTTGGAACGGGCATGGGCCTAGTTAATGGGAATTACATATATATTACACATTTTGCGATTAATTCTTTATGCTTATATAAACAGTCCCCCCCCCCCCTCTCTCTCTCTCTCTCTCTCTCTCTCTCTCTCTCTCTCTCTCTCTCTCCCTGGTGTCGATAAAGGTGAGGGTATCTGTCAGAAACTGCAATATAGGAGGATATTAAGCTGCTGAATAGTGGAGCTGTTGTGGTGGTTATGGTGCTTGTGGTAGTTGTTGTTGTGGTGGTTATGGTGCTTGTGGTAGTTGTGGTAGTTGTTGTGGTGGTTATGGTGCTTGTGGTAGTTGTGGTGGTGCTGGTGTTGTGGTTATGGTAGTTGTGGTGGTTATGGTGCTAGTGATTGTTGTGGTGGTTATGGTGCTAGTGATTGTTGTGGTGGTTATGGTGCTAGTGATTGTTGTGGTGGTTATGGTGCTGTTGTTGTGGTGGTTATGGTGTTAGTGATTGTTGTGGTGGTGGTTATGGTGTTATGGTGTCTGTTGTGGTGGTTATGGTGCTTGTGGTAGTTGTTGTTGTGGTGGTTATGGTGGTGGTTATGGTGCTTGTGGTAGTTGTGGTGGTGCTGGTGTTGTGGTTATGGTAGTTGTGGTGGTTATGGTGCTTGTGATAGTTGTTGTGGTAGTTATGGTGCTTGTGGTAGTTGTTGTGGTGCTGGTGTTGTGGTTATGGTAGTTGTGGTGGTTATGGTGCTTGTGGTAGTTGTGGTGGTGGTTATGGTGCTTGTGGTAGTTGTGGTGGTGCTGGTGTTGTGGTTATGGTAGTTGTGGTGGTTATGGTGCTTGTGATAGTTGTGGTGGTGGTTATGGTCCTTGTGGTAGTTGTGGTGGTGCTGGTGTTGTGGTTATGGTAGTTGTGGTGGTTATGGTGCTTGTGGTAGTTGTTGTGGTGGTTATGGTGCTTGTGGTAGTTGTGGTGGTGCTGGTGTTGTGGTTATGGTAGTTGTGGTGGTTATGGTGCTTGTGGTAGTTGTTGTGGTGGTTATGGTGCTTGTGGTAGTTGTGGTGGTGCTGGTGTTGTGGTTATGGTAGTTGTGGTGGTTATGGTGCTTGTGATAGTTGTTGTGGTAGTTATGGTGCTTGTGGTAGTTGTTGTGGTGGCTATGGTGGTTGTGGTAGTTGTTGTGGTGGTTATGGTGCTTGTGGTAGATGTGGTGGTGCTGGTGTTGTGGTTATGGTAGTTGTGGTGGTTATGGTGCTTGTGGTAGTTGTTGTGGTGGTTATGGTGCTTGTGGTAGTTGTGGTGGTGCTGGTGTTGTGGTTATGATAGTTGTGGTGGTTATGGTGCTTGTGATAGTTGTTGTGGTAGTTATGGTGCTTGTGGTAGTTGTTGTGGTGGCTATGGTGGTTGTGGTAGTTGTTGTGGTGGTTATGGTGCTTGTGGTAGTTGTGGTGGTGGTAGTGGTAGTGATCATTGTGGTATAGTGGTTGCTGAAGTAGTAGTATGGTGATGATGATGGTGGTACTGTTCTGGTGTTAATAGACTGATAGTGGTGCTTTTGGTAGTTGTTGTGGTTATAGTGGTGCTTGGTGTAGTTATAGTGATCATAATTGTTTTGTGGCTATGGTGAAAGTGATGGTTATGGTATAATCGATGATATCTTCGTAGTCAGGCAACTGCAGGAAAGATATTTACATAAAGCTAGGGACCTGTATCTTGTGTTTATATATTTGGAGAAGTCCTTTGATAGGGTGCCTAGGGATGTTGTGCAGTGGGCTATGCGAAAACTTGGTGTGGAGGAGTGGTTGGTGCATATGAAGATTAACATGTATAAGGAATCCCGAACAGCAGCGAGGGTGTACTGAGTCTGAGTGAGGAGTTTACAGTTAGCATTGAAGTTCACCAGGGCTTTGTGTTAAGCCCCCTCCTTTTTGTTATGTTTCTGGAGGAGTGCACTATCTAGAAGTTTTATAACTGGGCTCCCTTGGTAATTGCTGTACGCAGATGACCTATTTCTTATTGCAGATAATGTGCAGGATGCCAAGACCAAATGTAGAAGATGGAGGGAAGGCATGGCAATTAATGGATTAGAGTTAATATAAATTTAACCAAGGTAGATTAGGGTGTGGAATTGTAGATATAATTGAAAAGTATGCAGGAAGTGGTGAGCGTGAACTTAATTCAGCATAGCGTCTATCGTTGCTTGGTACACTATGGGAAGAACCGCTGTGCTAGCATAAAAAGACCTCTGCCGAGGAAGAAGTCCGTAATTGAGAAAAAGGACCTGAGACTGAAACTGAACCTCGTGTGGAACACTTGGTCAATAAATTTATGTATGTATGCATGTATGTATGTATGAATGTATGAATTAAATTCAGTCGATTTTGCTGGATAAGAACATTGCATATCCAACTCATCAATCTCACCAACATCATCTTGACACATATGTTGAGATACTGTAAACGATTATATTGAAACTGCGACTTTATATATATTTTGAATGCTTTGGTGCGGCTCTCTCTCTCTCTCTCTCTCTCTCTCTCAGCAGATTATTCCATGTTTAAGCAAGTGTCCTCATGCATAGCTCTAATATACTCCTTCCTTCCTTTCTTACTTTAATTGTATTTCTTGGTAGCTCCTTCTTTCTTACATTTCTTCCTTCCTCCCTTTGTTCCTTCTTCGCATTTCTTCTCTCCTTCCTTCCTTCCTTCCTTCCTTCCTTCCTTCCTTCCTTCCTTCCTTCCTCCCTTCCTTCCTTTCGTTCTTTCTTTCTTTCTCTCTCTCTGTATTTATTTATTTATTTATTCCTTCCTTCCTTCCTTCCTTATTCACATTCTCCTTTCCTTCTCTATTCACTATTATTTCTATTGTTTTTCTTTGTATCACTATTCCTTCCTTCAACCCTTCCTTCTTTCGTTTGCTCTTCTGTCTGTCTTTTCTCGTTTGCTTGCTTGCTTCCCTCCTTCCTTCGTTTATCCTTTCTCCTCTTCTTCCTACTTCTCTTCTGATGGTTTTCTTTACTATCACCCTTCCTTCGTTACTCTCTCTCTCTCTCTTACTCTTACTCTTACTCTCTCTCTCTCTCTCTCTCTCTCTCTCTCTCTCTCTCTCTCTCTCTCTCTCTCTCTCTCTCTCTCTCTCTCTCTCTCTCTCTCTTATCTTGTAAAGTAATTTGCCCTTAATAAGAGAGAGAAAAAGATAGGGGGGGGGGGGTAGGAGGTAGGGAGGGCAGATTTCATTGGAGAGATTGAAAAAGAGACTGGGGGGGGGTAAGAGAGATAGTGGTGGTAGTCGTGAGAGAGAGAGAGAGAGAGAGAGAGAGGGAAAAATTATAACCTGAGTAGAATAGCGAGAGTAGGAAGGAGAGAAAAGGGTTAGCCAAAGAAGAAGGGAGGAAGAGAGGAAGGTGGGAATGAAGGAGTGAAAGAAGAAGAAGAAGAAGAAGAAGAAGAAGACAGGAGTAAGAAAGATAGTAAAAAGGGAGAACATATGGTTAGACAATTTCATACAGCTTAGGAAGAACCTCTAGGAATCATAGGGGTCAAAACCAACTCAATTAAACCACTGACTCCCACAGATCCTTCCTAATCTTACTAAAATCATGAATACATTGAATAAGAGCCAAAATATAGTGAAATAATGTGCCCTCGAATACAGAAAGGGTTAATATTGATCAAACCAAGGATACAAACGAATGAAGGAAGCAGTACGGGTGAGAAATGGAAGAGATAAAGGGATAAAGAAGTAGGGAAGGAAGGAAGGAAGGAAGGGTGGAGGAAGGGCCGATAATCTGGGTAAGCCAATAGAGGAGAGAGAGAGAGCGTGTGTGTGTGATAAATAGTGAGTGTGTGTGTAATATAGATACATAGATAAAGTGTGTGTGTGTGTGTGTGTGCAAGAGAGAAAGAGAGAGAGAGTGAGTGTGTGTTTGATAGATAGTGTGTGTGTGATATAGATAAATAGATAGATAAAGTGTGTGTTTGATAGACAGTGTGTGTGTGTGTGTGTGTGATATAGATAGATACAGTAGATAGATAAAGTGTGTGTGTGTGTGATATAGATAGATACAGTAGATATATAAAGTGTGTGTGTGTGTTTGATAGACAGTGTGTGTGTGTGTGTTTGATAGACAGTGTGTGTGTGTGTGTGATATAGATAGATACAGTAGATAGATAAAGTGTGTGTGTGTGTGATATAGATAGATACAGTAGATAGATAAAGTGTGTGTGTGTGTTTGATAGACAGTGTGTGTGTGTGTGATATAGATAGATACAGTAGATAGATAAAGTGTGTGTGTGTGTTTGATAGACAGTGTGTGTGTGTGTGTGATATAGATAGATACAGTAGATAGATAAAGTGTGTGTGTGTGTGTGTGTGTGTTTGATAGACAGTGTGTGTGTGTGTGTGATATAGATAGATACAGTAGATAGATAAAGTGTGTGTATGTGTGTGTGTTTGATAGACAGTGTGTGTGTGTGTGTGTGATATAGATAGATACAGTAGATAGATAAAGTGTGTGTGTGTGTGTGTTTGATAGACAGTGTGTGTGTGTGTGTGATATAGATAGATACAGTAGATAGATAAAGTGTGTGTGTGTGTGTGTTTGATAGACAGTGTGTGGGTGTGTGTGATATAGATAGATACAGTAGATAGATAAAGTGTGTGTGTGTGTGTGTTTGATAGACAGTGTGTGGGTGTGTGTGATATAGATAGATACAGTAGATAGATAAAGTGTGTGTGTGTGTGTTTGATAGACTGTGTGTGTGTGTGATATAGATAGATACAGTAGATAGATAAAGTGTGTGTGTGTGTGTGTTTGATGGACAGTGTGTGTGTGTGTGTGTGTGATATAGATAGATACAGTAGATAGATAAAGTGTGTGTGTGTGTGCAAGAGAGGGTGAGTGTGTGTGTGTGGGATAGATAGTATGTGTGTTTGAAATAGATAAATAGATAGATAAAGTGTGTGTGTGTGTGTGCAAGAGAGAGATAGAGAGAGAGAGAGAGATATGCATTTAAAGTTTGCACGGTCCCTCACACTCGTAAAATTTTCCTCAATTTTCTTGTATTCAGTTTTCTGTCGTATATTATATTTCGCTGTATTTTCCTGCATAATATTTTCTTCCGTTTTCTTCTATTGTATTGCAGTTATTATTTTAGTATATTGATCTTATTTATATATTTCTTCTTTCTCTTCCCTAATTTCCTCTGAGGTATCTAGTTCGTTTTATTTATTTATTTTGTATTTTTTTTAGTTTCGATGTAAAACAGTCTATTCCTATTTACTACACTGCACAAGAATATAATGTTGCAATAAAGTTAAGTCAGATTGATTTAGGTGTATTGATATTAATTCACTTTTGATTATGTGGTATGCCTTTCTATCCTGGTATTAATTGGGTTTATCACTACCAAAAACATTTAAATGGAAAATTACCATAGATACTTTAGTTACCCTAAGTTCAATTCTTATTTTCGTTTCTCCTTTCTTCTTTCTATTATTGCTTTCTATCTTTCTCCCTTCTATCCTTTCTTCCTTCTTTTCTCTCTTTCTTCATTTGTTTTCTTTCTTCCTTCCTTCTCCCTCCCTCCCTCCCTCCTTCCTTCCTGTTACTTCTGTTCTAATATTTATCGACTTTCTTACTTCCTCCTTGTTCGTATGTGTGTGTGTGTGTGTGTGTGTGTGTGTGTGTGTGTGTGCAAGGACATATTATATTTAAGTTGTGTGCGTGTGTGTATAATTCCTCCTGTCAACACATGCACATGTACACAACTCTCAAGAACACGCACACACACACACACACACACAGTAAATCAATACGAAATTTGTCATAATTACACAAATTAAGCTTCTCTCTATCACTTAACTAGATTAGGTAAATCCATTGGTCATGACTCAAGCTAAAAATATATAATTATCCCATTTAGAGTATCTGCATAAAGGACAAGAGAGAGAGAGAGAGAGAGAGAGAGAGAGAGAGAGAGAGAGAGAGAGAAAGAGAGGGAGAGGGAGAGAGAGAGAGGTCAATATAGCAATCACTGGTATATGATCACTAGGAAAGTCTATCAAGGGCTTCTCTCTCTCTCTCTCTCTCTCTCTCTCTCTCTCTCTCCCTATTTATCTGTCTATTTATCTATCTATCTATCTATTTATCTATCCATCTCTGTCCTTTTCAATATTTTAAACCGAACTGCATCGTTGGGGCTGCAGAGTCTGTGTACGGTATCTATTCAACTTTCTCTCATCAACATCATCATCATCATCATCATCATCATTATCATTATTATCATCATCATCATTTCACTTTCGTTATCTCCAGCATCATCATTCATATTCATTATTTGTCATCATCATAATCATCACCATCGTCTTTACTATTGATCACCTCTTATACATCATCGTCATATAGTATTCATAATCCTAATCATCATCATACATCATCATTCATTCATGCATTCATACTATGCCTCTGAATCTTGGAGTGGCTCACTCCCCCTTAATCCTTTCTCTACCCCCCTCCCCCCCCCCCCCCCGCGGACCCAAGAGTGATATTGGGTTACCTATTGTGGAGGTTAAGAAGGAAGGAGGTTGGTAGGTAGGGCTGTAGGTAGGTAGGAAAGGAAGTAGGTTGGTAGGTAGGCCTGTAGGTAGGTAGGAAAGGAAGTAGGTTGGTAGGTAGGTAGGGAGGTTGGGAAGGAAGTAGGTTGGTAGGTAGGTAGGGAGGTGGGGAAGGAAGTAGGTTGGTAGGTAGATAGGTAGGTAGGAAAGGAAGTAGGTTGGTAGGTAGGTAGGGAGGTTGGGAAGGAAGTAGGTTGGTAGGTAGGTAGGGAGGTGGGGAAGGAAGTAGGTTGGTAGGTAGGTAGGGAGGTGGGGAAGTAGGTTGGTAGGTAGGTAGGGAGGTGGGGAAGGAAGTAGGTTGGTAGGTAGGTAGGTGGGGAAGGAAGTAGGTTGGTAGGTAGGTAGGGAGGTGGGGAAGGAAGTAGGTTGGTAGGTAGGTAGGGAGGTGGGGAAGGAAGTAGGTTGGTAGGTAGGTAGGGAGGTGGGGAAGGAAGTAGGTTGGTAGGTAGGTGGGGAGGTGGGGAAGGAAGTAGGTTGGTAGGTAGGTAGGTAGATGGGGAAGGAAGTAGGTTGGTAGGTAGGTAGGTAGGTAGGTGGGGAAGGAAGTAGGTTGGTAGGTAGGTAGGGAGGTGGGGAAGGAAGTAGGTTGGTAGGTAGGTAGGGAGGTAGGGAAGGAAGTAGGTTGGTAGGTAGGTAGGGAGGTGGGGAAGGAGGTATGTTGGTAGGTAGGTAGGGAGGTGGGGAAGGAAGTAGGTTGGTAGGTAGGTAGGGAGGTGGGGAAGGAGATATGTTGGTAGGTAGGTAGGGAGGTGGGGAAGGAAGTAGGTTGGTAGGTAGGTAGGGAGGTGGGGAAGGAAGTAGGTTGGTAGGTAGGTAGGGAGGTGGGGAAGGAGGTATGTTGGTAGGTAGGTAGGTAGGTGGGGAAGGAAGTAGGTTGGTAGGTAGGTAGGGAGGTGGGGAAGGAAGTAGGTTGGTAGGTAGGTGGGGAAGGAAGTAGGTTGGTAGGTAGGTAGGTAGGTGGGGAAGGAAGTAGGTTGGTAGGTAGGTAGGGAGGTGGGGAAGGAAGTAGGTTGGTAGGTAGGTAGGTGGGGAAGGAAGTAGGTTGGTAGGTAGGTAGGGAGGTGGGGAAGGAAGTAGGTTGGTAAGTAGGTTGGTAGGTAGGTAGGTAGGTAGGTTGGGAAGGAAGTATGTTGGTAGGTAGGTAGGGAGGTGGGGAAGGAAGTAGGTTGGTAGGTAGGTAGGGAGGTGGGGAAGGAAGTAGGTTGGTAGGTAGGTAGGGAGGTGGGGAAGGAAGTAGGTTGGTAGGTAGGTAGGGAGGTGGGGAAGGAAGTAGGTAGGTAGGGAGGTGGGGAAGGAAATAGGTTGGTAGGTAGGTAGGGAAGGAAGTAGGTTGGTAGGTAGGTAGGTAGGGAGGTGGGGAAGGAAGTAGGTTGGTAGGTAGGTAGGGAGGTGGGGAAGGAAGTAGGTTGGTAGGTAGGTAGGGAGGTGGGGAAGGAAGTAGGTTGGTAGGTAGGTAGGGAGGTGGGGAAGGAAGTAGGTTGGTAGGTAGGTAGGGAGGTGGGGAAGGAAGTAGGTTGGTAGGTAGGTAGGGAGGTGGGGAAGGAAGTAGGTTGGTAGGTAGGTAGGTAGGTGGGGAAGGAAGTAGGTTGGTAGGTAGGTAGGGAGGTGGGGAAGGAAGTAGGTTGGTAGGTAGGTAGGTAGGTGGGGAAGGAAGTAGGTTGGTAGGTAGGTAGGGAGGTTGGGAAGGAAGGTAGGTAGGTAGGTAGGGAGGTGGGGAAGTAGGTTGGTAGGTAGGTAGGGAGGTGGGGAAGGAAGTAGGTTGGTAGGTAGGTAGGGAGGTGGGGAAGGAAGTAGGTTGGTAGGTAGGTAGGGAGGTGGGGAAGGAAGTAGGTTGGTAGGTAGGTAGGGAGGTGGGGAAGGAAGTAGGTTGGTAGGTAGGTAGGTAGGTAGGTGGGGAAGGAAGTAGGTTGGTAGGTAGGTAGGGAGGTGGGGAAGGAAGTAGGTTGGTAGGTAGGTAGGTAGGTAGGTGGGGAAGGAAGTAGGTTGGTAGGTAGGTAGGGAGGTTGGGAAGGAGTAGGGTGGTAGGTAGGTAGGGGGGTGGGGAAGGAAGTTGGTTGGTAGGTAGGTAGGGAGGTGGGGAAGGAAGTAGGTTGGTAGGTAGGTAGGGAGGTGGGGAAGGAAGTAGGTTGGTAGGTAGGTAGGGAGGTGGGGAAGGAAGTAGGTTGGTAGGTAGGTAGGGAGGTGGGGAAGGAAGTAGGTTGGTAGGTAGGTAGGTGGGGAAGGAAGTAGGTTGGTAGGTAGGTAGGGAGGTGGGGAAGGAAGTAGGTTGGTAGGTAGGTAGGTAGGTAGGTGGGGAAGGAAGTAGGTTGGTAGGTAGGTAGGTAGGTGGGGAAGGGTAGGTAGGTAGGGGAGGTGGGGAAGGAGGTAGGTTGGTAGGTAGGTAGGAGGTGGGGAAGGAAGTAGGTTGGTAGGGAGGTAGGGAGGGGGAAGGAGGTATGTGGTAGGTAGGTTGGGAGGTAGGTAGGTAGGTTGGTAGGTAGTTAGGGAGGTGGGGAGGAAAGTAGGTTGGTAGGTAGGAAGGGAGGAAGATTGGTAGGTAGTTAGGGAGTTGGGGAAGAAAGTAGGTTGGTAGGTAGGTTGGTAGGTGGGGAAGGAGTAGGTGGTAGGTAGGTAGGGAGGTGGGGAAGGAGTTGTTGGTAGGTAGGTAGGTAGGTGGGGAAGGAAGTAGGTTGGTAGGTAGGTTAGGGAGGTGGGGAAGGAAGTAGGTTGGTAGGTAGGTAGGGAGGTGGAGGTAGGTGTAGGTTGTTAGGTAGGTAGGTAGGTGGGGAAGGAAGTAGGTTGGTAGGTAGGTGGGGAAGGAAGTAGGTTGGTAGGTAGGTAGGGAGGTAGGAGGGGAAGGAAGTAGGTTGGTAGGTAGGTAGGGAGGTGGGAAGGAAATAGGTTGGTAGTAGGTAGGGAGGTGGGGAAGGAAGTGAGGTTGGTAGGTAGGTAGGGAGGTGGGGAAGGAAGTAGGTTGGTAGGTAGGTAGGTAGGTGGGGAAGGAAGTAGGTTGGTAGGTAGGTAGGTAGGTGGGGAAGGAAGTAGGTTGGTTGGTAGGTAGGTAGGTGGGGAAGGAAGTAGGTTGGTAGGTAGGTAGGGAGGTGGGGAAGGAAGTAGGTTGGTAGGTAGGTAGGGAGGTGGGGAAGGAAGTAGGTTGGTAGGTAGGTAGGGAGGTGGGGA
>CM064570.1:7350605-7353779 GCA_032716605.1 Paralithodes platypus | reverse complement strand
CCATTCCCCCCCCCCCCCCCCCACCTCCCCCTTTCCCGTTGCATACCGGTACGGTACCTCTTTCCTCCATCCACCCATTCCTCTATATCTCTCCTCCCCTCTCTTCCCACCATTCATCCCTATCTCCTCCCCTCCCTCTCCCTCTGCATACCTTTTTCCTCCCCCCCCCCCTTCCTTCCTCTCTATCTCTCCTTCCCTCCCTTCCCACCATCCATACCTACTCCTCCCCTCCCTCTTTCCCTCTCGATCCCTCTATATATCTGTCTCTCCCTCCCTTCATCCCTACCTCCCCCTCCCCTCCCTCCCTTCCTCTCTCTGTTCTCTGGCTTCAAAGTCTAAATACGGCGGCTTGTGTCAATGGATGGAGGGATTAATGAACATACTGACACACATACAGGTACAGTACTTCACACACACACACACACACACACACACACACACACACACACACACACACACACACACACACACACACACACATATATTATAGTATATATATATATATATATATCCTACAGTATTAATATATGTATATATATATGTAAATATATATATATACAGTATTATATATATATATAATTTAGAAATATAAAACTGCCGCTTCAGAGGTAGGCCTAATATACTTAACCCCTTCAATATGATGCCGTAATTTGCATCGTATCATTTGGTTGCCTATCGTTAGCCAGAAAAAGGGGTATCATCGTACTGCAAGGGTTAATAAGTACATCTAATTACCCCCCCCCCCCCTCCCCCTCCCTCCCTCATGGTTACCTGACAATTAAATCACCGGGTGCGTTTTTAATTAGGGCTTGTCCGTTGTATTTTTTGTCTATTAATTATTTTTTGCTATTTTTTTTTTTTTTGGGGGGGGGGGATTATGTTTTGCGCGTTTTTTTATTACTTATACGCAGTTAATAGACAGGGGTTTGGTAGGGAGTTCAATGGAGGTGCGTGTGTGTGTGTGTGTGTGTGTGTGTGTGTGTGTGTGTGTGTGTGTGTGTGTGTGTGTGTGTTTGGTTAGTTTAGGTTATACAGTTAGGTTAAACTTTACGTTTGGTTAGGTGTTGGATTAGGTTTAGTTTTAATATTAGTTATAGTCTAGGCTAGGTTGAATTAATTGTTAGTTACTGTATGGATAGGGTTAGGTTGGGTATGAACGAATCTACTCTGAATATTGGCAAGCTGACTTGAGAAACGAAACTACATGTGAACGAAATGCCCTGCCATAGAGATTCCTATAGATTGGGTAGTAACGAATTTACTCTTGAATATTGGCAAGCAGACTTGAGAAACGAAACTACATGTGAACGAAAAGCCCTGCCATAGAGATTCCTATAAGGGGAAATGGGCGTATTTATTTGCTAATTTTTATATCTTGTTATAATTTTTTAGTTTATTTCCCTAGATCTCCATCATGCTAAAAGAAAACATATGCCCCAAGACCCTCCTTCAAGATAAATTTGTAAATTTTTCGATAGAAAAATGTCCCGGCCGAAGGCCAGTTCCTCTTAAATTACAGGCTCGCTATCGCTCGCAAGGAAAAAATCGACGCCTAAATGACACGAACAGTCAAAATATTGACAAATAAATGGGGCGAAAGATCTTAAAATCGCCAAACGAATGAGCCGAACGTCACAAAATCTGAAACCTAATGGGGCTAAACATGAGGAAGAAGGGGGACCAGAAAAACGACCCATAAGTTGGGTAGGAACGAATCTACTCTCGAATATTGGCAACCAGAGTTGAGACACGAAACTACATGCGAACGAAATGACCCCGCCAAAGACCCTCTATCGCCTGGAAACTCGCAAGTGCCAAAGTTTCTTATAGAATTACTCCTCTTATTTATTTTCCCCGCCAAAATTGTTGTCAAAAGTGTGTATAACCTCCTCTTGGCCCGAATCGGTGGCTTCTATGGGGTGCTTCACGGCATATTGTTTTTTGACAGTCGATTGGTTACATGCTGCGTGATTGATGGGGGGGGGGGGGGGGGGTTTTGAGTTTGTTTTCAAATTATATCGGGCATAAAGATCTGATTCCTGATAGGTAGGATTTTGGACTCCAGTGAACTTTTTTTAGCATCAGAGAGGTTTTATAATATATATCTTAATATACAAAACATTATTGTTGTTTTGGTTATGTTAAGGGGAGGTTTTTAGTTTGGTCCCTATATATCCTTCAATTTTAAGATTACACCCCCTTGAGCCCCTTTCAAGATAAATGTGTACATTTTTCGGTAGAAAAATGTCCCGGCTGAAAGCCGGTTCCTCTTAAATTACAGGCTCGCTATCGCTCGCCAGGATAATATCGACACCTAAATGGCAGGAAAGGTATTAAAATTGATAGAAATGGGTTGAAAGTTCTTAAAATCGTCAAAATAATGGGGCGAACGTCTTAAAATTAGAAAAACAATGAGGCTAAACATGAGGGAGAAAGGAGTCAAGAAAAAAATCCCTCAAGTGGAAATCTCCCCTTATGTTGAGGTAACCAGTTTTGTCAAAGAGTTTGATTAAGAGTATGATTATGAGTATGATTAAGAGTATGATTATGAGTATGAGTATGATTATGAGTATGATTATGAGTATGATTAAGAGTATGATTATGAGTATGATTAAGAGTATGATTATGAGTATGATTATGTACCGTATCAATTCGTGTTTTTTTTTTTACCCCGACGTGCCTTGAATTTGGCTCTATGTCACTCTTTTGGCTTTGGGGGTAGCATTCGTTACAGACAGCCTGCCTTTTGTCTCGACACCTAAACGACACGAAGGTTCTCAATATTGACAAAGAAATTGGGCGGAAGGTCTTAAAATTACCAAACGAATGGGACACACTTCTTAAAATCTCAAAATTAATGGGGCTAAACATGAGGGAGAAGAGGGTCCAGCAAAAAACAAAAATATCCCCTTAATAGCGCTCATAGTTTGTGAAAGAATAGGGCTGCTTTCGGGTCGAGTATTGATTACACAAATAGTTTAGCAGTGTTATTAATTTTATAATATACTTATGAATCGAATTGGGCTACACAATATATGTTTCCTTCGCTCATACCATTTGAGCGTGTTTGATCAATCTTTAATTGTATTTTGAAGTATTTGTTGAAACCTGTGAGTTATATTGCTGCCGAAGAGTTCTCGAAAGTAACCCTTGATGGCTTATAACATGGTGGAT
>CM064570.1:7130605-7343105 GCA_032716605.1 Paralithodes platypus | reverse complement strand
ATACTGCGGATTCTCATACACCATCTGTGACCCTTGATCTGTCTTCAAAAAGCACTCCGGGTCCAAATTTTGATACAACCTTTGATACTTCACATATGACTACTCAGGTTGACCTTACTTCAAATTCCCAGCAGAACCCTGACCCTACCACAATTTTTACTCTGGTACCTAAGACTGCAGGGCGTGCTCCAGATTTATATGTCAATTCCGACCCGTTATTCAAGCCTGACCCTAGTTATAAGGCTATTCAAATTCTCCACCAGAAAAGTTTAGACTCAAAAGATCCGGATTTGACAATTACACATGGATTGACAACAGCTGGCACTAAAAAAGATGACCAAAATACCAACGTAGCTTCTAATCATAATCTGAGTTCAGAGCCGACATTGGAAACTGTCGTAGCCTCTGACCTTACATCAAAACCTAGGCCCACACGAAGCCTTGAGCAGACCCCAGATATTGATTTTACTCCTGACCTTACCTCCACTGTTGATGTGACCTCTGTGACTTCATTCATGCGTTATGTGACCTCAGACGTAACATCGAAGCTCCCTGAAAAACATGAGCTGATTACAAATAATGAACTTGCCTCTAAGCTTGACATAGGATTTACATCTGATGTGACTTTGACTTCTAAGCTGGCTCCTGTACCGACATCTTCTTCCACTGACCTTAAAGTAACTCCTTCTGTGTCAGAGAAAATTTACCCGTCTGGTGTGACTGGCTTTGTTAACCTTACATCAATACCTGATATGATTGCAACTACTAATTTGATCCATGACTCAACTTATGCCAGTTCACATGATCTCACATCAGACCTGACCTCTCCATCAATGTTAGCCACTGTAAATAATTCTGACCTTGTCCCAACTACTCCCTCTGACCCAACATCAAACTTAAAGTGGAACTCAAAGCCTGAAACATCTAATCCTGATCCAACTTCATCATCTAACTCACCTAATCCTGATCTGACTTCAAAATCTAATTTACCTGATCCTGATCCAACATCCTTCTCTGATCTACCCATGCCTTCTAAACATGTCTCTGATAATCCAAAAGACACAATGCTGAATTTGACATATGTTGATCCAACTTCCTCTACCTTTCAAAATGTATCCAAATTGGCTGCAAACTCACCCACACAGAAGTCCATTAAGCTTACATCCAAATCTGACCTGACCTTGAAATCTCACTCGACTCCAATTGACCCGACACCCAAAACAAAGCCTCTCTCTAAAAACTCCAAAGGCGAGATTCAAAAGTCAAGTTCACCCGACTCAAGATTCTCCAAACAACCAACCTACTCAAAATTAGTCTCTGGGTTTCCCAATCATCAAAGGTCTCCTAAATGGGCCCCTAAACCTGACCTGACCCTGGGACCTGACACGACCTCTTCTGACCCAAAGAAGAGACCTGACTCGAGTGGTGCTGCTGGGTGGCCGAGTAACCTGGAGGCCATGAGCAGGACCTTGGAGTCATCAGAGTCGCACTTCATGCTCAGAGACCCGTGAGTAGTACTGATCTTTGGTAACATAGAGACAAGATTAGTTTAGAGATGTTCTTCCTTTTTTAATATAAACATAAACCCATTTTTGTCTATTTTATATATATATATATATATATATATATATATATATATATATATATATATATATATATAATATATATATATATATATATATATAATATAATTGTGTATATTAGTAATTATTTGTATTTTAGTCTACGTGTTTGAATTCCTAAAGATAAATTGTGAACAAATTTGGCCTGCCTCTCAATGTCTTCATACCATATTGGTGTGTGTGTGTGTGTGTGTGTGTGTGTGTGTGTGTGTGTGTGTGTGTGTGTGTTAAAACCGTATTGTATCTCATATTTTCACCAAGATGCCACAATAGCTTGTAAAGAGAACATTGTCTGGAGATCCAAACCTTCCCAAAAGTTACCAGTATCTGACAAAAGAGACCCCCCCTCCCGCCCCCCTCATAGACACAAACAACAATGGACCGGCTCGTCTTTTGGACTCTCCATTATCCATATAGAAATATAGATTTTTTGTTTATAGGGGCTGTAGGTTACGTCAAAACTCAAAGGCATTGGCTACTCTATTTTATTTGATCGTGGAAACAAGTGGGGAGCATCTTTTCTTATTTTATCTGATCATGAAAATAAGTGAAGAGCATCTTTTATACCTTATGCATATAAAGGACTGCTTATATTCCTTATTTATTTTATGGAAGCTGATGTATTATATGTATTTATTATGTAAATATAATGGTATCGCGTGGCATATACCATACAAACAAAATAATAATAATAATAAATAAATAAAAAACGGTTATTTGTCATGCGCACCAGAACTCAAAACAGTCGAACGAAAATCTATCTATCTATCTATTGCCGGACGCCGTACTCCCCTAATGAGGGTGGCTACCAACAGAAGGCCCCCAAGCCTGTAAGAAAATCAAGCCTGTAAGAGGGACAACCCGAGCCAGTTTACTGAAGGACTTACAGGATTGACCACTCAATTTAGGATCCGTCCGACTCCGAGGCCCTCTATGTATTTTGTAAGCACTATTTTTCTACAGTGGTGTTCGGCTAGTCCATCCACTAACCTGCCTAACACTTACATAAGCAGTACGGATTTATATCAGGTTTACTTCCCTAGACAGGTTGCCGACCGAGGCTGACGAGTCCCATCCACCCGGATTTTTATAAGGTCTCCCCTAGATGGGTTGCCAACCAAGGCTAACGAGTCCCATCCACCCCTATGAGTGTACACTCGGATGCCATAGTCTCTAGCCCACTTGTAAATATGCTTGGAATTGACCTATTTCTAATTATGGAAGTATATCTTTGGAAACGAATTTTTAAATATAATTTTCCATACGTCAATTAGAGAGCTATATACGTCAATTAGAGAGCTATATACGTCAATTAGAGAGCTATATACGTCAATTAGAGAGCTATATACGTCAATTAGAGCTATATACGTCAATTAGAGAGCTATATACGTCAATTAGAGAGCTATATACGGTATACTATTTATTGAAAAGCAAGTTATATTCAAATATCAATCCAGATAGTTGTAATTACATAAAAAAAAACATAGGGGGTCCAGGAATTATTATGAGTTGGCTAGAAACTATGACATCTGAGTGTACCTTATGCTCAAATTATGTTGTATATAAACTAATAAACTACTTGGTTTAAGGGGAGGTCTCCACTTGAGGGATTTTTTTCTTGACTCCTTTCTCCCTCATGTTTAGCCCCATTGATTTTCTAATTTTAAGGCTTTCGCCCTATTATTTTGGCGATTTTAAGAACCTTCGACCCATTTCTGTCAATTTTTAGACCTTTTGTGCCATTTAGGTGTCGATTTTATCCTGGCGAGCGATAGCGAGCCTGTAATTTAAGAGGAACCGGCTTTCAGCCGGGAAATTTTTCTACCGAAAAATGTACAAATTTATCTTGAAAGGGGGTCTAGGGAGTGTAATTTTAAGCTTGATGGAAGTTTAGGGAGGAAACTAAACACCCCCTAAAAACGGAAAACACAAAAATATGAAAGTACAATAAATCTACGGACGTCCACCCACACTCCCAAACCATACCCTGATAACCTCTCTGTTCGGGCACCATATCCATTCCATAACCCTGGGATATGTAAGAGAAGGAGTGTGTATATATAGGGGTCGTACAGTGGCGGCCAGTCAGGAGGAGGAGGGGAGGGGGGGGGGGGGGGTCTCTTAAAGTGGGGGTCTTTATTGTCTTATTTGTTCCAGTGTCAGGGGAGAGAGAGAGAGAGAGAGAGAGAGAGAGAGAGAGAGAGAGAGAGAGAGAGAGAGAGAGAGAGAGAGAGAGCCACAACTGAAGGAACGCAAGAAACTCAAAAGGAGAAGAAATGAGAGAGAGAGAGAGAGAGAGAGAGAGTCAGAGAGAGAGACTGGCTTTCTAAGGATTAAAAGAACGACACAGGACGGGAGGGGAAAGAAAAATATAGCGAGACGGAAAAATAAGCCAGTTTTGTCTCTGAGAACATGTAAGAAAACAGATATTTACATATATACACTAGTCACACAGATCTTACGATCCCTGCGAGGTGGCCAGGACGTAATCCTAGTATAAATAGCAAACCTAAGAGAAAGTGGTTATACAAAAATACAAAACTGATGGCTCTCTCTCCACCCTCCTGCAATTTGCCGTACATGAAAACAGTTAGAAATGAATATCGTTGCAGGGCTTCGAAATCGCTTGCATATAAATGAAAAGGAAATGTTATGCATACCTTCACTTTTTGTGTTTTTTTTGTTGTTGTTGTTGTTGCTCTCTTCAACTGAAAACTGTTAATTTCTGCCAGGTTCTCTTGTCAGAGAGAGAGAGAGAGAGAGGGAGAGAGGGGGGGGGGGGGATAGATACCAAGAAAAAATAAGCTAGTTTTGTCTGTGAAAACTTGTAAGAAAACTTATCAGATAAGGGTAAAAGAACAAGAAGAATGTATACGGTCTATAGGAAGGCCTGGATTTGTCCACGGTGATTGCAGATGGAAAAGATAAAGTTACATGGAGTTACTTACATATACTGACCACACAGACCTTACAGTCCCAGGGAGATGGTCAGAACAGATACCGGTAACTAAGGATAAAGTTACATTGAGTTACTTACATATACTGACCACACAGCCACAGGTAGATGGTCAGAACAGATAACTAAGGATAAAGTTACGTTGAGTTACTTACATATACTGACCACACAGACCTCACAGCCACAGGGAGATGGTCACAACAGATAACTAAGAATAAAGTTACGTTTCAGCCCCAGGGAGATGGTCAGAACAGATAACTAAGAATAAATTTACATTGAGTTACTGAGATATACTGACCACACAGACCTTACAGACCCAGGGAGGTGGTCACAACAGATAACTAAGAATAAAGTTACGTTGAGTTACAGGGAGGTGGTCACAACAGATAACTAAGAATAAAGTTACATGAGTTACTGAGATATACTGACCACACAGACCTTACAGCCCCAGGGAGGTGGTCACAACAGATAACTAAGAATAAAGTTACGTTGAGTTACTGAGATATACTGACCACACAGACCTTACAGCCCCAGGGAGGTGGTCACAACAGATAACTAAGAATAAAGTTACGTTGAGTTACTGAGATATACTGAACACACAGACCTTACAGTCCCAGGGAGGTGGTCACAACAGATAACTAAGAATAAAGTTACGTTGAGTTACTGAGATACTGAACACACAGACCTTACAGTCCCAGGGAGGTGGTCACAACAGATAACTAAGAATAAAGTTACGTTGAGTTACTGAGATATACTGACCACACAGACCTTACAGCCCCAGGGAGGTGGCCATAATTTACTACTACTAAACAGCAGCAACAGAGTATGTGGCATGTAAAAGCCAGTTAAGAACATAAGAACATAAGAAAATAGGAGTCTGCAAAAAGCCGATCGGCCCATACAAGGCAGATCCCTGTCACACCCAACCCCAATTACTAGGCCCAACTCACTAATACCTTGAGTACTGACCCCACCAAAACGGTCAGAGATTAACACAAGATTACGGGGGTCTGCTGAGCACCGATTGGCCCACACCTGGTAGATATTAAACCGTATACTATATCATATAATTAGCCTTAAGGGGGGTTTTCTGGACTCCCTTCTCCCTCATGTTTAACCCCATTAGTTTTGATATTTTAAGACATTCGCCCTTTTAGTTTGACGATTTTATGACCTTTTGTGCCATTTAGGTGTCGATTTTGTCCTGATTATCGATAGCGAGCCTGCAATTGGGAGGAACCGGCCTTCGGACCGAGCATTTTCGCACAATTATATCTCGAAAGGGGTATTTTTGTAAGCTTGATGGAAGTCTAGAGAGGAGCACTAGAGTAATTGAGTTAATTTTTCTACCATTTGGAAAGAGTCGTCTAGGAAATACGTGTGGACATTTACAGCCCATTTGCTCTAGCCCTTTTTGAGTTACGGAGGACAAAGGTCACGATTCTTGGCCTACCCATAATGAACAGGGCATAGTACTAATTGTTTCACGACGTATAAATGACTATAGTCCGTTCATTCTAGGTTGGGCAGAAATCGTAGCCTCTAACCTCTGTAACTCAAAAAGGGCTAGAGCGAATGAGCTGTCAATTTCCACACCTATTCCCTAGCCAAGTCTTCCTATTTGGTAGAACAATTAGTTCGATTACTCTAGACCTTTTTGAGTTATGAGAGGTTAGAGGTTACGATTTCTGCCCGATCTAGAATGAACAGACTATAGTTAATGCCCCTGCCCCTCTCTCTAGGTTCCACACACATTTTCATCATGGTTTCGGTCAACTATATATTTTGAATTTACGAAAGTTTATATCTAGGCTAAATCATTTGGTGCAATATTACCCCAAAATAAACTGCTAGCGCTATAATTATGACAAGTTGTTTAGAATTGAAAACATTTAGCCTATTATATATATATATATATATATATATATATATATATATATATATATATATATATATATATATATATATATATATATATATACACTGAACATAAGTAAGTACGGCTCTTCCCACTCGATGCAATATATAACACATAAGTTTGGAGAAGTTTGGAAGAGGCCTTTTGTCTTGGTGTGAAGTAACTCTCGCCTGATGATGATAATGGTGAAACAAAGGAATTGATAAGGATGGTGGTGGTTGGTTGTGATAGTGACGGTGATGGTGAGAGGAAGTTGGTTAATTTTATGATGATGATAAACAATTAAGTTATAAAGAGGGTGGTGTTTGTGATAGTGATGGTGATGGTGAGAGGAAGGTGGATAACTGGATGATGATGGTAACAAATATGAAGATAATGATGATGATGATGATTGTTGGTGATGATGGCTATGATAGTTGATTATGATGATGGTAACGATATGGTGACTATATGATAATGATAATAGAATTGAAGGGGAAGCTGATGGTGATGATGATATGATAATGATGGTGATGATGATGTGATAATGGTGGTGATGATGATATGATAATGATGGTGATGATGATATGATAATGATGGTGATGGTGAATGTGATTATGGCGAGTATGATCATGATTACGTTAAGGGTATAGGGGCTGTTGTATTGGTCTATTTATTCAGTTATTCATATAATTTTTAGTTTCCTCTCTAGACCTCCATCAAGCTTAAAAGAACACCCCCTAGACCCCCCTTCAAAATATAATTGTACATTTTTCGCACGTGTGGACGCAGGGGTTGCCGATTTGCAGTCAGAAATAGAGCTCTCTCAATCTTATAATTACCTCTCCAAAATTAGTTTTCTGACCACAGCTAACTCAAAGACAACAGCAGATGTTGAAGTAAATAAACTAAAGATTTCTAAACACCCCTGATGGTAATAAAGGATTTAAAATATCCCAGAATAGGCTTAAATCGCGTCCTGTGCGTGAGAGGGCTAAGACGTTCGACCCATTAGTTTGTAGATTTTAAGACTGTACGCACCATTTCTTTGTCAATAGGTGTCGATTTTTTCCTGGCGAACGATAGCTAACCTGTAATATTAAGAGTAACCGGCCTTTGGCCGGGAAATTTTTCTACCGACAAATGTACAAATTTATGTAGGGGGTGTTTCTTACAGTTTGATGGAGGTCTAGGTAGGAAACTAAAAAGGAATATAAATATAAAACAATAACCCAATAAATACGCCCATCCCCCCTTAATCATCATCAATACGCCCATCCCCCCTTAATCATCATCAATACGCCCATCCCCCTTTAATCATCATCAATACGCCCATCCCCCCTTAAAGATAAATACGTACATCGCACGTTAATCATCATCAATACGCCCATCCCCCCCTTAATCATCATCAATACGCCCATCCCCCTTTAATCATCATCAATACGCCCATCCCCCCTTAATCATCATCAATACGCCCATCCCCCCTTAATCATCATCAATACGCCCATCCCCCCTTAATCATCATCAATACGCCCATCCATCCCCCCTTAATCATCATCAATACGCCCATCCCCCCTTAATCATCATCAATACGCCCATCCCCCCTTAATCATCATCAATACGCCCATCCCCCCTTAAACATCATCAATACGCCCATCCCCCCTTAATCATCATCAATACGCCATCCCCCCTTAATCATCATCAATACGCCCATCCCCCCTTAATCATCAATACGCCCATCCCCCCTTAATCATCATCAATACGCCCATCCCCCCTTAATCATCATCAATACGCCCATCCCCCCTTAATCATCATCAATACGCCCATCCCCCCTTAATCATCATCAATACGCCCATCCCCCCTTAATCATCATCAATACGCCCATTCTCCCTTAAACATCAATACGCCCATCCCCCCTTAAACATCAATACGCCCATCCCCCCTTAAACATCAATACGCCCATCCCTCTTAAACATCAATACGCCCATTCCCCCTTAAACATCAATACGCCCATCCCCCCTTAATCATCATCAATACGCCCATCCCCCCTTAATCATCATCAATACGCCCATCCCCCTTAATCATCATCAATACGCCCATCCCCCTTAATCATCATCAATACGCCCATCCCCCCTTAATCATCATCAATACGCCCATCCCCCCTTAATCATCATCAATACGCCCATCCCCCCTTAATCACCATCAATACGCCCATCCCCCCTTAATCATCATCAATACGCCCATCCCCCCTTAATCATCATCATCACCAATACGCCCATCCCCCCTTAATCATCATCAATACGCCATCCCCCCTTAATCATCATCAATACGCCCATCCCCCCCTTAATCATCATCAATACGCCCATCCCCCCTTAATCATCATCAATACGCTCATCCCCCCTTAATCATCATCAATACGCCCATCCCCCCTTAATCATCATCAATACGCCCATCCCCCCTTAATCATCATCAATACGCCCATCCCCCCTTAATCATCATCATCAATAATAGAATAATAACCAAAATAACGATAGTAATACTCATACTCATAAAATTTTAATAAATAAAACCAATACAAATATGCTATAAACAAAATGCAAGTCCCCGGCCCCAACCAATCAGAAGTCAGGAATATTAACGGTTCCCCTCTCTGTGTTTGTCTCCCGGCCAATCAGCAGCCCGGATATTAGTGTGCCGCTCGCCCATTGGTTGCAGAGGAGATTTGAATTTTGCCGGCCCGTCCCTTTTCCGTTAATCTTGGAAATGACGGTTTGGGATGGATTGGGGGATTGTGGTTTGGAGGATTAAGGGGAGGTGGGCGTATTTATTGGCTTATTGTTTTATCTTTGTATTATTTTTTAGTTTCCTCCCTAGACCTCCATCAAAATGTAAAAAACACACCCTAGACAAGATCAATTTGTAAATTTTTCGGTAGAAAATGTTCCGGCCGAAGGCCGATTACTCTTAAAATTACAGGCTCTCTATCGCTCGCCAGGAAAAAATCGATACCTAAATGGCACGGAAGGTCTTAATATTGACAAAGAAAGTGGGCGTAAAGTCTTAAATTCGCCAAACTAATGGGCCGGACGTCTTAAAATCTAAAAAACAATGGGGCTAAACACGAGAGAGAAGGTGCCAGAAAAACCAGCCCATCCCCTTTTAAGGATTGTGGTTTGGAAGATTAAGGATTGTGTTTATTGAGGATTGAGTGATTGTATTCTGAGAATTGTGTTTTATTTGGATTGAACGATTGCATTTATTTGGTATTGAGTTATTGTATTCTGGGGATTGTATATATTTTCGATTAAGTGATTGCATGCTGGGTATTGTATTTATTTGGAATGGATTGATTGTATTCTGAGGATTGTGGAAATTAGGTTTGATAAATTGAGGATTGTTAAGGTTTGAAGTTTTATATTTATGGGAATTGTCATCGAAAATGGTTGAAAATGGGGAATGTGAGCTTTGAGGATTATAATATTTATGCTTAACCTCTATTAACTAATGTATATATATACCGGTATATATATATATATATATATATATATATATACGGTATATATATATATATATATATTTATTTATTTGTGTTTTTTAAATTAGAGATGAAAGGTTGTATTGATTGGGGATTGGTGGCTTGTGGTCGTTATCCCCATTGAAGGATTAAAATATAGTATATTTGAACATTGGGTATATCCGTGGTTTATAGGTAGATATTAATTGCTGTATGATAATATCAATTTAAGCAACTACTTAAAACAACACAGACAGCTACCCCATCAAATGAAAGCCACGAAAACAACTACAAAAATATCATCATAACAAATAACCTCAAAACAAGGAAAATAGCGATAGTAACAATATCAACAACACTAGCAACAACATTAATACAAACACATTACTAATTATACCAACAACAACAACAAACTACAACAACAACAACAACAACTACAACAGCCAACAACAAGAACAACAACAACAGCCAACAACAACTACAACAGCCAACAACAACAACAACAACAACTACAACAGCCAACAACAAGAACAACAACAACAGCCAACAACAACAACAGCCAACAACAACAACAACAACAACTACAACAGCCAACAACAACAGCCAACAACAACTACAACAGCCAACAACAACTACAACAACAACAACTACAACAGCCAACAACAATAACAACCTACAACAACAACAACAGCCAACAACCAACAACAACAAACAACAACAACAACCAAGAACCAATTTCATCAAACTTTACTACCAGGTACCCAAAAAGGTCACACAATATATCCCCTATAAGGGCCTATATGGTGATCTATGTGCTCATCCCACCGTGAGAATTGTCCACTTCAATAATCAGGTAATGAAAACAACAACGGCAGTATCATCAACAATAACAACAACACCATCGCCAACAACAGTGATATATACTGTTGATTATTATAAAACAACAGACTTACAGTATATTCACCAATCTTTAAGGGGAGGTTTTTTAGTGTGTTTTCTAGATTTCCATCAAGCTTGAAATTACACTCCGTTGACCCCCTTTCAAGATAAATGTGTACATTTTTCGGTAGAAAAATGTCCAGGCTGAAGGCCGCTTCCTCTTAAATTACAGGGTCGCTATCGCTCGCCAGGAAAAAATCGACACGTATATGGCACAAAAGGTCTTAAAAGTGACATAAATGGGGCGAAAGTTCTTAAAATCGTCAAACTAATGGGGCGAACGTCTTAAAATATAAAAAGCAATAGGGCTAAACATGAGGAAAAAAGAGGTAAATAACAAAATCCCCCAAGTGGATATCTCCCCTTAATAATCAATGCAACAGTAGCGACAAGAGCAACAACAATGACAAACACATCACCTACAACAGCAACTATTTACTCAAACTTAACAATTGAAATACTGGGTGCGAAGGGAATTTAACCCTCCCCAAAATCCCCATGCCCACTTGCCCAGGCCCAGTGGTGGGGCCTGGCACGAGTTCGAACCCTGGCCAGGGACCTCAGTAGGTTTTTACATGACTTGCGCGCTAACCCACTGTACTACCACGGACGTTGTTGTTGTTGTTGTTGTTTTTCCCCAAGCTGCCTGGCCGAACAGCCCCAAGGCCCCGAGGAAGGCCAAGGCCGTAACCGAGCGCCCCCACAGAACCCTCTCTGCCGACCACAATAAAGCCTGGGTGACCGAAGCCACTCCATGGCGGGGAGCTGAGGAGGGTGCGGAAACGCCCGGGAAACGGACGTACGTATACGGACGTACAATAGGATAGCAAGCTTAGTTCTCCTTGAAAGAACCAGGTGATAGTCTCGTGGTGATTCACGTGGTGGGTTTATTAGACTTCGCCACCAACGACTATTTTACGCTATCCCAGACGTCAACTCGGGTAGTACAGTGGTTGCGGGTGCAGGGTATTACAACTATCACAGTAACAACAACCATACCAACAACCATACCATAACTAAAAAAATAACAACAGCAACAACAACGACAAGAACAAAAACACGAACAACAACAACAACAACATTAAAAACAGCACGAACAACAACAACAACATTACAAAAACAACACCAACGACAACAATAACATTAACAACAACAACAACAACAACAACAGCATGAACAACAACAACAACACAAGAACTAATTTAATCAAACTTTACTCATAAATAGGCCTATCCCCAAACAAAATTCCCATATACAGTATTCCCCTATGATAATGTGTATGTGATCCGTTCGACCGTAAGAATTTCCCCTCCAATAAACTCGTAATAAAAGTCTAAGCCTACTGGTGAGGTATATATCTTAAAGGGGGCGAACCTGTTTTTTTTTTTCTCTTTCTCTCCTTTTCTCTCTTTCTCTGGCTTGTATCCATTAGGCTCCATTCAGCCAACTGTTTTAAGACGTTTATCCCCATCCAGGTGTTGATTTCTTCCTGGCGAGCGATAGCGAGCCATCATTGTATGGAGAAATCCGGCTTCGCCGGAGAAATTTTCTATCGAAAAATGTACATATTTAGCTTGCTGTCAAAACAAAAATATATATATGCTGGCTCGCTACCGCTCGCCAGGAAAATATAGACACCTGGAGGGGGGTAAACGTCTTAAAACAGTAGGCTGAATGGGGCCGAATGGATACAAGCCAAAGAGAGAGGGAGAGAGAGAGAGAAAACAAAAACAAGGTGGTCCCCCCTTAAAAGTTTTACCCGAGTTATACCCTCAACGATATTCATAAACTTTGGTCGCTTCGGATTATATTAAGGTTGCAACAACAATAGAAACAGCAACAACAAATACAATACTAACAACTAACACAGGCAGCAATTAAATTAAGGGGAGGTATTTAGTTTGTTCCCTAGACCTCCATCAAGCTTAAAATTACACCCCCTTGAGTCCCTTTCAAGATAAATTTGTACATTTTTCGGTAGAAAAATGTCTTGGCCGAAGGCCGGTTCCTCTTAAATTACAGGCTCGCTATCGCTCGCCAGGATACAATCGACACCTGAATTGCACGAAAGGTCTTACTATGGGGTGAAAGTTCTTAAAATCGCTAAACTAATGGGGCAAACGTTTTATAATATCAAAAGCAATGGGGCTAAACATGAGGGAGAAAGGGGTCAAGACAAAAATTCCTCAAGTGGAGATCTCCCCTTAATATGTAAAACTGTCAAACTAAACAAACCAAAACTGGGACGATACAAGATCAAGGTAAAAATAACTTATCCAAATCGCTACGGTGGAAAATAACGCCTTCTAAAATTAAATGTATGATATAAAAGAACAACAAAAACAACAAATACAACAAATACAACAACAAATACAACAAATACAACAAATACAACAACAAATACAACAAATACAACAACAAATACAACAACAAATACAACAACAAATACAACAAATACAACAACAAATACAACAACAAATACAACAACAAATACAACAACAAATACAACAAATACAACAACAAATACAACAACAAATACAACAACAAATACAACAAATACAACAACAAATACAACAACAAATACAACAACAAATACAACAAATACAACAACAAATACAACAAATACAACAAATACAACAACAAATACAACAAATACAACAACAAATACAACAACAAATACAACAAATACAACAACAAATACAACAAATACAACAACAAATACAACAAATACAACAACAAATACAACAATTAAAACAAGGACATTGTTATTTTATTCTAGCTATATATATTTTAGACGATTTTGTGCAGTTTAATTAAGGGGAGATTTCCACTTGAGGGATATTTTTTCTTTCTGGACCTCTTTCTCTCTCTCATGTTTAGCCCCATTGCTTTTGAGATTTTAAGACGCTCGCCCCCTTTACTTTGGCGATTTTAAGAACTTTCGCCCCATTTCTGTCACTTTTAAGAACTTTCGTGCCATTTAGGTGTCGGGTTTTTCCTGGCGAGCGATAGCGAGCCTGTAATTTGAGAGGAACCGGCCTTCGGCCGGGACATTTTTCTACCGAAAAATGTACAAATTTATCTTGAAAGGGGGTGATGGGGGTGTAATTTCAAACTTGATGGAAGTCTAGGAAACACACTAAAAACCTCCCCTTAACCCCTTCTGTACCGGCGACGTTCTTTAAATTTTATTCTAGCTATAACTAGACCATTGTGTGGGTTTGTAGAAGGATCTGTGGCAGTGAGAAGGGTTAAGTGAGATAGTTGCAAACCTTGTAGGCCCTTTTTAAACTGAATAAGATCGTCACACCCGGTGGCCAGAATACAGTGAAAAGGACGGTGCCCGTACTGTATATGGGTTAAAAGGACGGTGCCGGTACTGTATATGGGTTAAAAGGACGGTGCCGGTACTGTATACGGGTTAAAAGGACGGTGCCGGTACTGTATACGGGTTAAAAGGACAGTGCCGGTACTATATACGGGTTAAAAGGACGGTGCCGGTACTGTATACGGGTTAAAAGGACGGTGCCGGTACTGTATACGGGTTAAAAGGACGGTGCCGGTACTGTATACGGGTTAAAAGGACGGTGCCGGTACTGTATACGGGTTAAAAGGACGGTGCCGGTACTGTATACGGGTTAAAAGGACGGTGCCGGTACTGTATATGGGTTAAAAGGACGGTGCCGGTACTGTATACGGGTTAAAAGGACGGTGCCGGTACTGTATACGGGTTAAAAGGACGGTGCCGGTACTGTATACGGGTTAAAAGGACGGTGCCGGTACTGTATACGGGTTAAAAGGACGGCGCCGGTACTGTATACGGGTTAAAAGGACGGCGCCGGTACTGTATACGGGTTAAAAGGACGGCGCCGGTACTGTATACGGGTTAAAAGGACGGCGCCGGTACTGTATACGGGTTAAAAGGACGGCGCCGGTACTGTATACGGGTTAAAAGGACGGTGCCGGTACTGTATACGGGTTAAAAGGACGGTGCCGGTACTGTATACGGGTTAAAAGGACGGTGCCGGTACTGTATACGGGTTAAAAGGACGGTGCCGGTACTGTATACGGGTTTAAAAGGACGGTGCCGGTACTGTATACGGGTTAAAAGGACGGCGCCGGTACTGTATACGGGTTAAAAGGACGGTGCCGGTACTGTATACGGGTTAAAAGGACGGCGCCGGTACTGTATACGGGTTAAAAGGACGGTGCCGGTACTGTATACGGGTTTAAAAGGACGGCGCCGGTACTGTATACGGGTTAAAAGGACGGTGCCGGTACTGTATACGGGTTAAAAGGACGGTGCCGGTACTGTATACGGGTTAAAAGGACGGTGCCGGTACTGTATACGGGTTAAAAGGACGGCGCCGGTACTGTATACGGGTTAAAAGGACGGTGCCGGTACTGTATACGGGTTAAAAGGACGGTGCCGGTACTGTATACGGGTTAAAAGGACGGTGCCGGTACTGTATACGGGTTAAAAGGACGGTGCCGGTACTGTATACGGGTTAAAAGGACGGTGCCGGTACTGTATACGGGTTAAAAGGACGGTGCTGGTACTGTATACGGGTTAAAAGGACGGTGCCGGTACTGTATACGGGTTAAAAGGACGGTGCCGGTACTGTATACGGGTTAAAAGGACGGTGCCGGTACTGTATACGGGTTAAAAGAACGGTGCCGGTACTGTATACGGGTTAAAAGGACGGCGCCGGTACTGTATACGGGTTAAAAGGACGGTGCCGGTACTGTATACGGGTTTAAAGGACGGCGCCGGTACTGTATACGGGTTAAAAGGACGGTGCCGGTACTGTATACGGGTTAAGGGGACGGTGCCGGTACTGTATACGGGTTAAAAGGACGGTGCCGGTACTGTATACGGGTTAAAAGGACGGCGCCGGTACTGTATACGGGTTAAAAGGACGGTGCCGGTACTGTATACGGGTTAAGGGGACGGTGCCGGTACTGTATACGGGTTAAAAGGACGGTGCCGGTACTGTATACGGGTTAAAAGGACGGTGCCGGTACTGTATACGGGTTAAAAGGACGGTGCCGGTACTATATACGGGTTAAAAGGACGGTGCCGGTACTGTATACGGGTTTAAAAGGACGGTGCCGGTACTGTATACGGGTTAAAAGGACGGTGCCGGTACTGTATACGGGTTAAAAGGACGGTGCCGGTACTGTATACGGGTTAAAAGGACGGTGCCGGTACTGTATACGGGTTAAAAGGACAGTGCCGGTACTGTATACGGGTTAAAAGGACGGTGCCGGTACTGTATACGGGTTAAGGGGAGATTTCTAGTTTGTTTCCTACTCCTCCAGCAATCTTAAAATGTCACCCCCTTGACCCCCTTTCAAGATAAATTTGTACATTTTTCGGTAGAAAAATTTCCCGGCCGAAGGCCGGTTACTCTTTAATTGCAGGCTCGCTATCGCTCGCCAGGATAAAATCGACACTTAAATTGCACGAAAGGTCTTAAAATTGACAGAATGGGGCGGACATTCTTAAAATCACCAAGTTAATGGGGCAAACGTCTTAAAATCTCAAAAGCAATGGGGCTAACCATGAGGGAGAAAGGGGTCCAGAAAAACATCCCTCAAGTGGAGACCTCCCCGAAGGATCTGTGGTAATTCAAAGGATTAAACGAGATAGTCCGTAGCTTATTTTTTGAATTGTTAGAGGTACTTCCTAAGCTGAATCAAATCGTCTAACAGTTGCCAGAATATAATGCAATGGACGCCACCGGTTCTGAATGGTCTGGATTCACCCCAAAATATCATCATCGAGGTTTGCGGGGAACCATCGATCTTGGCTGTACGGTAGCGCTGATAAGTCATGTCTCTGTCGTAACGTTGGGCTCGCTCTGGGCTGTATTTAAGGGGAGGTTTTTAGTGTGTTTCCTAGACTTCCACCAAGCTTGAAATTACACCCCCTTGACCCCCTTTCAAGATAAATTTGTAAATTTTTCGGTAGAAAAATGTCCCGGCTGAAAGCCGGTTCCTCTTAAATAACAGGCTCGCTATCGCTCGCCAGGATAAAATCGACACCTAAATGGCACGAAAGGTCTTAAAATTGACAGAAATGGGTCGAAAGTTCTTAAAATCGTCAAAATAATGGGGCGAACGTCTTAAAATTAGAAAAGCAATGGGGCTAAACATGAGGGAGAAAGGAGTCAAGAAAACAATCCCTCAAGTGGAGATCACCCCTTAATGTCTGTCAGATGTTGAATAGGGTGGATTAGTGTAGGAAACTGTTTGTGTATCTCACTCGAAATGAAGATATCCTGTTTTAGATACGGCTGAGACAAATTCTAGAACATAGTCTACTTGGTGCCGAGACATCACTTACTAGGCCGACTGTACAAGTGATGTCTCGGCACCAAGTGTATTTTGACCCATAATTGGTATCTGCAATATTATAAAGTTGATTTATTCCTTGCGAGTGTGAGATATATGCAAACCTGTTCCACCATTTACTCACCCTATTCAACATCTGACAGACATTAATACATCATAGAGAGAGAGAGAGAGAGAGAGAGAGAGAGGTGACTTATTAGCGCCACCGTACCTTGTGACCTTTCCTTATAACCCGCGGGAGACTATTCTTTAAAAAAAGCTTTCCCTTCAGAGCGCTGTTAATTAATGGACGAAATAACCTGAAAAATGACGTTACCTTTAAAAATGGACATGCTAATCCATCTAATATCTCTAAACAACACTCATTCCTACAGTATTCGTTCGGTATGGGGCGCTGGGAAGGGAAAGAATGGTTTAAGGGGAGGTTTTTAGTTTGTTCCCTAGACCTCCATCAAGCTTAAAATGTCACCCCCTAATCCCCCTTTCAAGATAAATTTGTACATTTTTCGGTAAAAAATATTCCCGGCCGAAGGCCGGTACCTCTTAAATTACAGGCTCGCTATCGCTCGCCAGGAAAAAATCGACACCTAAATGGCACGAAAAGTCTTAAAATTGACAGAAATGGGGCGAATGCTCTTAAAATCGCCAAACTAATGGGGCGAACGTCTTAAAATCTCAAAAGCAATGGGACTAAACATGAGGGAGAAAGGGGTCCAGAAAAAAATCTCCCAAGTGGAAATCTCCCCACTCTATGTGTTCTTGTTAATCCTTTAAGGGGGGGTATGGTTTTTGTTCACCCTCTGTCCCCCTTTCTCCCTCATGTTGAGCCCCAGTAGTTTTCAGATTATCAGACGTTTGGCGATTTTAAGACCTTTCACCCCATATTTCTTTGTCAATATTAAGTTTTTTCGTGCTATGTAGGCGTCGATTTTTTCCTGGCGAACGATAGCGAGCCTTTCATATAGGAGGAACCTGCCTTCAACCAAGACATTTTCTACCGAAAAATGTACAAATTTATCTAGAAGGGGGATCTTGGGGATGTTTTTTTAAGCTTGATGGGGGTCTAGGGAGGAAACTAAATATATAATAAATAACTAAATAAATAAATAAATAAACCGACCCATAAATAAACCCTCCCCCTTCCCCCCTTAAAATAACTGGTAACAAAATAATATGACTCATAATAGTGTCCTTCCCTCGACAATAGATGGGTAAGGCGAATTTCCGAGCCATTTCTCCCTGGTAACCCGCGAAAAGAAGGATTGGTTTGGCTTGGTCTTCGCGAAAACTTAAAGTGATTCGTCACAAAAATGATCTCCAAAATAATCATGGACAGGCAACATAATTGCTGCTTTAAGGGTGATTTCCACTTGAGGGATTTGTTTTCTAACTTCCTTCTCCCCCTCATGTTTAGCCCCATTGTTTTTGAGATTTTAAGACGTTTGCCCCATTAGTTTGACGATTTCAGGAACTTTCGCCCCATTTATGTCACTTTTAAGACCTTTCGTGCCATTTAAGTGTCGAATGTTTTCCTGGCGAGCGATAGCGAGCCTGTAATTTAAGAGGAACCGGCGGGACATTTTTCTACCGAAAAATGTACAAATTTATCTTGGAAGGGTGTCAAGGGGGTGTAATTTCAAGATTGATGGAAGTCTAGGAAACGCACTAAAAACCTCCCCTTAAGCTAATTCTCCATTTCCTGTAAATATCGCGGAAAAGTCAAAATAACCTTTTTAAGGAGTGTTTTTTAGTTTTCGTATATTTTAATTGGTGTTTTTTTTCCTCCCTAGAAGACCTAATTTTTTTTTATTTTTTTTTCCTCCCTAGACCTCCATCAAGCATAAACAAAATTACCTCAAGCCCCCCCCCCCTCCCCCCCCATTTTTATTAGATAAATGTGTACATTTTTCGGTAGAAATTATACAAATTGCATCTCATGGAGGGAGGGGTTCTGGGGTAGCTATAAGATCAAGTAAGGTGTGGTGGATCTAACTCATGGTGGGAGGGGTTCTAGGTTAGCTATAAGATCAGGTACGGGATGTAAGAGCGTGGGCCAGTAGGTTTTCGGAAATTTCGGCCCATTCCCGTTTTTCTTCGACTGCCAGAAAAAAAAAAAACCCGGGAAATTCGTAACAGCTGTTTATATACCCACAAACCCCCGCGAAAGACAAATTCCCCTTTCCCCCCATTCCTCCAAAATAACCCGCGAAAGTCTAGATTGTCCGTATTGATTTTTAGCCTTTATTTTTGAGATGTGGTGCCGGACGTACGAGAGTTTGGCTCGTTGTGTTGGAGTTGTTGTCAGGCGTAGGAGTGAGGGGGTGCGTCAGCTGTTTGAAAGAAGGGAGAGAGAGAGAGTTACATAGAAAAGTTATTATGTCAAAGACCTTGCGGCCCACTCCAGGGATACTCTTGATAATAGACGAGTTAGTATAGGCTACAATGAAATACTCTCAATGCTAAGTGCGTATGATATACAGTATATATATATATATATATATATATATATATATATATATATATATATAGAGAGAGAGAGAGAGAGAGAATGAGTGAGTGGATGAGTGAACGAGAGCGAGAGAGAGAGAGAGAGAGTATATGGAGACTGTCTCTCCAGGGAGGCAATTTTCAGAAAGGGAGATGAGGGGGTAGACAGTTGATGGAGAGAGAGAGAGAGAGAAAGAGAGAGAGAGAGAGAGAGATAATGTGTTCTTGTTACCTCTATGGAGTACTTTACCTTTGACAATATTGGCAGTCATGTACCGGACGTGGGCCCAATTACAATATTTTGATCTAAGTCGTTTTCAGCTAGGTTAACATCTATCTATCTATCTATCTATTTGCTCAGGTCCATTCCCCCTTTTTTTTTTTTTTTTTTTTTTTCACTGGGGGTGGTCGACTCAAGACAGAACCCGAATAGGGAAAAACAAATAAAAAAAACATGCAATGGAGAAAATACCAGTACTGCAATTGCATATTTTGTATAGTCTGCAAATTTGGAAATAGTACGTAGTAAACCGCCAATAGAATATTTGTTATAAAAAAGGTAAAGTAATAGGTCCAACGCAAGTACAGACCCCTGGGGCACACCACATGTGGTTTGGGTCCAATTTGTAGATTTACCATTTGTTTATTCAGTCAGGTTATTGTTTTCTTCATTTTTTCCCCTAGATCTCCATGAAGCTTAGGAAAATACCTCTAAGAACCCTCATCGAGATAAATATGTAAATTTGTCGATAGAAAAATGGCCGGTTCCTCCTGTATTGCAGGCTCAGTATTTTTAAGGACGCATTTCTTAAGTTTTTGGGGCCAATAGACCATTATATTCAGCTTATGTAGGGCATTTAGGCATGATAGGAGTACAAACTATCTTAATTACTCCCCTAACTCACATAGATCCTTCCTAATATGAACAAAATCGTTCAATGCTAGCCAGAATAAACTGTTAAAGCAGCTAAAGTGCATCAAAATCCTCCAGGGGTTAACAGCGTCGCAGTAAATCAAGGATGTTTGTCATTTATGAAAGTGTCTTACTAAAACGTGCTGTGAACCCTTGACCCATTCACCACCATACAGTATTTGTTATCATATTCTGGTTACCATTAGACGATTTCTTTAGTTTGTTGTTGTTGTTGTTGTTGTCGTTCCCTAAGCTGCCTGGCCGAACAGCCCCGAGTCCCTAAGGAGACCATGGCCACGGTCGGTCGTTCCCACAGAGCTCTCAATGAGTGTAGATTATGTTGTTGGTGTAAGTAATTGTGTGAAGTGCAGTCTTCTAGGATGTGTCCAATGGTATGGGGTGCTGTGTTACATCCCGGACAGATGTCATCGGCGGAGTCATCCAGTCTCTTCTGATAGCTCAGAAGAGCTGGATGGTGCCCACATCTCAGCCTGGCCAGGTGAACTCTGTCCTCGCGAGGAAGGGAGGATTCAGAAGGATGGATTTCGGGAGGTCGTGCCTGCAGCTGTGTGTTGTCTATGAGTGATGGGATGGAACGGCGAGAGATATGAGTATGGATGTGCTTCTGGAAGCTGGTTTGGGGTGGGCAGGGAGGGAGAGATGACAGTATTTGTGTGTGATACCGTGTGCTGGGTGTTGTTTTGATATTTCTTGGTGTCTGTGGGTGTGTTGCCATGTAGTGTAGTGGGTGGTATTGGTTTGTGGAGGCTTCAACCAGTAATTGAGTGCCTCTCATGCCCAGATGGTCTTTGACTTGGAGGACTTTGGTTTCTTGATGTAGGTGAACTGTAGGTGTAGTAGCTGTGCAGCCTGTGATGATTTTTAGAGATATATTTTGAATAGTCTGTAAGGTCTTGTGATGTGTTTCAGCTAGGTTAGAGTCCCAGGCAGGGCTTATATATTCCATCACTGATCTTATGTATTGTTTGTAAACTGTGGTGGTTGTTTCATTGTTGTGTCCAAATTTTGTGTGGCAAATGACCTGAGGGCGTTAAGTCTGGGTGTCAATTATTTTTGTTATATTTGTGATATGTTGTTTGAATGTCATTAGAGTATCATGTTACTCCTAGGATTTTGGGTGAGTGTGTGTGTGTTAGGGGTGTGTTGTTTATGGTGAGTTGCAGGGTGTATTTGTGTTCTGCTGTCCAGCTTGTGAGGAGGGTTGCGGTGGATTTGGCTGGGGCTAACTTTTGAGTCCGTTTGTAGTGCACCAAGTTGTAATCTACTGTATCTCTACGACCTCAATAAACCCTCTTAATAACATAGGTCCTTCTTAAACTGCATAAAATCATCTAATGTTAGCCAAAATCGAAGGTAAAGTGACGTCGTGGTGCTGAAGGGGTTGACATATTTTCCTTGGAAGGGATTTTGCCATGATTATTGTATCAAGTAATTTGCATACAGCTCCCGCACTATCCAGTACAACATAATTCAACCCGGTTAAAGGAGAGAGAGGGAGAGAGATGTAGAATGATTGAACTTCAAAATAAATGTAAGAGAGATGTAGAAATAATGCACTTTAGAATAAATGTATGCTAAGAACGAAAAACAGAGGCAGAGTAACGGGCAGACAAAAGGGGAGGAGGGGAAACAGAAACAGAAAATAAGACAAGCAAAGAGTGGGGTAAAGAAGAGAGAGAGAGAGGGGGGGGGAGAGGCAAAGAATGGCGAAAGAGTTGCAGCATTGTAAAGAAAGGAGAGAGAGAGAGAGAGGGAGGTTGGGGGGGGGGGGGGGGAGCGATTACTTCATATTTAGTACACGTGTAGTTTTGTGAGCGAAAAAAACAATATATAAGCTATTTGTTTATGAATTTAAGCGAAAGTTGTCCATAAACTACGGCTTCTTTAGTGCTGGCCTTATCAAATTTGTCGCTATAACAACCGTATTTTCCTTTCGTGAGAGAGAGAGAGAGAGAGAGAGAGAGAGAGGGAGGGGGTCGAGGCTATTGAGACAGGGGGCTAGTGAAAATATCGGCAGGAGGGCCTGTTTCCTGTTAGACTGATAAAAGGGGAGGTGGAGTACGGGGAGAGAGAGTGTGTGTGTGTGTGTGTGTGAGAGAGGGGGGGAGAGGTCGAGGCTATTGAGACGGGGCTAGTGAAAATATCGGCAGGAGGGCCTGTTTCCTGTTAGACTGATAAAAGGGGAGGTGGAGTACGGGGAGAGAGAGTGTGTGTGTGTGTGTGTGTGAGAGAGAGAGAGAGGGGGAGGGGGTCGAGACTATTGAGACAGGGGGCTAGTGAAAATATCGGCAGGAGGGCCTGTTTCCTGTTAGACTGATAAAAGGGGAGGTGGAGTACGGGGAGAGAGAGAGTGTGTGTGTGTGTGTGTGTGAGAGAGAGAGAGGGGGAGGGGGTCGAGACTATTGAGACAGGGGGCTAGTGAAAATATCGGCAGGAGGGCCTGTTTCCTGTTAGACTGATAAAAGGGGAGGTGGAGTACGGGGAGAGAGAGAGAGTGTGTGTGTGTGTGTGTGTTACTCAGTTACTTGTTCGTCAAGGGGAATCCACGCAATGCGAGTTAAGCTCATTATTATCGCGCCTCCTTAACTGGGAATGTATTGCGTGAAATGCATGTTAAGTGTTTTATGTATTGTTGGAATGGCTGTGGATGTGTGTGTAGTCTGTATTTTAGCCAATTGGCGACATCGGAAACGAAGGCTTAGGGTGGATCTGTATGGTACCATTCTCACTATAGACGGTACCGTCTAGCCCGAAGGCTTAGGTAGCCATCAGCTTAGGTGAACCATATGATACCCATCTCGCCTTGTACCATTTTTGCCAACTCCAGATGGGACGTCACAACGTCGTCCACTTATTCCAGGTACCTATTTACAGCTAGGTGAACTGAGGCGAACACATGAAAGGAGACAAGCCCAATTTGTCTCCGCCCGGCCGGGGATTGAACCCCCGGCCCCTCGTGTGTGAGACGAGAGCTCTACCACTAGGCTACGGGCTGTGTGTGTGTGTGTGGTATTATGGTATATATGTAGTGCCATTCAATTGCCGACTTGCGAGTTTCGTTCTATAAGGAAGTTGGAGCTGTAGACATCGATATTTAGAAGAATTACCAACTAAAGTACGGTCGTAGTACATTTATATATACCGCACTGTACATAACACCAAATTCAACATACTTTATATCCATCAGAATCGTACATTATTATTGAATTTCTGTCAAATATCGATGTTTATGGCTCCAACTTCCTTATAGCCTGAAACTCTGCAGTGGTCAATTAGATATTACTGTAACTCGTCTTATTGTCGTTGCTCTAGAGACACAGACGGGGACAAATATACTCTGCAGTCAATGGATCAGCTTGTGTTGACAGTAAAAAGTGCTCGGTAATGCACGCACCTTCATCATGCGGGACTTGTGTGTGTGTGTGTGTGTGTTGGTGGGGGGGGGCGTGAGTGCGTGTGTTTGTGTTTTGTAGTACGCTATATGTGCGTGTTTGTTTACGGTATGTGTGTGTACGGTATATGTATTTATGTGTAGTTGTGTGTTAAAGAGAGAGAGAGAGAGTGAGTGAGAGTGAGTGTGAGTGACTGACTACCACTCTTGATATGGGTAATGAATGGGAAAGTAAACATGAAGAAGAGAGTTATAGTGGAAGGAAAGGGGAGATTAGGAGGAGGAGGAGGAGGAGGAGGAGGAGGAGGAGGAGGAGGAGGAGGAGGGGGGGAAGGAAAGGGGTAAGGCAGAAGGTAGGAAGGAGGAGAGAGAAGGATGAAAGGAATGGGAGAGGAGGTAGGAAGGAAGGGATGGAAGAGAAGGAGGGAAGGAAGAAAGATGGAAAGGGGCATGGAAGAAAGAAAGGAAGGAGGAATGAGAGAGAAGGAAGGAGAGAGGGAGGGAATGAAGGAAGAAGGAAAGGGGTATGGAAGAAATAAAGGAAGGAGGAATGGGAGAGAAGGATGAAAGAAACAGGAGAGAAGGAGGGAAGGAAGGATGAAGTAAAGAGGTATGGAAGAAGGAATGGGAGAGAAAGAAGGAAGGAAGAGGAAATGGAGAGGAAAAGGGAAGGAGGAATAAAGAAAGGAAGGCAGGGAGGGAAGAGAATATAAAAAAAACTAAACAAAATTTGTCCACACAAAGTTGTTTTTTGGATGTGGTGGTCTATATCAAATTTATCACTATGACTACCAATAGGAGGGAAGGAAGGAAGGAAGGAAGGGAAGTGAGAAGGGGGAAGATGAAGAATGCAATATGGAAGGACGAGACGAAGGAAGAATGGGAGTAAGGAACGAAGGAAGTGGAGAAGGAAGATAGGTAAGAAGGAAAGAGAGCAAGGGAGAAGAGAAAAAGAAAGGAAATAGAAAATGCGAAGGAGAAGAATATATAAGAGAGTAAAGAAGCATAAGATATAAAAAGAGATAACATATAAAAAGTGGAAAATAAGAGAAGATGGAAGGAAAGGAGAGAAGGAAGTGGAGAGGTTGATTGACATGGGAGATAGAGAAGGCAAGAGAGAATGGAATGGGAAATGTGGAAAGGTAAGGAAGGGAGGAACAGAGAAGGGAAATATATGAAAATAATAAAAAAGAGGGAAAGAAAGAAGTAAGTAAGGAAAATGAGAAGGAGGAGGAGAAGGCATGGAAGGAAGGAAGAGGAGAGGAAGAGGGAAAAGGGAGAATGAGAAGAGGAAGAAAAGAAGGATGAGGGAAGGAGAGGAAAGAGAATGAAAGAAAGGGAGGAAAGGAAGGAATGAAGGATGTATGAAGAGGAGGAAAGAAAATGAAGAAGGAAAAAAGAGAAGAGAAAGAATGGAAAAAAGAATGAAGAGGAAGAAATAGAATGAAGAAGAGGAAGGGAAAAAGGTAAGTAGGAAAAAGAAGAGAGAAGGATGAATGAAGAGGAGGGAAGAGAATGAAGGAAAGAGGAGAATGAAGAAGCTAATGGCAAACAGAGATACGAAGAGTGAATAGGGGGAGGAGGGGAGGAAAATTTAATTTGATAGGGGAGAGGTAAATTAGAAGTCACACACACACACACACACAGTCAGTCACAAACACACACACACACAGTCACACACACACACACAGCCCGTAGCCTAGTAGGTAGAGCTCTCGTCTCACACACGAGGGGTCGGGGGTTCAATCCCCGGCCTGGCGGAGACAAATTGGGCTTGTCTCCTTTCATGTGTTAGCCTCAGTTCACCTAGCTGTAAATAGGTACCTGGAATAAGTGGACGACGTTGTGACGTCCCATCTGGGGTTGGCAAAAATGGTACAAGGCGAGAGGGGTATCATATGGTTCACCTAAGCTGATGGCTACCTAAGCCTTCGGGCGAGACGGTACCGTCTATAGTGAGAATGGTACCATACAGATCCACCCTAAGCCTCGTTTCCGATGTCGCCAATTGGCTAAATACAGACTACACACACATCCACAGCCATTCCAACAGTACATAAAACACTTAACATGCATTTCACGCAATACATTCCCAGTTAAGGAGGCGCGATAATAATGAGCTTAGCTCGCATTGCGTGGATTCCCCTTGACGAACAAGTAACTGAGTAACACTCACACACATACACACACACACACACGCAAGGATGGACAGATACACACAGACTCATACAGTTACAAACACACACACACACACACGGAAGAACGGACAAACACATTTACATACGTATAAAGGCTGACATACCTATTTTGCATAAATATAGATTTACGCCACAGTGCACACACATACGTACATGCATCTATACATACATACATACGTCTATCCATACATACATACATACATACATACAGATAGACATAAAGACAGACATACACACATATACGTACACATAATCCCTCTAATAGGTCTGTCATGTGTGTTGTCTGACAGTAGAGGGGAGGGGGTAGGGGGGGGGGGGGGGGGGGGGGGGGAGAAGAGGGAGATAAGTAAAAGGGAAAACAGAAATAGGGAGTGAGGGGAGGGAGGGTGGAGAGAGGATGGGTAGGGAGGAAGGGTGGAGAGAAGGAGGGGGTGGGGAGGAAGGGTGGAGAAGGGAAGGTGAGGTAGGAAGGGTGGAGAGAGAGGGGGGGTAGGGAGAAGGGGTGGAGATGGGGAGGGTAAGGGGAGAGATGGAGGGGGCAGGGGGAGGGTAAGGGGAGAGATGGAGGGGGTAGGGAGGAAGGGTGGAGAAGGGGAGGAGAGGGAGGAAGGGTGGAGAGAGGGATGGGGTGGGGAGGAGAGAGAGGAGGGTGGAAATAGAGAGGAGGAGGGGATGTTGAAGGGAGGAGAAAAAAATTACAGACAGATGCTGTGAATGAATATCGACTGATGGCACGGAATATAGTGAATGAAATGAATGAAGTGAATGAATGAAACGGGAATAGGTACGACCAAAAATATGTATTGTATAGATGTATATATATATTGTATAGATAGATAGATAGTCAGTGAGAGAAATTAGAGGGTTAGGGGGGTGGGGGGGGGGGGGGAGAGAGAGAGAGAGAGAGAGAGAGATATATAGAGAGAGAGCAAAGTGTAAAGTGAGGGGAGAAAGATGGATCGTCTCCAGGGAGGGAGGGAAGAAAGGAAGGAAAAAGAGGGGGGGGAGGGAGAAAGGGAGGAGAGGAGGAAAGAAGAGAGGGGGAGGAGGGAGGGCAAAAGAAAGGAAGAGAGGGGGAGGAGGGAGGGCAAAAGAAAGGAAGAGAGGGGTGGAGGAAGGAAGGAAGAGAGGGGGAGGAGGGAGGGAAAAGAAAGGAGGGAAGGAGGGAAAGAAGGAAGGAGGGTTGAAATATGGAAGGAAGGAAGGGAGGGAGGGAACGAAGAAAAGATGGTTGGAAGAAGGAAGAAAGGAAGAAGGAGGGAGGAAAGGAAGTAAGAAAGGGGGAGGGCAAGACAGGAGGGAGTAAAGAACGATGGAAGGAAGGTGTGAAGGAAGTAAAGTTAAAAAGTAGAAAAGGAGAAAAACAAAGAACATCAGAAGAAAACAAGTAACGAAAAGGAAGTAAGGAGTGAAAGAAAAGAAGAAGAGGGAGAAGCAAAATGTGGCCAATATGGACATGGTAAGGATAAAGAAGGTAGAATGTTAGGGGAAGAAGAACACATAACATACATTCAAACTTGGGCTCCGAGGAAACGTTTAATAAGGGGAGATCTCCACTTGAGGATTTTTTTTCTTGACCCCTTTCTCCCTCTTGTTTAGCCCCATTGCTTTTGATATTATAAAACGTTTGCCCCATTAGTTTAGCGATTTAAAGAACTTTCACCCCATATTAAGACCTTTCGTGCAATTCAGGTGTCGATTTTATCCTGGCGAGCGATAGCGAGCCTGTAATTTAAGAGGAACCGGCCTTTGGCCGGGAAAATTTTCTACCGAAAAATGTACAAATTTATCTTGAAAGGGACTCAAGGGGGTGTAATTTTAAGCTTGATGGAGGTCTAGGGAACAAACTAAATACCTCCCCTTAAATATTGAATGTATCAGGGAGAGGAAGGAAGGAATGAAGAAGGAAATTATTATTTTCCCTCCACCAACCGACTTTACTCCTAAACTCAATTAATGAAATCAACAAATACATGTGGCAGTCCAGGGATTCGAACCTAGGATGCTCACACCGAAATTCAGTGCATTGATCCATTGCACTACGAAGACAGTTAAAGAATGGTGTGGACAAGCCTACGATGTAGTATGCAGTTTCGAATCCTGCATATCAATCTAAGCATGTACACACTTTCCAATCAGATCTTTGAATATTCTAAGGATGATGAGGCACAATAATATAACTAAAAAACAAACAAATATATGAACACAAACAATTAAGACAACAAAATATTGAGATCTTTGGCATTTTAAGGGGAGATTTCCACTTGAGGGATTTTTTTCTGGACTCCTTTCTCCCTTATGGTTATCCCCATTGCTCTTGATATTATAAGACATTCGCCCCATTAGTTTGGCGATTTTAAGAACTTTCGCCCCATTTCTGTCAATTTTAAGACTTTTCGTGCCATTTAGGTGTCGATTTTTTCCTGGCGAGCGATAGCGAGCCTGTAATTTAAGAGGAACCGGCCTTCGGCCGGGAAATTTTTCTACCGAAAAATGTACAAATTTATCTTGAAAGGGGGTCAAGGGGGTGTAATCTTAAGCTTGATGGATATCTAGAGACCAAACTAAATACCTCCCCTTAAAACAACTAAATATGGGATCTTTGTCATTTTAAGGAAAGGCGAAGAATCCAAACAGAAAACATATACATTGAAACTTGGGCTCTGGGAGAACGACTGGATGTTAAATGTATCAGCGAGAGATGTAATATGGCACGGATCGGTAGAGATGGCTTGGATTTGTAGAATTGAATTTGAATTTGAATATAGCAATGGAGGGATCGGAACCTGGAAACGAGTCACCGGCTTTTTTTGTTTTATCTTTCTCTCTTTCCCTGGCTTGTATCCATTCGGCCCCATTCAGCCAACTGTTTTAAGACGTTTATCCCCATCCATGTGTCGATTTATTCCTGGCGAGCAATAGCGAGCCAGCATTGTATGGAGATATCCGGCTTCGCCGGAGAAATTTTTCTATCGGAAAATGTACAAATTTAGCTTTCTGTCAAACAAAAATATATTTATGCTGGCTCGCTACCGCTCGCCAGGAAAATATTGGCACTTGGATGGGGGTAAACGTCTTAAAACAGTAGGCTGAATGGGGCCGAATGGATACAAGCCAAAGAGAGAGGGAGAGAGAGAAAAAAAAACGAGGTGGGCTCCCTTTTAAGCTGCCAGGACCGAGGAAGCCATGGAGCTATACCGTGTTCCAAAGAAATAGGCCAAAACTCTTGAACATTAACCTCTATAACTCACAAACGACTAGAATAATCGAGCTAATATTGTTACCATTTTGGGAAGGGTTAACCAGGGAATAGGTCTGGAAATGTACAGCCCATTTGCCCCTGCCCTTTTTTTTAGTTACAAGGGTTAACCAGGGAATAGGTCTGGAAATGTACAGCCCATTTGCCCCAGCCCATTTTTAGTTACAAGGAATAGGTCTGGAAATTTACAGCCCATTTGCCCCTGCCCTTTTTTTTTAGTTACAAGGGTTAACCAGGGAATAGGTCTGGAAATTGACAGGCCATTTATCTCAGCCTTTCTTTTTTTTTCAGAGATTAGGGTTCGCGATTTCTGAACTACCTATTTGGAACATGGAATAGCAAAGTGTGTATTGATTTACCACTGAACAAACTTTAACCCCTTCAGGATAATTACGGAACTTTTCATCGTATTCTGGCTACCATTAGACGATTTCTTTAGCTTATAATCTACCTCTAGGACTTTAAGGGTAAATACGATCTCGAGAAACCCTCTGAATAATATAGGTTCTTTTTAAGCTGCATAACATATTTCAATTATAGCCAGAATCAAGGGTAAACAGGCTTCATTGTGCTGAAATGGATTAAGTAAGAGTATGCTGTGTATTTTGTGTTTATATACCAACAATGTCTACCAACACCACCACCACCACCACCAACATCAACAACAACACCATCACCATCACCATCATCATCTATCAACACAACAACAACATCTACCACCAACACAACACACATCAACCCAATCATCTACCAACACAACACAACATCACCACCAACAACCTCAACAACAACTACAACAACAACAACAACAACAGTAAAGTGGACCATTTAAAAACAAACTTAAAGCTGGACAAATATTGAGAGAGAGAGAGAGAGAGAGAGAGAGAGAGAGAGGGAGAGAGAGAGAGAGAGAGAGAGAGAGGGAGAGAGAGAGAGAGAGAGACAGACAGAGAGAGTGAGAAAGAGAGGGGGGGGGAGGGAGAAGGAGAGAGAGAGGGGGGGGGGGGAGCGAGAGAAAGAGAGAGAGAGGTATTGGATGTTCACAATAGGTACCTCCACCCTCCCTTAACTCGCCCTCTCTTGTCATCTCTCTCTCTCTCACTCTCTCTCTCTCTCTCTCTCTCTCTCTCTCTCTATATATATATATATATATATATATATAGATATATATTATATCTATATATATATATAATAATTATATCTCTCTCTCTCTCTCTGTAAAAATCCAGTGTACAGCATCCTACAAGATTAATGATATATAATAAAATGTTCTTCGGTTAAGGTGGGAGGCATATTGATGGTCTGGATATAAACGCCATTTTTTCGTATATTATTTTTGGTTTCACTCCTACGAAACCATTAAAGTTTTATGTATTTTGTATTTAAGGATATGTTATTCAATACTTCAACTGATATATCTTCGAAACCATTATATTTATTTGTATTTAATATTATGTTATAGATACTTCAACTGCAATATTTTCGAATAAGCACCGCTGTATCAACTATATGTATTATCCCTACAACCTAGTTTTGAAAATACCAAGGATCAAGATGTATTTTCAATATTTTCCTTGAGGGGAGAAATTCTTTATTGACAACTTTTCACCTATGCCTGTATGCTATAAACTAAGCCATATTAATACAGTGTTTCTACTCATAGGGTGATTGTAGCATAGATTGAGTATAGTAAATTTATATGCATAATGGATATATTTTAGTAGTAGTAGTAGTAGTAGTAGTAGTAGTAGTAGTAGTATAAAAGTAATTGTAGTAATGCGCGTGTGTTTAACTATTATTTTGTGTTGGTATGTGGGTGTGTTCTGTGATTCCTTTCCGTGTCTCAGTTACCCTTCTGTGTTTGTGATGTATATATATATGTGTATTGTGTGAGTGTATTGTGTGTGTGATTTGTTGTTTGTGTGTGATAATTACGCGTGTGTGTACATGTGTGTTTGTGGTTAAGTGTGTGCGTGTATAAAAGATCCTCTCGTGTAAATGTTCCCACCTATCTGTGTGTGTGTGTGTGTGTGTGTGTGTGTGTGTGTGTGTGTGTGTGTGTGTGTGACGTAGGACAAACACATATACACACACACAAACACACAAGCAGTCCAGCAAGAAGTCAATCATACCAGCCACGATAGACAGCCAGACATTACGGGAAGCGAGACACACATATTTTTGAAGTGTGGAGGGAGAGAGAGAGAGAGAGAGAGATTGGAAGCGAGACATACATATTTTTGGAGAGAGAGAGAGAGAGAGAGAGAGAGAGGGAGGAGAGATTGATGGTGAGGAAGGGAGATAAGAGAGAGAAGAGAGGGGAGGGGCAGAGGGTTGTGATCAGCTGTTTGGCATCGATATATCCTTCACTTTAGTTTGTTTGTGTCTTTCTTTCTTTCATTCTCTGTTCATACCAGCTGTCTATTTTTCTTTATTTCATTGTATCAAATTACCGGTATTTATTGTTTTGTTTTGCCCATTACTTAATTCCATTCATACTGCCTTACTTTCTTCTTAGCATTTACTTTATATTTTCTATTCCTCTACTCCTCTATATTTCCTCTCTTCCTTCCATCGTTCCTCCCCTCCCCCCCCCCCCTCCTTTATTTCCGCTCTTCCTTCCTCCCCCCCTTTTCTATTTCCTCTCTCTTCCTTCCTTCCTTCTTCTACCCCTCCAACCCCTCTCAACTTTCCTTTCCTCCCCCCTCCTTTATTTCCTCCTTCCTGCCTTCCTTCCTACCTTCCTTCCTTCCTTCCTTCCTTCCTTCCTTCCTCTACCCCTCCAACCCCTCTCAACTTTCCTTTCCTCCCCCCTCCTCTAATTCCTCCTTCCTGCCTTCCTGCCTTCCTACCTTCCTTCCTTCCTTCCTCTACCCCTCCAACCCCTCCCTACCTTCCATTCCTCCCCCCACCCCTCCTACATTTCCTCTCTTCCTTCCTTCTCTCACTTTTCACACTTTATTTTGTCCACCTCATTTACTCCGTTTTTCTCACCTTGCCCTCCTATCTCCCCCTCTTATTTATGTCCCTCCCTACCCTCCTCTCTCCCTCCCTCCCTACCCCTCCCTTCCTCCCTCTCTCCCAAACTGTTCTCTCTTCCCCCCTCCTTCCTTCCTTCGTCTCTCCCTCCCTCCCTCCCCTCCCCCCCCCTTTTTCTCTCCCTCCCTGTACTCCCTCTTTCTCTCCTCCCCTCCCTCCCACACTAGCTCCCCATTTCTCTCCTCCCTTCCCTCCATGTGCTCCTTCTTTCTCTCCTCCCCTCCCTCCCTGTTCTCCCTCTTTGTCTCTCTCCCTCCTTTTGCTCCATAATCCTTTCCCTCTCTCCTCACCCTCCCTCCCTCCCTGTGGTCCCTCTTTATATCCTCTACCTCCATATACTCCCTCTTTCTTCCCCCTCCCTCCCTCCATATACCCCCTCTTTCTCTCCCCCCTCCCTCCCTCCCTCCTCCACTTCATTCCTTCCTTCCTTCCTCCGTATTTCCGTTTGGCCTTCTTTCCTATCGCTGTCTTTCCTTCATCCCCCTATCTTGCTTCCTCTCTTCCTTGTGCTCTTCCTTCGTTCCTTTCTCCTTCTTTTTCTTCCTTCTCTCGAGCGTTCCTTTTCCTTTCTTGCCTACCTTCCTTCCTCCTTTCTGCTCTCTCCTCTTCCTTTCCCTTTTTTACCTCCCTTCCTTCCTTTCTTTCTCTCCCTCATTTCCTTTTTTTACCTCCCTTCCTTCCTTTCTCTCTCCTCCTCCTTTCCCTTCTTACCTACCTTCCTTCCTTCCTGTCTCTCCTCCTTTCTCCCTCTCTCCCTATTCCCTTCCCTACCATCCTATGATGTTATGATTAATACTCCAATATCCTTCCTCCGTCTCCCCCCCCCCCCTCCCCTCTTCCCCTCCGCTTGCCTATCTCTTTATTCTTCTTGATTCCTCATTTCATCAGTCCCTCTCATCTCTCTCCCCTTCCTTCCTTTCTCCCTCTTTCCATCTTTACTTCATTTATGTTTTCCTTTCTACGCATATACCTACCAACCTACACCTCCTACCTTCCTTCTTCCTTCCATCCTTCCTTCCTTCCTTCCTTCCTTACCCCCTTCCTTCCTTCCTTCCTTCATTCCTTCCTTCCTTCCTTCATTCCTCATTCACCCAATTACTATTTTTATATTGTGTATGTAACTGTCTTGATAGCGTAATGCATAAATGCGCTGAATTTCGATGTGAGTATCCTAGGTTCGAGTCCTTGGAGTGCCACATGTATGTGTTGATTTTATTAATTGAGTTTAGAAGTAAAGTTGGTTGGTGAAAAAATATAATAATTGTGTTATATTTGATTCAGTACTTCTCTTTGATCTTGCTTTCCTTCCTCTCTGCCTTCTCTCTCTCTCTCGCTCGCTCTCGCTCTCTCTCTCTCTCTCTCTCTCTCTCTCTCTCTCTCTCTCTCTCTCTCTCTCTCTCTCTCTCTCTCTCTCTCTCTTCCCTATCACAATTAAAAGGCTCGTTCCATTCTCTCCCCTCTGTTCCACATGATCACCCTCTCCTGTCCTGTAGAGAGAGAGAGAGAGAGAGAGAGAGAGAGAGAGAGAGAGAGAGAGAGAGAGAGAGAGAGAGAGAGAGAAAAGGGGGCAGAGTGAGGGACAAAGACATAATATATATGCAACACACACACACACACACACACACACACACACACACACACACCCACACCCACACACACTTACGTTTTATAATAAGTGGAAAAGAAACAACAAATTAAGTAAATATATTAAATGAATTACATAATCTGATACCAGCCTGTCATTATAATAATGAATCACCTTTGTTATTAATGTCATTGTGGAGTGGGCGGCGCGACACTGAGTATGTAATATTGTTTGTAATATTGTTTATAATAATGTTAGTAATATTGTTTGTAATTTATTGTTTGTAATATTGTTTGTAATATTGTTTGTAATATTGTTTGTAATATTGTTAGTAATATTGTTTGTAATTTATTGTTTAGAATATTGTTTGTAATATTGTTTGTAATATTGTTTGTAATATTGTTTATAATAATGTTAGTAATATTGTTTGTAATTTATTGTTTAGAATATTGTTTGTAATATTGTTTGTAATATTGTTTGTAATATTGTTTATAATAATGTTAGTAATATTGTTTGTAATTTATTGTTTAGAATATTGTTTGTAATATTGTTGGGGCTCTTTGACGCATTACGGTTGCTTGAATGGTCTGGTGGGTTTGGGGAAGGAGGATTCAAGGAGTAGGGGAGGGTGGCTGGCAGAGTAATAATAATAATAATAATAATAATAATAATAATACAAATAATAATAACGATAATTATAATAATAATAATAATAATAATAATAATAATCATAATAATAAAATAATTACAAATTCACCAGCATTTTTGTTTTTGTTACATAATTAATTGACACAATATGCACAATACAAAATTTGGGAAAGAGGGAGGAAGGTTGGATGGAAGGATATGTGGAGGAAGGGAAGCGTGGAAGGAAGAAGGGAGGGTTAGGAAGGAAGGAGGGAGGGATGGAAGAGTACAAAGGAGTACAAAGGAAATCAAGCAACAACATGTATAGTGACCCTTCTAGGCTGCTTGTCCTTCAAAACACTGAGGATAAAGTGTCCAAACAGTGGTTTAGAGTGGGTAAGGGAACATTGGAAAGGGAACTACTGCCCTGGAACTAATGTCCGTGGCAAGATTAGGAAGTTAGTAGGGGACAGATGGGTTAGTAACTGAGGGGGGAATAAAATAAAGTTATTCATTTACAAACGCAGTCAGTCGCGGGTTTGATGCGAGATATTTGTCTAAGCGGAGTAAGAGAGTAAGAGTAAGAGAGGGAGGAAGGGAGAGAGGAAGGAAGGATGGTAGAATGGGTGGAAGGAGGAAAAGAAGAGAAGGAAGATAGGAGGGAAATAGAGAGAGAAAGGTACTAAGGAAACAAACAAGAAAGGAAGGAGGAGGGGAGAGAGGAAGAACAAAAGGAAGGAAGGGCGGAAGACAGGAAGGTAGGCATGGACAAAAAAGGAAGAAGTGCGGGACAGAGGAAGGAAGGATGGATAAAGAATGTAAGTGAGTGAGGAAGGTGAGAGAAGATGCTGTGTGGTAGGTGAATGGGGTGGAAGGACATAAATAAGTAAACAGATTAAAAGGAAGGAGAGAGAGAGAGAGGTAGGTGTGTGGATAGGAATGAAGAAAGGAGGGAGCAAACTAAGAATGGAAGGAGAGAAGGAAGGGAAGAGGTAGGAAAAAAGGAAACAATGGAAGGAGAGAAGGAAGGGAAGAAGTAGGGAAAAGGAAACGAGAGAGAAGTAAGGAAGATAAAAAAGGAAACAATGGAAGGGAAGAGGTAGGAAAAAAGGAAACAATGGAAGGAGAGAAGGAAGGGAAGAGGTAGGAAAAAAGGAAACAATGGAAGGAGAGAAGGAAGGGAAGAAGTAGGGAAAAGGAAACGAGAGAGAAGTAAGGACATAATAGAGATAGGGTGGAAGATAGAGTAGATGGAATGGAGATGGAAGGAAGGAAGGAAGGAAGGATGAATGCGAGTAGATGTTGTTTAGTAGGTGATATGGAAGAACGGGAGAGAGGTAGAATGGAGGGGAAAGAGAGAAAGGAAGGAAGGAGGGGAGGAAAACGGAAGGAAGCGAGGAAGGGAAGAACTGAGGAGGAAGGAAGCCAGGGAGGGAAATAGGGGCGTAGGTTGGAACTTGGAAGAGAGAGAGAGAGAGAGAGAGAGAGATTAATCTGGAAGAGAGGGAGGAAAGAAGGAAGGAAGAGTGGAAGTTATGGAGGGAGGAAGGAAGAAAATAAGTAAGGGTAGGAGGGAACGAAGGGAGGAAGGAAGTGGAGGGGGAAGTATGGGAGGAAGGAAGGAAGGAAGGAAGAGGGGAAGTTAGGGAGGAAGGAAGGAAGGAAGGAAGAGGGGAAGTTAGGGAGGAACGAAGGAAGAGGGGAAGTTAGGAAGGAAAGCAGGAATGAGGGTAGGGTGAGGTTAAGGGAGGGAGGGAAACAGACTGAAAAGGCATTAAGAGAGGGGGGAAAGAGTGTGATGGTAGCGATAATTGGGAGAGAGAGAGAGAGAATCCTACTTTTCCTATAGCTTGTAAACATTGAACTATTCTTTCAAATATGGTCAATTAAGCTGTTTACTGTTCCAATGAAAGCGACGACGGAGAAATAAAGAATGGCAACATACTTTTCCTATAGCTTGTAAAGTTGTAATTATTCTTTCAAACATTTAGTTGGATAGTTACAAGGAGTTACAAGGAATAGTTAGTATCTCAGAGACTTTGCGATCCATTCCGAGGAGATACTTGAAGTGGAAGGAGAGAGACTGTTTAGTGCACTACACTCATTATAGAGTGTGCAAAATATTATCTACTCTCCTTGAAATGCTCCACTGAAGAACTGTTTACAACTTCTGAGGGCAGTTTGTTCCAGGTAGAACAGATCTTATATGTGAAAAAGTTTTCACAAATAATAGTGCTGAATCTTTTAAATTCTACTGTATATTTTAAGCCATGTGTGTGTGTTGAATTCGTATCGAGGCTAAACATTTTGCTATAATCCACGTTGTCAAACCCATTAAGTATTTTAAAAACTTCAATGAGCTGACCTCGTAGTAGTCTGCGTGTCTCCAACGGAAAACAAATTGAGAACTCTCAACCGGTCCTCATACCTCAGTCTTCTAATCGATGGAATAAGTTTTGTAACCCTAGTTTGTACTCTTTCCAGTCGCTCTATATCTTTCCTGAGTGCTGAAGACCAGAATTGAACAGCATACTCCAGGAGAGGCCGTATCAGAGCGTTGTAAAGTTTGAGGAATATTTCCTTAGTTCTAAATTTGTAATTATTCTTTCAAACATTAAGCTGGAGAGAGAGAGAGAGAGAGTGAGTGAGTGAGTGAGTGAGTGAGAGAGAGAGAGAGATTGGAGATTAGGGAAACATTTCAGTAGGATAACGAGATCAAATCCCTGATAGCGGCATTAGCTTATGAAAAGGGTATAAAGGAGAGAGAGAGAGAGAGAGAGAGAGAGAGAGAGAGAGAGAGAGAGAGAGAGAGATAATTGCAACGAGAGTGGATGAACACAAACCTTATATCTCATACTAAGTGCCAGTATAGATATTATCCAAGTCAGAGGGAGGCAGTAGAAGAGAAATGCATGTACAGTAGTAGATAACTGTCATGTTCTGGTTAGTTACCAATAGACGATTTTGTTTTGTTTATAATCTACCTCTATGACTCAAATGGTAAATACGATCTCAATACACCCTCTTAGTAACAACATAAGCCCTTCTAAAACGATCTCAATACACCCTCTTAGTAACATAAGCCCTTCTAAAACGATATCAATACACCCTCTTAGTAACATAAGCCCTTCTAAAACGATATCAATACACCCTCTTAGTAACAACATAAACCCTTCTAAAACGATCTCAATACACCCTCTTAGTAACAACATAAGCCCTTCTAAAACGATATCAATACACCCTCTTAGTAACAACATAAACCCTTCTAAAACGATCTCAATACACCCTCTTAGTAACAACATAAACCCTTCTAAAACGATCTCAATACACCCTCTTAGTAACAACATAAACCCTTCTAAAACGATCTCAATACACCCTCTTAGTAACAACATAGCCCTGCTAAAACGATCTCAATACACCCTCTTAGTAACAACATAAACCCTTCTAAAACGATCTCAATACACCCTCTTAGTAACATAAGCCCTGCTAAAACGATCTCAATACACCCTCTTAGTAACAACATAAGCCCTTCTAATACGATCTCAATACACCCTCTTAGTAACAACATAAGCCCTTCTAAAACGATCTCAATACACCCTCTTAGTAACATAAGCCCTGCTAAAACGATCTCAATACACCCTCTTAGTAACATAAGCCCTGCTAAAACGATCTCAATACACCCTCTTAGTAACATAAGCCCTGCTAAAACGATCTCAATACACCCTCTTAGTAACAACATAAGCCCTTCTAAAACGATCTCAATACACCCTCTTAGTAACAACATAAGCCCTTCTAAAACGATCTCAATACACCCTCTTAGTAACAACATAAACCCTTCTAAAACGATCTCAATACACCCTCTTAGTAACAACATAAACCCTTCTAAAACGATCTCAATACACCCTCTTAGTAACATAAGCCCTGCTAAAACGATCTCAATACACCCTCTTAGTAACAACATAAACCCTTCTAAAACGATCTCAATACACCCTCTTAGTAACAACATAAACCCTTCTAAAACGATCTCAATACACCCTCTTAGTAACAACATAGCCCTGCTAAAACGATCTCAATACACCCTCTTAGTAACAACATAAGCCCTTCTAAAACGATCTCAATACACCCTCTTAGTAACAACATAAGCCCTTCTAAAACGATCTCAATACACCCTCTTAGTAACAACATAAGCCCTTCTAAAACGATCTCAATACACCCTCTTAGTAACAACATAAGCCCTTCTAAAACGATCTCAATACACCCTCTTAGTAACAACATAAGCCCTTCTAAAACGATCTCAATACACCCTCTTAGTAACAACATAGCCCTGCTAAAACTTCAAACAAATGTCTAGTTTTAGCTAGAACTAAAGGTAAAAAGATATCATGGTGTTGAAGGGGTTAAGGGGAGATTTCCACTTGAGGGACTTGTTTCTTAACCCCTTTCTCCCTCATGTCTAGCCCCATTGCTTTTGAGATTTTAAGACGTTTGCCCCATTAGTTTGGTGATTTTAAGAATTTCCGCCCCATTCTGTCAAATTTAAGACCTTTCGTGCCATTTAGGTGTCGATTTTATCCTGGCGAGCGATAGCGAGCCTGTAATGTAAGAGTAACCGGCCTTCGGCCGGGACATTTTTCTACCGAAAAATGTACAAATTTATCTTGAAAGGGGGTCAAGGGGGTGAAATTTTAAGATTGCTGGAGGAGTAGGAAACAAACTAAAAACCTCCCCTTAAGAATCGGTCAGTATGTAGCCTATTCAGAGCTATATTATTTGTGTATTTATTTACTATTACCGGTACTATTTGAAATAGTGTTTAGGGGGGGGGGGGGGGGATATATCAATCTGTAAGATAAAGAAAGGAGGCCATTACTTCTCATAAAATATAGAATTTAGAATATATCAGTTAAGGGGAGGTGTGGTGGAGTGGTCATGCCACTGGATTGGTAATCCAATGGACCCAGGGTTCAAATCCCGATATGTCAATGGGAAGATATTATTGGGATTGAATTTGTGCTGTACCTAGTATCAGTGTATTACCACAAAGCCCACCGAAATGCCAAAAAAATACCCTCATTGTTCCCTGATTAAATAACACTGTATGAATATTCCCATATTCAAAATATGTTACAGGGGGACAATGCCTAGTGAGTTCACTGTTCAATAGGTGGCGTTCTGAGAGTGAGGGTCTGAGTCTGGAGGGTGAGACGGTGAAGCACTTGGGCGAAGCAACCAGCCGCTTCAGAGATGGAGCTGCTTCGAGCCATGGTGGATGCTTCACATGTCTCACTCCCCAGACTGGAACAAGACCTCACGGGCTTTACCGTGTTGAGCGGTGGAATGTACAGGCTCTCAGCCTATGCCCGAGAGGGAGTAGTTGGAATATAGAAAAAAAAAAAAAAAAAAAAAAAAAGGGAGGTTTTTAGTGTGTTTCCTAGACTTCCATCAAGCTTGAAATTACACCCCATTGACCCCCTTTCAAGATAAATTTGTACATTTTTTGGTAGAAAAATGTCCCGGCCGAAGGCCGATTCCTCTTAAATTGCAGGCTCGCTATCGCTCGCCAGTAAACAATCGACACCTAAATGGGACGAAAGGTCTTAAAAGTGACATAAATTGGGTGAAAGTTCTTAAAATCGCCAAACTAATGGAGCGAACGTCTTAAGATCTCAAAAGCAATGGGGCTAAACATGAGGGAGAAGGGGGTAAAGAAAAAAGTCCCTCAAGTGGAAATCTCCCCTTAAACTTGAATTGTGTGGGCTTAGTTGAAAAACGGGTCCTACGACTTGATATGGAATGGAATACTTCCATCAATTAGGATTTCCCCGATCTCTTAAATATACATAGGGAATGGTTAGCTAGGTTTGATCACGCCGTGGTGGAGTGGGTTAAGGGGAGGTTTTGAGTTGATTCCCTAGACTTCCATCAAGCTTAAAATTACTCCCCCTAGACTCCCTTTCAAGATCAATTTGTACATTTTTCGGTAGAAAAATGTCCCGGCCGAAGGCCGGTTCCCCTTATATTACAGGCTCGCTATCGCTCGCCAGGAAAAAATCGACACCTAAATGGCACGAATGGTCTTAAGATTGACAGAAATGGGGCGAGGGTTCTTAAAATCGCCAAACTAATTGGGCGAACGTCTTAAAATCTCAAAAGCAATGGAGCTAAACATGAGGGAGACAGGGGTCCAGAAAAAAAATCCTCCAGGTGGAAATCTCCCCTTAAAGGTTAGCACGGGCTCTCGTCCTGACTGTCCGTGGTTCGATCCTGGGTGAGGATAGAAACATATGTTTATGTAACTCATGTGCATTTGTGAGATATACCGTATATTATTATGTTGCCTCCACAGGTGTGGTGTGGTGGAGTGGTCTTGCCACTGGCCTGGTAATCCAAAGGTCCCGGGTTCAAATCCCGATGTATCAATGGGAAGATATTATTGGGATGGAATTTGTGCTGTACCTGGTATCAGTGCATTACCACAAGCCCACCGAAACGTCAATAAAATACCCTCATTGTTCCCTGATTAAATAGCACTGTATGAATATTCCCATATTCAAAATATGCTATAGGGGTGCAATGCCTGGTGAGTTATCTGCTCAACAGGTGGCGTTGTGTGTGTGTAAGTGTGAGAGTCCGAGTGTAGGGGTGAGACAGTGAAGTACGGGAACGAGGTGGCTTCAGAGATGGGGTCGTTTCGGGCCATGAGTGAGCACCGTGCCTCATGTGAAGGCAAGATGGCAGGTGCTCGTTGTACTCTACGTGCTTCACATGTCTCACTCCCTAGACTGGAACAAGACCTCACTGGCTTCACTGTTCATTGTAAAGCGGTGAATGTTAAGGCTCTCAGCCTATGCCCGAGAGGAAGTAAGTTTAAAAAAAAAAAAAAAAAAAAAAAAAAAAAAAAAAAAAATTACTCCTAAACTCAATTAATGAAATCAACAAATACAGTATACAGTATACAGTATGTATATAATTATATATATACAGGTATATATATATATATATATATATATATATATATATATATATATATATATATATATATATATATAATAGATCCATGTGTAAATCCTTGCCCCATTACTTAAATCCCAACCGATATAGTTCCAAAAGACGTGAGTGGGTGAGGAATTCCTCGCCTGGGCTGCCCCCGACTAAAATATTAATGAATAACTTTTAACTTACCTTTTGATCCTTAACGTGAGGGTCGGCCAGAATTTACCAGTTAGTCGGAGGGTCGGGCTTTCCGTTGGGGTATTAGTGGTTTTATTGCACTCATTATTTTTGTAGGCGTGGATATATTTTAAATCTGTGTATAATGTTGATACATTTATTCTACAGGTGGGGTTTGGTAATATACACATTCATAAGTTGACCAATTGATATTCCTATGGTCGGAGGTAGTGGAGAGAACGTTTGTGTTGACTCAGCTCGTAACATTAATGATGTATGTGATGCTGTTCTCTGGTGCAAAGTGCTTAGTAGACTAAGTCAAAGGTCAGGTCAAAAGGGTTAATAGTGACAAGGACCAGATCAAAGGCGCTGGGTAGATGTTTACTCAACAAGTTAAGGGGGGTCACCTGCTTTGTTTCTCTTTCTCTCCTTTTCTCTTTTTCCCTGGCTTGTATCCATTCGACCCCATTCAGCCAACTGTTGTAAGATGTTTATCCCCATCCAGGTGTCGATTTCTTCCTGGGAAGCGATAGCGAGCCAGCATTGTATGGAGAAATCCGGCTTCGCCGGAGAAATTTTTCTATCGAAAAATGTACAAATTTAGCTAGCTGTCAAAACAAAATATATATATGCTGGCTCGCTACCGCTCGCCAGGAAAATATTGACACCTGGATGGGGGTAAACGTCTTAAAACAGTAGGCTGAATGGGGCCGAATGGATACAAGCCAAAGCGAGAGGGAGAGCAAGATAAAAAAAAAAGGCGAGGTGGGGTCCCTTAATGACATGTTACACCGGTATCGAACCCTAGTGTTCTTGGTTGTGAGTCAAAAGCAACTACACTATCAGCCACCGTTATATTTCCTACTACGAGTATTTGTTTCACCTCTTTAGTGGTTATGAGCCCACTATTCAACACTTCATACCAAGCTTGCTGTATAATATCCTCTGGGGTTTATATACTGTATATATATACTGTATATATATAATAATACTATACATATGAATGAATATATTGAAATATGTGAAAAGCACGGGTGTTTGAATAGACAGACAGACACACACACATAGGAACAAAGAAAGGTATTATACTGTTGGTGCAGGGTTAATGAATGGTTCAATGGCTCGCTCTCGCTCTCTCTCTCTCTCTCTCTCTCTCTCTCTCTCTCTCTCTCTCTCTCTCTCTCTCTCTCTCTCTCTCTCTCTCTCTCTCTCTCTCCTAGATAATATACGGTAATTATTAATGTGAATGAATTCCTTATCAGACCGAAACACGTCCAGAGATTAATAGCTTGGAAGGTAGATGAAGCCATATACTGTATACTGTACATAGATAATTTAATAGAGAGAGAGTGAGTGTGTGTGTGTGTGTGTGTGTGTGTGTGTGTGTGTGTGAGAGAGAGGGGGGGGGGAGAGGGAGTGTGTGTGTGTGTGTGTGTGTGTGAGAGAGGGGAGAGAGAGTGTGTGGGTGTGAGAGAGAGAGAGAGAGAGAGAGAGAGAGAGAGAGAGAGAGAGAGGAGGGGGGAAGTGAGAGAGAGAGAGGGTAGGGGGGGAGGGAGTGTGAGAGAGAGAGAGAGAGAGGAGAGAGGAGGGAAGTGAGTGTGTGAGAGAGAGAGGAGGGGGAAAGGTAGTGTGTGTGTGTGTGAGAGAGAGAGAGAGAGAGAGAGAGAGAGGGAGGGAGAGGACGTGGGTGTGAGAGGGAGAGAGGGGGAAGGGGGTGTGTGTGAGAGAAAGAGGGGAGGGGAGGGGAAGGGAGTGGGCGTGAGAGTGAGTACATAGGAATGAAGCCACATATTCAGGGCTCAATGACAACAGACAATATATAGAATTGTTGTTGACCCTGATACAGTATATGCCGAGGTGGCTGTGGCAGTTATATGGGTCGTGCAGTGGAGAGAGAGAGAGAGAGAGAGAGAGAGAGAGAGAGAGAGAGAGAGAGAGAGAGAGAGAGAGAGAGAGAGAGAGAGAGAGAGAGAGTAGGTGGGTAGCCATGACACACCGTAAGGTAATATTACAATGCACTAGACCTGTATAACTCGTACACCACCAGGGACATATTGATAGATACTGCAGAACGATAGATACGGTCAGATAGATGGATAGTATACTGTATATATAATGGAAACAAACTGATGAAATATATTGAGATATTAAAATATAATCAGAGAAGGCAGTAGTATTATTATTGATAATTATACACTCTCTGTCTCTCTCTCTCTCTCTCTCTCTCTCTCTCTCTCTCTCTCTCTCTCTATATATATATATATATATATATATATATATATATATATATATATATATATATATATATAGTAGTGGCAATAGATTCTCCTCGGGGGAAGCGGAGTCTTATAAGGGCAAGCAACACCAAGGTAAACACGAACATCTTTATTCTGGTACCGGTAACGTTTCGACATTAACATATGTCATCATCAGACCTAAATCAACAAGAAATAAATTTATTAATACAATATGTTGACATTTAAAGCAAATATATTTTTAATAATAATTTAGAAAAACATAAAAAGTTAGAAATCGCGAAAAAAGAGATAGAAACAAACACAAACAACAGAAACAGCTAAACCATATGTGAACTACGTGTAGATATTGTAGGCTAAAATATACACAATACCATAGACACATATTTGCTTTAAATGTCAACATAATGTATTAATAAATTTATTTCTTATTGATTTAGGTCTGATGATGACATCTTAATGTCGAAACGTTACCGGTACCAGAATAAAGATGTTCGTGTTTACCTTGGTGTTGCTTGTCTATATATATATATATATATATATATATATATATATATATATATATATATATATATATATATATACCTTATATATATATATATATAATATATATATATATATATATATATATACCGGTATATATATATACTGTATAAATTATACGGGTATATATAATTATATATATACGGTATATATATATATGTATAATAAGATTAACAGTCGTCCTTTGGTTGTTTCTTTTATTTCAATATGCGCAACAGTTGCCCACCAAGGAGTCTAGGGTAGGGAACCTAGATGGTTCCCTACTATGGTTTCTACTCGACCTGGGGAGTAACATAGGTTGGGTTCCATCGGCTTTGGAAGCTTAGAAGGGCAGGGAGGTGTTGCCCAGATAAGGTAGCTGCCGGTTATGTTCTTGAGATATGCAGAGCATTATGCTGAATTATATCCAAGCAAAGGTAAGTGAAACGAGCTAAATGGCCTCCAAGGCCTAGCAGGGTTATCCGGCATTGCCTGTGCCCATGACAAGGAGTCTATGATGCGGTCCCTGGCTGGTATGGGAGTAACTTAACCCGGGGAGTGACATAAACCATATTTAAGCAGCCTTCGACGACTTTTAGAGGCAAGCGGTGTTTCACTCCATATGGTAAAGATATGTATTGAAGCATAAATTGGGCGAGAGAGAGAGAGAGAGAATACATATATATACTGTATATATATATATACTATATATACTGTATACTGTATATATAATATATATATATATATATATATATATATATATATATATATATATATATATATATATATATATATATACTGTATACTGTATATATAATATATATATATATATATATATATATATATATATATATATATACCGGTATATATATATATATATATATATATATATATATATATATATATATATATATATATATTGAGAATATATCACAAATACACGTCATAAAGCCACTAAATGTTTCTAGTCTCTCAGTGGGGATCGAACCATCGACCATCAGGATGATAGCCGACGCTTTAATCAATTACACCACGGCAGACTGCCCTGGTGTAATTGATTAAAGCGTCGGCTATCATCCTGATGGTCGATGGTTCGATCCCCACTGAGAGACTAGAAACATATATATATATATATATATATATATATATATATATATATATATATACAGTATATATACAGTATATATACACACTACATCAGTATCACTCAAGTCAGCTCCATATATTACAAAACGGTCCAGACTTTGTCACACACACACACACACACATGCCTCAGTCAGCACCATATATCACAAAACGTTTCAGGCTTTGTAACACTCAGATCATATGGAGATTCTCTGAATACTGTATTTGGTGCGAGTTCATGCTCTTGATGTATATATTATATATACCGGGTATATATATATATATATATATATATATATATATATATATATATATATATATATATATATATATATATATAGAAAGAGAGAGAGAGTGAGGGGTGTGGGGGACGTAGAGGAGGAAGGAGGGGGGGAAGAATAGATGGATTTGATAGATAACTAGATAGATAGATATATATATACTGTACAGTAGATAGATAGATATGAGTATATACCGGTATACTGCTAAACACACTTGATAATTACGACTTAACCCCAATAATTCCACCTAGTATTCGCATAACTAAATCATTCCATTAATTACATTGAGGACTTTTAATTCAGGCGTCCGGTTCCATTAACAAGAGTGTTGTGTCGATGAATTGCAGGTTAGTTCTTAATTTAATTTGTGGGCCGGGGCGTACCTGGCTGGCTGGTTGACTGGATGCATGTGAGGGTGAATGGTGGGTGAGAGAGAGAGTGTGAGGGTTAGTGGGAGGGAAGGAGGGTGTGAGGGAGGGAGGGAGAGAGTGAGAGAGAGAGAGGGAAGGAGAGTGAGAGTGAGAGGGAGGGAAGGAGAGTGAGAGTGAGAGGGAGGGAAGGAAGGTGAGAGTGAGAGAGGGAAGGAGAGTGAGAGGGAGGGAGGGAAGGAGAGTGAGAGGGAGAGGGAGGGAAGGAGAATGAGAGTGAGAGGGAGGAAGGGAAGGAGAGGGAGAGGGAGGGAAGGAGAGTGAGAGTGAGAAGGAGGGAAGGAGAGTGAGAGTGAGAGGGAGGGAAGGAGGGTGAGAGTGAGAGGGAGAGGGAGGGAAGGAGAGTGAGAGGGAGAGGGAGGGAAAGAGGGTGAGAGTGAGAGGGAGGGAGGGAAGGAGAGTGAGAGGGAGGGAAGGAGAGTGAGAGGGAGAGGGAGGGAAAGAGAGTGAGAGGGAGGGAAGGAGGGTGAGAGTGAGAGGGAGGGAAGGAGAGTGAGAGTGAGAGGGAGGGAAGGAGAGTGAGAGTGAGAGGGAGGGAGGGAGGGAAGGAGAGTGAGAGTGAGAGGGAGGGAAGGAGAGTGAGAGTGAGAGGGAGGGAAGGAGAGTGAGAGGGAGGGAAGGAGAGTGAGAGGGAGGGAAGGAGGGCGTAAGGGAAGGAGAGAGAGAGAGAGAGAGAGTGTGAGCGAGAGAGAGGGAGGGAAGGATGGTGAGAGTGAGAGGGAGGGAAGGAGAGTGAGAGTGAGAGGGAGGGAAGGAGGGCGTAAGGGAAGGAGAGGGAGAGAGAGAGGGAGGGAAGGAGGGTGAGAGTGAGAGGGAGGGAAGGAGAGTGAGAGGGAGGGAAGGAGGGCATAAGGGAAGGAGAGAGAGAGAGAGAGAGTGTGAGTGAGAGAGAGGGAGGGAAGGAGAGTGAGAGGGAGGGAAGGATGGTGAGAGTGAGAGGGAGGGAAGGAGAGTGAGAGTGAGAGGGAGGGAAGGAGGGCGTAAGGGAAGGAGAGGGAGAGAGAGAGAGAGAGAGAGGACATGAAGGGTATACTCAAAGCGTGATAATTAAATGAGAGAGGGGAGGTGAGCGAGAGAGCGAGAGAAGAGAAGAGAAGAGAAGGGATGCTGATGAAGACATAATGAAGAAAGGAGGTGTGAAGACAAGGAGGGGAGAAGAGCAACACCAGAAAAGGGAACGGAGAGAGATAATTAAATAGGAAAGCAAGGAACAACATACATTTTATACTAGTAAACCAGGTCCGCCGATAATGAATTGACTTGGTCTCACTATCGTTCGCCAGGGAAAAAAAATCGACACCTAAATAGCACGAAAGGTCTTAATAATTGACAAAGAAATAGGGCGACAGGTCTTAAAATCGACAAACTAATGGGGCAAGCATCTTAAGGGGAGGTATTTAGTTGGTTCCCTAGACCTTCATCAACCTTAAAATTGCACCCCCTCGAGTCCCTTTCAAGATAAATTTGTACATTTTTCTACCGAAAAATGTCCCGGTTCCTTTTAAATTACAGGCTCGCTATCGCTCGCCAGGATAAAATAGACACCTGAATTGCACGAAAGGTCTTAATATGGGGTGAAAGTTCTTAAAATCGCTAAACTAATGGGGCAAACGTTTTATAATATCAAAAGCAATGGGGCTAAACATGAGGGAGAAAGGGGTAAAAAAAAAATCCCTCAAGTGGAGACCTTCCCTTAATATCTGAAAACTAATGGGGTTAAACATGAGGGAGAAGGAGGACCAGAAAAACGGCCCATCTCCCCTTAACCCGGTGCAGTGGTAATTACTGTAGTGCCAATAATAATAGTATCTTAACCCTTTCAGTAGTTTAGCTTTATTTATAGGGTTTTATTGCATTACCGGTATTATATATATGATGATTATTTATATTATATTTGTTTTATTAACATTATTATTATTACTAACATGGGAGAAGGGGAGTGCACCCGATGACTGGAAGACTGGCATAATAGTCCCCCTATATAAGGGCAAAGGGGAAAGAGGAGTGTGTGGTAACCACTGAGGAATATGTCTTCTAAGCGTAGTAGGGAAGGTATACAGTAGGGTAGTGATTGAGAGAGTAAGAGTGAGAACGGAGAAATGGATAGGCGACGAGCAGGGAAGTTTTAGGAAGGGAAGAGGATGTGTAGATCAGATTTTACCCTGAATTGTGTTGTGGAGAAGTATCTGGAGAAGAAAAAAAAGGTGTATGTTGCCTTTATGGACTTGGAGAAGGCCTATGACAGAGTGGATAGAGAAGGTTTGTGGAAAGTACTTAGAATATACGGAGTAGAGGGCAAGTTGCTGAAAGCAGTGAAGAGCATGTATGAGGGTGCAAAGGCGGCAGTACATGTGAAGAGTGAGCAGAGCGAGTTCTTTGACCTGAATGTTGGTTTGAAACATCTTTGACCTGAATGTTGGTTTGAAACAGGGGTGTGTGATGTCCCCGTGGTTGTTTACTGTACATATGGATGGAGTCATGAAAGAAATACTATCAAGAGCAGTGGATGTTGGTGTATCGCTGAAAAGGGAAGGAATTGAGTGGAAGCTACCTATACTGCTGTTTGCGGATGATACAGTTCTGATGAGTGATAATGAATGGGAGTTGCAGGGTCTGGTAAATGAGTTTGGAACAGTGTGCGAAAAACGGAATTTGAAGGTAAATACGGGGAAGAGCAAGGTTATGGTCTTCGAAAGGGGTGAAGTCACAGAGTGTGAGGTGAAGCTGAACTGAGGTCAGGCTATGGAGATCGTCAACTCTTTTAAGTATCTGGGCAGTGTGTTGAGTAAAGATGGGACTATGGATGAAGAGGTGCAGGAGAGGGTACAACAGGGGAAGAGGGTTGTAGGAACGCTAAAAGCAGTAACAAGAAATAGGGTGGTCAGTATGGAAGTGAAGAAGTCCTTGCATGACAGTGTGGTAATCCCGACACTGACTTACGGAAGCGAAGCATGGACTTTGGTTGAGAGACTCAGACCAAGAGTGAGAGCAGTGGAAATGAATTACTTACGGAGTCCGTGCGGAGTTACATGGAGGGATAGACAGACTAATGAGGAAGTAAGAAGGAGGTGTGATGTGGAGGTAGATGTGCTGGAAAGTGTGAAAAGGAACAACTTGAGATGGTTCGGCCATATGGAACGTATGGAAAGCGAGAGAATGACTAAGAGGGTGTACGAGAGCGAGGTGGAGGGACAGAGAGGGAGAGGTAGACCGAATATGAGGTGGAAGGATGGAGTGAGGAACTACATGAACGAAGGCGGTGCTGGTTGGGGGGAGGGGCGTCGACTGACTGGGGACAGAGGTGCATGGGGGCGGTTCGTTCGTGGCCACCCCTTCGGGGATCACGGCGTCAGGCAATAGATAGATAGATAGATTATTATTATAAATATTATTATCATTATTACAATTATATCTCATTGAAGAACATTTAAGGGGAGGTTTTTAGTTTGGTCTCTAGATATCCATCAAGCTTAAGATTACACTCCCTTGAGCCCCTTTCAAGATAAATTTGTACATTTTTCGGTAGAAAAATGTCCCGGCTGAAAGCCGGTTCCTCTTAAATTACAGGCTCGCTATCGCTCGCCAGGATAAAATCGACACCTAAATTGCACGAAATGTCTTAAAATTGACAGAAATGGGTTGAAAGTTCTGAAAATCATCAAAATAATGGGCGAACGTCTTAAAATTAGACGAGCAATGGGGCTAAACATGAGGGAGAAAGGAGTCAAGAAAAAACTCCTTCAAGTGGAAATCTCCCCTTAATAATCTTTGAGTAAGTGCAAGAAAGGATTATGTTTTTTGTTGGACAAGATTAAGGGAGCCCACCTCGCTTTTTGTTCTCTTTCTCTCCCTCTCTCTTTGGCTTGTATCCATTCGGCCCCATTCAGCCTACTGTTTTAAGACGTTTACCCCCATCCAGGTGTCAATATTTTCCTGGCGAGCGGTAGCGAGCCAGCATATAGCCTATATATTTTTGTTTTGACAGCAAGCTAAATTTGTACATTTTTCGATAGAAAAATTTCTCCGGCGAAGCCGAATTTCTCCATACAATGCTGGCTCGCTTTCGCTCGCCAGGAAGAAATCGACACCTGGATGGGAATAACCGTCTTAAAACAGTTGGCTGAATGGGGCCGAATGGATACAAGCCAGGGAAAGAGAGCAAAGGAGAGACAGATAAAAAGCAGCCGGTGACCCCCCTTAAACATTTTCATCCAGGAATACGACCTTTTTCATAACACCGAGGGAATTGTGTGGAACATAATGGAACGCGTGAGTGTAAAGTTTGAGGTCTTTACAAAAGCATTAAGGAAATTAATGTAGTGAAGAGAATTACATCTTTAAGGGGGTACTGCTTGGTGTTTTATCTATATATTTATTTATTAATATATTTTTGAGTTTCCTCGCTAGACCTCCACCGAGCTTAGAAAAATATCCCCTAGACTCCCTTTCAAGATAAATGTGTACATTTTTCGGTAGAAAAATGTCGCGGCCGAAGGCCGATTCCTCTTAAATTACAGGCTCGCTATCGCTCGCCTGGAAAAAATCGACACCTAAATGACAGGAAAGGGTTTAATATTGACAACAAATGAGGCGAAAGGTCTCAAAATCGCCAAACTAACGGAACGAACGTCTTAAAACTTCAACACTAATATGCCAAACACGAGGGAGAAGGGAGTCCAGAAAAGAAGCGAGTAATACCCCCCCTTAACCCTCTTTAATACGACACAACAATGGAAAGTAATGTAGTGGACAAACTGGAACGAGTGCACAGTAGTAGTAATTAGGGACGTTAAAGAGTGCTATAGCTTTCTCTGGACCTCCTTCTCCCTCATGTTTAGCATATTAGTTTGGAGCTTTTAAGACGTTCGTTCCGTTAGTTGGGCGATTTTGAGACCTTTCGCCTCAATTTTTTGTATCAATATTCAGACTTTTCGTGCCCTTTAGGTGTCGATTTTTTTCTGCCGAGCGATAGCGAGCCTCTAATTTTAGAAGGAATCGGCCTTCGGCCGGGACGTTTCTCTATCGGAAAATGTACAAAGTTATCATGAAGGAGGAGGGCCTTAGGGAGTGTATTTTGTTTAGCTTGATGGAGGTCTAAGGAGGAAAAAAAACAAAATAACAAAATATATATATATAGATACTGAATATATAGATACTGTATATATAGATACTGTATATATAGATACTGTATATATAGATACAGTATATATAGATACTGTATATATAGATACTGTATATGTATAGATACTGTATATATATATATACTGTATATATATAGATACTGTATATATATAGATACTGTATATATAGATACTATATATATAGATACTGTATATATAGATACAGTATATATAGATACAGTATATATAGATACTGTATATATAGATACTGTATCTGTATAGATACTGTATATATAGATACTGTATATATAGATACTGTATATATAGATACAGTATATATAGATACTGTATATATAGATACTGTATATATAGATACAGTATATATAGATACTGTATATATATAGATACTGTATATATAGATACTGTATATATATAGATACTGTATATATAGATACTGTATATATAGATACTGTATATATAGATACAGTATATATAGATACTGTATATGTATATAGATACTGTATATATAGATACTGTATATATAGATACTGTATATATAGATACAGTATATATAGATACTGTATATATAGATACTGTATATATATATAGATACTGTATATATATAGATACTGTACTATATAGATACTGTATATATAGATACTGTATATATATAGATACTGTATATATAGATACTGTATATATAGATACAGTATATATAGATACTGTATATATAGATACTGTATATATAGATACTGTATATATATAGATACTGTACTATATAGATACTGTATATATAGATACTGTATATATATAGATACTGTATATATAGATACTGTATATATAGATACTGTATATATAGATACTGTATATATATATATAGATACTGTATATATAGATACTGTATATATAGATACTGTATATATATAGATACTGTATATATAGATACTGTATATATAGATACTGTATATATAGCTACTGTATATATATAGAGATACTGTATAATATATAGATACTGTATATATAGATACTGTTATATATAGATACTGTATATGTAGATACTGTATATATATATATAGATACTGTATATATAGATACTGTATATAAATGAGTAAATAAATGCGCCCATCCGCCCATAATATGATGCAGTGAGAAGTAATGAAAGGCGGACCATTGGAAGTGTGTAATATAGGATAGGAGGGAATGAATGTCTCTTTAATATGACCCAGTACGAAGTAATAATGATGTGCGGGGAATCGAATCCTTGCATTGAGGTAGAGAGGTAATTAAGCAGAGGGGTGGGTTGAAGGCTCTCTCTCTCTCAAAGGCTGCAGGTGAAAAATACCACCCGGCCCTGAGTTAATTACTACGGAGAGGAAGGGAATCACTTGCTATGGTTCCACTCTAAAGGGCACAGGTAGGCTAAGTAGTATGGTCTTATGTTTATGAGGAAGAGGTATTGGTGTATACTGTACGTGTGTGTGTGTATATATAATGTATAAATATATATATACCGGTATATATATATATATATATACCGGTATATATATATATTTTTTTTTTCCTGTTATTCTACTAATCTCAATTCCTTTTCTTCCCCTCAGATTTGTACCTAGAGTGTGTTTGTATCCTGTATTAGTCTATCCTTTCTAATGTACTAACCCCAACACTCTCTCCTCCCTCCCCCAGTCGGTACCTGGTTGTGGCTCCCCGTACCGTAGTGGCTGGTGGAGTGTACCGTGCCGTAGTGAACACCCTCCCCCCCGCCCCGGTACTCTCGGTAAAGCTGGCGCTACTACACAACAACGTCAAGGTGGCCGCCGTGGAGCACCAATGTACCACCGAGAGACCCCAAGTGCTCGAGTTGATGGTTAGTAGAGTCATCTTTTTACTGTGTATTTAGTTTCTTCCGTAGACCTCCATCAAGCTTATAAAAACACCCGCCCAAGACCCTCCTTCAAGATAAATTTGTAAATTTTTCGATAGAAAAATGTCGCGGCCGAAGGCCGATTCCTCTTAAACTACAGGCTCGCTATCGCTCGCCAGGAAATATCGACACCTAAATGACACGAAAATCTTAATATTGACAAAGAAATGCGACAAAAGGTCTTAAAATCGCCAAACTTATGGGTCGAACGTCTTGAAATCTGAAAACTAATGGGAATGAAGGGGGACCAAAAAACGGGCCATCTCCCCTTTGGACTTCGGGTGATGATCTCCAGAAGTGTGACGATGGTTATAGTGGAGTCATGTCTTACGTTCGACCTTCAGATGTGTCACTGAACCAACTATTTCAAACCTACCGTAGTTTGCTTATTGTTGAGAGGGTGTTTTGTTCTGGACCCCTTTCACCCTCAGGCACCATGGGGCAGGGGGCTAGGAATCCTCCTCCCCTTGTATAATCATCCTACTCGACGTACAGAGAAACGGGCGAGAGAACGCGGGAGTGGTTCCGGACCCTGAGAATAGGAACTTTAAATGTTGTTTCTGTTCGGGCTCTGTCTCGTGTCGGCCACCCCCAGCAATGGGATATGTGCCTGATTACATACGTACTGTACATACATAGCCTTCACCCTCAGGTACTTGACTTGATGGTGAGTTAATTCCTTTCTTAGGTTGGACTTTGGTGGATGACGCCTCCAGATGTGTGACTGAACTATTTCCAACTTACAATGGTCTACTTATTGTCGAGGGAGTGTTTGTTATTTCTGGACCACTTTCTCCCTCATGTTTAGCCCCATTGTTTTTTTAGATTTTGAAGACGTGGCAGCCTCTGACGCACACACCTTTCTGACATTATCCAAATAAACCTGAAATGGTTAAGGCCCCATTAATTGCTCTTTCCATTCACATATGCATAGCCTACGTGAGTTGCAGTTGGGATGTGTGTACATGCTTAGATTGATATGCAGGATTCGAAGTTGCATAATAAATCGTAGGCAGTGTCCACCATTCTTTAACTGTCTTCGTGGTGCGATGCATAAGGTGTTGATTTTCGGTGTGAGCATCCTGGATTCGAATCCACGGACTGCCACATGTGTTTGTAAAATTTCATTAATCGATTTTAGGAGTATAGTTGGTTGTTGGAAGGAACATAATAATTAAGGGGAGATTTCCACCTGGAGTTTTTTTTCTGAACCTCTTTCTCCCTCATGTTTAGCCCCATTGCTTGTGAGATTTAAAGACTCTTGTCCTATGAGTTTGGCGATTTTAAGAGCCCTCGCCCCATTTCTGTCAATTTTAAGACCATTCGTGCCATTTAGGTGTCGATTTTTTCCTGGCGAGCGATAGCGAGCCTGTAATTTAAGGGGAATCGGCCTTCGGCCGGGACATTTTTCTACCGAAAAATTTACAAATTTATCTTGAAAGGGGGTCAAGGGGGAGTAATTTTAAGCTTGATGGAAGTCTAGGGAATCAACTAAAAACCTCCCCTTAAGTACACAGCACAGGACCATGCAGCCCCTCAGTATGCCTTTGATAATGATTGTATGATAATGTCACACTTCTCCCTATGACAAGTGTTAGGATTCAACATCTATCAATCTGTTTACCTGTCATGTTATGTTTAATATCTCTATCCATCTACTTAGCTAACTCTCTCCTCCTGTCTATAACTATCTATCTATATTATAGCTATGTATCTATCAATCCCTTAATGTCTATCTATTTATCTATGTATCTATCCAGTCCCTCCAGCATTTACCAGTAACAACAAAGCCAACCGTATCGCTCACTATACTGCCAGTGTTTAACAGTCACCCTCCCTCTCTCTATCTATCTATCTATCTATCTATCAAGCCCTCCAGCATTACCAGTAGCAACAAGCCTCTATACTGCTGGCAATTCTCAAGTTTAGCACCCCCCCCCTCACTCTCTCTCTCTCTCTCTCTCTCTCTCTCTCTCTCTCTCTCTCTCTCTCTCTCTCTCTCTCTCTCTCTCTCGCTCTCTCTCTCTCTGTATATATATTTGTTTATCCTCTATCAAGTTTTCGGAGATATTTTTTTTTTTTACAGATTATCAAGACTGGGTTAAGGGGAGATTTCCACTTGAGGGATTTTTTTCTTGACTCCTTTCTCCCTCATGTTTAGCCCCATTGCTTTTGAAATTTTAAGACGTTCGCCCCATTAGTTGGGCGATTTTAAGAAGTTTCACCCCATTCATGTCACTTTTAAGACCTTTCCTCCCATTTAGGTGTCGATTTCATCCTGGCGAGCGATAGCGAGCCTGTAATATAAGAGGAACACGGGAAATTTTTCTACCGAGAAATGTACAAATTTATCTTGAAAGGAGCTCAAGGGGGTGTAATTTTAAGCTTGATGGATATCTAGAGACCAAACTAAAAACCTCCCCTTAAACGTATTGAGTGTATGTTGAATATATATATATATATTAATCTCTGTCGTTGTGAGATTACGACAATGATGAATAATTACCCACCCTCCTTAAGGGGGGGGTCACCTGCTTGTTGTCTCTTTCTCTCCTTGTCTCTCTTTCTCTGGCTTGTATCCACTTGGCCCCATTCAGCCAACTGTTATAAGACGTTTATCCCCATCCAGGTGTCTATTTCTTCCTGGCGAGCGATAGCGAGCCAGTACTGTATGGAGAAATCCGGAGACATTTTTCTATCGAAAAATGTACAAATTTAGCCTGCTGTCATAACAAACATATATATAGGCCTATGCTGTCTCGCTATCGCTCGCCAGGAAAATATTGACACCTGGATGGGGGTAAACGTCTTAAAACAGTAGGCTGAATGGGGCCGAATGGATACAAGCCAAAGAGAGAGGGAGAGAAAGAGAAAAAAGCGAGGTGGGCCCCCTTAAAGACTGTCGATAGATAGCACAAGACCCACAGCATTGTATTTAGTAAGAGCTGCTTCTGGGCACTGTTAAGGGGAGATCTCCACCTGGAGGATTTTTGTCTGGATTTCTTTCTCCCTCATGTTTAGCCCCATTGCTTTTGAGATTTTAAGACGTTCTCCCCATTAGTTTGGCGATTTTAAGAACCCTCGCCCCATTTCTGTCAATTTTAAGACCATTCGTGCCATTTAGGTGTCGATTTTTTCCTGGCGAGCGATAGCGAGCCTGTAATTTAAGGGGAATCGGCCTTCGGCCGGGACATTTTTCTACCGAAAAATGTACACATTTATCTTGAAAGGGGGTCTAGGGGGAGTAATTTTAAGTTTGATGGAAGTCTGGGGAATCAACTAAAAACCTCCCCTTAAGCTAGCCTTTGTTGGGACTGGCATACTGTTTATACTTTGTGCCTTTGTGTGTGTGTGTGTGTGTGTGTAATAATAATAATAATAATCGGTTTATTTCAGTGTGTTGTGTGTGTATGTGTGTTATATTTAATTTTGCATAGTTCGGGTTAGTTTGTCTATTTACAGTGTGTGTGTGTGTGTATAGATGTATGTATATACTGTATGTGTGTATGTGTAGTGTATGAAATAAAGCAGGCAGAGAGGCATAGTCAGACATACTTGACGCGCGCTCTCGCTCACACACACACACACACACACACACACACACACACACACACACACACACACACACACACACTCTCACTCCCTCATGCTCTCACTCTCCCCCAGGTTCTCACTCTTACTCACTCTCTCACTCTTATTCTCTCTCTTTCTCTCTCACTCCCTCATGCTCTCACTCTCCCCCAGGTTCTCACTCTTACTCACTCTCTCACTCTTATTCTCTCTCTTTCTCTCTTACTCCCTCATGCTCTCACTCTCCCCCAGGTTCTCACTCTTACTCACTCTCTCACTCTTATTATCTCTCTTTCTCTCTCACTCCCTCATGCTCTCCCTCTCCCCAGGTTCTCACTCTTACTCACTCTCTCACTCTTATTCTCTCTCTTTCTCTCTCACTCCCTCATGCTCTAACTCTCCCCAGGTTCTCACTCTTACTCACTCTCTCACTCTTATTCTCTATCTTTCTCTCTCACTCCCTCATGCTCTCACTCTCCCCCAGGTTCTCACTCTTACTCACTCTCTCACTCTTATTTCCTCTCTTTCTCTCACTCCCTCATGCTCTCCCTCTCCCCAGGTTCTCACTCTTACTCACTCTCTCACTCTTATTCTCTCTCTTTCTCTCTCACTCTCCCCAGGTTCTCACTCTTACTCACTCTCTCATTCTTATTCTCTCTCTTTCTCTCACTCCCTCATGCTCTCACTCTCCCCCAGGTTCTCACTCTTACTCACTCTCTCACTCTTATTCTCTCTCTTTCTCTCACTAGTTGCTCTCAAGGGTAAATTTAATAAAAGTAATTGGTTGGGTGGTAATGGCAAGCAATAACACGCAGCCAACCGTACCCCTTCACAGTTTTCACTCCAGTATCACTCAGTAGATTTCATAGAGTCAAGTTATTTTTGATATATATGTAGTAATGTTAGATTTAGGTAAGGGGTTCTGCGAAAAAGGCGGTCATTCCGTCTAATACATATTCCTGAATTCCCGTTTGTTACGCATTGCGTACTGTCTCCCACCTTGGCCTGTAGGTAAAAAGAAACTCGATAAAATTCGCACAACTCAAGTGTGTGTGTGTGTGTGTGTGTGTGTGTGTGTGTGTGTGTATAAATAATGCAGAATGTATTTTACATTTTATTCAACTCAGTTATGTATTATTTTATTAGTTTCTTTCCTAGACCTCCATCAAACGTCAACAAAAAAAAACCCATAGACCCCTTTTCAAGATAATTTTAAAAAAAAATCGGTAAAACCGGCTAATTAAATTACAGGTTTGCTATCGCTCGCCAGGAACAAAATCGACACATAATGGCACGAAAGGTCTTAATATTGACAAAGCAATTGGGCGTAAAGTCTCAAAATCGCCAAACTAATGGGCCGAACATCTTAAAATCTAAAAACCAATGGGGCTAAACACGAGGGAGAAGGGGGCCAGAAAACCCCAGCCTCTCCCCCCTTTAAAGAGCGTATTTGTTGGAGTGGCAGGAAAAGTGAATTATGGCATCAGCTGAGGGGAGGGGTGGGGGGGGGGGGTATGGCGCCAACCTTACTTCCGCAGAGGGTTGAGTCCATGGCCGAGCGGGTTATGGGGATTTTTTTTTTTTTTTAGTTTGCTCCCTAGACCTCCATCAAACTTTAATAAAATACCCCCAAAGACCCCCAAAGACCCCCTATCGAGTTATATTTGTACATAATGTCCCGACCGAAATCTGGTTCCTCCCAAATTTTAGGCTCGCTCTTGCTCGCCAGGAAAAAAATCGACACCTAAACGGTACGAAAGGTCTTAAAATTAATAGAAATGGGGCGAAAGGTCTTAAAATCACCAAAATAATGATGCAAACGTCTTATAATATCATAACTAATGGGGCTAAACAAGAGGGAGAAGGGGATCCAGAAAAGAAAAAAAAACTAAAACGAAAATCTCCCCGTAAGGCACCGCGTTGTATTCCTTTGTATTCCTTTGTACTCCTGTCTGGTAGTGTATTCGGTTCGAGTTCCTCCCTGGGCCAGTTTGTGAGATTATGTGATCGTCGCTGGTTTTCTGATCGTGTCTGTCTTGTCAGCAGGATTCCGCAAACACGAGTAGAAAATTAAAAGACGGATTTAGATGAAACTTGGTCAGTCCGTTCATTTGGCACCCGAAAGGAAACTAGTAACTTTTGGTCAACATCCGATGACACCCCCCTCCCCTCCCCCCATCTCCAACCCCCACGCCCCATAAACCCCCCCCCCCCCCAAAAAAAAAAAATGACCATGAACATTTTTACACACACACACACAATATGGTGATGGGATAACCCTAATTGAGCATTAACCTGAATTTGATAATTTTGATAACTATTCAGTATTATAACAGGATATTTCCACCGCCTGATGGGTATTAACATACTATTGTCAAAACCAACCACTCATCCCAATTCTACCGCTCGTTCAATTATTTAGCTCATTTCGACTGTTCGACCTAATAGAGTGGATGGAACTCGTCAGCCTTGGTCGGCAACCCATCTAGGGGATACTAGATGGCGAACTGTACAATAGATAGATAGAAACACTGAGCTCAATTCCACCGCCTCAGACTATTGATACCACCTCAGACCAATTCCACCACCTCTGACTATTGATACCACCTCAGACCAATTCCACCTCCTCAGACTATTGATACCACCTCAAACCAATTCCACCTCCTCAGACTATTGATACCACCTCAGAACACCTCAGACCAATTCCACCTCCTCAGACTATTGATACCACCTCAGACCAATTCCACCTCCTCAGACTATTGATACCACCTCAGACCAATTCCACCACCTCAGACTATTGATACCACCTCAGACCAATTCCACCTCCTCAGACTATTGATACCACCTCAGACCAATTCCACCTCCTCAGACTATTGATACCACCTCAGACCAATTCCACCTCCACAGACTATTGATACCACCTCAGACCAATTCCACCTCCTCAGACTATTGATACCACCTCAGACCAATTCCACCTCCTCAGACTATTTCTACCACCTCAGACCAATTCCACCTCAGACTATTGATACCACCTCAGACCAATTCCACCTCCTCAGACTATTTCTACCTCCTCAGACCAATTCCACCTCCACAGACTATTGATACCACCTCAGACCAATTCCACCTCCTCAGACTATTTCTACCTCCTCAGACCAACTCCACCTCCTCAGACTAACCCTTATCGAGTGACAGAGGTTAGGGGTCACGATTTCTGGCCTACCTATAATGAACAGACTATAAGTAAAACATTCGAAATAGGAAGATATTCTCTATATAGGCTATACAGTAAACCAACCGTAGATCTCTCTCTCTCTCTAAGTCTAACTCACATTATCTCTCTCTTTCTAACTCTAACTCACACTATCTCTCTCTCATCTTACTCAACCTTCTATTTCTCCCTATTTATTTTTCTCTCGTTTACCGTCTCCCACCTTTCATCAAATCTCTCTCTCTCTCTCTCTCTCTCTCTCTCTCTCTCTCTCTCTCGTTCTAACTAACTCACACTATCTCTCTCTTTCTAACTAACTCACACACACACTCTCTCTCTCTCCCCCCAGTCTGAAATTTTTATATAGAGAATTTTTCCGGCGCACTGCTCCCCTTCTAATATTTTCCGGCTTATCTTCTCCGCGTCTATTTCCTTTTGTTCCAGGACCTGTTTTATATCCCACGGCATTGATTTTTTTTTTTTTTTTTTTTTGTTTTTTTTTTTTTTTATCGCCAGTGTGGCAGCTTTATCGCTGCCCGTTAAGGGGGGGTCACCGTTTTTTTAATCTTTCTCTCCTTTTCTCTCTTTCCCTGGCTTGTATCCATTCGGCCCCATTCAGCCAACTGTTTTAAGACGTTTATCCCCATCCAGGTGTCAATTTCTTCCTGGCGAGTGATAGCGAGCCAGCATTGTATGGAGAAATCCGGCTTCGCCGGAGGCATTTTTCTATCGAAAAATGTACAAATTTAGCTTACTGTCAAAACTAAAATATATATATATGCTGGCTCGCTACCGCTCGCCAAGAAAATATTGACACCTGGATAGGGGTAAACGTCTTAAAACAGTAGGCTGAATGGGGCCAAATGGATACAAGCCAAAGACAGAGGGGGAGAAAGATAAACAAAAAGCGAGGTGGGCTCCCTTAAGATACTGTACGGGCTTGTGCACAGTCGAATACATAAGTTATGTTTGTAGTGGTTATATTGTTGTTTTCCCTTTGTTTCAGGACCTGGTTTATTTCCCACGGTTTTGCTTATATATCTTGTTCTGTTTTACTTCATTGTGGCGGTTTTATCGCAGCCCATGAAGTTACTGTGTGGGGGGGTTGTGTACAGTCGAATACATAAGTTAGTTCTGTTTATATTTGTTACGTTGCCTTTTGTTCCAGGAGCTGCTTTATATGGCATAGATTTAGTGTGCATGTGTGTGTTTTTTTTTTTTTTTTTTTATATTACTCCCGATGTGGTATATATATATATATATATATATATATATATATATATATATATATATATATATATATATATATATATATATACCGGTATATATATATAGAGTATATATTATGTTTATATACTCCCAGCCAGACTCGAACCTCCGACATTCACCACGGCGTGATAAAGGAAACGACGTTTTCCTATTTATATTAAGGAGAAGGGAAATCCTACTTGGAGAATGTATTTCAATTCATGCACAAGTCGCAGGATCCATATTTCAGGATACAATTCAGGTATTTCAGGATACTATTCAGGTATTTCAGGATACTATTCAGGTATTTCAGGATACTATTCAGGTATTTCAGGATACTATTCAGGTATTTCAGGATACTATTCAGGTATTCTCAGGATACTATTCAGGTATTTCAGGATACTATTCAGGTATTTCAGGATACTATTCAGGTATTTCAGGATACTATTCAGGTATTTCAGGATACTATTCAGGTATTTCAGGATACTATTCAGGTATTTCAGGATACTATTCAGGTATTTCAGGATACTATTCAGGTATTTCAGGATACTATTCAGGTATTTCAGGATACTATTCAGGTATTTCAGGATACTATTCAGGTATTTCAGGATACTATTCAGGTATTTTTACAAGTTTCCACACGCAACTCGTGAGCTAATAATTTTGTATAAACTCCCAGCCAGACTCAAACCTCCGACATTCATACATTAGCTCACGTGTATTTGTGAGATATACTTGATATTAACCCATTCAGTACCAGGGACGTCCATTTCATCATATTCTGGCATTTATATGACGATTTTATTCAGCTTGGGAAGGAACTCGAGGAACAATAACAAGGCTTCAAACTATCTCAACCAACCCTTCCAACTGCCTCAAATCTTTCCTAAGCTGTAAAATATCGCGGGGAGATTTCCACTTGAGGGATATTTTTTCTGGACCCCTTTTCCCTCATGTTTAGCCCCATTGCTTTTGAGATTTTAAGACGTTCGCCTTAGTAGTTTTGACATTTTAAGACATTTTGCCCCATTTCTGTCAGTTTTAAGACCTTTCGTGCCATTAAGGTGTCGATTTTTTCCTGGCGAGCGATAGCGAGCCTGTAATTTAAGAGCAACCGGCCTCCGGCCGGGAAATTTTTCTACCGAAAAATGTACAAATTTATCTTGAAAGGGGGTCTAGGGGGTGTAATTTTAAGCTTGATGAAAACGTAGGGAACAAACTAAATACCTCCCCTTAAATATAGCTAGAATAAAATATAACCCGTCGTTGGTACTGAAAGGGTTAATGACTCGTGTTTGGCTGGGGGAGAATTAATTTATATCTGTATAACCTGAGTTAAGGGCAGATCTCCACTTGAGGGATTTTTTTCTGGACCCCTTTCACCCTCATGTTTAGCCCCATTGCTTTTGATATTATAAAACGTTCGCCCCATTAGTTTAGCGATTTTAAGAAATTTCACCCCATATTAAGACCTTTCGTGCCATTCAGGTGTCGATTTTATCCTGGCGAGCGATAGCGAGCCTGTAATTTAAGAGGAACCGGCCTTTGGCCGGGATATTTTTCTACCGAACCTCCCCTTAATTGGTTAATTGGTCATAATATTCAACTATTGCATAAGAAAATACACTTCTAATTCATCTTCACTAATTTTCCGACCATACATAAAAGCATGGAGGGTATACATAGTGAATGTGGCCAACTGTACAGGCGGATACAGAAGTTAAAGGTAGCGCCATCCAACTTGACAATAATCTGGACCCCTTAACCTCTTATAACTCAAAATTAATTAAAGTAATCGGGCTGACATTTCTAACATTTGGGAAGAGTCCACCAGGAAATAGGTGTGGTTATTTACAGTCAGTTTGCTCAAGGTCCTTTTGAGTTACGAAGAGGTCAGGGGTCGAGATAATTGTCAAGTTGGTTGGCGTTACCTATAGTTACGTTCCTACTTGTTGTGTTCCACCTGTTTTTATCCTGTGTTGGTGGTGTAATGGTTTAGATGTTTATGTTCTGGGTGTGGTGTCCCGAGTTCGAATCCCGGGAGGACCCTATGCTTTCATTAATTTATGCAAGTGCATTGGGGGTTGTAATGGAGGATTGATGTTAAGAAAGGGGTGTTCCTAAAAATATAATCCGATGCGGCATTTGTTTGTATATTTTTTTGTTCTGTTTATTTCAATATATGGATTTTTTTTTTTTTTTTTTTAGTAGTAGTTAAGGGGAGATCTCCACTTAAGGGATTTTTTTCTTGACCCCTTTCTCCCTCATGTTTAGCCCCATTGCTTTTGATATTATAAAACGTTTGCCCCATTAGTTTCGCGATTTTAAGAACTTTCACCCCATATGAAGACCTTTCGTGCCATTCAGGTGTCAATTTTATCCTGGCGAGCGATAGCGAGCCTGTAATTTAAGAGGAACCGGCCGGGACATTTTTCTACCGAAAAATGTACAAATATATCTTGAAAGGGACTCAAGGGGGTGTAATTTTAAGCTTGATGGAGGTCTAGGGAACAAACTAAATACCTCCCCTTAAGGGATGAAGTCACGAGGAACGGAACCTTTTTACCCTGTCATAGACCTATTTTACTGTTAGGCGATCTTATTTTACTGTTAGGCGATCTTATTTTACTGTTAGGCGATCTTATTTTACTGTTAGGCGATCTTATTTTACTGTTAGGCGATCTTATTTTACTGTTAGGCGATCTTATTTTACTGTTAGGCGATCTTATTTTACTGTTAGGCGATCTTATTTTACTGTTAGGCGATCTTATATGATTGTGGATTTAGGTTTCCAATCGTCTATGCAGGGCACTGCGAATGTTGCACCCACCAATCACACACACAGGAGGGGACAGTAAATATTGCCAGCCGATATATTTATCACGCTCCGTATATCAAATATTATAAATGGCAAAGGCACATAAATCATCAGGTATTGGCTCACATGACTTATTGGTATAGAATGAAAACAATAAAAAATACAATAAAATAATAATAATAATAATAATAATAATAATAATAATAATAATAATGATAATAATAACAATAATAATAATAATAATAATGATAATAATAATAATAATAATAATAATAATGATAATAATGATAATAATAATAATAATAATACAATGATGAAGCTATATGTGCGAAAACGTTGTCAATAAAGTGCTCCTCCTCATATGGTGTTTATATGCATTAAATAAAACGTTTTACATGCATGCTGGAACACTTTCCCATAAACGTATTGTAAATGCATCTTGCGTGACAAAGAAATGGGACGAAAAGTCTTAAATTCGCCAAACTAATGTGGAGAACGTCTTAAGGGAGCCCACCTCGCTTTTTTTTTCTCTTGCTCTCCCTGTCTCTTTGGCTTGTATCCATTCGGCCCCATTCAGCCTACTGTTTTAAGACGTTTACCCCCACCCAGGTGTCAATATTTTCCTGGCGAGCGGTAGCGAGCCAGCATATATACAGTATATATTTTTTTGACAGCAAGCTAAATTTGACACCTGGATGAGGGTAAACGTCTTAAAACAATAGGTTGAATGGGGCCGAATGGGCCAAAGAGAGAGGGAGAGAAAGAGAAAAGAAGCGAGGTGGTCCCCCTTAAAAATAAACTAAATATATGGAAGAATAAAATTAAATGTATTATCGGATAGAACAAAGAGGGAAGCTCAACAAATGCCGAGACAGAAAACATAGAAAAGGAATTACCGATGAAAGAAGAGTAGAACAATAAAGACAAAGGAAGAGAGAGAGAGAGAGAGAGAGAGAGAGAGAGAGAGAGTACAAAGGAGTACAAAGGAAATCAAGCAACAACAGGTCTAGTGACCCTTCTAGGCTGCTTGTCCTCCAAAACACTGAGGATCAAGTGTCCAAACAGTGGTTTAGAGTGGGTAAGGGAACATTGGAAAGGGAACTACTGCCCTGGAACTAATGTCCGTGGCAGGATTAGGAAGTTAGTAGGGGACGGATGGGTTAGTAACAAAGAGAGAGAGAGAGAGAGAGAGAGAGTGTGTGTTTGTGTGTGTGTGAAATTGTTATCAAACAGATATATAGACTTATAGCTAGATAGATAGATAGAGAGAAATTTGTACCCCCAACTAAAAGAGTTAAGAGAGAGAGAGTGGAGAGCTTACTGTCCAAAAGTCTGGGAAGGAAGTGAGAAAAACTGTCGACGAACACTTGCCACTCTGTCTCTCTCTCTCTCTCTCTCTCTCTCTCTCTCTCTCTCTCTCTCTCTCACACACACACACACACACACACACACACACACACACACACACACACACACACACACACACACACCTCATAAAAAATCCCTCTCCCCCGCCCAAGACTAACATATAAATATGAATAAATACAAGCCCCCCTCACCCCCCAAAAAAAAAGAAAAAAAATCTGCACCAATTACTTATAAAGTATTAGTTATCGGTTTCCTATCAAGCCCGTGACATATTTTCCAGAGGGGTGAGATATTTTCCCCGTGTAACATATATATCACGGTGACATATTTTCCGACTAACTGGGGTATGGGAATGGGGTGTGGGGGGGAGAGGGAGAGAGAGCTAGATAGAGAGAGAGAGAGAGAGAGAATGTGTTTGTGTGTGTGTGTGTGTTTGTGAGAAAGAGAGAGAATTAGGATATATAAATATATATATATATATATATATATATATATATATATATATATATACAGTATATATATATATATATATATATATATATATATATATATATATATATATATATATATATATATATATATAGAGAGAGAGAGAGAGAGAGAGCGAGAGCGAGGGGGGGGGGGGGGATATTGTTTCTGTCGTGCATCAGTGGAATGTTTACAAATATTCCACAGTTCCTATCCCGCTCCAATACCCCCACACACAAATATACACGTGTATACTTATTAATTAGTCACGCAAATATACATATACACACACACACACACACAGAAAAACATTCATGTGTTCTTATGGTCTAAATAAAGATTGGCACACATGCAAACACAAGCTGACAAATGCACACATAGGGTGCATATATAGTATATGCTCGTACACATACATGTATATATGGTTAAGCACACACACACACTCATACACACACACACACACACAAACTTACACACACACATGCACACGATCATCAAGCACACACACACACACACACACACACACACACACACACACACACACACACACACACACACACACACACACACACACACACACACACACACACACACACACACACAGAAGCGTTACATTCAATAATGATGACTGCTCTCCAATTCCATACCGGTAGCGTTAAACCTTTTTTAAACCATGGTCCATTATAGATATTTCCAGAAGCTCAAGGGCCACTGCCTCCCCGTAGAAGGTACAGTCCTCAGCATGTACCGTACTGTATAAGGTCACACCAATTCCAATCTTTGAACGTTAAAGGGGGTAGTGCTTGGTTTTTGGTCTATGTATAAATTAATTTATTCATTTTTGAGTTTCCTCGCTAGACCTCCATCAAGCTTAAAATAGCACCCCTTAGACCCCCTTTCAAGATAAATTTGTAAATTTTTTGGTAAAACAAAATCCGGCCAAAGGCCAAAGCCGGTTCCTTCTAAAATTAGAGGCTTGCTATCGCTCGCCAGGAAACAAAACCGACACCTAAAGGACACGAAAGGTCTTAATATTGACAAAAGCATGAGGCGAAAGGTCTCAAAATCGCCAAACTAATGGAACGAACGTCTTAAAACCTCAAACTAATATGCTAAACATGAGGGAGAAGGGGGTCCAGAAAAAGCGAGTTCTTCCCCCTTAATGCGATGTCACATGAGCCCTTTTTCTGGCAATTTTCTTTCGCAATATTTCGGAAACTAGACTGAAATTATAATGTTTGGTAGCTTAAGGGGAGATGGGTCGTTTTTCTGGTTCCCCTTCTTCCTCATGTTTAGCCTCATTAGTTTTCTGATGATGACGTTTGCCTCATTAGTGTGGTGATTTTTAAGACCTTTCGCCCCATTTCTTTGTCAATATTATGACTTTTCGGGCAAGCGATAGCGATCCCAAGGTCCAAGGTACTGTACATGGTCGTTGAGCGAGGCTGTATTTTTTAGAGGAACCGGTCTCCGGCCGGGACTTTTCTATCGAAAAATATACAAATTTATCTTGAAGGAGGGTCTTGGGGGGTGTTATATTTAAGCTTGATGGAGGCCTAGGGAGGAAACTAAAAACAATTATTAAGAAGATTTAGACATGAGCAAATATATTCCCCCGTCTCCCCTTAAAACTAATATATGTTTATTTCGGAAGTTACATTGGTATCGGGAACTAGATTGAAATTAAAATATGTGTGGTAGCTGAAGACTATGGTCGGTTTGATTTCAGCTGATGATGATTAATTGAATCCCTCAGCAACTGATTTCTCCATACATAACGAAAAAATACGAATCTACTATGTCTCTGCGTCGTATTAATGCCATGTTTTCATAATTACCACCACATTTCGCTACACAAGTTTCCGTAACAGCTGAGTAACCAAGATAGTAAACATAGCAATTTACCATCAGCTGGACAAATATAGAATATATTACCAGTATTATTCTGAAGTTGCCAGACGAGAATTGCTTTAAAATATTGCTGCAAAAAGTGCTCGTGTAACACTGGTTTAAGGGGAGATTTCCACTTGAGGGATTTTTTTCTTGACTCCTTTCTCCCTCATATTTAGCCCCATTGCTTTTCTAATTTTAAGACGTTCGCCCCATTATTTTGACGATTTTAAGAACTTTCGACCCATTTCTGTCAATTTTAAGACCTTTCGTGCCATTTAGGTGTCGATTTTATCCTGGCGAGTGATAGCGAGCCTGTAATTTAAGAGGAACCGGCTTTCAGCCGGGACATTTTTCTACCGAAAAATGTACAAATTTATCTTGAAAGGGGCTCAAGGGGGTGTAATCTTAAGCTTGATGGATATCTAGAGACCAAACTAAAAACCTCCTCTTAAAGGTTATTGAATTGTCTCTTCCCCTTATCTTGTTTAGTCCCTTTTATCAATGCCTTACTTGGATTTCTTCTCCATGAGTTTGTTTTTCTTGTTAATTGTTTTGATTTTTCCTTTATTTCCCGATTCTTCCACCCTCCGTTTTCTTTATTTATCTCCATGCGTTCTCTTCCTTTTTACTGATTTGATTTTCCCTGTTTCCACCCTCCGTTTTCTTTATTTATCTGCATGTGTTCTCTTCCTGTTTACCGTTTTGATTTCCCCTTCTTCCACCCTCCGTTTTCTTTATTTATCTCCATGTGTTCTCTTTCTGTTTACTGATTTGATTTTTTTCCTTTATTCCCTGCTTCTTCTATCCGTTTCCTTTATTTTGGTACGTGTATTACGATGTTTCCTTTATTTCCCTCTCTTTCCACCCTCCGTTTTTTTTTTCCTCCATGTGCTTTGGTGTGTTTAGTTTGTTTTTATTTTCACTTTATTTCCTTCTTCTTCCATCCTCCGCTTTCTATATTTTCACCGTTTTTTTTTTTTTTTTTTTTTTTTTTTTTTTTCTTTTCTTATTTTAGCTCGTCTCTTTCCTCCGTCAGGGCAGCAATAAGTCCTGATGGTATAATCCTTCGACTCTCACCACCCAACCCTTTGGTCTTCTGTCTATAATCCTGTAAAGGGGGTCACCGGCTTTTTTTTTTTTTTATCTTTCTCTCCTTTTCTCTCTTTCCCTGACTTGTATCCATTCGGCCCCATTTAGCCAACTGTTTTAAGACTTTATCCCCATCCAGGTATCGATTTCTTCCTGGCGAGCGATAGCGAGCCAACATTGGAGAAATCCGGCATCGCCGGAGAAATTTTTCTATCGAAAAATGTACAAATTTAGCTCGCTGTTAAAACAAAGATATATATATGCGGGCTCGCTACCACTCGCCAGGAAAATATTGACACCGGGATGGGGGTAAACGTCTTAAAACAGTAGGCTGAATGGGGCCGAATGGATACAAGCCAAAGAGAGAGAGAGAGAGAAAGATAAAACAAAGCCGGTGACCCCCCCCTTAATTACTGTAGTGTGTTTCACCTTTCTCTCACAAGGGACTATAGAGTTCTCGGAAAGGAGCTTTAGTCCTGACGCTATTCTTGACTTGCAGTGTGCTGGCTTAATAATCCAGAAGGTTTGATAATCTCTGAAGTCCTATTTTAAGGGGGGTGACCTGCTTTTTGTTATTTCTGCCCTTTTCTCTCTTTCTCTGGCTTGTATCCATTCGGCCCCATTCAGCCAACTATTTTAAGACGTTTATCCCCATCTAGGTGTCGATTTCTTCCTGGCGAGCGATAGCGAGCCAGCATTATATGAAGAAATCCGGCTTCGCCGGAGAAATTTTTCTATCGAAAAATGTACAAATTTAGCCTGCTGTCAAACAAAAATAAAAAATATGCTGGCTCGCTACCGCTCACCAGAAAAAATTGACACCTGGATGGGGATAAACGTCTTAAAACAGTAGGCTGAATGGGGCCAAATGGATACAAGCCAGAGAAAGATAGAAAAGGACATAACAAAAACAGGTCACCCCCCTTAACTAACTAACTAACTAACTAACCTTTCTCTCTATACCTGTTATTGCTCTCTCTGTTATTTTATTGTTTTCTATTTGTTGTTGTTGTTGTTGTTGTTGTTGTTGTTGTTGTTGTTGTTGTTGTTGTTGTGTTGTTTTCCTTCCTTCCCGATATGTCCTCTGTTTTATCCATCCTCCCTAGACCTTTTCCTCTCTTCGTTCCTTCTCTTTCGTCTGGATTTACCTTTATTCCTTTGCTATATTCCCCCACTGTTCCATCCTCCCTAGATCTTTCCTTCTCGTTCCTCTCTTCCTTCCTTCTATTTCCTCCGCATCTACCTTTTTCCCTTCCTTCCTTTCCGCTATTTCGCCTGTTTTATCCATCCTCCCTAGACCTTTCCATCTCTTCCTTCCTTCTATTTCCTTATTCCTTCCTTCCATTCCAATATATCCACCTTTCTATCAATTCTACCAAGATCTTTCCTTCTCTTCCTTCCTTTTATTTCCTCCGCATCTAACTTTTCCCTTCCTTCCTTTCCAATATTTCCACCTTTCTATCACCCCAACCAAGATCCTCTCTTCTCTTGTTATCTCCCTTCCTTCTATTTCCTCCGCATCTACCCTTTCTTCCTCCCTTCTTTTCCGATGTGTCCCCTGTTGTATCCCCCCTCCCTAGACGTTTCCCCCCCACCATTGTAGCACCAGGACCGGGGGGACAATAAACCCCGCGGAACGATTCTTCCCCCCTCTCCCGAGATTTCATTCCTTTAGCTAGGGGAAGTGCGGAGAAAATAACAGGTTAGTTCGCTCCACGACTATTTCGCCAGTCACTTGGCTATATGAACTGAAAATCTGTCAAAATAAGTAATGAGCATTAGGAGTTATTTACAACCTCACAATAACAAACTAATGTTCTCACAACAGTACGAAGAAATGTTGCATACATAGCATTATTATTATTTATTATTATTTGTGTTTTGTTATTAAATATGCATTTGAACTTACTCTGTACATGTTTCCTGGTGGTACTATGGCGTCTGTTGACACTTATAACCTAGCAGTCTCTCCTACACAATGTCAAATTTCAACTTTTCATCATATATATTTTAATCCATATTACTTCCTCTGAGTAACATTCCACCAACCTCCAATTCACAACGGTTAAAATTCTAGTGTTCTATATTGATCATGGATGGACGTCACCATTGATGCATGGACTTGTTTCCATTGAATACGTTTTTTTTTTTCCTTTGTTTTATGTAAAGAACATACACATCCGTAAAATGTAATATTCAGTTTCATAAAATGGAAAGTGTATATACTGGTAGATCATTTTGTTAGCAACATATTTGTTTTTTTAGTGATTTATTTGATATTATTTGTTTATTTTTTATTTTTTTTTATTTTTTTTTAATATCAGTATTAGTATTTATTTGTTTTTTGTGAGGCAGCGACAAGTACTTCTGAGACTGCTATAATTATAAGGAGTGGTTGTGAGGCGAAAGATCTTGGGGCGAACTGACCGGAAACTAGGGTCGGGATTGAGAGGGGGGTGGGGGGGTCATAACAAGAGGACAGGGAGTAGTATGATAGTTCTAGATTACACCGTCACTGTCAATATACTATCTTGTCACATTGACCAGAGTAGCAGGACTTTGGTTGTCAGTTTAACAAAATGTTATACCACCATAATGCAATATCACAACATGGACATTATTGTAGCTATTCATATATTGTATTGACCAAATTTATGTGCGTGTCTGAATGTTTGTGTGTCTGTCTTATTCAGGATTTTTAATAATACTAATGGGAAGATATAGATGAAACTTGGTCAGTACCTCCATTTAATAATACTAATGGGAAGATATAGATGAAACTTGGTCAGTACCTCCATTTTCTGCCCAACATCCGATGACCACCACCACCACCACCCATGCACCCTGCTCCCCATACATACATGGGTCTATGTCTTTGTCTTCACTAACTCTTAGCAAAGTTAAGGGGAGATATCGACTTGAGGGATTTTTTCTGGACACCTTTCTCCCTCATGTTTAGCCCCATTGCTTTTGAGATTTTAAGACAGTCGCCCCATTAGTTTGGCGATTTTAAGAACTTTCGCCCCATTTTCGTAAATTTTAAGACCTTTCATGCAAATTAGGTGTCGATTTTATCCTGGCGAGCGATAGCGAGCCTGTAATTTAAGAGGAACCGGCTTTCAGCCGGGACATTTTTCTACCGAAAAATGTACAAATTTATCTTGAAAGGGGCTCAAGGGGGTGTAATCTTAAGCTTGATGGATATCTAGAGACCAAACTAAAAACCTCCCCTTAAATGTTTGGCCATATTCCAAAATGCCGTGACAACGTATAACATAGCTACTCTGTCCAAATCATGTGACATGTATAAATATGGTGTTGCCATCTAATACGGTATAAAGGAAGCAACCAACACTTGGAAGCTACCCATGGACTGCAACACAAACGAAACAGCCAACATCTGGAAGCTACCTGTGTACTGCAACACAAGCGAAACAGCCAACACCTGGAAGCTCCACTGTCGCAACAAACCTCGAAGCTTCATTCGATAATCTCAGGGCCTCACACAAGACCCAGGCTTCTTAATAGCTTTCAGTCACGTGATCACATAATCACAACCTTATCCGCACAGAAAACAGAAGTCATTGTTCCATTAAGCTGTGACAAAATATATTTGGCCAACTAGTTTTTCCTTTTTTATCTTACATGTTTCGTTATTTTGCATATAAGTTTCTTCCTTTCTCACTGTGTCTTACAGTGGCCTCTTCCTTATCTTAAGGTATTCGAACAACAACATACCAAGTAGTTCAGACAAGGTTACTCGTTTTTAAGTAAATGGGGAGGTAGCACATATATGCAAACCTTAATTTACTTTACTTCACTTATTCATCTATGAAAATTACTAGGTGGGGGTGTGATTGCATGAATTTCTCTAAGATATATTTTGAAGGACGATACAGTCGTACAGATTATATACCCATCTTTCCACCTCTCTCCTCCACTCCTCTCTCTGTTATATATACATTATTCCTCTCTATCCATCTCCCTTTAACCTCCTTGCCTTTATTCTCCCTCGGCTGTCCCAAAGGACAGGTCCACGGGGTGCTATAAACACTACGATCTGGAACACAATTAACTTGATGCACTTTGCGAATCTCTCTATTATTTTCAATATAGTCTCTTCGTTTATATCGTACATTCCCTCTTGATACCAATCTGTGTATCTGTCTGTTAATTTCTTTCATATTTTTTTCTTTCGAACGATAACATCTTTGTGTTCCCATTAAAACTTCCACAACTTTGAGAAAGGGAAAAGGGAACATCTCCGTGTTTTTGAATGTGCCTAGTATGTTTGTTTTTATTACAGCATAGATTTAATTTAGATAAATAAAATGGCCAAAGTAATACTATTTCTCGTTAATTTTGGTGTATTCCTTCTCATATTCATTCAAGTCTTTCTACAAAATGGCTCCGGTTTGACACCTTGCAAGTACTTATATATCGCTGGTGTAGTGACTAGCGTCTTGGACTTCCACCCAGAAGACCCAGGATCGCGCCCACACTCGGTGCATTAAAGATTTTTCACAAGCACTTGAGTCATTACCGTCCCTCATGAGCAAGGGGATGGGGTAGTAGTACAGGACCCCAATGGAAATACGCCTAATCGGCCTTATTGGGCTATCCTTAGCTGGCTTAGCATGCGCTAGCTTTAACCCTTTGGCTGCGGCTATGTTTGGGCTATTTAGGGCATATTCAAGCATGATAAATCAAGCACCTGCATTAAATGAAGTGTATTCTGCCGAAAACTAGGCGAGAATAGCTTCAAAATGACACCAGAACGGGCCCCGTACGTGGTCTGGTTCACCCGCAGTGGTGCCAGTGAAACGTGGGAAACCCGCTATTATGTAACACTCGCTCGCTTGGCTACACTGTTGGGAGACACAGAGAGAGACCCACGCGAGACACAGTTAACCTCAGTGAGCCGCTCGGTGCTCTGAGGGTCGGAGGTGGGCCCCTCACGCTCCCGCCCACTGATACTCAATTATTACGGATTTTACAGGCTTTTACAGCCTGGAAATTACTGTAACTTGCCAGGACGTTCCAGAACGTCACCCGCAGCGAAAGGGTTAAGAACTACTATATTATTATCATCCATAACTCTACTATTTATGTCTTTACTCCCTTAGGTACCAAGTACTTATCTATCTATCCATGACTTAATTATTTTTATTTTTACTCCCTCAGGTGCCGCAGGGTAGCAGCCGTGGTAACTACCGCCTGCGACTGGAGGGTAACGAGTTGGGAGGACTGTCCGGGTCAGCCTTCGTTAACGAGACCTGGCTCTCCTACAGTCCCAAGACCACCACCCTGCTCGTCACCACCGACAGACCGCTATATAAGCAGGGCGATACAGGTATATACACTATACTACTTACTATATACTTGTGGTGCAGGCCAGGCGCAAGGGGGGAAACCTGCTTTTTGTCTCCTTTTCTCTCTTTTTCTGGCTTGTATCCATTCGTCTTCATTCAGTCTACTGTTTTAAGACGTGTATCCCTATCCAGGTGTCGATTTCTCCCTGGCGAGCAATAGCGAGCCACCATTGTATAAAAGAATCTGGCTTTGCCGGAGATTTTTTTTTCAATTAATAAATGTAAAAAATTAGCCTGCTGTTTTTTTTTTTTGTTTTTTTTGTTTTTTTTTTTTAAATATTATGGCTCGCTACTTCTTGTCAGGAAAAAGTCGACACCTAGATGGGGATATACGTCTTAAAACAATAGGCTAAATGGGGCCGAATGGATACAACCCAGAGAGAGAGACAAACAAAATCGAGGTGGGCCCCCTTAACTTGTATGTACCGATATTAATGTGGTATGCAAATCCAAATTAATATGGTTGAGCCAGTGTGTATGTCCCACGACAGCTCTCCAGGGGGCAATAATCAGTGCAATGACATTCTAGAGAGCCATAACGCAGGTATATAGAACATTATATATCTTGTTTTATAATTTTATCTCATTTTATATCATTGTATATTATTTTATATAATATTATTTCATTTTATATCATGTTATATCATTTTATCTCATTCTATATCACTCTATATCATTTTATATCATAGCTGGTCCCTTCCTGATCCCTCCTGCTTATGAAGACGTGCTGACAGGGGCTTGACTTTGTATCTGGGGTTTCCCTCCCTTAGATAATTTGTCTGCCTAGGTTAATGAGTCCCATTCACCTGTTCTGTTCACCTCTTGTGACATACATGACATGGACAGTATTCGTTTTCGTCTGTGATCCAGAGACCCCTTTTCCCGGGGAAGATTATATGTGCAGTTGGTTATATTTACTAGATTATATGTGCAGTTGGTTATATTTACTAGATTATATGTGCAGTTGGTTATATTTACTAGATTATATGTGCAGTTGGTTATATTTACTAGATTATATGTGCAGTTGGTTATATTTACTAGATTATATGTGCAGTTGGTTATATTTACTAGATTATATGTGCAGTTGGTTATATTTACTAGATTATATGTGCAGTTGGTTATATTTTACTAGATTATATGTGCAGTTGGTTATATTTACTAGATTATATGTGCAGTTGGTTATATTTACTAGATTATATGTGCAGTTGGTTATATTTACTAGATTATATGTGCAGTTGGTTATATTTACAAGATTATATGTGCAGTTGGTTATATTTACTTATTAAGATCAGATTTCTCTCAATATTACCTCATAATTTAGTCGGTGTCAAACAAAACCTCTCTCTCGGACAACGCAGTATCCGTCCTTAATTTATTTTTACTTTCCAGTGCGAGTGCGAGTGGTAGTACTGGACGCTGGCACCAGACTGACACAGGAACCAGTGGACATCCTTGTGCTCAACCCTCATGGTGTTCTCGTTAAGAGGTGGATGTCCAAACAGGTAAGAGTGAGGGATAGATAAATGGTAAAATAATAAACGTGTAGATGGCATACAAACTCAGGAAGATTGGGGGATAGATAGATAGTAAATATGATATAGATATCATAGAAATATAGAATCTTTATATATATATATATATATACTATATATACATGAAAGAGAGTAAGAAGTACTGTAGGCTAGTCAATTACACACACATATAAATCTAACAATAACTAACCCAATAAAGTGGCCACTGTGTTGGTATCTGGACCTACCAACACACACACACACATACACACACACACACACACACACACCAACCACTGCTGTAGTTGTTGTTGTTGGTCATGGCGTGTTTCCCGATCATTAGGGCCGGCCTCGCGTGGAATCAAATAGGGACGAGACATTGATTATTTAAGACGTTTTTAGTTTGGCCTAGTTTAGTCTGCTGAGTTTTTCTTTGTGTATGGGTATTTTGGGTAATGGTAAAGAAAGGTGGGGAATATGGGGTTACTCTCTCACACAAGGTCACTCACACACAGACAGACAGGCAGGCCCCCTCCCCCCCCTCTCTCTCTCACACACACACATACACATAACACCACTTTATACTATGCTATCCATTCCTTTTATCACGTAAGCTATGTAGTTTAGCTACAAACATCCTCGTAAGGATCAACATATCTCTCTCTCTCTCTCTCAATGAATATTCTATCTAACATTAAATGTATTCCAATACTATTCCCCCTTCACCCTTTCCCATGCAATATAGAATCTAAGCCATTTGACCTATGCAGCCTGTGAGCTTGATGTATATATAACCTAGTGTTATATTGCAGATATATTGCTGAATATTAAATCATATCCCATATCCACAACACTTATCTGTTCTCACGTTTCGTATACTTATTGTAGATACATGGGTAGATAGCCTAGATGGATAGATAAACAGGATATATATACTGTATATATATATATATATATATATATATATATATATATATATATATATATATACCGGTATATAAATATATATATATATATATATATATATATATATATATATATATATATATATATATATAGATATATATATACATACAGTATATACACACACATATATGCACAAACTTATATATATATATATATATATATATATACATACAGTATATATACACACACATATATGCACAAACATATATGCACATACTGTATATACAGAGAGAGTGTGAGTGAGTGCTTATACTGGTATCGAATTTGTTTATATAAATATGCAGATCGCTCCAAACACATTCGCTTTTCATGTCTGTCCCATTTTCTTCAGACAGTAGCTGAAAAAATCTCGCCAATAAATTTTCTTCGAGCAACAACTAAAGAAGAGTCTCTAGGTGTTTCTCCAGTGTTGCGAGGATTCCATTACTGTTGAGCCGAGCCTGAGTGACAATCCGGATTACATGGCCTTGATGGATAGATGCGCTACAGATAGATAGTCTAGATTGGTAGATTGCCTAGATAGATACAGTATACTTACATAGATTGATAGATAGTTGCATCTATAGCTAAATTGAAATGTGTAGATTAATGTCCAGTTTCTTCAGGCAATAATTTATTGTAGCAGCAACTAAAGAACATGTTCTTGTATTTAACCCATACAGTACCAGGGACGTCCTTTTCATCATATTCTGGCAACTATTAGACGGTTTAATTCAGCTTAGGAAGGACCTCTAGCAGTGATAAGGCTTCAAACTATCTCAACCAACCCTTTTAACTACCACAGATCTTTACTAAGTTGCATAATATCGTCTAAATATTGCTACAATAAAATATAAAACACGTCGCTGGTACTCAAAAGGTTAATGCTTTTTTTATTTCATATATATATATACAGTATGTATAGTGTGTTGGGGTTTGCACTGAATGATAAATAAAGGATAATGTTCTGTTCTCGGCAGTGTCGTGAGGGCCCTATCTCAGTCGAGCTGAGCCTGAGTGATGACCCAGACTACGGGGGTTGGCTACTGAGGGTCGAATCTTCACACACCTTTACGCAGCACCTCTTTACGGTTGAGCACTACGACAGCCCTCGTTACCAGGTCAGTCACTTTAGTGATTTTTCATTTGTATTTTGATTGCATTTCACCTTTTTTTGCATATACAAGATGGTGTAGAATTTGGTTACCCAGTTGACTCGGTTAGCGCCTACAGTTCAGTTCAGTTCAGTTGTGGTTCGGGAAGTAAGATGCCTTACTAACGGCACTTCCCTGAGAGTTTATGTTCTCCTTGTGACGTGCTCCTTTTTATTTATATATATATTTTTCTCTAGTTACAATTTATTATCTTCTTTTGTTTTTCACTGGGTAATCGATTTCTGCGCCACCCTGCATTTGGGTTAGGTATTCAAGAGGAGATGACACACACCTTTACGGTCCCGCATTATCAGGTTAGTGATTCAATCAGTTATTCCCGTTATACCACTTTCTTGTGACAATTTTCTACGGTGTTTCTGACAAATTTGGCTTGGCTGTTGTGGCTGTAGTCTGTGCACACATTAACCCTCACGCTATCCTGTGGACGATGGGGTTGCCGAATAGCATTCAGAAATAGAGTTCTCTCAATCTTATAATTACCTCTCCAAAATTAGTTTTCTGCCCACAGCTCACTTAAAACGACAACTGCAGAGGTTGAAGCAACTAAACTAAAGGTTTCTAAACACCCCTGATGGTCACAAAGGCTTTTAAATATCCCAGAATAAGCGCAAATCGCGTCCTCTGCGTGACAGGGTTAATGCTGTACCTCTTTGCGGCTGCATACTACGATAGCCTGCGTTTCAAGACGAGTTGTTTAATTCAATATACTGTACTCCTTTCTTTATGACCATTTACTACCATGTTTCTTACAAATTTGTCTTGGTTGTTATGCTGGAGTCGGTGCACATATTTATACCATCTCTTAACTCCTTCTGTACCGGCGACGCCTTTTAGATTTTATTCCTGGTATATATAGACGATTTTGTGAAGTTTAAGAAGGATCTGTGGTAGTATAAAGGTTGAGTCAGATAGTTCAAAGCCTATTATTTGCTGGAGGCCCTTTTAAAACTTAATATAATCGTCCAATAGTAGCCAGAATCAAGTTTAAAAGATGTCGCCGGTACTGAAGGGGTTAATGGTTGAGCAGTATGACAATCCACATTACCTGGTCAGCGATTTTATTGATTTCCATTCATATTTTGATAATTTCTTACTAATTTTTGGACATTCATATATTGACCACCCAAAAAGGATCAGTGCATACTTTAAACACATTATCTCTTTTCGGTTTAGTACTATGTAAGCCTGCTTTACTCGATTTAGGTAATATTTCTTTCTTTGAACCATATTTTGTCATGTTTTCGACAAATTCGGCGTTGTTAGGAGGGCAGTGTGCCCCACTTTTTCCCTTTAATACTGCCAATTATACCATGTTTTGATTCTTTCTAAGTCGATAAAGGCATATATATCCATGTAAGCATGAATCAGTTTGTGTACTCCAGTGAAGTGGTGCAGTATGTTGAAATATTGTACAATATTGGCAAGCTATAATCGCCATGAGGCAGAATTAACCTACGAAGCGCGAATATATGGCAGTTCAAAGTGCCCGCCATGCGAAGATATTGGCTTTAATTCTAACGAAAATCGTCATATTTACCATATATAACATTATTACTTCTCCATATGCACCCATTTTACTATTACAGTAATATGAACATTTGAACATTGAAGAGCAATAAAAGAAGTGGGAACAGTAATTGGCTGGTGAAAAACGTATATTTAGCCCCGCGGTCGTAATCTGAGGCGAACCGGCGAGAGACATACATCCACCCTCTCCACCGTCTCGTATGCTACCGAGACTACGGGAGGTCTGAGACTGGCTAGAGGGTCGGAGAAAGACTCCCCTTTCTCTCCCAGCCGTCCTCGCGCAAAAATACTCGATAAATATTGGGGAATAATAGGGAAAATACCTGATAATTAAAGAGGGGGGAGGAGGGGAAGGGGGGGGGGACACATGTGGAGGGGTGATAGGAGGTACTGGAAGGGATTTATCTCACCTAATTACATATTTCTTTGTTTTGAGTGCCAGTGGGTTTTTTTTTTGTTTTTTTTTTTTATGCATTGGCTCTTAAGAGGACACTCGCCGTGCACCAGTAAAACCTCTTGAGAGGATGATCGTCATTCTTGGGTTAAGACTAGTGTTACGGTCTAATACAATGCCTGATGCAAACCCAATTCTATGGGAACATTTTAGCACTGCAATGTTTTACTAGCAGTTACTATAATAATACAAGTGAGTCATACGTCCTGTTTCTCTCCCTTACTATACCATGGATTCCATTATTGTACATTTGCCAACACAAGTCCTCTCCAGTTGTAAGAAGAAAATCCTCTTATGCACACGAACCCAGCATTGGCATAAAAGCTTTGTTATGGTGTGTAAACTAGTACCTTCTTACTACATTGAAGTGGGAGATGTGGAGGTGTGTAAAGATTATTGTTGCTGACCATAATGCCACTGTGGCCGTTCAGCAATATATTTTAGCAATATTTCGTACCTGTTAAAGATAATCTAGAACCTTGTCATTTATGAGTTTTTTGTACACAAAGCTTTATCTTCAGTTTAGTTTATTAGAGGACCCGCAGAAGATTGTTCTCAGGCAGCATTGCGAGTGAAGGTTGTGATTGAGGGGGGGGAGGGGGGTAATTATTGATAGGATCATAACTTGACACAACATAACTACTAAATGCACCTTACAGCTACCTCACCTTAACCCTTTCAGTACCAGCAACTTGTGTGATATTGTATTCTACCTATATTTAGACGATATTATGCAGCTTAGGAAGTATCGCTGGTACCGGTAGTTAAAAAGGTTGGTTGAGATAGTTTGAAGCCTTCTTATTGCTAGGGGTCCTTCCTAAGCTGAATAAAATAGTCTAGTAGTTGCCAGAATATGATAAATGGGACGTCCCTGGTACTGTATGGGCTAACGCTTTATAATTTATCCTAGAATACCTCTCACTGAAACCTACAACCACACCTAGGCTACTCTAATACCCTACCCATCATCGGTTTATTATTATAGGCAAACTTTAGAATCCTACTGTACCCTAAAATAGTTCAAATTATAACAGTGGGGGGTGAAATACTTGGCGGCCTTCCACAGTTCAATAGCTTAACTGGAAATTATTGACTAGGAGGCGGGCTTTAGAGAAAACTGAATTTCCTTCGGTATTTATAGGGCTAACTTCGCTATTATTGGCGTACCCCCGGAGAGGTTAAAAGATCGTATTTTTCACACACACACACACATACATACACATTCAACAAACAATATTTATCTGAGTGTTGGGGTTTGCATGGAAGAGTGAACAAGGGAGAATATCTATGGATTTCAATAATTTCGGTATTTTGTTTTTGTGGTTTTATGGGAACTATTTGAGGATGGCAGGCTTTAATGTTTATGGTGTAATTGCATTATCTTGGTATTGTTATGACTTTATATATTTGCGAATGAAGACAATTTGGACACTATAATTAGTCTACAATTCATATGTGCTGTTTTAAGGTATTATATTTGCTATGTTTTGGCGAGAAAGAGTGAGAGTGAGAGAGAGAGAGAGAGTAGTAGTTGGGAGGGAAAGACATACATTTGCGTATAATAGTGGGAGAGGACTGATTTTATGAGAGAGAGAGAGAGAGAGAGAGAAGGAAGAAAGTAGGTGGGTGGGTGGAAAGGAAGTAGATTTAAGCAAAGAGATAGAGTGGGAGAGGAATGCGATAGTGACAGAACTGATAAATATAGATTACAAGAGAGAGAGAGAGAGAGAGAGAGAGAAGGAGAAGGAGGGGGGGGGGGGGGTGCGAGGAAGAGAGAGAAATACAGTGGTCCTTCCATCTGGTGTAATGAGATAGCAGCTCATCCAATACAAAGCACCTCGTCACGACCCCCTTCTCTCACTCTCTCTCTCTCTCTCCACAGTAGGGAAAGGTACAAAGCAATTACAAAGACAAGAGCCCAGCTGTGGCTATAAAACTTACTCTGCCAATTAGGAGACCGAGTGCTGAGGATCGGTCGACAGCTCTCGGTCTCTTTGCTTTAGAAATGCATAGACTGCAAAACCAACTCGGTAAAGTATTTAAGATCAACACATAGAAACAGAAAGGATTTTAAATTACATTGATGGGCCCTGGAAAGATATTAGGTTTGTGTGCAATAGCCCAAAGGTAGCCAACAATCAAACGAATTGGACAAAAAATGGTTGACATACGGTCCCTGTGAAGCCACCCACTATTTCCATTAGATTTCATGTGTCTAGTTATATCATTATGGTGGTTGTGTTAGTTATGGGTTTTAAATATTTGAGGGGTTTTGAGACAGGTGGTGTTATAATAGGATTTACTCGTGATAGACAGGGTTCAGGGATAGTTCTAAATCATCAGGTACAGTAGTTTGTTCAGAATCGTGATATTATGATTGTTTTTCAGTGACGATTTGAGTGTTAATTACGGTTTAACAACATACCTATAAGTCATGAGAGAGAGAGAGAGAGTATGTGGGAAGAAAGGATATAACAAAAATTATATTCACGTAAGGAGAAGGAGAGCATAAAATAGAAAGATAGGGAGTGATTCTGAGAGAGAGAGAGAGAGAGTGAGAGTGATTCTGAAAGAGTAAGAGAACACCCCCTTTACAAATCTTCATTGTCTCATTTTGTTCGGTAGAAAGTGTGGATTTTATTGAATTGGTTGTTTTCATAGCACCCCTTCTCTCTCTCTCTCTGAAGACCGTGGTTGAATCTTATAATTCTTCATGTATTTTTTTTGTTTTCATATCTCTTCCTTACGCTATTTTATATATGTTCCTTTCCAATGTAATCCCCCGTTTTTCTATCCTTTAGTTCATTCATTTCCCAATTAATTTTCTGTTGAGCTCTTTTCTTTCCGTTTTCTCCATTGTCTGTTCTAGTTCCATCCTGTTTTCCTTTATTGTACTTTATAGCGTTTTCTATTTTGTTTTCTAATCCGTTTTTACCATATTTTATCTTGCTTCTTCGTGCACTTTAATTAATTATCTTCCCTTTCTCCACCTCCGTTTATCCTTTCCCGCTTTCTTCTTCCTCCTCCTCCCATCTTTCCTCCCCTTCTATTCCTTCTATCATCTCTTTACCATACCTCTCATTTGCTTTCCCTACTCTCCTCTCCCCTTCTTTCTTATCTTCTCTCTCCTCTTTTCCATCCCCTTTCGTCTCCTCTATCAATCCTTTCTTTCCCTTCCTCTCTTCTTTTCTATCCTCTCCTCTTCCTCTTTCTTCCCCTACTGTATTAGTCTTGTCACCTATCCGTCTCTCTCTCCTCTTGTCCTCCACCTGCCCCCTATCCTTTCTGCTCTTCCTTATCCCCTCCATCCTCTCCCTTCGCTCCTTCCTTTTCCCCCTCTTCTCCTCCTCCTCCACTCCTCCTCCTTCCCCTCTCCTCCTTACCCCCCTGTGGTCCCCTCAACACCATTTATCCTCCCTAATGTCTCTCCCTCATTTCCATGCCTACCTCCCTCCCTTCCTCTCTCCATACCTACTCCCTACCTACTCACTCCCTCCCTCCCTCTCTCCATACCTACTCCCTCCCTCCCTCCCTTCCTACTGTCTCTCTCCCTCCTTTCCCACTTTTCCTCCCTCCCTCGCGGTTGAGAGCTCTTGGTCTCTATTCGTTGGGAACACGTACACATTACGAGGTCAACTCTTTGAAGACTGTGACATACTAAATGGGTTTTACAACGTGGATTATAAAAAGATGTTTAGACTGAATATGAGTACAACACACAACCATGACTGAAAATAGGAATTGAAGAGGTTCACGGTTCACCACGAGTGTATACACTTACACTTAGTTACACTTAGTTGTATTCCGTCCGTTAGTGACACAGTTGAGCTGGGGCTCCACTGCGACCAGGCAGCTCCCTTTCTTCCACTCTCCATTCCAGAAGTCGGTTGGAGTTGGTGCTGGGGTATCCTGGTGTTGGTGGCCGGTCCGGTATTTTGGCCAGCCACATGTGGATATTTTTTCACAGATACAATCTGTTCTACCTGGAACAATCTTCCCTCAGAACTTGTAAATAGCTCTTCAGTAGAGCAATTGAAAAAAAAATAGTAGTTATAATTTTGCACACTCTGCAATGATTGAAGTGCAATTCACTTTTATCTTTCTATCTAGATTCCAGAGTATCCCCCTCCTTCTCTCCCTACTCTCTCATTCCCATGCTACTCCCTCTATCCCTCATTCTCTCACTCCCCCCCCCCCCGCGCTTTCTTAACTTACTTTATCCCTTCCCTCCCTTCCTTTTATCTTGCTTTTCTATTCTCTCTCCCTTTCTTACCATCTTTCCTCTCCTTCCCTCCCTCCTCTAATAAAGGATACACAGGGGAGGTGTGGTGGAGTGGTCTTGCCACTGGCCTGGTAATCCAAAGGTCCCGGGTTCAAATCCCGATGTATCAATGGGAAGATATTATTGGGATGGAATTTGTGCTGTACCTAGTATCAGTGCATTACCACAAGCCCACCGAAACGTCAATAAAATACCCTCATTGTTCCCTGATTAAATAGCACTGTATGAATATTCCCATATTCAAAATATGCTATAGGGGTGCAATGCCTGGTGAGTTATCTGCTCAACAGGTGGCGTTGTGTGTGTGTAAGTGTGAGACTCCGAGTGTAGGGGGTGAGACAGTGAAGCACGGGAACGAGGTGGCTTTAGAGATGGGGTCGTTTCGGACCATGAGTGAGCACCGTGCCTCATGTGAAGGCAAGATGGCAGGTGCTCGTTGTGCTCTACGTGCTTCACATGTCTCACTCCCTAGACTGGAACAAGACCTCACGGGCTTCACTGTTCATTGTAAAGCGGTGAATGTTAAGGCTCTCAGCCTATGCCCGAGAGGAAGTAAGTTGGAATATAGAAAAAAACAAAAAAAACAAAACAAAATATTAAGAACTCGAGGTAGCAGTCCTTGTCAACGGAGTCCCAAAACAGAGTTTTTCTGTTATGTGAACAGTAGGAAACCATTCAAGAGTCGTATTGGCCCTCTAAATGATGCAGCAGGCTACTACGAGCTTCGGACGTTGAGATGGCAGAATCTTTTAACGAATATTTTACATATACAGTATTCCGTTTTCTTTCTCTTCCAGGATATTTGTCCTTTCATTCTCTCATTGATGTCTTTTCTTCTGTCCTCGTTTTCCCCTTTCTTTCTTCCTTATCCCCTTCCTTCCCTCTCCTTTCTGTTTCATCTTTATTCCAATTTTTTTCCCTCATCTTTCTTCCCTTTCTTGTTTTTGTTCTTCTATCTTCCCTCTCTCATCTTCCTTTTCTATCTCCTTTCTTCCCTCTCTCATCTTTCTCCATTCCCCATTTATTCTCCCCTCCCTCCTTTCTCCCCCCCCCCCCCTCTCTCTCTCGCTCTCATTAGGACCGAGTTAATTAAACCCTACATTATGTTCCACAAATTTGATGCAGCCCTCGCTCACTGCAATTCAGTTTCAGCCGAGATTTAAAGTCCCAAGAATAATGTTTTGTTTTGTATATTTATTGTATTTTATTGTGAATGACACACCCAAGAATATCTGGGTATCTTTTTACTTGTTTGTGTGTGTAATTAATTGAACTTTTGACATAAGTAAGGACGTCTACCAATGAATAGGCTAGATGATCTCAACCCTTTTAAAATAATCTACTCATATCGATTGGGATTAATTGGTCAAGTACTCTCAGACATTTGTGAAAAAGAAAAACGTCTAAGGGAAAGTCATTTTAAGTCCGTAAAAATAGTATTAGCAAATTTAGAGCCGGTGTGAAGTGGCTGAAATTCAATTTGGCAGCGGTGAAATGTGTGATGTAATCAATTTTGGCGGGAAGTGACGTGATTGGCTGGAGGCCGTGATGCCGCTTAACGATGATTGGCCAGTTGATTTGGTTCGCAGTATTGGCGAGGGAAAGTCGGGATTGTTTACGTAATTGTGTGTTTGTTTATATCGCTTCCGGTTGTTATATGTGTGTGGTTGCATTGATTGTGGAGTGTTTGTGAATATTTAATGATTTATTCCTTGTTACTATGTTGAGTTCAAATAAGTTTGTTGGAGGAATTGACCACTTACGAGTTTCAGGCTATAAGGAAGTTGGAGCCGTGAACATCAATATTAGAGAGAAATGCAAACATAATGTGAATTTCTGATGAAAAAAAGTATGATAAATTTGGATTAATGTATTTATAAATGTTTTGTGACCATATTTTACCTGGTAATTCTGCTAAATATTAATGGCCACAGCTCCAACTTTCTTATAGCCTGAAACTCGCAAGTGGTCAATTGTAGCCAGCATCACACGAGAGCTTTTTCCCTCTACCCTTTTTTCTGAAACCCTGATCTGGCAGCTTCTGATATATAAGCTATATAAGCTATATATATATATATAATCATCTAAATTTAGTTGCCAAAAGCAGTGCAAAATATTCCAAGTGTTGCTAGAATGAAGTTGTGAATCAAAAGTTGACGTTAAAAGCTCTCGTGTGATACCCCCTTTAGGCAGCATGTTGTGTGATGATTATTGAAAGAGTCCACTGTATAAATCATGGGTATAAAAACGGAGATCATCGGGTATATTGATAGTGATTTACCTTTCTAATTGTTATAAGATGGGTATATCACTACCCATACACTTCATTAAATGGGTAGTTTATTACGGACACAAAAATACCCTTATTCCATACCCATTATTTGATATTGGACGTAAAAGTGGACCCTAGGCTAAGGGGACCCACCTCGTTTTTGTTTTCTCTCTCTCCCTGAGTTGTATCCATTCGGCCCCATTCAGCCTACTGTTTTAAGACGTTTATCCCCATCCAGGTGTCGATTTTTTTCGTGGCAAGCGGCAGCTAGCCAGCATATTTAAAAAAACAAAAAATTGACAGCAGGCTAAATTTGTACATTTTTCGATAGAAAAATGTCTCCAGCGATGCTGGACTTCATCATACAATGCTGGCTCGCTATCGCTCGCCAGGAAGAAATCGACACCTGGATGGGGATAAACGTCTTAATTAAAACAGTAGGCTGAAATGGGGCCGAATGGATACAAGCCAGAGAAAGAGAAAAGGAGAGAGAGAATAAAAACAGGTGACCCCCCTTAACATTTCTTCCCAGTGCTCTTTAGTGTCAGTGGGTTAAATGCAATACCATTATGGAAATCAGGGCCTTATTATTCCTTTTCCTCCTCCTCCCTTTCTTCCAATTCCTCATTTCCCTCTGTTCTCTCCTTCCTTACTTTCTTATCTCCCCCCCCCCCCTCCTTCTCTTTCTACCCTTCCCTTCCTTTTCCTCCAAGTCCTCCTCCTCATTTACCTCTGTTCTCTCTCCTTCCTTACTTTCTTATTCCCCTCTTTCTCTTTCTACCCTTCCCTTCCTTTATTCCTTTTCCTCCTCCTCCCTTTCTTCCAAGTCCTCCTCCTCATTTACCTGTTCTTTCTCCTTCCTTACTTTCTTATTTTCCCCCTTTCTCTTTCTATCCTTCCCTGCCTTCCTCATCTTAAGGGAGCCCACCTCGCTTTTGTTGTTCTCTTTCTCTCCCTCTCTCTTTGGCTTGTATCCATTCGGCCCCATTCAGCCTACTGTTTTAAGACGTTTACCCCCATCCAGGTGTCAATATTTTCCTGGCGAGCAGTAGCGAGCCAGCATATATATATATTTTTGTTTTGACAGCAAGCTAAATTTGTACATTTTTCGATAGAAAAATGTCTCCGGCGATGCCGGATTTCTCCATGCAATGCTGGCTCGCTATCGCTCGCCAGGAAGAAATCGACACCTGGATGGGGATAAACGTCTTAAAACAGTTGGCTGAATGGGGCCGAATGGATACAAGCCAGGGAAAGAGAGAAAAGGAGATAAAGATAAAAAAAAACGGTAACCCCCCTCCCCAATTTTGCTACTTCTTCCTCTCTCCTCCCTTCTTATCCCCACCCCCCTTTCCTTGCTATCATCACTTATGCAAAAATTGTGTATGTGCGTGTGTGTGTAATGGCTTCTCGTATGTCTTAATTATGACCCCTGCCTGCCTGCCTCTCTTGGCTTAGAGAGAGGGAGTTACAAGGAATAGGTAGTATCTTATAGGCTGTGCGGTCCATTTCAGGGAGATAAAGCTGTGCACAGTCATTGTAATGTGCAGTGTGCAGAATACTGTCTACTCTCTTTTTGAACTGTTGAGAGAGAGAGAGAGAGAGAGAGAGAGGTAATTAGTACCTCAAAACGTTAATTAACCACTTGTGGTATGTGCTATGAGGAAGCTCAAGCTGTAGGCATCGATATTTAACAGAAATAGCCTACAATCTTAAATATATTTGTAGTTCACACATCCAATAAATACATACAGTACACTTCACTATGATTATCAATCTATTATACTGTACTCAATTTTCTCTGCTAGATATCAATATCTATAACTTGAACTTTCTTACAGCAGGAAACTCACTAGTGTTATAAAAAAATAGGACCTCTGCTGAGGAAGAAGTCCAAAATTGAGAAATGTTTACGTATGCAAAGGAGACCTTGTGTTGAAGGACCAGCTCAAAAGTGTGAACTTAGGCAATGAGTCGCTGGAGCTGGTAGACTAGTTTTTCTACCTGGGAAATACAATCTATGCCGGTGGTGGGACCGAGGCCGCCACTATCGCCAGAATTAGATGTGGCTGGGGAAAATTCAGAGAACTGCTCCCAATTCCAACCATGAGAAGACCCCACTCCCCTTGAAGGGAAAGTAGTATGCTTCATTTATTATAAGCGCAATGACCTTTGCTTCGGAAATGTGGCCTGTCAAAGTGGATGATATCAACAGAATGCAACGTAACGAGATAAGAATAGGGAGATGAATGTGTTGGGCCAAACTGCAAGATAGGATATCGAGTGAAGAAGGTTAGGTATCAAGAGTATCAGTGATAGGATGCATACAAGCAGATTGTTTAGAGATGTAGAGAGGATGGATGAACTAAACTGGGTGAAAAGATGAAAGTCCATGAACGTGGAGTGCTGCACTTAGGCGTTGACTTATAAAGATGTGGTATTAGACTATATGCTCGTATCTCAAATAAAAATAACCTAACAAGTGAGGCAGCTCTGAACAGGGGTGCCTGGCGGTGGAACGCCGCCAACAGGATGCGAGACTGAAACTGCACCTCGGGTGGAACACTGTCTTTTATATTAGGTATGTTACATTACATTCTGTTGATATAATCCACGAACTGGCCACTTTTCTGAAGCGTAGGTCACTGCGCTTCAAATAGACGAAGGCTACACCTTTCCCTTTAAGTGGAGTGGAAGTCTTCCCATGCTTAGAACTGGCAAAAGTTCTCTGAACTTTCCCAAGCCACATCTAAAGGACTTTTTTTTTTAGAATGTATACTGTTTATGTACGGTAATATTTATATAAATGCATTGGACTGACATGACAAAGTTCATACAGTATTATCTATTATGCCGTATGATTCAAACTATGATATTGTTGTAACTAATTTGAAACGGGTGAGGGCTGGTCCTATCCAGAGAGAGGTTTGGAATCCTCTACCTAACCTTAGCCGTTTCTGTCTGTCTCTTTTACTGTCCTACTTTTCCTTCTGGGGGCAGGGGGCTAGGAATCCCTTGTAAAATTCACCTACTAGACGAGACAGAGAAGTGGTCCCGGACCCTCTGTCTCGAGTTGGCCATCCCCAGCTATGGGGTATTTGCCCGAGTATATACTTACATACAGTTTGAAACATAAATTTGCGTATATACAGTACAGTATATAAATATGGTATACACTACAAACAATTTCTAATAAATCCGCAAGAACTATAATTTATGTAGAAAACCACTTTATTGCAACAGTTTATTCCGACTAAGGCACTCACATAGTTTTATCAGAAATGGAATGACACATTAAACTCCATTTAACATAGTAATAATATTAGTAAAATAATAAATAATTCCAAGCATAAATGACATTATTTATAACACAACAGGATCAGTAAAAACTGTAACCTGTAAGTAATAGCTGAAAATAATATTCATATAGCCTAATTGTGAACAAATATAGCATATTTTGATTTAACAAGTAAAACGCCTGTAGGCCTACCATTAAGTAAATACAGTATATAAAATGTGGTCTGTTACACATAAAATAATTTTCTAATTAAGACAAAAATCCACCTCATTTACGAATAATTAACTCAATATTGAGGCTGTATAAAAACAACTGATACAGCTATTATAAATAAAAAGCAGTTCATGATTTATATATATATATATATATGCCCTATGTGTATGGAGACAAAAGGCAAAGCTGCCTGTAACAAATAACAAGTGTCTCCACAACGATTGGCAGTGACAAGAGCCAAATTCAAGGTACTGTACGTTAAGAGTCAAAATGTCTAGAAATACAGAGCTTGACGCAGTTTATATCATAGGATGAGGGATAGAGTCTGAGAGTTTACTTGTTGAGTGGAAAATGGGAAATCAGTTCACTCTTGGGTTAAAGAGTTGGACAGAATAAGGGTGGGAATTGTGTTGTAAGGCGGGTGCCACCTACTGTATGTTAAGTGAAAAAGCGCTCGTGTGACACCGGCTTGATGTTTTGCAGTTGGATCACCCTTTCCGTCCGTTTCCATCTCTGGGTGCCCAGGGCTCAAACATGCATTCATATACCTAACCTATGCCATTTAAAATTAATAATATATTTTCTTGTGGATTTTGAGCAAATCCTCTGCTAATATATGTTCCTAGCCTGGTTAAGTGTGGTTATTTTGGGGGGGTCCATATATTTATATATTCTTATATTTTTTAGTTTCTCCCTAGATCTCCTTCAAACTTAATAAAAACATCCATTACATCCCCCTTCGAGATTTATTTGTACATTTTTTGGTAGAACAATGTCACAGCCGAAGGCCGGTTCCTCCACAATTACAGGCTCGCTATTGAACGTCTTAGAATCTCAAAACAAATGGGGCTTAACACGAAGGAGAAAGAGGACCAGAAAAACGACCCATCTCTCCTAAACTTCTGAGGTTGTCTCTTGCTTTGGAAATTGACCCTATGAGGTTTACATTTATGGCTGGGATGGTATTAAGGGGAGATGGGTCAGTTTTCTGGTCCCCTTTCTCCCTCGTGTTTAGCCCCATTGGTTTTCATATTTTAAGACGTTCGGCCCATTAGTTTGGTGATTTTAACACCTTTAGAGAGGTGTCTAGGGGTGTTTTTCTACGTTTGAGGGAGGTTTAGTAAGGAAACTAAAAAATAAATTAATAGAAAAAAAAACAGCCACTGTCCCCTTAATCTGTCGGAGTTGATAATATATTTAAATAAATTCTGTGTATGTATGTAAAGTAAAGCTGATATAACAAGAATGTATTTTCCTTCAAAATCTTATAGACATCAAGTCACATCATACTCATTTCCATCACAACTCGTTAATGTGACACAGTGACAACCCAATTGATTCCTACTAGTCCTACTTATTTGTTGCTGGTTATTAGGCATTTTGTCATCTATCTATCTATCTATTGCCGGATGCCTTACTCCCCTTACGAGGGTGGCCATACACAGAATGCCCCCAAGCGGACCTATTCCCTGTGAGAGGGACAACCCGAGCCAGTTTAGTGAAGGACTTACAGGATTGACCACTCAATTTAGGATCCGTCCGACTCCGAGGCCCTCTGTGTATCTTGTTAGCACTATTTTTCTACAGTGGTGTTCGGCTAATCCATCCACTAACCTGCCTTACCCTTAGGTAGCAGTACGGATTTGTATGAGGTTTACTCCCCTAGACAGGTTGCCAACCAAGGCTGACGAGTCCCATCCACCCGGATTTGTATAAGGTTGTCTCCCCTAGATGAGTTGCCGACCAAGGCTAACGAGTCCCATCCACCCGATAATAATAATGCCTATTCTTAGTTTGTCATAAAATCGCCTATTAGTTCATTTTGGTCATATCATCACCTATTGTTAGCTAATTTGAGTCATATTTTGGTCATAAAATCCCGTATTGTTACCTAATTTCAGGCATAAAATTGCCTAATGTGAGCTAGTTTTGGTCATAACATTCAATATTTTTAGCTAGGTTTGGTCATAAACTTGCTTGGGTGTTAGCTACTTTTGGCCATATTATCGCACAGGTGGTAACTACTTTGGCCCATAAAATCACCTAATTGACGTAAGATAGTTTCTTATAACATTGGTTGGTGTTATCTTTCTTTACATCCATCACCAGCCACAGAAGAAGACACCCTTATCGGTTCCTGGCGTAAAATCCTTCACTTTCACTGGCTTTGCACTCTGGTATTTCACAATCCCTGTAAATCCTCGGAAAAAGACAGAACACTGGTTCAGCTGTTCCTTAGTGGTTATGAGGTCAGCTGTCAAGCCTTCCACCACCACACCGATGCACACCCGACCGCTGCAATCACCTTCCATAGATAGTTTCGACAGTACAGGCAAGACCACACCCACCGCGTTAAGGAAGTCAGACTTTAATTCCGTGGTGAGCAATCTTGGTATCCCTGAATGATGAGATAACAATATGTAAATATAATGTGAGGTATGTTAAAGTGGTGTTGGAGTAGCTTACTCCCAAATAATATATTTTATTAATTTCACTCATAACACCAAACAACACTCAATGAAATTAATGAAAGCATGTGCTCCACCCGGGATTCGAACCTGGGTTACCACATACAGATCTTCAACATTCAAAACCATCACACCATCAAGACAGTTATAGATTAAGAAAAGTAAACTGTAATAACATTTCATAAGTGTGTCATATATGAATGTATTAAAATCATATTCAAAATCTGAAGGAAAGTGGGCCATGAGTGTTAGGGAATGCCGCCAGAAGTAGGCCATGGTCTCAAAAAGGTTGAAGACCACTGGATTAAGTAAATGCCTACGATTTTATATACATTTATCGAATACTGGATATCAATCTAATCAAAGGACTGAAACCCAACTGCACACTGACTAGCCTAATGTTTTAAGTGAAATATATAATTTGTTGCAGTTGGAACACCCTTTCGGTTTCAATCTCTGGGTGACCAGGGCTCAAACGTGCATTCTATTAACCCCTTCTGTACCGGTGACTTTTTTTTTTCTTTAATCTAGCTATATTTAGACGATTTTGTGCAGGTTAAGAAGGATCTGTGGTAGCAAAGAGGGTTAAGTGAGATAGTTTTAGGCCTGTTAATGGCTGGAGGCCCTTGTTAAACTTATTAAAATCATCTAATAGTAGCCAGAATATAATTAGAAAGACGTCGCCGGTACGGAAGGGGTTAAAATCAATAATATATTACTCTACAGTAGTGAATTTTGAGCAAATCCTTTGCTAAAATACTGTATGTTCCTAACTTCCTCGCTTGGTTAGGCTAACTTCGGAGGTCGTCACTTGCTTTGGAAACTGAGCATATGATGATTGTGTTTATGGTTGGGATTGTATCAAATTTGTCAAAGAGTTGCTAATATATATGCATAAATTATATGAACTGTATGATGTACAGTATAGTAAAGCCGATATTAGAAGAGTGCAGTTTTTTAATTATTAAACAGATTAACTTGCTCATGTAGTAATGTACACCCTATGTGGTGGATTGTGTTCTTTTATTTAATAATTTTCATTTTAGTAAGCGTTGTTTCCACATAGCGATTTTGATAATTTAATTTGACTTTATATTGTCCTTGTCCCAATTTTAGTTTGTTTAGTTTGCAAGTTTTAAATTTTAATTTATATACTATATATAATTTGTTTGCTTCAAAGTTTTCTAAATAGCCGAGTACTGTAATCAAGATGGGGTCATGCTAATTTACTGTCAGTTAAGAAATAAAGGACTAAATATTGATGTGTACAGTGATATATATATATATATATATATATATATATATATATATATATATATATATCACCTGAACACTTTAGCAGCCTATATCCTTGGAATTGGAAATATATTGGAATAAAGTGCATTATCTGACAATTTCCAGCTGCATTATGGTTATGTTGAATTCTGTACTAGAATACCCATAGTCGATGCAAGAATAAATAATACATATACTTTAACATAAAATGAAAACTATTCAGAGATTCCTGACTCCAATATAATTTGCCACTAAAACTGCTTGTGTGACGCCAGCTCCCCCCTACCTGTGCTAACGACAAATGCTGTGCATTGTATATATAACATATTCCTCTACCCTAATTCCCTTTTATGTTAGGCACCGTACTGTATTATGCACCCCCTAAAACACCATTCTGATACTGTTATTGACCCAGGTGAGCGGAATGTTTATGGATTTACAGTAATTCTTCTCTATCTATAATAAGGCCTTTTATTTAGTTGTGTAATATCACTGTGGCTGTTTAATGTATATATGGATGGTGTGGTGAGTGAGGTGAGAAAGAGAACTATGGGTAGAGGATTGGTTTTAATAAGAAAGAATGGTAGATTGGGAGTTGAATCAGTTGGTGTTTGCTGATGAAACAGCGTTGGTGGCGGATTCCGAGGAGTAACTGTAGCGAGTAGTCAAAGAGTTTGGTGTGGTTTGTGGGAGGAGGAAGCTGAAGGTGAACGTCAATAAAAGTAAAGTGAGGATGTGTAATAGGGGTGATCGTAGGGTGAATCTAGATGTGAGGATGGATGGGCAAATACTGGAACAAGTAGTGTTTTAAATATCTAGGAGGAACGATAAGCAAGAATGGAGGTATGAAAATCGAGGTAAAACAGAGAGTATGTGAAGGAAGGAAAGTTTTCAGAGAAATGGGAGGTATGTGGAAGGTGAGAAATCTCGTAATGAAAGTTAAAAGTGCTATGTTTAAAGGGATTGTTGTACCAACAGTGATGTATAAGGCAAAGGAGAGAAGAAAGCTGGATGTGATGGGATGAGCTGCTTGAGAAGTAATGTGTGGAGTGAGTCATAGAGACAGATGGAGGAATGAAGAGATACGTAGGAGAGTGGGGCAGCAGGAACATTTGTCGGTCAGAGTGGACAGAAGGGTGCTCAGCTGGTATGGTCATGTTGAACAAATGGAAGATGAAAGGTTTACAAAGAGAATATGTGAGTCAGATACAAGGGGAGGTAGAGGGGGTAGGAAGACCTCCATTAAGATGGAGAGACTGTGTAGGACAAGTGTTGGAAGATATAGGAATGAATGGAGAATACTAGTGAATAGATGAGTGTAAACACGGTCGTTTGGGAGACAGGGTCATAAGAACATAAGAAAATGGGAGTCTGCAGAAAGCCGATTGGCCTAAGCAAGGCAGATCCCTGTCCCACACAACCCCAATTACAAAGCCCAATTATAGGCTCAACACTCTAATACCCTGAGGATCATCTTACCAAAACAGTTAGAGATTAACGCAGGATTACGGGGGTCTGCAGAGCGCTGATTGGCCCAACCCGGCTGATCCCCCTTCACACCCAACCCTTCTCGTCCATATGCTTATCCAATTTTATCTTAAAGCTCCCTACTGTTTTTAATCCCACTATAGCACTTGGTAGTCCATTCCACCCATCTACAACTCTGTTACCAAACCAATATTTGCCTATATCTTTTCTGAAACGAAATTTATCTAATTTGAAACCATTGGTACGAGTTCTTTCGCTATCACTGAGCTTTAGTACATTTGTCATGTCCCCTTTGTTAATCCCACTAACCCACTTGAACACCTCTATCATATCCCCTCTAACTCTGCGTCTCTAGTCTCTAACGAATGTAAGCCTAATTTCTTCAACCTTTCTTTATACGGAAGATTTCTAATATTATGGATCATTTTTGTCATTCTACGTTGTACTCTCTCCAATGAATCTATGTCCATTCTGTAATAAGGACACCAAAATTGAACAGCATAATCCATATGGGGTCTCACTAATGACAAGTAAAGTTTTAAGATAACATCAGCAGTTCTGTTACTCACACTCCTAGAGATGAACCCGAGAATCCTGTTTGCCTTGTTTCGAACGCTTATACACTGTTTTCTAGGCTTCAAATCATTGCTAACAACACACCTAGATCTTTCTCACAATTCGAGTTTTCTAATTCCATATTAGCTAGTTTATATTTAACATTTGTATGCATCTTCCCTATCTTTAATACCTTGCATTTGTCAATGTTAAACTTCATCTGCCAATTTACTGACCATTCGTGTAAGGTATCTAGATCCCTTTGGAGGCACTTTATATCTCTATCTGAATCAATTGTTCTCCCCATTTTGGTATTGTCTGCAAATATACTTATCCTACTAGTTATACCTAAATCAAGGTCATTTATGTATATAACAAACAACAGAGGACCTAATACAGATCCCTGGGGGACACCACTTTTGACTGCTCCCCATTCTGACTTCGTACCATTTATGCTGACTCTCTGCTTCCTACCAATTAGCCATGACCTAATTCATCCCAACAACGCCCCACCTATTCCATGCGCCTCAACCTTTCTCATCAATCTCTCATGGGGGACTCTGTCGAAAGCTTTACTGAAATCTAAATATATTATATCATACGACTTGTCATTATCTACTGCTTCATATACCTTTGAGAAAAAACTAAGCAAATTAGTAAGGCAAGAACGTCCCTGAGTGAATCCATGCTGAGAAGAATTTATTAAATTAAATGTATCTAAGTGGTTTCTAATTTTACTAGCAATAATTGACTCTAGTAGCTTTCCTATGATTGATGTAAGACTAATGGGACGGTAATTGGATGCTATTGATTTGTCACCTTTTTTGAAGATCGGAACTACGTTTGCAAGCTTCCAAGCTTCTGGAACTATACCTGTCTCTAATGACTTGTTAAATAGAAATGTTAATGGGTAACTTAACTCATCCCTACATTCTTTTAATACTCTAGCATATACCTCATCAGGACCAGGCGATTTATGAGGTTTCAGTCTGTCAATTTCCTTAAGCACATAATTTCTACTTATAGTAACTGTACTTAACCTATTTTCTATACTATCGCTATATACCTTACGGACTTCTGGAAACTGTGCCAAATTTGCATTAGTGAAAACGGAAAGAAATTGACTATTTAATGTACTGCACATTTCTAAATCATTTTCTGTCATTTCTCCTATCGAAGTTTTAAGGGGACCAATTACATCTCTAACCTTAGATTTATATAGTTGGTAAAAAGCTTTAGGATTATTTTTTGAGTCATTGGCAACCTTAATTTCATAATTTCTTTTTTCTTTCCTAATATCCTTTTTTACCTGTCTTGATAGATTCTGATAGTAAGCAAGTAGGTGAATTTCGTCTTTCCCAATTTTTCTATATATTCCTCTCTTTTGTCCTAGAAGATCTAATAGTCTATTATTCATCCATTTGGGTTGGTTCTGTGTTGATCTAAATTTTCTTTTGGGGATGTATTTATTTTGTGCATTGAATACTGACTCGATAAAATTATAGTATGTATCTACCAAGGTTGACGTCTCTTCCTGACTTAAGATGACAGGTGCCTGAGAAGGGGTACACTCATTTGGACACCTGGATCGACTTAATTTTTTGACCATAGGGTCCGCTAATAGGGCTCTTCTTAACCCACCATAATTGGCTTTTCTGAAGTCGGGTATTAATGTTGTATTATCTCTGGTATTACCTTTCCATTGTATATTAAAATACACAGAATTGTGGTCACTATTTCCTAGGTGGTCCCCTATCTCTACATTATTTACCATATGTTCATTGTTACTGAAAACTAAATCGAGAATATTATTACCTCTAGTCGGCGTATCTATGAATTGAAATAAAAAACTATCTTGTACTACCTCTATGAACTCCTCAGAATCAGAGTCTCCTATTTGATGCTGCTAATCTATATTCGGAAAATTAAAATCCCCCATAATGCACACATTGCTAAACCTTGATGCCATTTTAATTTTCTCCCATAATGACGTTCCGTCATTTCTACTCATATTTGGCGGTCTATACATAACTCCAATAACTATGGTCTCACTACCTTCGTTAACCTCTACCCAAACACTTTCATTATCGTTATTTAGTCTAATACCTGATTTAATACAGCTTTTTAATGTACTCCTGACAAACACTGCTATACCGCCACCCCTCTTACTTGTTCGGTCATATTTAAACAAACTATATCCTGGTATATCAAATTCTGCTAAAAAATGCCTGGTTTCTGTATTAATCCACGTTTCAGTTAGCGCTATTATGTCTATATTTTCTTTGCTAACAAGGGCTCTAAGTTCGTTCATTTTGTTACATAGACTCCTACAGTTTGTGTAATATACTCTCAATTTACTTCTTTTCTTTATACCTAATTTACCTTTATTTCTAACGACATTTCCATCTTCCGTTGCACCATCACTACTATCATTTGCAATATAGTCATCATTTTTAGCATGAGACTGAATATCCTTATCGCTTTCGCCTGACGCTAAAATTGTTCCATTTAACCTCTCATTTACACCCTCAATATTTCTGTTCAAAACCCCACAACCACCCTATCTAAAGAACTAGCTAATGTGGAAACCCCTAACCGTGAAAGATGAACCCCATCCCTTGCGTACATCCCATCTCTCCCATAGAAACTATCCCAGTTATCAATGAATGGTATTGCTTTTTCTTTGCAATATTTCTCCAAACGGCAATTGACACCAATCGCCCTGGATGTCCATTCCTTGGGAACTCCTCTTCTGGGTAGGATACAATGTACAACAGGGATCCCTCCCTTCATCCTAACCTTATCTAACACATCCCGATACTGCTGCAGCAGTTCCTCACTTCTACCCTTACCAACATCGTTACGTTACTCCCGGCACTGAGACAGATAATGGGGTTATCTCCACTATCTTCCAAGATGTGGTCCATCTTCTCTAAAACCCTCCCAACTCCATGGCCAGGCAGACACACAACCTTCCTAAGTTTAGTGCGGGTAGCCCTAACTAAATGTCTTACCATGGAGTCGCCCACAATCGACACAGACTTACCTTCTCGGGACACAGACTTACCTTTCCCTCGGGAGGATCCAGCAGCTGCAGTTGGAGAACCCCCGGTGGTGGCAGAAGCTCCCTTGGTGGTCGTGGTGGTGGTGGTGGTAGGTAGCACAGCGTCAGCGGTTGGAGCTGAGTCGGCGGCAGGCACTTCGGCTAACCCTCCCTTATCCTGACTATCTTTTCCCTCACATTCGTCTCGCAAAGGAGAGAATGTATTTGACACACTCATACCTATTCTACTATCCTGCTTCTTGAGTGTGACTTTCCCACCCGTATTTTTAACAACCTGCCATGAATACAATTTTTCATCAACTTCCTCCCTTTTCCCCTTACTCGACTTAATTTCCTCTTGGCTAAGCTTGAAAGCTAGATTTTCGTCTTTAATCAAATCCACTTCCCTCTGAAGTTTAACATTAACCTCCCTTAGAGCCAAGACCTCTTCCTTCACCACAACCATCTCTTCCCTTACCTGGAGAATAAGATGATGCAGTTCAGTAAAGGACTCGCACTCCATACCTGATATGATCCCAAAAAGCTTAGCGAGGAGCAAACAACTAAGTACAGAAAACAAAAACAAATAAGTCAACTAACAGCTAAAAACTGAGCTAAAACACTTTTATATATACACGAGTGTACTGCCTCCAAACACAGGTAGGTGCGTATGGTCACTGGGTCACGAGCAGGTGGTCCGGGCAGGAACTCAGATTAACACAACCTCCTCCTGTCACTGACTGAACTGAACTGACTAGTTCATGCGCCAGTTGAACTAGAAATTAGTCCATCAGGCGCCTGGCCAGGGGAGCCGGTAGTAATGAAGGGTGCGACTGGAAGCATGGTGGGCGGGCTTGTGGTGGCGGCTCCGCTGCGGGTCTGCCTGAGGAAATCGGGAGCCTCTCTGGGAGATCTGGAACCTTGGAATCTAGCTGGGGACCCCAAATGGGCCTGGGTCTCTGGGTATTTCTCCTTGACGACCTAGATGTGTGTGATTTTGTGTTGTTTTGGTTTTCTGCTATGTTGTGAGGTCCATGTTCGGGCACTGTCTCCAATCACCCCCCCCCCCCAAATTAATTAATATATAAATAAAATAAATATGAAAAGGAAAAATGGGGTAAGTTCCAGAGTACATACATACAGTAAACCCCCGCTTTTTTGGACTTCAATCTTTCGGAATTCCCAGACTTTCGGGCTAGCATTTCAATACGGACTCTTTGTTCAGCCTTTCGGATTTGTCTGAAACGCTGAGAAAATACCTCCGTCCTTTTCGGATTACACTTAACTTTGGACTCATGGTTCAGCCTTTCGAATTTGTCTGAAAGGCTGAGAAAAATTAAATCACATTCGGACCAAAGAGCCAAGTTTCGGACTTGTCTGGTTAGGTGAATGTGTATTCGGACTTATAAATTTCGGACATTATTTCAGCCTTTCAGAATTGTCTGAAAGGCTGAGAAAAATTAATTCTCATTCGGACCGAAGAGCCGAGTTTCGGACTTATAAACTTTGGACATTATTTCAGCCATTCGGACAAGTCCGAATGTCTGAAGTGTGAAGTTCGGACTCGGCCCTTTCGGACTTTTGACACTTTCGGACAGGGGTCTCCCCCAATTAGTCCGAAAGAGCGGGGTTCTACTGTACATTAATAAAATGTTAGCTCTTAGCGGATCATGTCACCTTTGATGGAGATGCAAACTCTGGCTGGCACCGGTGCGACGGGGACAATCTCCAGATGAATGTGATCAGACGTCCAGATCTTGTAGACGCTGGCAACTATACCTTCAAGCTTATCCTGGTCTGTCAGTGTCACCAGCAGCTGTTTCTCACCCATGAATTCAATGTTCTGGATGTTCTCTTCGCCAAACACACTACACAACGTCTTCTCCAAGTTTTGAGCTGGGGATACTGAAAAAAGGCAGGTGAAAAAATAATATAAAGGCATTTAAGATAGATATTGCCTATCACAAATAAAGTAATTCAGACTGCCAATGATGCACAAAGAGACAGTATTATATTTAAATAATTATCTGTGATGTTTTGCAAAGTAACTGTACAACTTAAACAGATCACTTCAACTAACAGCGTTAAATTAGTTAGATCGCCTGGAAATAATGAAATAATATTTTGATTGATTAATCAATTTAATTTGTTTATTATTCACCAAAGAAAACATTACAAAGGCTCACAAATTACGCAGGTACAAGGCCTTTTGCTTATATTGTTGACATATATTGGGTTTATTATCAGCTTACAATAATGCAGTTACATATTAAATGGGCATTACACAATCAAGTTATCTCCTAACGATCTGGTGTGTGTGTGTGTGTATATATATATATATATATATATATATATATATATATATATATATATATATATATATATATATATATTATATACTGTATATAAAATAGACTGGCCAAATCGTACACATTGGTCTAATTACAGTATTCTGCACAATTTATTAAATTAAACAAGTAGTACCCCCCCCCCCAAAAAAAAATCAAAAAAATATGACAAATATGCTTCTGATTGAAAAATGTAGCGTCAAAGTTTATGATAGTGCCAGTAGCTACAATTTCATGATAAATTAAATAATCTAACTACTTTTTTGTGATTGATTATTATAATTATAAATTTGGAGTACTAATTGGACCATCCCATACGAATTGGTTACTTTCCCCTGCATATTTTAATTTAAAAATTGAAGGGTGCAATTTACAAAACGTTGATCTTACCTACAGATGAAGGACAGAATTGTAGACTATTAAAGAAAGATGTATCTTTGAGGATGAAGCACTGTTTACTGAGAATGGTGCTGGCAGCCACCAGTTTCTTGATTTCCTCCAAAGTGTACGACTGCAACAGGCACATCTTGGGTTTAATAACATAATATTATTGGAAAGAAGACGTTTTCTTTACTTTATTTATGTTATTGCCAATTTTGATATGTTATTCAAGCTACCAATAGTACTACCACTATGTATGGCAGTTGGACTGTAGTACAATGAAATCCTGCTCTAACAATGTCGCACCAATGCCTTCACTGTTGCTGAACCTGGCATAGTGCTAACAGTGCTGCAACAAGACTCGACGAAGTCCCCTCTGCAGCACCTATCTGCACCACATCGACCTCAATAGTGCTACAAAACAATGCAATGTCATAATAAGACTTTACTGTACAATTTTAATTTTATACTAATTAGGAAGAACTTGTGGGAATAGAAGAGGTTGATAATATTTCTACAGAAAATAAAATGTGTAATAATTTAATCATTAACCCAAGGGCTTCGACACTTTTACCGGAAGGTTCTACTGGGCGAATGCGATGGTACAGCAACAACAATAACATACAAGTTTAAAGACCGCTTCATCCACAGAGAGCGTGGTTTTAGTATCTTTTCTGTAATACAGTATAACAAAGACTTGACACAACATAGCCCCATCATGTCATCACAGTGACCGATGTTGGTATAGTGCCACCGGTGTCTCAGCAAGACTCAACAAAGTCCCCCTAAGGCACTTGCACCTGGCAAAATCGCACCACACCAGCCTTAACTGTGCTACAATAAGGCAGTAACAAGAAATCACCGTAACTGCTAGAGGCTGATTGCACCACAAGAGTGGTGGGCGGTTGGGTCGCTGCATCCCTACGCCAGAGAGAAAGGCCGACTTGTGCCAATGGGTTGTGAGAGTAAGACACTAGAGAACCCTGGGGCACACCATTATGGCCCCACTGCCATCATTACTCTCAGGAAAAAAGATAGAAATAAGAATAATGAAAAAGGTAAAAAGTCAGAACTGGCTATGGAAAGTAGAGAACACCAACCCTCCACATGAAGCACTGGAGCAAGGGCGACATAGATGTGCTTCCTCTGCTTGGTTGAGGCATACCGACATTCTCCTTCCGGCAGATAGCACATAAAAATAACAAGACTAAAACGCCCCAGGGCCGGTGAAATGGAAGCAATATGTGATTAGGTGGTATGGTTCCTTACCACCACCTCCTCTATAATGTGTCTTACCCCTCCTCATATATCCAATATCCCCCCCCCCCCCCATAATGCCTATAAATTGTCTCTCCCACCTCAAATTTGTTTAGTTACTTTAGTCACACTCCTGTACACTCCCCCACCCCCCTCCTCCCTCATAAAGGCCCGGGAAATACCTAGAATGTCAGTATGCCTTAACCCAAGAACGGTGAGCGTCCTCAATTGAGTCTGAACCCTACGAGGGCGAGCGTCCTCATATGAGCCCATGCCCAAAAAAAGCCTTTCAAAACATCCCACTGGCACTCAAAACAAAGGAATGTGTGATTGTGAGGTAATTTCCTTCCACATGTGTCCCCCCCCCCTCAATTATCACCTATTTTTCCTCTTATTCCCCTGTTTATCGGGTCATTTTTCGCGTCGATATATCCCAGCCGGTTCCAAAGTTGAAAGGGAGGTGTGTAGAGGAGAGAGAGAGACTTCACTAGCGAGACATCAGTCTGGCTTCAGGCCTCTAGAGGGGAGGGCGTATGTCTCGCACGACTATCACCTCATGACTGGACGGTCAGCAATAATTTGTCTTTTTCACCCCCAAATACTATTCCCACTTGTTTTATTGTTGTTACATGTTAATATCTTCATATTAAATGTAAAATAGGCGCATATGAATAAGTAATAACAATATTTATCGTAAAATTACGAAATTCGTCGGGATTTACCCACAATACCTTCGCCCAGCAGGACGTTTTAGATACCATAGCTTCATGTTTTACGAGTTAACCAAACAGAGGAAGAACATCTATGTCGCGCTCATTCCAGCCTTCCTTCCCCACCCCTCCTGTCACAGGCAAGTAAATTGTTCCATAAATTTAATCTTTTTAGGGTCAATTATTGTGACTGTATTCTAAAATTTGACATCAATAATTTTAATCAAGCATTTTTAACTTGAAGTTTCTTGTATAACCTCTGCTTACTTTTTGTCTGTATTTATTGTTTTTTGTCTGTATTTATTGTTTATCTTTTTCTTTTTCTATTATTAATATTAATATTGATGATTTTTTAAATTTATTGTTCTTGTTAAAAGAGTACTCTTTGTTTAAATCTGTTGTTACTTCATATTTTGCAATTATTTGTCTTTATATTATATGTATTCATTGTCGATAGTATCAATTGCTTACTTTTGCGATATCCTTAGTTTATTTGTGCTATAAATGTAGGTTATTTGTAGGGTAGTTATTGATAGGGGTCACTTGAGGCATGCTATGCTTACAGGTACCTACCCGATAGCACTATCGTTAGTGAGTGCTGTACTGTATTTTATATATTATTTTGTAATAGTATAGATATCTTATCAATATTTGTGTTTTGTACTATTGTTAATGTCTTGTCATGTTGCAAATTTGATTTTAAATAATATTTTGACATTTAACATTTAGTTTCTTTATTCATGCAGAGTTTAGTAAAATTTGCCAGAACGTCCCTGACTTCCCAAACTTGACTACTTCCTTTAACGTGACGATAGTGCGTTGTTATATGTGCGATTAGTTTGCTTGGGAAACAGATTAACTTGCTCATGTAGTAATGTACACCCTATGTGGTGGATTGTGTTCTTTTATTTAATAATTTTCATTTTAGTAAGCGTTGTTTCCACATAGCGATTTTGATAATTTAATTTGACTTTATATTGTCCTTGTCCCAATTTTAGTTTGTTTAGTTTGCAAGTTTTACATTTTAACAAAGATACAGTTTCACACTGGATATTTCCTCTTTAAATAAATGTTCTGGTTCTTCAATGTTCACATGCTCATTGTGTAAGTAAAATATGCACATATGATGTAGTAATAGTGCTTTATATGGTAAATATAACTATTTTTGTCCGAATTGTCCTATAAAGATGTCGCACGGCGGCATTTAAGAAATACATGTCTGTCGTAGCTGCCGAAATAAAAATAATAATGTCTAAGGAAAGGTTAATCCACACATTGTGTTTCTAAATTACTGTACTGTGAGAATTAAGTATTATGAAACCGATCACTATGAAATTTAAGCTCATACCAACTGATTATGAAGAAGGGGAGGGGGTGGTTTGAGTTTTTGCCAGAAGATAAATACTGTATGTCTGGTGGGAAAACCAAAACACATAGTTGTAGACCAGCCAGCCGGCTGGTCTAGTGGAGAGCATCTTGACTTCCTAACCAGCAGTCTCGAGTTAGTGCCCGCTCAAGCGTGAAAGTTTGTTTTCACTAGCCCTGGTTGGTACCGTCTCCTTTGTGCAAGGGAATGGGTATTGGTCTTTGTTGGCTGTTACAGCACAGTATAATCTCGGAGCATAGGCTAGAGAGTGCTTGATAAAAGACCTGAGATGATGATGATGATTATTATAATACAGGTAAATAGAACTTTACAAGACTAGGACCTACAATATTAAAAATATATTTATAATGGAAGTAAAAATAGCCAGATAATACTATAGTGCGTTTTTCAAAGGCACAAAGAGGCATAGATTACCATAGATTACCAGACAGAAGCAGACAGCCTCCCGAGATTGTCTGGTAGTCTTTGGTCAGCTCGGCCAAGACCAAAGGGGGTGTGGCCACCAGCCGGGAGGCAGGACTCTGGTGACAGTTTCAGCCACTCACAGCCTTCGTTACAAGGCATGATTCAAATATTAGACAACTGAGGTGAGTGTTGAAAGGGGTGAGTGTTGTAAATATTTTATCCTTCATATATTTAAAATTATTATTTCGAATGAATTAGTCCTTTGCATTCCTATAGAGTTGAAAAGTAATATTATTGTTTAATTAACAAATTTTTCTCTGAATTATGCTTTTTTATTATATATATTTGAAAAATATAGGTCTGCCATAAGCAACTTGCCAGTTTTTCAAAACATAAAAGTTTTATGGTCCACAGTGTCTTTGAAAAATGCGCTATAGATTTCAGAATATATACCGGTAGGCTGACTAAAAGTGCACAAGAGTGAGAGGCAGACTGACACTAAGGTGGAGGGATGGCGTTGATAGGTATATAAATGTGGAAGGAGGAACGCTGGCCGACAGGTAACAGGTGCATGAAGGCGATTCATTTGTGGCCACCCCCTCAGGGATTTAAGGTGCTTAGATAGATAGATAGAAGACTCCTATACTACAGCTTCAGATACATCCAATACAAAATGTGTTTGTGTGACGCTGGCTGAAGTCGTTGGTAATTAATTTCTTCGGGGACTCACCTGCTCATCAGAGTTATCGTTCAGGTGATTGAAGGGAATTTTGAAGTGGTCATACTGGCAGCTGATAGGACGTGGGACGTTGGCCGTGAGGGTATCTATATTGAATCCCGAGGCCTCTTTCTTCTGGGGCGGCTTGGAGGATGTAGTAAAACAGCCGGTGCAGGACTTGGTAGGGGTCCTCTCCTTTGAGAACTTGGTAGGGGTCCACTCCGGTGAGAATGAAAAAACTCCCCCCGGCCAAGACTGAGTCGTAGTAGTTGTGGTAGTGGGTGCAAATAATCCACCAGTCGTAGTACTTGTGGTAGTGGGTGCAAATAATCCACCAGTCGTAGTACTTGTGGTAGTGGGTGCAAATAATCCGCCACCAGTAACTAAACTGGTTCGAAACAATTCACCGGTAGAAACAGTAGTCGGAGTCGTAGTAGTTGTGGTAAATCTTCCAAAAATATCAGCCCGAGTTGTAGCAGCTGTAGGATTGAATGCAAATGTACTACCACCAGTAGACGTAGTGGTTCCAAACAAACTACTGGTAGAAACAACAGGAGTTGTAGTAGATGTGGTAGTAGATGCAAATAATCCACCAGAACCAGTACTAGTCGTAGTCGGGACAGCAAAGTCAAATGGTTTTGAGGTATTTTCAAGTCCAGTGATAGGTCTTCCGAAGGGTATGGAATTCTTTTCTGGCGCCTTTGCCTCCCCACCCGCACCATCTTTAGTGGCTTCCATAATGGGCTTTTTATAATTTTCTGCTAAAAGGACTGTAGAAGGGTTAGCTCGATTTTGGAGCTGTTGTTGAGGTTTTGAACTACCTTTGAAAGGGACCTTGGGGTTGTATTTGTAGTGATGCAGGCGTAGCTCCTCAAAGGACGAGTTCACCTTTTTCATTAACTGTAAATAAGAAAATATATTTTACTACAATTGGTAATTGGTATTGCAGTTAATTTTGTATTAATATAAGTACAGTAGTTATATTATTAGTAATCTAATAATAGTTTATAACCAGTAGTCTGTTCAGTCCAGTGGAAGACCCACAGAAGGGTGTTCTCGTGCAGCAGTGCTGTAGAATATAGGGGGAATGATTAGGATATAATTATACTTTTAACTCTAAACTCCCGGATATTAAGTCATGCACCAGTCTCCCCACCCAGGCACATTTGGCGAAAGTACGCCTTTTATATACCTGCTGTATTTCTGTAAATAATACATGTAGAATAATCAATCAAATATCATGATCAAGTACCTTCACTTAGTATGAGAATGGTGAAAGCCGCAGATTTGTGGGTAGTCTGTTTACCGTGTGAGCAACGCGAAAGCAATGACAACTTTTCCGGTCCAAGTTACTGCTTGAGTGTGTGTGGGTCAAGCGATCAATCCCTCTGTGTGCATGCATGTGTGTGTGTGGATGTCGTGGTCGGGGGTGAGGCAAGACGTACTCACTCACCGTCACTCAAGTCACACTGACAAATGTAGGCAGCACACTGATGCATGTCACGAGATTGGAAGGGGAGTGGGGGAGATGGTTGTGGGTGCTTGTGAATGGGTAAGATGGTTGGGGTGCCTGAGAATGGAGAAGATGGTGGTGGTAGTAGGGGGGGGGGGGGGGGGGAGAGAGGCTTGGAGTGGTGCGGGAGTGGCTGGGGATAGACCCCACTATTTATGAGTGAGGCAAGGATCACATCAAATATCCTCGACCCCATACAGGTAAGGGGCCTTCACATCTAGTGGTGGAAAAAGAATATGCCCCACATATCCTATTGTGTGTCGTATAAGGCGACTTGGGCACAAGTATGGACCTACGGTCATCCTACATACTAGTTTTGTGAGCAGGCGTACCTCCTCCGAGGCGAGTTTGCCTCTCCCATTAACTGCAAACAAGAAACTTAATTGTATTACAATTGGTAAAGATTATTATTGCAGTTATTTTTTGTATTAATATAGGCTAAGTACAAAATATCAGCCCGAGTTGTAGTAGCTGTAGGATTGAATGCAAATGTACTACCACCAGTAGACGTAGTGGTTCCAAACAAACTACTGGTAGAAACAACAGGAGTTGTAGTAGATGTGGTAGTAGATGCAAATAATCCACCAGAACCAGTACTAGTCATAGTCGGAACAGCACAGTCAAATGGTTTTGAGGTATTTTCAAGTCCAGGGATAGGTCTTCCGAAGGGCATGGAATTCTTTTCTGGTGCCTTTGCCTCCCCACCCGCACCATCTTTAGTGGCTTCCATAATGGGGTTTTTATAATTTTCTGCTAAAAGGACTGTAGAAGGGTTAGCTCGATTTTGGAGCTGTTGTTGAGGTTTTGAACTACCTTCGAAAGGTACCTTGGGGTTGTATTTGTAGTGATGCAGGCGTAGCTCCTCAATGGACGAGTTCACCTCTTCCATTAACTGCAAATAAGAAAATATATTTTACTACAATTGGTAAAGATTATGATTGCAGTTAATTTTGTATTAATAAAAGTACAGTAGTTATATTATTAGTAATCTAATAATAGTTTATAACCAGTAGTCTGTTCAGTCCAGTGGAAGACCCACAGAAGGGTGTTCTCGTGCAGCAGTGCTGTAGAATATAGGGGGAATGAATAGGATATAATTATACTTTTAACTCTAAACTCCCGGATATTAAGTCATGCACCAGTCTCCCCACCCAGGCACATTTGGCGAAAGTACGCCTTTTATATACCTGCTGTATTTCTGTAAATAATGCATGTAGAATAATCAATCAAATATCATGATCAAGTACCTTCACTTAGTATGAGAATGGTGAAAGCCGCAGATTTGTGGGTAGTCTGTTTACCGTGTGAGCAACGCGAAAGCAATGACAACTTTTCCGGTCCAAGTTACTGCTTGAGTGTGTGTGGGTCAAGCGATCAATCCCTCTGTGTGCATGCATGTGTGTGTGTGTGGATGTCGTGGTCGGGGGTGAGGCAAGACGTAGTCACTCACTGTCACTCAAGTCACACTGACAAACGTAGGCAGCACACTGATGCGTGTCACGAGATTGGGAGGGGAGTGGGGGAGATGGTTGTGGGTGCTTGTGAATGGGTACGATGGTTGGGTTGCCTGAGAATGGAGAAGATGGTGGTAGTAGGGGGGGGGGGGGGGGGAGGAGGAGGTAGGGAGAGGCTTGGAGTGGTGCGGGAGTGGCTGGGGATAGACCCCACTATTTATGAGTGAGGCAAGGATCACATCAAATATCCTCGACCCCATACAGGTAAGGGACCTTCACATCTAGTGGTGGAAAAAGAATATGCCCCACATATCCTATTGTGTGTCGTATAAGGCGACTTGGGCACAAGTATGGACCTAAGGTCATCCTACATACTAGTTTTGTGAGCAGGCGTACCTCCTCCGAGGACGAGTTCGCCTCTCCCATTAACTGCAAACAAGAAACTTAATTCTATTACAATTGGTAAAGATTATTATTGCAGTTATTTTTTGTATTAATATAGGCTAAGTACTAATGAGTACTAACGAGAGAATGACTAAGAGGGTGTACGAGAGCGAGGTGGAGGGACAGAGAGGGAGAGGTAGGCCGATAGAGAGGTGGAAGGATGGAGTGAGGAAGTATATGAACGAAGGCGGTGCTGGTTGGGGGGAGGGGCGTCGACGGACTGGGGACAGAGGTGCATGGGGGCGGTTCGTTCGTGGCCACCCCTTCGGGGATCACGGCGTCAGGCAATAGATAGACTAATATTATTAGTAGCATAAAAGTAGATTTTAGCCAGTCGTCAGTTAATTTCAGTGGAAGACCCACAGAAGGCTGCTCTCGGGCAGCAGTGCAGTACAATATGTGGGGTTATGGGGGAAGGACTAGGATACAATTATATTACTAACAGTACCAGTGTTCCCATTTATGAGAGAGGCAAGGATCAAGTCAACTATCCTTCTACCCCCTAAGGGAAAGGGGCCTTCACATTTAACCCTCGTCTAGCGGGGTTTTTTGGGCTATTTTGGGCATATTCAGGCCCTCCTGAATGATCAATCAAGTATCTGCATGAAAAGAAATGTACCGGTATTCAGCAAAAAACTAGGCGCTACAAGCTTCAAAATGAGACGAGAACGAGCTACGTAGCACTCATCGTTTTCATGCAGTGGTACCACTAACATGGGAGTTTAGCGTATAGCGGCATATTTTTTCCAGCTATGCTCACTACTGGCTACACTGCCGGCCTCTCGAGAACAGAGGGAGCGTGAGTCAGTGGGCGGCGGTAAGCCCTGGGTGTCGGACGTGTGGCCTGCTGCGCTCCCGGCCATTTGCACTCTATTTTAACCCTTTAACCCCTTCAGACTCATATGACGCAGAGGCTGCCAGATTAGCAATAAGAAATAGAGTTCTCTCACTCTTATAATTACCTCTCCAAAATTAGTTTTCTGCCCACAGCTAACTCAAAGACAACTGCAGAGGTTGAAGATACTAAACTAAAGGTTTCTAAATACCCCTGATGGTAACAAAGGCTTTAAAGTATCCCTAATCGGTTCAAAATCGCATCATATGTCGGAGAGGGTTAAAAGCCTTAATAATGCTCCTAACTTGCTGCTTTTTAGATACGGACTTAAGTCGGGCCCCGCTCTTTAAGTGTTAATGGAGGAAAACGATTATGAACCACGACTTGTGCGCAAGTATTGGCGTACGATCATTCTACACAGTAGTCTTGTTCTGCCACTATCTTGTTGTCGCATGGTTAAAACAAATCAGATAAAGTATAGTCACACGCACAGGTATTGCCCTTCTCTATATTATCAGCTTTTGTCATCTTTACAATAACTACTATTGTAAAACCAATTGTTAACACACATTAACAAATCCTTTATAACCAAGCTCTGTTGAGAAGTAATGGTTTTGATTACTTAGTCAAGAGGGAAATGTAGCTCAAATTTTGAAGGCAAGGAACGACTTGAGAGCATGAATATATATATATTTGCATACACACTAATGACCGAGTGATTCATAGGAAATAAGGATTCAGTCTCAACTCTCATGACGTAACGCACCAGTGTTGGTGTATATACTGCCAGTTGTTGTTGTTGTTGTTGTTGTTCCCCAGGCTGCCTGGCCGAACAGCCCCAAGGTCCCGAGCAAGGCCAAGGCCATAGAGCGCCCCCACAAAACCCTCCCTGCTTACCACTAACAAAACCCAGGTGACCGAAGCCACTCTAAGGCAGGGAGCTGAGGAGGGCACGGAAACGCCCGGGAAACCAAAGCCCCACCCAAGGCCCTGTGCCCCTCAGCAATTATGAAGGGAAAGTTGAGGGGCAAGGGAAAAATGTGACGCTTTGGCTCCCAATCTGCCAACTTTTAGGTTGGCAGTAAGGAGGTCGATCCACGGAAAAGACGCCGTCACTTGAGATCTAGAAGATATATAAGTAAAAGGAACAGTCAGAGTAAGCTATGGGTATGGCAGAGATCGCTCAGCTCTCACTCTGATAGTCCAGCCCATCACCACATGACTAGAACCCAATCCTCTCAGCATCAGCTAGGAAAGGCCCTAGAAAGCCACCTTTGGCGGGGGGGGGGATAGCTCCCCTACTTCAACTCCTTTCGAAGTTGGGCACCCGCCCATACTGCCAGTTGCTGTTACCAGTTGTTTTATTGCTTTCCAATGGTCATATGTTCATATTAAAAGTAAAATAGGCGCATATGATTAAGAATTAATTATATATATGGTAACTTAACGCTTTTAGTCAGGAATGAATCAAATTACCTTCGCATGGCGGGCACTTTCAAATACCATAGCTGCGCAGCTTATGAGTTAAAGGGTTTTTATGCTCTGGATCTATTGAGAACGATCGCAGTGCACCAAAAAATCCTCTATTAAAGACGGTTGCCATTTATGGGTTAACTAAGTTTTAACTCTGATCACATATTGATATGTGAAAAAGTCATAGATGAGTTGCTCAAGATGAATTCATTCTCCTATTCCCAATTGAATTTGCCTCACTCCTACAGTATGAATTGCTAGACAAGCAGTGATACAATTGTTGAACGGTACTTGAAAAGTAGACAGAATGGATAAAAAACACCATCTGAGGAAGAGCACTTTATTGACGTTTCGCAGATAGAGTGTAATTAGAATATGGCTAAATTACATCCTTGCCTTTCATAAGTTTTTCATCGATGAGTAGGCCACACACATTTTCCTACTATTCTTATGTCCCGTGTCGTGTGAGTGTAAAGTTTTCCTAATGTACTGTAAGCATATGTGCTTATATTCTACACTAGGCCTATTAATATTACCTGTATATATAGCCTACGGAGTGAAAGAGATTTGATATAAAATATGCACCAGATAAAACATTATAAAGACACTCGTTACTTTGTCTCCATACACATACAAAAAGAAAGGTAGGCCTACTGGTCCTCTTGATTACAAAATTGACATAGGGTTACCATTGTATATAATTGAATTGACAGTGCATTTACAAATGTGTGTGCGTGTGCCTGTGTCAGAAAGAGAGAGAGATAATATTATACTTGTACATTTCCTTCGTGTGTCTTCCTACTTTGTTTAGTTTGCAAGTTTTACATTTTAATTAGGTATTTCCGATCACTAGATAGCCTATCATGCCTATGTGGCGCTTGTGCGTTGGGGGAAAGGCAATTTCAAAACTGTGTAGGCTTAACTTGTCAGAGCTTCATGTGCTCTTGAACCTGTAGAGGTGCTGTTCTCGGGCAGCATGATGTATGGAGGATTAGATTAGGGCAGGATCGGGACAGAGTAACCTGTATTAAGGTACAATTTGACTCGTACTCTTAAACATCATTGCCGGTGGTAAATATTATACTTTAGTTGTATGCCTAGACAGTCAAAATCCTTACTCCATTACTCTCATTGCATCTACAAGACTACAACTACTATAGGCCCTAGTCTATTCGCTGTAAGTAAGCGAAAAATCATGACCTCTATCCGATGTAGCCTAACTAAAAAAGGTCTAGAGCAAATTGGCTGTAAATTTCCACATCTATTCCTTGACCGACTCTTCCCAAATGGTAGAAATATTAGCTTGATTATTCTAGTCGTTTTTGAGTTACAGAGGTTAGAGGTCATGATTTCTCGCCTACTTACAGCGAATAGACTAATCATAATATCACATTGACTGGCTAGGGATAATGCCAAAATATAGTAATTACCACCGACAATGGTGGGGTTTGTCTAAGAATATGGACCTTTATCTTATCTCACCAATTCCGGTTACAAGAGCGGCTTATCGGCATTTTTGTGTTTTTTGTTTTATTTGTATTTATTTATTTATTTATTTTATTTATTTATTTATTTATTTTTATTTTTTGTTGGGGGGGGGGCAATTTTCCATCAGTATCGATGGTAAGGTTAAAGGTAATGATTGTAGCTGACAGGATTTTTGTCTAACTTTAATTCAGTCAGAGGAGTCAGAGAGGAGGGTCACGTCCGTCGCGGTCCGGGATTTTTCGACTATCCCGCGGGATACTGGTGATTAAACTTTAAAAAAATCACACACAAAAACAAACGTAGTTTCGCGGTCCTGTGAAGTGCAAAATCGAACCGATAGATTAAATATCTGGAGAGATATACGCGTTTTGGAGAAAAAATCCGTTAACTCTTACAGCAGTGCCACGGCGCTGGTCTAGGGCAGGCCCATAAGGCGGGTGGAAAGAAGAAGGGAAAGAAAAAACCGTTACGTCCCAAAGCAAAGTGTTAGCTATATAGTCCTATGAAATCAAACAGGGCTATGGGAAAATAGGAAGCCTAAGTTAAAAGTGATAGTGAACATCGTATATCACGTAAATAAACTAGGAAAGTATAATACAGAGAATTAAAGTCAGGGGAACTTTTAACTTTTAGCTTGGGAACAGGACGTAGGCTGTAAACAAAATACCCTCGGTGACCGCAAAGACCATAAACACATATATCCCCTCCCCTCCCCCTATACGATTTTACCAAAAGCGAAACTTAACCTCGACAGGAAAGAATACCGACAAAACAAAAATCGTAAATAATAGCAAACAGAGAAAAACAATATATAAATAAACAAATTAAATCAGTGAAGATTATTTCTCGACCATATCGCAGGTTAGTAGTGACGTTATTGGAGAGAAAGATCTCCCACGCAACCAAATGTGGTGAAAATTCGAACCTGAGCAGTGTTGAATCAAGTTGATAGGTAAAATATGAAAATTAAAATAGATACTATATATAGGTAGCCTGCAAAGTTCGTTATTTTCCTAGAGTGCCGTATATTCCGCTAAACAGTCGACCAAAAACGGGAAAAGTGGTTAGGGCAGTGAGAATTCTGTTTCATAAGATAATTATTGAAAGTGTTACTTAAAGTTACTTAAAGTTTAAACATAACGAGTGTAAACGAGTGGCACTCCCTCTCCCCCCCCCCCCCCCCCACACTCTCCACAAACCGCGTAACAAACACCTCCTTGTCCTCCAAGCCCCCCCCCCCCCCCTCTCTCTCTCCCCCATGTAAGGGCGGGTGGAAAAACAAAAACAAAAACAAAACAAACAAAAATGTTTACCAGAGACAAATGTACGAGTTGTAAGATGAATATACACATGCATAAAGGCACCGCATGTCGGATATGCAAGCAACCATACCACTGGATTTGCATAGGATTGACACCAATAAATGAGGCGTACAATACAAGAGGGAAGAACCTCCATTTCTGCGATAGTTGTTTCGATATCACATGGCAAGTCATACAGACTGTAGAAAATACAGAAGTACAAGATAGACTGAAATATAGCCAAGACATAGAGACATAGCTACCTTTCACAGGAAATGGGGAACTATTGGGGCCTCAGGGCCCATACAAATATCACAACCCACACACGCACACCTTCCCATGATAATGCCCACATTGCCTCCTGCACATCAACACACATCGCCTGCCGAACAACAACCTTTCGCACCCTACATATCCACAAACCCTGCCGCACATCTCCCCAGACCCAGAAAACACCCACATTAATCCCATCTATGGCCATTGACCACCCTACTGCTGTTGATCAAATACAATTGCAGGATGAACGTAGGATGCAACAAGCCCCCATATCAGGCTCCCCTTCCACATCGTCTCCCCCCTCACCACTGCCCACCTACAACCTACCCGTAACTCCACCCCCCTGCAGGCCTCACCCACCCATACACCAAGCCCACTATCACCCACAACCACACTTAGCTCACCACATAACCCCTTGCAGCCCCAACCACACCTACTGGGGTTGTCTACACCAGTGTGCAGATATTATCTGGAAAGAAGGTGCTACTTTGGTCAAAAGGGCGAATATAATGGGAATTCATGTAGATTTGCTCATCCCAAAATTTGCAACAACATAACCAGTCATGGAAAATGTAGATTTGGTGAAACCTGCAAATACCACCACCCATCCCTTTGCAAGACATCACTTGAGAACAAGACCTGCTACAATATGAAATGACCAGCTTTTCATATTAAAGGGACTTGGAGATATGCTAGACCTAACACGAATGGTAGCCCAAAAAACTTTCTAGCTATGCGAGGACGAGACAGAGGAAAAAGGCAAGGAGGGAAAGGGCAGATGACGATGAAGAGACTGAGGGAGATGGAAGAGCACATAGAACACCTCGAGCACCTCCTGGCCTCCCAAGAGTGACCAATACATCCCGAAGACTATTAGGTACACATAGTACTCCAAACAATCCCTCCCCAATCTTGTTTGCAAATATCCAAGGCCTAAAAAATAGAATCACGAACAAAGTACCATTTATTAGGGGCCTGCTAGAAGAAGGAAACGCTATATTTGCGGCTCTCACAGAAACTCACATTAAAGATCAGGAATATAGTGAGGTATGGATTCCTGGTTACAACCTACATAGGGCGGACAGAACGCATAGATCACATGGAGGTGTAGCCTTGTACATACATGACTCACTGATATGTACTGAATTCCTAAATAACAGTAATGAAGTGGTGGAAATACTTGGAGTTAAAATAGAATCCCTAAATTTAGCAGTTATTGTTACATACAGGCCTCCAGACTCATCCCGAGAAGAATTCAAAACCCAGCTCAACAAAATAAAATCAGAAGTGGAAACCCTGGGGAACCCAACACCAAATATTATATGGCTAGGAGACTTTAACCTACCAAACATTAAATGGAGACAACTAGAAAACCAGTTAGTGGCAAATAACACCGGAGAAGCAAATACTAATACGAGAGAGCTTTTTGAACTTTGTGATTTTTTTAGTCTTACCCAACATATTGCTGAACCCACACGGGAAAACAATATCTTAGACCTGGTCTTCACTAACAATGACTCTCTAGTACACAGCATTAACATATCGGACACAACATACTCAGATCATAAATTAATTGAGATCAAAACAACCTTAGAAAGTGTACAGACAACCTCAGAATCGAGAACAAAAACCGGCCCCTTCAGTAAATTTAACTTCAATAACAAAAACATTAGGTGGGAAGAGGTAAATCAAGAAATGGAGGAAATAGACTGGGAAGATTTAATGGATAATCTGACACCAGCAGAATGTCTAGTCTTAATAACAGAAACCATGACCCAAATCTGTAGCCACCATATACCTGCAAGACAAACAAAACGAAGAAGCAAACAAGATCGGGAAAGGAGGAGGCTGTACAGAAGAAGAAAATTACTCACACAAAGACGCACACATCAAAATCTACAGGATAGGCAAAAGGTCGAAATAGATAGAGAAATTGTGGAAATTGAACAAAGGCTAAGAATATCATATGAACTACAACATATGGAAGAGGAGAGGAAAGCTATTGCAGGTATAAAGGAAAATTCCAAATACTTCTTTTCATACGCCAAACAAAAGGCTAAAACAACATCAAACATCGGCCCACTGAGCAAAGGGGACAGCTCTTTCACAGGGGACAAAAAGGAAATGAGCGAACTCTTAAGCAGGCAGTATGAAATGGCATTCAGTGAGCCTAATGAAACAAGTCATCAGAGACCAAAATATATTTTTCATGGAAACCTCCCCACGGAAACCCCTCAGATGCTGGATATTGATTTCGGTCCAAAAGACATAGAAGAGGCCATTTCCAACATGCCATCCCACTCGGCACCAGGCCCGGACTCATGGAATTCGATCCTAATGAAAAAATGTAAGGAAAACCTCTCAAAACCCCTGGCTATAATGTGGAGAAGGAGTCTAGACACTGGTGACATACCAGATAGCTTGAAAAAACGCAATAATTGCCCCACTGCATAAAGGAGGGAGTAAAGCACTACCAAAAAACTACCGCCCGGTAGCTCTAACTTCTCACATCATTAAAGTTTTCGAGCGAGTCCTGCGAAGCAAAATTTCAACATTCATGGAGACAAATGAACTACACAACACCGGTCAACATGGGTTCAGAGCGGGAAGATCATGTCTCTCACAACTTTTGGAACACTATGACAAAATTCTTAAAGCGCTAGAAGAAAAGAAAAACGTGGATGTCATTTACACCGATTTTGCTAAGGCATTTGATGAATGTGACCATGGTATAATAGCCCACAAACTGAAAGCAAAAGGTATAACTGGGAAAATCGGACGGTGGATATACAATTTCCTCGTAAACCGAAAACAATCGGTAGCAGTAAACCAAGTCACTTCTGAGCCTTCGGATGTCAAAAGCTCAGTGCCCCAAGGAACAGTGCTAGCGCCCCTTCTGTTCCTCATACTAATTTGCGACATAGATACCAACACCAGACACAGTACGGTGTCGTCTTTTGCTGATGACACAAAATTAAGCAAGATAATAAACACACAAGAGGACACGGGCCGACTGCAGGAAGACATGAATGTAGTGTTCCAGTGGACCAGGGAAAACAACATGCAATTCAATGAGGAAAAATTCCAATTAATACGGTACGGAGATAATAATGGTGTTAAAAGAAATTACAAATTACTTAACAGAATCTAACCACATAATAGAACGGAAAGACAGTGTGAAAGACCTTGGGGTATTAATGTCTGAAAATATGGGTTTCAAAGTACATAACCAGGTCAAAGTGGCGGCTGCGAAACGTCTAACGGGTTGGATTCTGCGTACTTTTAAAACACGCAGTGAATTGCCTATGATAACGCTCTTCAAATCTCTAGTGCTACCGCGGCTTGAATACTGTAGCGTATTAACATCCCCATACAAAGCAGGTGAAATATATGACTTAGAGAGTGTACAAAGAAATTTCACTTCGCATATAAGTTCGATAAAACATCTACACTATTGGGAGCGTTTAAGAGCACTGAATCTGTACTCACTGGAACGTAGAAGAGAACGTTACCTAATAATATACACGTGGAAAATCGCAGAGGGTTTAGTACCAAACCTACATACTCCGATAGTCATGAAATTCAGGGATAGGAGAGGCTGGGAATGCGAAATCCCCCGGATGAATAACAGGGGTGCTATGGGCTCTCTGCGAGAGGGCTGGTTATCACACAGAGGCCCACGTCTCTTCAACAAACTCCCACGGCGATTAAGAGACATGAGGGACATCTCGTTAGACAACTTCAAGAGAGCCCTAGATGTCGAACTGCAAAAAGTGCCAGACGAGCCCATCCTCGCAAGAGAGCGAGCTGTCGCTTCAAACAGTCTACTGCACCAAATCACCACCCATAACGAGGGGCGTCGCGCTCCTTGGTGCCGCTAGAAGAGCGGCGAACACATCCAAAGGTATCCAAAGGTAAGGTAAGGAGAAAAGAGAGTAGGATGAGGAAACAAGTAGGCTATGGACGATATAATTATTCAACTAGGCCTATGCAACTTCCTACTATAAGACCTTAATTATACGATCTAAGTATTTACCGGTCATTATCAGTCATTCAGTAGACAAAAAGAGGTTAGGCTATGCTGTGTCCCATAAAAAAAAGGTTAGCCTATGCTATGTGTGACGTGTCCCATACTACGCACATAAGATTTTATCCGACCATTACCTTGATTCCAAGGTCAGCCATTTCATGCTCATATTTCGTCCATTCAAGGCTAGATTTGGATCATTTAGGTTAGGCTAGTGGTAAAGTAAGTTATATTATGTAAATTAGGATTGTTTGCAAGGTTAGACTAATTTAGGTAATAATTAGCCTAGGCGATTCCTTACCGAATTTTAAATAAAATTCGAATGATCAGAAAAACGCAGTTTGCATGTCCTAATTAATTATGGGACACTTCTACAAAATTACCCTAGGGGGAAAAAAAAAACATGTATTATCTCTTATGCCCTTAAAAATCACTGGTGGTGGGGCTTATTTTCATAGCCTATCAAGAACATTTAAATCATGGGTTATATTAGGCTATATAGGGTATACGGTACTTACCTGATCTTACAGACAGTATATAGCTTGGGCCGGCATAGTAGGAACTTCTCTTGTCTAATTATTCTAGCTGAATTGGGGCAACCAGGCAATTTAATTGGCGAATACGGTACTTACCTGATCTTATAGACAGGATATAGCCCAACAGATATCCTAACTTGACTCGCATACGATAGCACAATTTGATTGAATAAACAGTTACAACACTTCGTCATAAAAGTCACTGGAAGCCTATCGATATTACACCAAATCTTTACATATAGGCTAGCTTCTACCTGTTCTTGCCTGTATCTTATAACAATACTTAACTGTGTCCTGTATGCAATCACGCCTACGACATATCCTATCTACAATTAAAATCTATGTCTTAGCCAACGAAATGGGATATAACAACAGAATTACGAGGTGACTTAACGAGTTAGGAGTAGGCTATGGACGGAATAAGTGGCGAGAGAACTGCAGAGGGCACAACGCACAACCTCCCTCTAACGTGACGCAACTCTCTCTGACGTGACGTGGGGATTTCTGAGAGTTGCCAAAGCTTAAACGCCGCTAGACTGTGTTAAAATTGCTAGAGTGCTGCTGCTATCCTCAGATAATTCGTTAGGCATTCTGATTTAACTTCTTCGGTACAATCAGTTATATTGCAGTTAGTCAGAGCTGAAAGAGTTATCACACGAGAGCTTTTATTTATCGTCAAATTTCGGTGTTAGGTCATAATTTTTCCGGTAACATTTCTCGGATCTTTCCCTACAAAAAGGAAACAACACCCTGAATAAATTATAGTATATTAGGACACGAGAATTAATTTAATAGTATACCTCATTAGCTATATACCAACCTAACATTAACGTTTTAAGTTAAGGGGATAAAGCACCGAGTGATAATTAAACCAATCATTATAACCGGTTTAACAATCTATAGAGTAAAAGGGGTTATAAATATCCCAATGAACCATCCGACTTCCACACGTCCTTCCCAACCTGAACAAAAATCGTCTGATGATATCCAGAGATAATGAGTAATGGAGTTATCTTGTTGAAAGGATCATATATTTTCAACAACTGGCACCCTACCGAGTCCGTTATCTCTATCAGCTGGGCGGAGTTTGTTTGACCTTGAAAGTGTCAGTGTTGCTATAGTTGCCAGGCGTATATTGACGTATTATTTGAATGTACTGCACAGGTATGCGACTGAACATGTACAGTACAGTTTCTAACAATAAGCTGGTAGGGTGCAATGTGAACAAAAAGGGTGTAAAAAGACATACACATAAAGAATTGGGTATATTGGTAGTGACTTACTTTTATCATAATTATTAGAAGAGTGTATTACTACCATTAGGCTATACATTTACAAGGGTATATATTTTTTTTTTTTTTTTTTTATCCATTTGTATACCCATTATTATTGACAGTACAATGTCATGGAGGGTTAGCAATGTTTAACTATCATTACAATATTAACCATTTCAGTTATTAAATATATATTAATTTCCTCCGGGGCAATGAACCGAGGATACCACATACAGAACTTACACGCTTTAACCATTATACCACCAAGACTGTTAACAGATTGAGCACATGACTACGATTAATATCCATTTATAGAATAGTGGATATCAATATAATCATACTTAGACCCAACTGCACTATGAATAGCGTAATGTTTATGCGAGAAATGTAGCTGACTTTATCTGAACATCAATCTGAATAGATATAATTTCATAAAGAATATCGCAAGAGCTCACCAACATGTGTCAGTAGCTGTAGCCTACATTAAATTAGGTTTAATTTTGACTTCATATCAAATTTAATTTTTAGACACATTACAATATATATATATATATATATATATATATATATATATATATATATATATATATATATATATATATATATATGTGTGTGTATTATATTGTAAACATGTAATATAGTTCAGGAGGTTTATTGTGTGTAAGTAAAAGAAATATACTGCATAAAATCGCAAAAGGCAGTAAGAATGCAGCACTTTAATGTATTTATTTATTCATTTATTTTGTTATCATTATTAGTTTGATGTGCTAGTTAGCATCTCACAGATGAGTTAGGAGTATTTAAGCCTCCATCTTCCCCTGTTTTCTTGTATTACCCTGAAGATGTCTTGAGAGAATAGACGAAACTTTGGTGTCCAATGTTTAACTTTTACACACACACACAATGTATATATATATATATATATATATATATATATATATATATATATATATATATATATATGTGTGTGTGTGTGTGTGTGTAATATACTTTATGGTAAGAATAGCCTAAACATCAAAAGACGCCATGTATTTTTAGGATATATTTGAAGGTATAACAACATACAGTCGCTCTAGTAAATTGCAAAATGATCATATTCCATAGCACAAAAGCTCTTATTTCAATAAAATATATTATTATATTGGAAAGCAATGAGGTACTTTCTTCGCCATGATTTAGGATTTTCTTGTCACGGTTTGGCTAAACATCTTGGCACTACAGGTATTCCCTCAACGGATTTAAAACATGAAAGCGAGTATATGTATTTAGTTTACATTAAAATATACACTATTGGTAGATAGGGATACCCATAACCCACATTATGTGGCCAATGTGTTGGTCATGGAATGCATCTTTGCTGACAATTGTATCGGATCAGTGACCAATTACACTTTCCAACATCACGTCAAGGTAGTTGACAAGATATCCCCGGGCGCCAGTAAGGATATAAGGCCCTGGAGGTGATTATATTATGTGTTTACACCAACCAACTTCACATCTAAACTCAATTAATGAAATCAACAAATATATGTGGCACTCCGAGGACTCGAACCCAGGATAATCACATCGAAATTCCGCGCACTATGCATTACGCTATCAAGACAGTTATATAATTATGGTACTAGAGCCTGGGACTCCCACATAACTGCTATGTTGCAGTTCGGTGTACCCTCTCTGTTTTCAAAACCACTTTTGGGTGACCTGGGATCAAACATGCTTGCATACATATATCTAAGTCTTATATATTATTGAATTTTCTAGTGGATTTTGAGCAGATCCTCCACTAACATGTGTTCCTCGCCTGGTTGACTTTGGAAGTAGTCTCTTGCCTTGGAGGTTGACCATGCGAGAATTACATTTATGCCTGGGATTGTTTCAAAACTGTCAAATAATTAATTAATTTTAATAAGTTATGTATGTATGTATAGGCCTACATAATCCTTGGGGTATACATGTTAAAATGATAATAATAATAATTATTATTATTATTATTATTATTATTATTATTGTTATTATTATGATAATAATAATAAAATAAAATAATAATAATAATAATAATAATAATAATAATATTATTATTAATTTATTCCAGACTCAATAATACATGAGGAATGTACTTGCATAAGTCAAATATACATATACTTTGGTCTGTATCTAATAAATATTAAGGATAGATGTAGGTTAAGTACGAATTGGTAATATTAAGCATTAGAAATACCATAGTTTCAATATATTAAACAACTATGTATCCGCTATTGTATCAAATTAACTTATATAATATCATAATTAACTTATCTGAAGAATGTAGAGAGAGAAGGAGGGGTGTTGGAGTGGCTTTGTTATGTGTGTTTAGTCTGTATACGTCGTCGAGGTGTCCCTCGACTGGGTGCGAGCATGTGAAACATGCTAGGACGTACTACCGCACCCACTAAATGTCCGCCAAGGCTGGGATTGAATCCTGGTCAAGCGGATTCACACGTGAGCGTGCTCACCACTCGACCGCTGCGGCTATGTACAGTCGCGCTAATAAGTGATGGCTCGGCACCAAGTATGTTTTGATCAGTAATTGGTATCAGCAATAAATATCTAAGCTTCATTTCTTCATATCGCGTGAAATATACAAACATGTTCCTACACTTACCCACCCTATTCAACATCTGACAGACATTTATACAGCACAGAGCAAGCCAAACGTAATGACAGCTGGGACATGACTTATTAGCGCGACTGTACTGTAAATCAGGGTGGAGGCGGGCTGTTTAGGGGAGTTGACATGTATTCCTCTACGGAGAAATGTCTGCAGGTGTACAGTTTGATATTGAGCATGCTATTAAATTTCTAGTCAGAATTCACCCTGAATCGGGGAAATTTGGAAGGACACAAAAGCAAAGACATTCAAACAGGTGTTTGATTAGTTACTTTGTATGAGAGATAATCAATATTGTCACTTTTTATCAATGAAACTCTGAATTCACCCTATACTCAATAGATTTATGACAATAGCACTATGATCTTTCCAATACCAATAAGTCAGTATCAGTGCGCTCTGTCTTGCAGAAAAAGTGACTCTCTAGTAAGTTTTTTCATGGTAGAAAGTACACCAGGCGGAACTAGGAGGTCTGGGTTGATATCCCATGGAGCCCAGGATGGAACATATTGACATCGTTGGTCACCTGACATTGGCCAGATTAATACTATAATTGGAGCATGTGAACCAAGCTTTACACTTTTTTAATTTGGTTTCGTTTTGGTCAACGTCACTCTGCTACAATTGACCACTTGCGAGTTTTGGTCTATAAGGAAGTTGGAGCTGTGGCCATCACTATTTAGCAGAATTATCAACTAAAATACGGTCATTATACATATATAAATACGTTAAACCAAATTGATCACACTTTTTATCCATCAGAAACCCACATTATTATTGCATTTCACTTTTATATAGATGTTAATGGCTCCAACTTCCTTATAGCCTGAAACTCGCAAGTGGTCAATTAGGGCTACATTTGCCCACAGTTCCAAACAGATGGAGTTAACTCAAAGGTAACTTTCCTTGAAGACGAACTATGATAATAACTGCCTTGATGGTGTACTGGTTAGAGTGTTTAAAATCTGTATGTGGTAACCCAGGTTCGAATCTCGGTGGATCACATGCTTGCTTTCATTTATTTCTTTGGGAGGTGTTTGGTGTTGGAGTTAAATTAATAAAAATAGAATACCTGTCGTTATGGTGTTGATGTTAGATCACATTGATATTTTTTTGGTCAAATATCAGTAGAACATAATTTTATGCTAACATATTTGCACATATAATGTTTTGTGAATTTTTCTTAATTTTTTTTTTTTTTTTTTTTTTCAACATCTGCTGAAGCTAACACTGCCCCCATTCTCTGGTATATATAAAGCCTTCTCTGTCTGTCACTCTAGTATCATGTAGGCCTAAGCATTTTTTGGTCATGATATTTATTAGGTTTATCTTTGTTTGAGTCTGTCACCACCCGCTGATGCTGACGACTCCATCAGTTCCTGGTTTGAAGTTCTGCTTGTTTATCACTGGTTGGGCACTCTTGTACTTTATGGTTCCAGTAAATCCCTTGAAGGAAACCATGCATTTGCCTTGAGTCAGCCATTCCTTAATCCACACAAGGTCAGATGTTGAGCCCTCCACCACAACAACACTGCACACCCGATCTCCACAAACAACCTCCACAGATAATTCCGACAGCATGGGTAGCACCGCAGCCACCGCGATCAGAAAGCCAGGTTTTGCCTTCATAGTTAGGACTCTTGGTATACCTAAAATTATGAATATTATAAAAAGGGGTATTTATGAAGTGGTGGGATAGGTCTAATGGTTATACAATATAGTTTATTGAGGGACCCACAGGAGGCTGTGTGTAGTTGCCCCCAGATGTCTCACCAGATAGGTGCTTTCGGCGGGAAAATCAAAATGTCTAAGGACGTTGCCCGGGGTGCAGGGGTTAAATTGATTATAGTTTAATGAAAAGTGACATTGAGGAAACTACACACCTGAAAAAGTAGAAAATTCAAATTTAAACCGATTTAATCACCTTTGATGGAGAGACTGATTCTAGCTGGCACCGCTGCGACAGGGACGATCTCCAGTTTCGTATGATCACACGTCCAGATCTTGTGGACGCTGGCAACTATAGCTTCAAGCTTATCCTGGTCTGTCAGTGTCACCAGCAGCTGTTTCTCACTCATGAGTTCAATGCTTTGGATGTTCTCTTCGCCAAACACCGTACACAACTTCTTCTCGATGTCAACATCTGTAAAGTAAAGTTATGGGGTTAATGCTAGGCTGTGCTTGGCCACGGCACTCATCTCATCCTTGCCCTTTGGAACCTAATAACCTATGGGAGTAACTCTAGGGAGTTAAGAACATAATATCGCGGCAAACTGCATAAGGCCATGCGGCCCACACTAGACAGCTCCCATTAAGTGTTATCCAGTCTGGTACACAGGCACTATTGCATATTGCCCAGATTACCACTGTTTACCTCCCAGACCTGCCCAAAATGTCTAAACCTACCTAGGCATCAAACTTTGGTCCTCTCAGCTGTGAACTTAATGCACTGTTCAAAACAGTCCAGGGAATCTCTTAGGGTTTCCTAGCTTAGAATTAGTGATGTATATTAGTCTAATGTAGGTTGCACTAACTATATATATATATATATATATATATATATATATATATATATATATATATATATATATATATATATATATATATATATATATATATGAGAGTAGTACTTTATTTTGGAACTTGAATGAGGGTCTGGGGGAGGAATTTTCCTTGTAAGCTTGAAGGGTGTCAAGGGGGGAAACTCGAAAATCGCAAAACCAATCAAAACTATAATAATAATAATAATAATAATAATAATAATAATAATAATAATAATAATAATAATATAAAATCCACAATAATCCTAAAAAAAACGTGATATGAACTAGGGTTAAGCAAAAGAGCTAAATTACTTAAAATAGTACTTCAGAGGCGATCAACCCTTCTGGATTATTAAGCCAACACACTGAAAGTCAAGCATAGCGTCCGAACTGAAACCCCTTTTCGAGAACTCTAGTCCCTTGTGAGGAAGTTGACCACCACTGACATTATTATTATGTTTTTTTTACACCAACCAACTTCACATCTAAATTCAATTAATGAAATCAACAAATACATGTGGCACTTCGAGGACTCAAACCCAGGATACTCAATTCGAAATTCTGCGCACTATGCATTACGCTATCAAGACAGTTACCTGCGGCTGAGGTACAACACTGTAGCTTCAGGTTCCAGCTGAGTGATGTGGTCTCGTTAAGAATGAAGCACTGTTTACTCAGGATGCTGTCAGCGGCTACCAGTCTCTTCAGTGTCTCTGGATTGTACAGCTGCGAACCGCAATTGTTAGTCTGGATATGAATTTAAACATGATAAAAATATACATAATTATGATAAATTAGACACTTGGATACGAGTTGAGATATGATATATGTAAAAGATATATAGCCTACCATAATGACAAAGATATATAGCCTACCATAATGACAAATTAAATAATAGATGGGTCTGTATTTGGACAACGTCTCACTTCTTGAAGTAATCAAGGTGTTTGATGTTCACCGCCTCGCACTTAAACAAAAATAATAGGTATGGAAGAGGTAAAGTATCCATAATAATCTACCTAGTTTGGGTATACTGATGCTATTAAACCCATCTATAGTTTATTTGCGCTAAGTAGGCGAAAAATCATGACCTCTAATTTCTGTAACTCAAAAACGTCTAGATTAATCGAGCTAATAATTCTACCATTTGGGGAGAGTTAGTCAAGGAATAGATGTGTACATTTATAGCCAATTTCTCCATACAATGCTGGCTCACTATTGCTCGCCAGGAAGAAATCAACACCTGAATAGGGATAAACGTCTTCAAACAGTTGGCTGAATGGGGCCGAATGGCTACAAGCCAGAGGAAGAGAGAAAAAAAGTGAAAAAAGCAGGTAACTGTTGGCGACAAGATCGACAACCCCACTTTGTCTGCTCCTTTGGTTTGCAAATGTGCGGAGAGACCCTGGATCACAACAGGCTTAAGGGGAGATTTCCACTTGAGGGAGTTTTTTCTTGACTCCTTTCTCCCTCATGTTTAGCCCCATTGCTTTTCTAATTTTAAGACGTTCGCCCCATTATTTTGATGATTTTAAGAACTTTCAACCCATTTCTGTCAATTTTAAGACCTTTCGTGCAATTTAGGTGTCGATTTTATCCTGGCGAGCGATAGCGAGCCTGTAATTTAAGAGGAACCGGCTTTCAGCCTGGACATTTTTCTACCGAAAAATGTACACATTTATCTTGAAAGGGGCTCAAGGGGGTGTAATCTTAAGCTTGATGGATATCTAGAGACCAAACTAAAAACCTCCCCTTAAGGGGGGATGGGCCGGTTCAAAGATGCATGTAAAACAAAATTATGTAGCCATCCAAGCAGTGCACCTATGTAGCCATCCAAGCAGTGCACCTATGTAGCCATCCAAGCAGTGCACCTATGTAGCCATCCAAGCAGTGCACCTATGTAGCCATCCAAGCAGTGCACCTATGTAGCCATCCAAGCAGTGCACCTATGTAGCCATCCAAGCAGTGCACCTATGTAGCCATCCAAGCAGTGCACCTATGTAGCCATCCAAGCAGTGCACCTATGTAGCCATCCAAGCAGTGCACCTATGTAGCCATCCAAGCAGTGCACCTATGTAGCCATCCAAGCAGTGCACCTATGTAGCCATCCAAGCAGTGCACCTATGTAGCCATCCAAGCAGTGCACCTATGTAGCCATCCAAGCAGTGCACCTATGTAGCCATCCAAGCAGTGCACCTATGTAGCCATCCAAGCAGTGCACCTATGTAGCCATCCAAGCAGTGCACCTATGTAGCCATCCAAGCAGTGCACCTATGTAGCCATCCAAGCAGTGCACCTATGTAGCCATCCAAGCAGTGCACCTATGTAGCCATCCAAGCAGTGCACCTATGTAGCCATCCAAGCAGTGCACCTATGTAGCCATCCAAGCAGTGCACCTATGTAGCCATCCAAGCAGTGCACCTATGTAGCCATCCAAGCAGTGCACCTATGTAGCCATCCAAGCAGTGCACCTATGTAGCCATCCAAGCAGTGCCCCTATGTAGCCATCCAAGCAGTGCACCTATGTAGCCATCCAAGCAGTGCACCTATGTAGCCATCCAAGCAGTGCACCTATGTAGCCATCCAAGCAGTGCCCCTATGTAGCCATCCAAGCAGTGCACCTATGTAGCCATCCAAGCAGTGCACCTATGTAGCCATCCAAGCAGTGCCCCTATGTAGCCATCCAAGCAGTGCACCTATGTAGCCATCCAAGCAGTGCCCCTATGTAGCCATCCAAGCAGTGCCCCTATGTAGCCATCCAAGCAGTGCCCCTATGTAGCCATCCAAGCAGTGCCCCTATGTAGCCATCCAAGCAGTGCCCCTATGTAGCCATCCAAGCAGTGCACCTATGTAGCCATCCAAGCAGTGCCCCTATGTAGCCATCCAAGCAGTGCACCTATGTAGCCATCCAAGCAGTGCCCCTATGTAGCCATCCAAGCAGTGCACCTATGTAGCCATCCAAGCAGTGCACCTATGTAGCCATCCAAGCAGTGCATCTATGTAGCCATCCAAGCAGTGCACCTATGTAGCCATCCAAGCAGTGCACCTATGTAGCCATCCAAGCAGTGCACCTATGTAGCCATCCAAGCAGTGCACCTATGTAGCCATCCAAGCAGTGCACCTATGTAGCCATCCAAGCAGTGCCCCTATGTAGCCATCCAAGCAGTGCCCCTATGTAGCCATCCAAGCAGTGCACCTATGTAGCCATCCAAGCAGTGCCCTATGTAGCCATCCAAGCAGTGCACCTATGTAGCCATCCAAGCAGTGCACCTATGTAGCCATCCAAGCAGTGCACCTATGTAGCCATCCAAGCAGTGCCCCTATGTAGCCATCCAAGCAGTGCACCTATGTAGCCATCCAAGCAGTGCACCTATGTAGCCATCCAAGCAGTGCCCCTATGTAGCCATCCAAGCAGTGCACCTATGTAGCCATCCAAGCAGTGCACCTATGTAGCCATCCAAGCAGTGCACCTATGTAGCCATCCAAGCAGTGCCCCTATGTAGCCATCCAAGCAGTGCCCCTATGTAGCCATCCAAGCAGTGCACCTATGTAGCCATCCAAGCAGTGCACCTATGTAGCCATCCAAGCAGTGCACCTATGTAGCCATCCAAGCAGTGCACCTATGTAGCCATCCAAGCAGTGCCCCTATGTAGCCATCCAAGCAGTGCACCTATGTAGCCATCCAAGCAGTGCACCTATGTAGCCATCCAAGCAGTGCACCTATGTAGCCATCCAAGCAGTGCCCCTATGTAGCCATCCAAGCAGTGCCCCTATGTAGCCATCCAAGCAGTGCACCTATGTAGCCATCCAAGCAGTGCCCCTATGTAGCCATCCAAGCAGTGCACCTATGTAGCCATCCAAGCAGTGCACCTATGTAGCCATCCAAGCAGTGCACCTATACCCTGTTCCAAATAAATAGGGCAAAACTCTTGATAATAACTTCTATAACTCACAAACTACTAAAGTAATCGAGCTAATATTTCTACCATTTGGAAAGGGTTAGCCAGCGAATAGGTGTGGAAACGTACAGCCCATTTGCTCTAGCCCCTTTTGAGTTATATAGAGGTTAGGGCTCACGATTTCTGGCTTACCTATTTGGAACAGGGTATAGAAGGAAGCTCGAAAAACAACCAATAGGCTTGGTGGGCAAGTCGGCATCCCACAATTGAGAAATTACCTGTACTAGCAAATTTCATAAGGAAACTTATGAATTATATATATTCTGTTGATGTAGTTGTAGGTGGACTGGAAGTGCATAACGTCTTGTAGCAGAAGACAGACCTGCTAGAAAGCGTTTTGTAGGTGACAACCTCTTCTGGGACTGAAATGTCTGGAATTATTTAGATATTACTTCTTGAGGCTAATTCCACCTGAAGTCGTAAAGTGAACCATCCAAATAAAGGCCTAGCTTCACAAGGTGTCCTTCTTACTACATAATGGCCAACTATTGTACTGCGAAACTTGGCTATTATCAGAAAAGTCCTTGTGAGATTTAAGATGGACCAACTGGTGATGAGGAACACTTACCCAAGCCGCCCATGCTTGAAAGAGCAATAGTCCCTAGTTGATGGTTAGTCAAATTTTATGAAGGCTCACCTTATTATTATTTTTTTTTTTGCTGCAGCCAAAGGGATTTGGGCCAGTGGTTGGCGTGAACTGTAGCTTGAAATATGTTCCCCTGGAACTGGTGGTTTGGGTTCTCGGCGCCACTGAAATTTTTTGGTTTATTAGAATTTGACTTGTGGTGTGCGTAATGTAGGCAGCTCTGTCTCGAAACCATTGTGTACAGTACTCCCAAGTATATACAGTATATATATATATCGGTCCAACCGCGCTTCTTTATTCTCGTCGAAAACCACATTAAAAACGTTATTAAATCATATCCATTACTAGTATCAGACCAGAAAAGGGTGTAGGTTGCCGATGGAGGCATGGAAACCAAAATTAAATCTCTAATAAGTAAGTGGTGGTACCTGTCAAATGTGTGCCCCTTTAGTAAAATTCTACCATATATATATATTGGAGTAATATATTTTTTGGAGTAAGGGGTCGGGCGCAAGTTCGACTAGATAATAGTCCATCAGGCGCCTGGCCCGGGGGGACGTTTAATATGAAGGGTGTGCCTGGAAGTGTGGTGGGAGGGCTTGTGGCTTTGGCTCCGCTGCATGTCTGCCTGCCGAGATCGGAACCTCTCCGGGTGGTCAGGGGCCGGGGGAGTGCTGGAGCGACCTTGGTAACCCTGGTCTCTGGGTCTTCTGCGTGACCTGGATGTGTGTGAGTTTGTGTTTTTTATCTATGTTTATTTTTTGTTTTATGTTGTTTTTGTGTTTTCCCTGTTCTTGCTCTGTCTTGAGTCGGCTACCCCCAAAATGGGGATTGGGCCTGAGCATATAGATAGATAGATAGATAGATATAGATATATATATATATATACATATATATATATATATATATATATATATATATATATATATATATATATATATATATATATATATATATATTCTCTTTTAAACAGACGAGGTTAAAGGCAATAGCAGTTTCAGCATTCAGGATTTTATTGTTACAGCTTTCAATAGTTCTAACAATTTTCCTCTGGGGTTCAGAGATGAGGTACAACAGGTTAGCAAAATTCATGGTGGATCCAACGTTTCACAAGTAAACATCTTGCATCTTCAGGGAAAGGAGAGGTAATGATTAGAATAAGGACAAAGCAACATATTTATACAAAATTCGAGGATCAAGAATAGGTAGGTGGGCGGAGATCACTATCAAGCCCCCCACCATCTTGCCCTAACTCGCGCCGACCTAGACAAACAAACTACCATACTCGACAAAGAATCAGACCCCAGAAGACTAGCTATTTTAGAAGCTCTATACATCCAAACACTCAACCCCAGCATCAACAACCAAACACAAGACCTTCAAATTTTTCCTTCAGGCAAGCGCTACAGGCATACTGCCCCCCTTCCTCTCCCCCTGTGCCCCCCTCCCTTACCTTTCCGCGCTCAGCACACAACTGACAACACCAACCAATCACAGCCATCCACAGCCAACAACCAACCACCTATTCTTGATCCTCGAATTTTGTATAAATATGTTGCTTTGTCCTTATTCTAATCATTACCTCTCCTTTCCCTGAAGATGCAAGATGTTTACTTGTGAAACGTTGGATCCACCATGAATTTTGCTAACCTGTTGTACCTCATCTCTGAACCCCAGAGGAAAATTGTTAGAACTATTGAAAGCTGTAACAATAAAATCCTGAATGCTGAAACTGCTATTGCCTTTAACCTCGTCTGTTTAAAAGAGAATCTATTACCTGGCTATACTAACATATATATACAGTATATATATATATATATATATATATATATATATATATATATATATATATATATATATATATATATATCCTAAAGATGTGTAGAAAAAGGTTGGTTCATTGCACAAAGCTTAAGACGTAAACGCAATCAAGATATTAGTGTTAAATTTAAAATGCATTTAAAATATATTGCATGCAAAACTATAGGAGGGTTAACAAAAAGTACAGTACGTCCGAGTATCTTATTAGAAGGCTCGAACTGTAGAATGTATATTATACATATTTTGAGGTCATTTATAAGTGTTAAAATGGATTTTTCTACTTTCATAGATATTCAGTTATGAAAATTTGCAAGAGTGGCTGGTTCCTGATTCGGATAGTTGGTGTTGACTCTTGTGGATTACCAGGCACTACCATAGTTGAAGTAGAAACATTAAAAACCACCGGTAGATCCAGCCTGAGTGTTAGGGGTTGGAGTAAATAATGATAGACCCTTAACCCCTTCTGTACAGATGATGTACTTTTCATTATATTCTGGCAACTGTTAGAAGTTTATTTATAGCTTAGGAAGGACATGTACACAATAAATGGCCACAGACTATCTCAATTAATCCTTTAAGCTACCACATATCCTTCCCAAGCTTCATGAAATCGTCTAAATGTAGCTGAAATCAGATACAAAAGACGTCGCCGGTACAGAAGGGGTTAAAAGTGGAGGTAGATGATCTAAAATGGATGATATGGAATCCTTTTCTGTTGACTTTGCCTCACCTGCGCCATCTTTAGCGAGTATCATGTTAGAGCCTTTGAAAATATCTGCGAGGGTCTTCTTCGGAGGATTCGCTATGTGTTGGGGTGGTTGTTGTGGTGTGGGTGTACCGCCGGAGTGGTCCATTGGGTTGAGGTTATGGTGCCGTAGTCGGAGCTCCTTAAATGATGAAGTGAAGTCTTCTATAAACTGCAAATGAGAAGGAATTTATATTACTACACTTGGTAAAGATCATTATTACGGAGCCCCGTCTAGGGGTGGCGTATAGGTAGCGCCAACGAACTTGACAATAATCTGGACCCCTTAACTTTTTATAACTCAAAATGAATGAAAGTAATCGGGCTGACATTTCTATCATTTGGGAAGAGTCCACCAGGAAATAGGTGTAGACATTTACAGCCAGTTTGCTCAAGGTCCTTTTGATTTACGAAGAGGTCAGGGATCGTGATAATTGTCAAGTTCGTTGGCGCTACCTATAGTATTAGTTTTATCCTGTCTGTGTGTAGGCTAACCCGTATTGGTGGATTATAGTGGTGATTATGTTGTTAGTAATGGTGGTGGTGTGTTAGAAGTAGTGATGGTGGTGGTTAATGCGTTAGTATTAAGGGGCGGTTACACATGCCCGAATTTTTGCCACTTGGGTGACTTTTGTCACCACTACCGACGATTCCTACGACACCTAATACAAGGGTGGTTACACATGTAGTTGCTTGAAGCACAGATTTTAATGGCACTATCTCACATACACTCTTTCGTTTTCACTTCGAAATTAATTGGTCTTAATTTGGCCGTTTTAGCTTTCCGTCATGCTATTTATACATCACAATCCCTATGTTAAAGCTGAACATATATAAAAACCAAGGTAAGTATGTCTATATTGCTCATTATTACCTAAAACCAGCGACATGAATCCACCTCTGTCAGTAAAGTGGAAGTCAGTGGAAGCAGCAGCACTTTAATGATTGGCTATCTTATCAGCACCCTGATAATTTATTTATTATCTGTATTGTTCCTTATATATTAATTAAACTACTGTAGGTGTTTAAGCAATTTTAATGATTACTTAATAAATTATAGTGCTATCCGAATCTAAAGAGCTATTTAATATCACAGGAAACACAATAATAACATATCTATCATAAAGTAAACACAAGCGAGATATAAACATTATAAACTCAAGAAGTAAGCGAGAGTGAAGACTGACTGACTGGTTCTGTTGGTCTGGGTTAATTTGGCACTGGTTGAGAGCTACTGGTTGAAATGGTCTACTGGTCGAGATGACATGGAACCGTCATTGCTACCACCACTACTCATATTATCATTGTGGAAGTAAAATTATATAGGGGGTAACATACATCAATACAAGTAATCATACCTCGCCTTATTGTATTCGTTAGTCATATAAAATGGTAGTGTTGTAGAAATGCATCCAGTTAGTTATGAGTTGTAGAGTAATTAGGTTTAAAGTACAATATTCCCGATAAAGGTTTCTACGTCAGATGTTATGGGGATTAGGCGAATGTGATATGTTATTTTAGGAATGTTTTAAATATACCTGACGTAATCTGATGTGGAAAGTAATGCTTGCTGTTATGGGGTCTGACGATTAGTTGGGTTGGGTTGATTCTCTGCAATAATTTGTTTTAAGAGCCTATTGATAGGACACCTCAGTGCCCAAATGTCACGGTGTCCTCAATTCTTGGTGCTCAAATATCACGTACGGTGCCCCCAATTTTTGGTGCCTAAATATCACAGTGCCCCCAATTCATGGTGCCCAAATATCACGTACGGTGCCCCCAATTATGTGTGCCCAAATATCACGGTGCCCCCAATTATGTGTGCCAAAACATCATGGTGCCCAAATTTCTGGTACCAATAAGTCAGTGCCAAAGTTTCCAGAGCCCAATCAAGTTTCTGGTGCCGATATTTCATAAACGTTTGTGAATGCGCCTTTAGAATGATCTATTACTAATTTTACTACTTTGACGCATATTTCATCTAATCCAGCATATTATTAAATTAATATAATCAGCTTGGAAAGGTATACAAATCAAAAGGGGAAATATCTATCATAAGTACTGGTAACACTTTGAAATATGATATCCTACTTCCTAAGCTAAATAAATTCGTATAGGTTTGACTCTAATCTAAGGAAGAAACGTGTCTCCTCATATACTGATCAAAGAGAAGACTTACAGTAATTATGAACTATACTTAGAGAGTACTGCAGCGGACACAAGTAACGTATACCCTTCCTCTGACGTGACACGACTCTGCAGTGGTCAGTACTAAACTATACTTAGAGAGTACTGCAGCGGACACAGGTAACGTATACCCTTCCTCTGACGTGACACGACTCTGCAGTGGTCAGTACTAAACTATACTTAGAGAGTACTGCAGCGGACACAAGTAACGTATACCCTTCCTCTGACGTGACACGACTCTGCAGTGGTCAGTACTAAACTATACTTAGAGAGTACTGCAGCGGACACAAGTAACGTATACCCTTCCTCTGACGTGACACGACTCTGCAGTGGTCAGTACTCTGGTCTGTCCCAGAAGGGCGGGAATTTCAGTCTGATAATCAGAATTATCAATAATTTATCAGCGAGGTGTGAATTCCGAGTTGCCAATGTACCATAGTCGCTATATGTCCAATGATAGCCACAATGCTTCTTATACAGTAACTTGGAACAAATTTGATTATAATATATCTTTGTGGGTGGATGGGACTCGTTAGCTTTGGTCGGCAACTCATCTAGGGGAGACAACCTTATACAAATCCGGGTGGATGGGACTCGTCAGCCTTGGTTGGCAATCTGTCTAGGGGAGTAAACCTGATACAATCCGTACTGCTTACCTAAGGGTAAGGCAGGTTAGTGAATGGATTAGCCGAACACCACTGTAGAAAAATAGTGCTAACAAGATACACAGAGGCCCTCGGAGTCGGACGGATCCTAAATTGAGTGGTCAATCCTGTAAGTCCTTTACTAAACTGGCTCGGGTTGTCCCTCTCACATCGAATAGGTCCGCTTGGGGGCATTCTGTGTATGGCCACCCTCGTAAGGGGAGTAAGGCGTCCGGCAATAGATAGATAGATATCTTTGTAGTGTAATACAAAATATTAAATAAATTATATATATACCCGGTATATATATATATATATATATATATATATACATATAAATATATATATATATATATATATATATATATATATATATATATATATATATATATATAGATATAGATATATATATATATATATATATATATATATATATATATATATATATATATATATACCGGTATATATATATATATATATATATATATATATATATATATATATACCACAGTAACTTCACGATTTGTTTTTTGTTCCACAGTATACCTGCGAATGCTTCTATAGTGCATGCATAATATCGCCCAAAATATAATTTGAAAACATTTGCCGTATGTTATTAATAGAATATATAGCCTGTGGATTACTTCTTAGATGGAGTAATGTGCTTCAGATTAACCCTTTCACTACTACAGTATGTAACACATAATGATTATTAAACTTTGCTTTGGAAGGGCGCCTAGGAATCTGAGAAGTATTTTCGTTCTCGCTTAACCCTAGCGCCATACATAACGCATTGTGACGCTGGCAACGCTGCGTGGATTTATCACGTTGTGTACACGTAACAATCTAGAGTCTAGACGCAGTAGAGAGCCCCTGGACCAGACGCATTGGACCGAGATTTGTGTAGCTAAGCTGCTATAGTTGCTAACACATGCTTGTAGTGATATTAGTAGTACATGTTTTTATTTATTTTTTTTGTTAAAGCTATTTTAAAGATTTACTTATTGTGCCCCTAAGGTATACCTGCCGTGAGTCACTTTATCATATATAATGTATCAACTTCTTGTGCTGGCAATTATGAATATATGTAACATCCCGTACAGCTGTCATTGGCTGTTCAGTGCAATGGCTTATTTTTTACTGTATTACATGTTACTTGAGTTTTCAGGCAGGCTAATTACAGAGAACTGTACCTAACATTACAGGACGGGCTATTGGAATAGAAATTATTTACTGAACTCTTCAACTTTCACAGGTCCTTCCCAATCTGAACAAAAGCTACTCAGATAACAGCCAGATTGACATACTGATGGTGTTATAATAATGGTAAATAGCCTATGTCTCCCTATAGATGCCCCTTATCTCGAGCAGCCGAGTGGCGTTTGTTTATTCTAGTACAAGTGTCCCTGTTGCTATACGCTACAATAATAATAATAATAATAATAATAATAATAATAATAATAAAACGAGAGAATAGTCTGTTTGGCTCGAAATTAACTTAGGAAAACCGTTCTACTATCTCTCTCTCTCTCTTTCACACACACACACACACACACACAGCAAAATTAATATATATAGCAACTTTTACATACCGCGACCATCGTACCACAGGCATGTATTTCTAGATAATCTTACCACCAATGACGTAATCTGATAATGTTAAGGGGGGATGGTTCAATTTTTGATAGATTTTTTTCATTTATTTGTTGTTCTCTTTTTTTAGTTTTCTCCATAAAAAAAAAAAAACATCAGATCCCCCTACTAGATTAATTTGTACATTTTTCGGTAGATTACAGGCTCGCTATCGCTCGCCAGGGAAAAATCGACACCTGTATGGCACGAAAGGTCTTAAAATCGACAACGAAATGGGGCAATAGGTATTAAAATCGCCAAACTAGTGGGCCGAACGTCCTAAAATCTGAACACTATTGGGGGTAAAAGCATGAGGAAGAAGGGAGACCAGAAAAACAGCCCATATCCCCTTAACAACAGCTCCGGACAGTATTAATAGTGTATATATAAGATAAGAGCCCCATATCTTATCTCTGCAAGTGTATGTTTTTGGATTATGTTGTGAAAATTTGTCAGAAAGTCGATCTCGTTTTGTTGGAGTTTATTGGGGAGTTTGAGTCTAAATATCTCGATGCTGTAGAGTGTAGACAATAGAAAGGTTTAATATAGCTATATAAGATAATTGGGTATATTGATCGTGATATAGGCTACCTTTCTATCTTTATACTAAACCGGTTTATTACTGCCAGTATACCTAATTGCTAAGTGTATATTATTATGGACACACTTTTTATACCTTTTTCATACCCTTATATATATATATATATATATATTTTTTTTTTTTTTTTTTTTTTTTTTTTTCCAGTTATAGTAGAATATTATCCAAAGTAACATCAGAGCTGGAGGTTGGAAAATCCGCGCCTTATGTATTTTTTTTGTTTTCCCATCTTCCCCAAGTGTATGTCTGGTCTGGTGAAGGTATTGAGGGATAGGCTAATTTACAAGCCTTTACAACTGCATCTCGTATCTACTTTTCGAAGTGTTGAAAGGCGAGAAGGGGTGTTGGAGAGAGAGGAAGCTGTTGGAGTGGCTTTGCTGTGTGCGTTATTAGTCTGTATACGTCGTGGAGGTTTGAATTTATATACATGTTCTCACAATACAGACCCCTTTTTCATTATCATCCGATACTTTGAAGTTCGACTTTATATAACCTATGATTTTCTCCCAATCAACCCATTCAGTTCCAGGGACGTCCTTTTCATCGTATTCTAGCAACTATTAGATGATATTAGGAAAGACCTCTAGCAATAATACGCCTTCAAACAATCAACCATCCCGTATAATTACCACAGATGCTTCCTAAACTGCAGAGTATCATCTAAATATTGCTAGAGTAAAATATAACACGTCGCTGGTACTCCATTCGGTCCCCAGGTAGAGGTAGTAGGATTCCAGCGTTTATATCCTGCCTGGTGGTGGTCAACTCTGCGGTTCAGGGTTGATGGTTTCAATTTATAGATATTTTCTCAAAATTTTCACTTTTGTTTTCCATATCTTAGGTATAGGTTCGTATCCTCCACGACCTATATAGACTAATAACACACACAACAAGGCCACTCCAACAGCTTCCTCTCTCTCTACAACGCCCCTTTTCCTCTCTCAACACTTCGGAAAGTAGATACGAGGTGCTGTTGTAAAGGCTTATCCCTCAATACCTTCACCTGACCTGACCTCCCCGAGTTTATCTCTCCTTCAGCGAACTACCTGGAGGAGGCGGTGCGGTGGTGGTCAACATTACTGATCATATCCAATTCACATACGTTTCCTCCCAATGTATGCCTGTTTTCAATAAATCCCCATGCTTGGAAGTTCAATTTTATATTCATTTTCTTCCATTTTATACCCATTCTTTATTAATGGAGACTTATACTTTTGTGTTTTCATTATCAACCCTTATATTGGGGGTTGCTTTCCTGTATAGTTCTCCATATATTTTGATTGACTATGTACTTTAAACTCTGAACATTGTATAACATGATGCATGGTCTCAGCAACAACGTTCCCCAAAGTGTTGGGGCTTGTACTGAGTGGTAAATAAAGAATATGAAGAAAAAAACATCCCATACGTTTACGTTCGAATCTAAGCATACTGTACTTTCTCCCAATTGACCCCTCTTTGTTTTCATCCCCAGGTAGAGGTCCGGATCCCTGCGTTCATCTCCTCCTCAGCGAACTACCTGGAGGGGTCGGTGGTAGCCAACTATACCTCAGGGGCGCCCGTCACCGGTAATGTTACGGTGCGGGCGGCCGTCATTCCCGTGGGGCCCCGTGCCTTCACTCAACGCACACACGAGTACAACTCCATCGCTCAACCACACGCTATGGTAGGTGTAGTAAAAACAAAAATAAAATAAAATAAAACACACACACACACACACACACACACACACACGCGAATCCCCAGAACTCCATTCAAACTAAATTTAAATATTTATAAAATAATATGGTAGGTAAAAAAAAAAAAAAAAAAAAAAACACACACACACACACACATCCCCAGAACTCCCTTCAAACTAAATTTAAATATATAACGAATAATAATAAGAATAAAGACAAAATCCCCCTAGATCTCCTTTCAAGCTAGCCTACACTCTTCCATAGAATGTCAGTTTCTTCTAAGTTGCAGGCTCACTATCGCTCGCCTGGTCAAATTTACACACTATGGTAGGTGGTGTGTGGCTGTTGTTGTGGAGATGATGATGGTTGGTAGTTACTGTGAAACCTGTGCAGTGGTTGTGATAATGGTTATCAGATGTCACCTAATACGCTATTGTAGGTGCTGTGTGGTAGGCTACTTATAGTGAGTGAGTGTAGTGATAGTTATGGTACTTATAATGAGTGTACAGGTATTTTCTTTTCTTTTATAGCGATAGTTATGTTAAACCGTCGGCTGAAATCAAACCGACTATAGTTGTGGAATGTATTGAATGATTGAACGGAAGGATAGAGCATGGGGTTTAACACGCAAACCTTCATACAATCGGAGCCATTAAAGCCGATACATATATTTTCGAATCTGTCTCGTGCTGAATTGAATTTCCGTATATATGGATCGCGACTGTACCAAAATCGATAGGAGAATTTAGATCTGTTACCAGTCGCCACCTCCCTATTTCCAGTTCCTCGACCCCCCCACCCAGCTCTCTCTCTCTCTCGCGAATTGAAAAGGTTCAGCACTAGTACCGTATTTGTGGCAACTTTTTCACATATATGATCTGTTCTACCTGGAACAAACTTCCCTCCGAAGTTGTAAACAGTTCTTCAGTAGAGCAGTTCAAGAAGAGAGTCGATAGTATTTTGCACACTCTGTAATGAGTGTAGTGCACTAAACAGTCTCTCTCCTTCCACTTCGAGTACCTCCACGGAATGGGCCGCAAGGTCTCTGACCTTTGTAACTCCTGTTTAATTATATTGTATAATTGATAATGGAGGTAGTATTAGTGTGTAGGGTGCCAGAGAGACTAGGATATACTGTAGTGGGTAAATGAGGAGAGAGAGCGAGAGAGATAGAGTAGGCCTATAGATGAAAGTTAATCTAATACTGTACGTAGACAAAGAACATTGTGAGATAGTAGCTAAATGGAAGACATAATCGAAGGAGGAAAAAAGGTAAGTAAACCATGTGTATCAATATATTTAAGGAAAAAAGGTTGGAGTAGTGAATAAGGTTGTCGAAATAAGAGATACTGGGTGATTATATATTTTTGACATTTAAGAGGTAGGGAATTGAAAAGTTATGTGAGTCAAATTTCTAATCTCTGTCATCGTTATATTTTTAAGTAGCTATAGTCAGTCGGTCAGTAGCCGCCCTTACTCCTACAAGGGGTAGGGAGGATCAGCAAGAGACACGAGTAAAGAAAAAGAGGTGACAGGAGAAGAACACATAACAGTTAGAGTCTTAGAGATTACTGCATTAACTGCTGATTTCTCAATATCTTTTGGAAACATATGAAACTGCTGTTGCCCTATCATATTAATACTACATTTTCACAATTTAAACGTATTGGCATATAAATATGTTTAGTAATGAAGATCGGGACTTGACAATTCTTCGCCTGCTAAACAAAAATGTAAAAAATAAATAAATACAAAATGGTAGGCATATAGCTCTCCACTGAAGTACTCCTAACACTTGGGTAATTGACAAATCTAGTAGCGCCCTATTTTATTATCCTTCCTGCCACCCAAACTGCATGTGATATAGAAATGGACCCCTCCTGGATGTGCAAGGTGAATGTAGCCATATTCCGACACCTCCACTTACCACACTAACGTTATTCACTCTGTAATTATAGCCTTAACTCCTACCTCAACCCCTCACCCCATACTTACTCTTCTCCTTCCTCCCCCTCCCCGCCACTACCCTTCTTTCATCCTCCTCCTATTTAATCCTTGTCCTACCCCTCTCCCTCACCCTTCTTCTCACTATGCCCCTATCTCACCCTCCTCCTCTCTTACCCTCTCTTACTCATCCCCTCCCTCACCCTTCCTCTCCTTCATCCTTCCTCTCTCCCCTTCCCACCCTTGCCCCTCCCGTTCACCTTTCCATTGCACCTTTATAGAGGATTAGCCTGTTGTATTAATCCTTAGTCTGTATTCTTACTTAATTGATCTCATCAACATTACCTTAACCTATCGGTCCTATCCAAATCTTACCTCACAGGAAGACAGGTATGCATATACAGATAATATATATATATATTTATATTAGTCAAGGGATGTCAGCATGTCTGGCTAAAATTGGCTAAACAAATATTTCTGTACATGCTGCATATTACCTATTTTATCAAGTAGCTTAATTTTGCAGTTAACGTCAACCATTAATTTAGTCATGGCTATGATAGGTAAACTCTAGAGTCTAGTAACTAGTTTAACGGTTATACTAAATGCCATGTTATTTTATTTCATTAGTTTCTCAGTAGCCTAATAGTAGGCTACGAGCAATGTTAACAATGTTAAAAGTTTGAAGGTCCTAGCTGAGCTTTGTCTACATGGGAGAGTGCAACGCTATAATGTACAATATACCTGAAGGTCTCCAAACGGATCATCACCCAGGTTAAGGCCTTAGGTAAGGAAAGCTTTGGCTGCCAGGAAGACCTTTAGGCTAACCTAGTCCCCATCTTGTTCAAGGGAGGCAATAACGTTGAACGCCTTGAACTGGGCACAATTTTGGGACCACTGGGTGGGTCTCCAAGACGTTGTCCACTACACCAGCTAGCTAGTGAAACATCTCAATGAATGAACATGGCATATTGGATAATTGGAAACGAGGCGGTAAATGTATAGGTAATACATTAACTGTATCATCATAGCTTAATGTCATATTACGCATGTATTTTAAATGTTTTGTTGACATCTTGACTGAACAATAGCCTATTGTCTGTATATGAGTCCAGGCATATACTCCCGGTGTCTGTAGCTTCTGTATTTCATATTGATGGATATCCTTCACAGAAAAATCTTCCATCCATTCCTACCCATATATTATAAAGTAGTAGAAGTACTCACATTGTGTTAAACAAAACTTGGTGTTAATAGTTTTTTTAACATCACGTTCTTTTATGTTATACATCGCACGTAGATGTAGTCCGTTATATGAATTAATGTCCTTATTTTCATGACCACACATCTGAACACAAAGCGCAGGTTTGAACATTTATTTGCTTTGAATGTTTGCAATTTTGGATTTTTGCATATTTTCCTTTTAGTTGAGCCTGTTCAGGAATACAGCTGAAATTTTCGTAAATATTTCAGGCAGATGGCGCGGGCGAGGTACAAGAACTGTCAGTCTGTTTCAAAAAAGGTTACACTGTAAGTCTCCCCCTTAAAATGTTGAAGGTTTTCTTTTTCTCTTCCGTTTTCTGTGAGTAGGCGACGTAAGCCAATCAACGCGAAGGAAGTTTGTTTACACTCAGTACTAACCAATCAGCGTGCGTGGTTTTCCTTCACTTATAGCTGGCTAGAAATGGCGTAGATTTTGAATTTTAAAAGTAAATAGAAGTATTATCTTCGACGTAAATCTAAATGTCCTAAATAGTTATTCTAATTGGCCTCGAAGTACAATGGTTGCTAACATGAATGAGTTAATTACTACAAATACATATTTATACATTGAGTTTTCTTATTAGTTGTTGATTATAATAATTTAGATGTAATTTAGATGTTGCAGCTTTATTATGTTTAATGCTTTGGCTTCAGCAATGTGTTGTGTTTCACTATACTCTATTTTTGTTTGCAGTTGATCGTAAATTGAATCTCTTATTAGCTGATTTCTCGATACTTAAAGGAAATATATGAAACTACTATGGCTGTGTCATTAATGCCAAGTTTTCAGAATAACCATCATCTTTCGCTACAAAATCTACCTTATAGCCGAGTAACAAAGATAGAAACATGACAATTTACCCTCAGCTGGAAAAAAATAGACTATAACATCTATTAGTTATACATAATTATACAGTAGGCCTAGAGACTAGTTACTGGACAACTTATAGCTATTTTGTGGACTACAGTATAAACCATAAGTATTATACTAAAGTTCTTGTTATCACATGTAAATTACCTTTCTAGTTGTAGGCTATCATTAGAACTGACCATTATGGTTACTAACTTAACCCGTTCAGTACCAGGGACGTCCTTTTCATCCTATTCTGGCAACTATTAGACGATTTCATTCAGCTTAGGAAGGACCTCTAGCAATAATAAGGGTTCAAACTAGCTCCGCCAACCCTTTTAACTACCACAGATCCTTCCTAAGCTGCATAATATCGTCTAAATATGGCTAGACAAACATATAGCACACGTCGCTGGTACTCAAAGGGTTAATTTAACTTATTGCTATGTTAATAATCTAGTGTTATGATGGGTTATGAAATTATTAATATACGAAATGACAGGAGTTGTTCAGTCTACTCTCTGTTTACTGAAAGACTTATGTAAACATTTATTTTTCACATAGGCCTACCCACAACGTTTATCCACAACACTGATTTGGCTGCTTCTAATCTATTATACACTGTTATATTACTATTGATACCTATCATTTACCTCCAGTTTAGTTGCCGTTAATTACCAGTACAAAAATGTCACTATAGGTTGTCGGCATAAAGATGCTGGGGAAAAAACTTGTGTAAATCCAGAGACGTTTCTAACACCATAGGCTATAGGCCTACTGTACATTATCTTTGACATTAAAGTCGCCACTGTGTAATATGTCGCCACCTGCCCTACAAGTCACATATAGATTTTTATAAGTAAACATTTCTGGTTATTTCCATTAAAAATTTGCATGTAGTAATAATAAAGTATGTATAAGTAATAAGTAGCCTACATGTTATTATTATAATAAACTGTATATATACCTGTGTATATATATATATATATATATATATATATATATATATATATATATATATATATATATATATATATATATATATATATAAGTATATCCTGGCTTAGAATGATATATGATATATATGGTGATTTTCAGAAAGTTAGCGACATTGATACAATGGCGATTATAATGTTGATGTTAAATTATTCCTATAACAGTAGCATCTTTGCCCTGTAAGCTACATTTATGTGTATTTAAAAAGCTACTAGAATTTAGACGAATAAATACTAATGGTGTTTCTTACAGAAATATATAGTTCAGATAAGGGTTTTCTCCGTAATGAACCCCCTCTTTAATATGTGGAAACAAATAAGGAACTGTAATGCTACCATTGTTAGGAACACTGTCAGAAATAGGGGCATGAAAAGGGTAATTAAAGTGGCCATAATAATTTACCTGCATACAGGCATATTACTAATAATAAATCCATTTAATATAAGGATAGAGAATTACACCACTATCAATATACCCAATGATAATACATGCTCCTTTTACACCCTTGACGTTTTGCAGTGTAGGCACGTATTGCACATCATGTTCACCTTTGCAATCATTCTCGACACTGTAAAAAATTGAGGTTATATAAAGTATATACAAGAGGTATATCAAATCATTGGTTATATTGATAGTGATCTCCCTTGCCATCTTTACATTAGATGTGTTCAACACCCCGTTCTTAACATTAATCCTCCATTACAAACCCCAATGCACTTGAATAAATTAATGAAATCATATGATCCTCCCGCGATTCGAGCTCGATATACCTTTATATGAGTACAATATATTATTATGGACACTGTGCATACCTTTTTCATACCAATAATTCTTGAGAGTACTCCGTAATTTTGTGTGTACATAATAGATTACATAATGTGTATAAAAGTCATACACACTGTAACACTCTTTATATAAAGATATTTTAAATGGCCTCCCTGTTTGGTAATTTAATTACAGTACACACACACACACACACACACACACACACACACACACACACACACACACACACACACACAATATGAATCATGAATGTGTTCAAAACACCTGAAAAATTAATTCAAGTTAATACGTAAGACAATTATTACACTTACTAACTATGAATTTCTTTTGTTCATATTAAATATTCATAATATATTCTTAATGAGCTTCGTACCAGTAATTGGGTCCTCCTCGTTCCCCACCCCCTCCCCCACGCCCACCCCCGACCCTTTAAAAAAATAAAATTTAAACTGGTTGCCAATTAACTAGCGTATGTATATTAGCTGGGGAAATGTGTCAATATTTATACTTAATTAACTTAGCATATCAGGAGATTGGCACTTGTGTAATTGACTGTGTGTGTATGTCTATGTATACAGTATACAGTATGTCTACATGTCTGTGTTTGTGTTCGTGTATGAGATTGCTTTGTGGTCTATTTGCGTATTTCTGTTTGTGTGAGAGATATAGTTAATGTGTGTATATACTGTACATCATATGTGTTTGTGTATGTGCATATTGTTAAATGCTCAAGTCTGTCTGGACATTCGTAAATATGTGTATACTATACAGAATATGCATTTGTGTGTATAGGACTATGTGTTTGTTTGGTATCGTCTTTCTAATCTTCAAACATGATCAGGTATTCTGAACGGATCCAAAATATTACTTTAAGAGTTTTAAGTTTTGATATTAAGAGACCTACCATATCTGCCTCTCATACACCACTAAAAGTCTGGATATAATATTTAGGCCAAAAACCTTGACCCCCCAAACCTCTATAACTCAAAAAGGGCTAAAGCAAATTGGCAGTAAATGTCCACACCTGTTCCTCAACTGACAATGCTCAAATGGTAGATACATTATTTTGATTACACTAGTCCTTTTTTAATTATCGAGGTTTGTAGTCACGAGTTCTGGCCTAGTTTTAATGAACAAACTATACTACTATAACCTTAACTCTCAGAACCACTAAGAATTACTAGAGAATCTCAGTGCCAGTGCCAGTTTTTCTTACCCCAGGTTCCTATATACTGCTATAGTCTATTTTTCAGCTAACAATAAATTTAATCCCTTAGCAGCTGATTTCTTGATATGTAATGGAATACCTGTGATATGGAACTACTACGTCTCTCTATCGAATTAATTCCAAGTTTACACACTTAACACCACATTTCGCTACTCATTCTTTGATATAACCGAGTAATCAACACGAGTACAAAACAATTTACCGTCAGCTGAAAATAAACAGACTATACCGGTACTGTACGCAGTGTAGCTGAACAGAGGCATCGGATGTGAGGAGACTACCCAAATATCTCCACCTTCTAGTACTTGAACCTGGGTCCTCTTGGTTGTAAGCCAAACACACTAACCAATATGCCACATGTCACCCTTTCCATGAAGCTGTAGCATGTCATATGGGGTGACTAAAAGATTACCACACTACTGCCACCCTTCTTCAGTTCCCAGGCGTCTTCCACTACAAGTAGCAATGAATTATTACTGTACTATGAAATATTGGAGTAAAAGGATATTCTCTTTCAAAATTCAACATGCACTCCTTAATTTATGTTTGATATGAGTAGGCAACATCTTTCCTATGTGATTATGAATATGTTTGCCTGCTGCGAAGTCACCTACGTTAACAACATTAATTTCACCACAGGTTTTTTCCATAAATATTTGTGTGACTTGTCTCTACACACCATGGGCCAGGGGGAAAATCAGTACCATCTTTAGCTACTAGATGTTTTTTTCTTAAGTTATGGAGATGTTTTTCTGATATGATTACCTTGGTCAATGAGATCCCATATCACTTAATAGCAGTTTATTGGAGATTATGCTAAAAGTTTGATCCCCTTGGCTGGTACTGATTCGTAAAATTTCAGGATTTAGCCTCGACTACCAGTAATAATAGGATGGCATGGTTTTGTTGTGGTGGTTTTATGGTGATTTTTTGGGACAGGTGACAACTTTAATGCAGTGGCACCTTAAGCGATATTAATGTTAAGACACCTGGTGACTTTAATACATTGGTGACTTGTAGCACATTTTGGTACATCGCCTAGGAGTGAACAAAATCTACGGTTCGCTTATTTTTGGGCAAGCAAAAGCAAACTGCCCATTGAAACTGTACAGTTGGACCAAATAAAAAGTGAACAAAATCTAACAAAAACATCTGTTTTCTACTTGACGACGTACCAGAATGTGCTATTAGTGTTATGGATGTTAGGACAGCTAGCGAATTGAAAGCAGTGGCTCCTTTAGTATTGATGTTACATCCTTCCTGTTTCCAGTTCGCAGGCGTATTCTACTTCAAGTTCCCGATGTCCGACCTGGAGGAGCTACTGGAGGCAGAGGACGGGCGCGGGGGTGGGCGGGAGGTGCGGGTGTGGGCCAGGGTGGGGGATGTGTACCAGGACTCCACCCACTCTGCCCACGCCTCCACCAGAGTTTTCCGCCCTGATCTGAAATTATCCTTCTTAGGCAGCAGTCCGCAAGTGATTCATCCACCCATGCCCTTCAGGTTCTTTGTAAGTATTGCATTGTGGAAAGAAAGCGTTTGTGTAAGTGGGGCTGATTTGTATGTGTGTGTTTGCGTCCTAGAGTGTATGGGCATGTAGATATATGATTTGTATAGATTATAATCTATACAGCAATAATTATTGCTGTTAACCCTTTCTGTTGATGACACCATTTTTCCTTTTATTTTGGCTACCATTAGATGATTTTTTCAATTTAGGAAAGATCTCTAAGAATCAAATTGGGCACAAACTATTTCAATTATCCCCCCAACTCCCACAGAGCCTTCCTAAGCTGAGTGTTATTCAGAATATAATGAAACACATAATAATGATATGCTAAATAGATTAAGAGTGTGGAAAAAAAAAATCAGGCTCTTGGCAAGCTGACTCTGTTCTTCAGAATAGTAAATCTGCCCTTTGAAGAACTGTCGTTGAGTACACAGACTGAGCCGCTGAGCCATGCTGTATTGAATGTAAGTGTTTATACCACATACACATGGAGAAAAAAAAAATTAGATAAGAGAGAGAGAGAGAGAGTTAGGGAGAGAATGATTGTGTGATTTATTTAGAGAGAACGTTTATGATCATGAAAGACAGTGATCACCATAAACCTCAACCTATCTTCCAGTTAACGGCCAGTCAAGAGGATGGTTCGCTGGTGCCGGCTGCAAGACTTGTGCGACACCGCTTACTGGTAACGCCTGAGGTGACGCTCCGCACTGGTGAGACACGGCGCCTCCTGTCTCGCACAGTCCGCAGGGCCCACGCTACATTCCCGCTCTGGCAGGCTGAGTTGGACCTTCATATTGAATTGTGTAAGAATATTTATAGTTTATTTAAATTAATTATTTCTTTTCAAGATCAAGCCTTTGAGTAGAAGAAGCCTTTCCTAATTCAAAAGGATTTACTTGAAGTAGCATTATTACCCTTGAATAGGGGGTAGATAAAATTATTTAAAGTTAGCCAGCATACAACAAAAATTATGGTATTATACTGAAAGGTTTAAGGAGAATAGAAAGAACTCGAGATGATGCTGCGCACTGGTGAAACCAGGTTCCTTCTGTCTCGTACCATTCGCAGGGCACACACTACCTTCTCACTCTGACAGGATGTGTTGGAACTTCATATTGAGCTGTGTAAGAGTTTTCATAGTTTGTTTTCATTGATTTTGTTTTGTTATAAAGTTTACTCCTTTAACTATGAGAGGCCTATCCTAAGCTAGAAAGAGTTAGTCGAGTTTGTATTAAACCCCGTGACTATGAGACAAACTTCCTGAACTGATAACAATAATTTGATATCATTGTACTTAACGTTTAGGGGACACAATTAAGTTTTAAGGAATTATTCCACACTGGTGAGACGATATCTGCTGTTTCATACCTTTCGTAAGGCCCACACAACCTTCACGCTCTGGCACACTTTGTTGGACCTTCACATTGTGCTGCATAACAGGTTTTGTAGTGTTAATCTTTAATTGATAATATTTGGTTCTCACTACATCTCTGAAAGGAAATATGAAAAATACTAATCTCTTATCATTCCTAATCCACTCCTAATCCTTCTTCCAGAGCTCCTTTGCATCATAATAACTCTCTGTGAGTCCCACAATAAACTAAGATAAAGTTAATAAAGATGATGCTCTCTGTAGCAATTTCTCTCGCTCGGTAGATTATATATTTATAGGCCATGGCACAGTCCTGATTATAGAATCTTGGACACATATTTGAAACTGTACTGAATGCAATGTCTTAGTATGATTCAAAGGTTTCAAAGGTTTGTGTCACATGATTTGAGTTGATAAAAGTATCCAGGTAACAGGTAGTAGAACTGTACAATCGCACTAATAAGTGATGTCTCGGCACCAAGTATATTTTGATCAATAATTGGTATCAGCACTATTTAACCTTCATTTCTTCATATCAAGTGAAATATACCAACATGTCCCTACACTTACCCACCCTATTCAACATCTGACAGACATTAATACAGCACAGAGCAAGCCAAACACAATGACAGCTGAGACATGACTTATTAGCGTGACCGTACATGCTTGTAAATATGATTCATGTATTTTTACAGCTAAGGAAGACAACAGCATAGGAGTTCAGTCACTCCTTCTCCACGGTGAGCTGAGAGACAGTGAGGGGAGCAGATCTTTTGCTTCACTCGTGGCCATACCCCACCACTCACCATCTGGCAGACATCTCCACATTTCCACGTCCACGCAGCACCCCAAGGTATTACAGGCACTCCTCACTCAAAGTTTCCTCATTTTAAGCTGTTTCACTATTACATTTTTCATACATTAGGGTACAATATTCACTAATTTGTTATGCTTCATTTTTAAGTTGTAAATAAGATTTGTCAGTACTTGGCACCCCTTGATGCCAAAGTACAGTTGGTGAAATAATAAGATAATTTGGACATTAAACTGGATCTTCCCTGATTCCGGACAGTTGGATTTCCAGATGATCAGATGTCGGATTTTATGATTGTTTTCTGTACAGTATTACTATTATTCTACTATGGTCATAATCATCTATAGTGCATTCAATATGATTAGGCCAGAAATCTTCACCACTAACTTCTATTACTCAAAAACTACTATAGTAATTGAGCTAATATTTCCACAATTTAGGAAGGGTCAGCCAGGGAATAGGTGTGGACATTTATAGCCACTCCTGCCCTTTTTGAGTTAAGGCAGTGTCACACAAGCAGTTTTTCCGTCAATTTTTACGAGCAATTGTAGTCTGACAGGCATACAATTTCAGTTATATCAGAAATCTACCACCTAACATAATCTACTTTCACTCGAGTTTCCGATCCCAATGTGAAAAATTATAATGTAAAACTTGCAAAATAAACAAACCAGAACTTGGACGACACAAGATAACGCCTCAAAATATTACGAGGAAAAACTTGCTCTTAGAAAATTGCCGGAAAGAGCACTCGTGTGACACCGCCTTTACAGAGGATAGAGGTTAACCCATTCCGTACCAGTGACATTTTGTTAATTATATTCTGGCACTAATTAGATGATTTTATGGTCAATATTTACGAGTCACACCACAGCTGGAATCTCATTCCTAATGGTAGTTTTGGGTTCCTATCATTCTATGTTTCATTGCTATATACTTTTTAACCACCGTATTTTTTATTTTTATTTTTTTTTTATTTTTTTTTTAGCATTAACCTAACCTAAAAACCTAACCTAACCTAACCTAAATGTATTTGGGGGCTATTAGGTTAGGTTAGGTTAGGTTAGGTTAGGGTTTTTGGTTAGGTTAATGCTAAAAAAAAAAAAAAAAAAAAAAAAAAAATAATATCCGGTGGATAAAAAGTATATAGCAATGAAGCATAGAATGATAGGAACCCAAAACTACCGTTAAAAATGAGATCCCAGCTGTGGTGTGACTCGTAAATATTGACCGATTTTATTTAGCTTAGCAAGGATGTCTACCCATTAAAAGGCTACATATGATCTCAATTAATCCTTTTAGCTAACATATTACCTTCCTAAGCTTCATAAAATCGTCTAAATGCAGTTGAAATACAAACAAAAAGACGTCGCTGGTACTGTATGGGTTAAGATTGCTGGTCTACTTATAATGAATAGACTACATATTTACAATGACCTTTCCTGTTGCAGGTTGGGGAGTACATAATTCTACATGTGCGGAGTAACTTCTATCTGGACAGCTTCCGGTACATCCTTTTGAGTCGGGGATGCGTGGTCGAGGCTGGACATCAGGCTATGGAGGTGAGAGAGAGAGAGAGTGAGAGTTTGAGTACTATTATTTATTATGTAGCCTACAAGATATAGAAGCAAGTCATTAGTGCTTTCAAATTTCCTGGGAGAGAGAGAAGGAATATATCGATGTGCATTACAGATACTGTCATATACTTTAGCATGTCACTCTTTTGGTAATAAATGTCATGTGAGAAGAGCATGCAGGTTGGCTTATTGCAGCATAACCAATTATGTAACCATCCTCGTATTTTCTTACAGGCATCGCTACTAACCTTTCCACTGCCTCTGACATCGGAAGTTGCCGGAGTGTCAACTGTTTTAGTGTACTCAGTTGGCCGGGAGCAGGATTTGGTTGCTGCAGCGCTCACATTCCCCGTGGATGCTCTCACAGGGAAGGGGTTCAGTGTGGGGCTCAGACCAGGGCGGGGCCGGGCTCTGGTGGCTCAAGTTAAAGCTCGACCGGGGAGTATTGTGGCGCTGAGTGGCATTGATTGGGTCTCTTATAGTCTGCAGGCTGGCAATGATCTTACTCTTCCCAAGGTGAGGAATGTCTTCATCCACAATATTACTATTATCATTATCCTTAGAATCATTACTAATATTATCAATATCATAATTAGTATGGCCCTCATTGTTTTCATCATCGTCATTATCTAAAGGGGATGAGGCTGAGTGTGGACCTCAAGTTAAATCTCGATCAGGAAGTATTGTTGGCATTGACTGGGTATCACTTAGTTTGCAGGCTCGTAATGCTCTTACTTTATCCAAGGTGAGAAGTATTTTAATTATTTTCATCAGTATCATAAATATCATGGTGAGATAGATGTGCAATGTATCCCTGCAATACAGAATTGTGAGTGTGGATTTGAGAGGAAATGTAGGTGTTGAGTGTGTCAGTGTTGAAAACACAAGAAAAGATTGAATTGGCTTAGACATCTGACGAGGCTCAAATGAAGACAGCTGTGTCAAGAATAGCTTGAGTGTCATGTAGGAGTAAACTTAGATAGACATGGGATAAGGTTTGGCAAAAGTATCTCGGGAATTACAAATTAATACAGACGCTACACTCGATCATGACACAAGGAATACAGTACTGCCATAAGTCAAGTAAGACTTACACTTGCAAGCATATCCTATAGGTATCTAAAAATTATGTTGATCATGATTTACCATTTTTACCCCAGTAAGTTGTGTTTCCCTAACTGAAGTTATATCTCGCCTAGAATACTGTCAATCTTGAGTCAGTTATTTTTCCTTACCTAATCTTATAGATAAGTTAGAATCTACTTTATATGCGCCCAGTCAGTTGTTTAATAGCTAACCTAAGATTTTATCTGTTATTTGGCCCTTAACCCGGGAACTGCGGGGAGACTCTTAAGAGTTCCCCCGGCGGACTGCGGGGAGACTCTTAAGAGTCAGAGAAAAAAAAAATCAACTTTTGACATCGAAATTTTTTTATTTTATTTTTTTTTTATTTTTTTTTTTTGGCCCCTGGGCCATGCAAAATCTCAGTCCTCTTACCTCCCCTCCTTCACCACTGTCCTCCTCTCCTTCAGTTATCACCTATTTTCCCTGTTATTCCCTTATTCTGAGGTATATTTTCGTGCTAACATTAGAAATCCGGTTGCAGGGTGTGGTCATCACTGATAGCAAACGAGTGCAAGAGAGAGAGAGAGAGAGAGAGAGAGTATCGATCGACTGTGTCTCAGTGGCCTTGGGGTAAATTGGCGGGAAAGCAGCTTGCCTCACCCATACATTATACAACTCGCGGGCTATATCTCCGATTTTGACCATCCAAACGCTGTTTTCACTCGTTTTATTGTTGTTTCAGGTTAATACCTTTATAATCAACCCATAATAGGCGCATATGGATAAGTATTAATGCTATTAATGGTACAATGAATATTTTAGTGACGGAAACACCTCAAATACATGCGCACAGGGAGAGGTGTCTAATTACCCCCATGCGCACTTCAGAGGTTAATGAACTTATTTAGTGTAATGGACCTTATGTCTAACGTAGAATATATTTGACCATATTTTTAGTTTTTGTAGTTAGCATAGATTACTGTTTATCAGCTAACCTAGAATATTAGGAAACCCACAGAGAGATGCTCTTGTATAGAATTGTATGCAGGAATTTTGCGGAAGGTATTATTTAAGAGAGAAATAAGTAGGCTACTGCCCATAAGCTAACTTGAGTACTGCCCATCATGAGTTATTATGTTACCTTACTTAATTATATTGCAAACCAAGACCCACTTTACCCTCCCTAGGTCCTACACCACCTCTGGCAGGGCGTAAGGGCAGAACAGGAACCCTTCGAACAGCGCTGGCTCAATCAAGATGGCCGCCCACCAGACATCTTGCTGCTCCCACGACCATCCCCAGCACGCGACCCCAACACTACCTTCGCGTAAGTCAATAGACTATAAGAGATCCACACTAGTAGTTGTAGTAAAACAGTTTAGCCACACAACTGAATCTGAAGAGATATTTTTTAGGGTTGGCCCAAAGGATTAGGCAATGAGAAATATGTCAAGGTAGGAAAGAAAAATACACTGCAGAGATGTAGGCTCATTATGTGCATGTACTGTCAGGTCTGAGGATATATTAGAGATTACGGCCTAGGAAAATTACTCTATGGCTGGATAAGTGCCCAAGGAAAGACTGTCATATTAGAATCCAGTAAAATTTGCCAGAACGTCCCGGACTTCCCAAACTTGACTACTTCCTTTAACGTGACGATAGTGCGTTGTTATATGTGCGATTGGTTTGCTTGGGAAACAGATTAACTTGCTCATGTAGTGATGTACACCCTATGTGGTGGATTGTGTTCTTTTATTTAATAATTTTCATTTTAGTAAGCGTTGTTTCCACATAGCGATTTTGATAATTTAATTTGACTTTATATTGTCCTTGTCCCAATTTTGGTTATTTAGTTTGCAAGTTTTACATTTTAATCTAAACCAGGGCCCCCAAGTGGGCCAGATGGCATGGCATAAGTCACAAAAGAACAACCTGAGCGGAAGTAAAAGTCTAATAATAGAACTAGCCAGGAAAAAAATAGAGCGCTAGGAAAAGACGGAGGACAGGGCAGAGAACTTGGGGTAAAAGGGAGAAGGAAGATGGAAAAGAAGAAAATTAAAAAATAATTAGATTTGAACCAGGGAAAGAAGGGCAGAAAAGAACATTTAATTCCCTGGTTTAAGAGTCACCTCGTCACAGCACGGCATGCTTCTTGAGGGGAAAGCATCCTCACTAGACCAGTGGTCTATTGTCAGTGTACACATTCCACCAGTATAAGAGTGTCTACATTAAAGATGTCCAATAACTGCCTGTAACAAGGGCTGCCCTAGCCCTGTCAATCAAGGGAGTGCACAGCGTTAAAAACTGCATCATAATCATCATACAGAGATAATGTCCTTAATATATACAGTATATAATTTATAATGTAAAACTTTCAAAATAAACAAACCAAAACAGGGACGACACAATATATAGACAAAAGAAATTATCAAAACCGTAGTATAAATATTTTTCCTTCCAGATACGCAGATCTGCTTGTACTGACGGATGGTAAAGTAGGTGTGGCAGGTGGTGGTTGTGGTGGAGGGGTGGAGGGGGAATGTCTACTACCAGGATGTTTCACCACACTGGAGCGCTGCGACGGAAAGTTTGACTGTCCAGACCGAGTGGACGAGATGGGATGTGAGTACATTTTATAGAACATAACAGAGTGCAAATGTGTTTTCTTTCCACTGACATTTATATTTTATGATCAATGCTTCTACACCCCTGTTTTTATTTATGTGGTAATTATAATGTCAACAATAATCAACATCAGGCTAATTTCTGCTTTCATGAGATGTTGTCAGTGAAACAGCCCAAATTCCAAACACTCCTTCCCAATCTTCAACATGTCATCAAGTAGTTTAATGTTTGAGATGGTGTCTAGGCATTACCATAGCCTCACTGAACACCTGTGCTGCTTTCCTGTACACTATTATTGCATGAGTATCTCTTAATATTTGCATAAAACAAAACCTATAAAACCAAACTTTTAACTAGCACAGTTATGCCTTCTTAAAGGGATTTGTAAATTGCATTACATTTACATACATTAGGGTGAGTGCTGGTCCTATCCAGAGTGAGGTTATCATACTCTACCCAACCTTAGCCATTTCTGTCTATCTCTTTTACTGTCCTACTTTTCCTTCTGGGGGCAAGGGCTAGGAATCCTCCTCTCCTTGTAAAATTCTCCTACTCATCGAGACAGAGAAAGGGGCGAGGGAATGTGAAAGTGGTCCCGGACCCTGAGAATTAGAACCCTTGAATGTTGTTTCTGTTAGGGCTCTGTCTCGAGTCGGCCACCCCTAGCAATGGGATATGTGCCTGAGTATATACTGTACATACATAGGCGATATACATACATTAAACACTATGATATTTACATGTGTAGGTCAGTCTTTTTGTTCACTTTATGGCGGCGTTTCAGGCAGCTCGGTCTTTGGCATCCCTCTTAGTCAGTCCTTTGGCTGCGAGATCAGTTTGTACTACCTGATCCCATGTCTTTCTTGGTGTATCTCTCCTTGCGACTCCCTCCACCTTCATAGACTTGCTTTTGTTAACCCAATTGTTTTCATCCATCCTTTTCACATGTCCACACTTTCCAAGCCTATTCCTACGCATCTCCTCACTAATACTCTCAATGCCTAAGCGCTCTCTGGGTTACACACTGGGGGTTCTGTCTCTCATAGCAGACCCACATATCCATCTTACCATCCTCATTTAATTGAATTTTGACTGGCCAGGTTTCGTTAGCATACACCATCACACTTCTTATTTGCTAACTTGGTTAAAAACGTATTGTGGAAGCTAAAGTAGCCTGTACTATACACAAAATTGGCTTGTGATAGAAAATTTTATCTTTGATAGAAAATAATAAAAAAATATATAATATCTGATCAAGGGTTCTTTCTCTCAGGCACAGAACGAGGAGCTGGTGAGGAGAGCCTATCCTGGTACCGTCAGCACCGCTCCTCCCGTCTGGCCTCCCACTATGCCCCTCCGTGGGTGTGGCGGGAGGTACTGGTGGGCGATGAGGGAGAAGTCAACATCCCTCTAAATCCCCCGCCCTCAGCCACCCACCTCGCGCTGACGGCCTTCGCATTGCACCCACGTGACGGATTGAGCGTTTTGGATCAGGCCATCGAGTGGAGGCAGGACGATGGATTCTGGGTCACTGTGGAGGCACCCGATACAGTAGGGGTTAGGGAACAGGTGAGAGAGAGAGAGAGAGAGAGAGAGAGAGAGAGAGAGAGAGAGAGAGAGAGAGAGAGAGAGAGAGAGAGAGAGCGCGAGAGCGAGAGCGAGAGCGAGAGCGAGCGAGAGAGAGAGAGCAGGTAGATTAATACATAGAGAGATGGAGATAATAAAATGGATAGAGTGCCTTGGAGTAGGTGATCAAGCGGACACAGCCTGATGGCTTCTGGGTGACTGTTGAGGCACTTGATACTGTTTGGGTTAGGGAACAGGTGAGATAATGAGAGAGAAAGATATAAAGAAATAGGTATGTTGAGGCACCTATACTGTCGGGGTTAGGGAATATGCGAGAGGGAGGAGAGAGAGAAAATGAATATGCACAAAGTAAATGTGAATGAGAGAGAAGTGAAGAAGCTGGTGAATGGAATAGAAAGAAAAAGCAAGATTTAAAAAAGAGAGCATTTAAAAAGAAAGGGAATGCAGTAAACATGTGAGTGTGACAAGGAAAAGGACTGAACATTCTGGAACAGATGATCAAATAGCAAAAGGATGATGAATATTAGAAAAGTTTTGAGACACTTGATACTGTGGGTAAGGAACGTGTGAGAGAGAACATTTTTATATTCTTATTGTCACCAACCCACCAATTAACTTACAAATAAACCTAATTAATGAAATTAATGAAACCATGAATACATGTGGTACTCCATGGATTCGAACTTCGGATACTCACACCAATATTCCGCGCACTTAACCATTACGCTATAATGACAGAAAAAATGTGTGATAGGTATAGAGAAATTGCAAATGAATTTAACAAATCAAGACTGAGTGAGTGAGAGAGGCGTACATGAACGACCTCAACTGTTACTCTCCCACAGATTGGCATCCGAGTGACAGCTTGCAACCGTAATCGCCGTGATGTATCAGCCAGCGTCATTCTGCCATCATCCACCCTCTACCAGTTTGTTGATATCCCGACCTTCAACCCAACGGAGGTCAGTAGCCTACAAGATTATGATTAGGCATTAAATTTACTAATCTCATAATTCATTTTGTACACTGTCATTTTTCACATGCAAGATAGGTATCCAGGCAGAAAATAACACTTAACCCTCTCACCACGGAAGGGCTCTTGAACGCCCATAAAAAAGCATATAACAGGTACCCGGAAGGCCTCTTGAACGCCCAGTGGTTGAAAGCCTGTGAGCTTCGTGTGCGAGGCGTCGGTCCGACGCATGTAAACAACAGCCGGCTGGACCGACGCCCCGCATCTCCGGCCACAAGAAGGAGAGCGTCGCTTGTTCGTGTGTGCCTGTATGTTGTTGTTAAGTATCGAAAAGTGGTGTAAAGTGGCTGTTTTGGCCATAAAGTTATCTCCAATGAAATCATCATCACAGCTCAACCAGTTGACTTAGAGAGCTCTACTTAATGCCATTCTACAGGTAAATAACACAGCTACGCTTGGGGATGCGCGGAAATGCGGGAAGCAGTCTGATTAACGAATATACGGTAGCCTAGCCTAGACGTTTTTCGGCCAAAACACCCGGGTTTCGAGGGATATATATATAATACATAGCCGGGGCTGGAGGGTTAAATAGCTTCCTTCATAACGACTGTAGTCCATCAGTGTACATAGCCATTTTGATAATCTTTTTTGCCTTTATATTGTGTCGTCCCAGTTTTAGTTTGTTTATTTTGCTAGTTTTACATTATTTTTCCAATCAGTAACTAAGACTCTTGGAAAACTGTCTTGGGGTATTCACAGGCTGACTTGTGCACACACAGGTGTACCTTTAAGTGAAAACACGCATTTCATCTTTCACTTACACTTTATTCAACCATTTTCACTCACCTTGACTTTCAGTTACTCTCATGTATCTCATATCTTGATTTCTTTGCCCATGTTTTTGTTTTCTATGTATATGGGTGTGTGTTACTTTCTCTCTGTCTAACACTCCCTCTCTGCATCTTTATCTATATGAATGTACTGTATCTCTCTCTCTACCTTCAGCACCCGGGTCAGCACCAGCGCAGACAGGCAGACAAACACCGGCACTGGGTGGAAGTTCGGGGCCACTCCACCACCACCATCCACCTCCCTATCCTCCCCCTCCACCCCGGGCTTCTCAGGGTCAGGGTGGAAGTGGAGGTGGAGGATCTGGGCCTGCAAATACGGAAAGAAGTGGAGCTTAATGTGGAGGTAAGGGATTCTGGATTAGCTGGAAGAATTAGATAATTTTTGTTATTCCGTGTTATTTTAAGGCTAGGTGAGTAAGCTGTAGGTGTTAAAAATGGAAGAGAGAGAGAGAGAGAGAGAGAGAGAGAGAGAGAGAGAGAGAGAGAGAGAGAGAGAGATGTGGAGGATCAGGGCCTGCAGATACAGAAAGAGGTTGAGCTTCATGTGAAGATAAGATTATATAGAACCTGTTTAGGATTCAAATATAAATAGCGTAGTTGTTGCGTTGCTTTGGTGTGTGGGCTGTGAATACAAAGGCTTTATAAAACCTATTGTTGGGCATCTTGGTTGGCATGTTTGGAGATGGGTATGTTGCTCGGAGCTTCTTAGGAGAGTACAGAGACATGGAATTGCCGTGTACTAGTTTGAGAGAGAAACTTTAGTGTACCCGAGGAGAATGGGGAGCGATATCCACGGAACACCCAACGCTGACGGATGATAGCCGAGGAGGACTCAGGTGTAAAATGGGGCAAGGGACAGCTTCAGTCTCGCCCTAATGGTGGCATTCCAGGCAGCTTTGTTCTTGACTGACTCACTTTCCAAGGTTTTAATTTGAGATCAGATTGTTAATTTGTCACTATTTATCAAACCACTAGACCCTTGTATATCTTCTGCCAGCTCATGGAAATTCTCCTTGGTATCCTAACACCCTCTAAACTCCTCCAAACAGCCTCCAGGAGCGCTACAAGAGCACCACACATCTATCCTGGTGGACCTCACCAACCGGGCCTACTTCTTCACCTTCCTGGATGTGGTGACCTTGCTTTCCCCCTCGTACCACTCTCCCGGCATCAACTACCCCATGACGATGACCTACGTGGCGCGGGATAGAGTGGGGTACCCGCAGGCCCATGTAGCGGTGTTTAAGGAGGCTGTGGGCCCTCTCACTCCTGCAGATCCTCCCACACCAACTACGATGTTAAGCCTGCCTATGGTCAGTAGCCTTTCATGCCTTATACTATTCCCTATCTAAATTACAACAGAATTATAATAGTACAGTAAAAGTCCGTTAATCCGACGACCGATGATTCGAATCTCCCAATAGTCCGAATTTTTCAATTTGAGGCCAAATCCGAATTCACCCGATGGTCCGAATTTCAAGAAGTCCCAAAGTCCCCTTTTTTTTAGGCATTAGGCCACTCAAATGACACATAATGGAGCACACACATATCATATGTTCATGAATTCACTTTAAAAGTTTACCATCGTCATTGTAGCCTATTACCTACTTCAAAACATTCAGATTAATGGTCAAAGGAAGCTACTGCTATAAACGTAAACACCTTCTTCTTCTTCTTCTTCCACATCGTCTGCTAGAGAGTTTGTTTTGCTCTTGAACGCATCCTTGGGACGCTCCGATGCGCTACTGACTTGCACCGCATTTTCTGCAAGCGCATTCAGTCTTGAGCTTGAAAACGCACCTTTGGACGTATTAGTCTTGAGCTTGAAAATGCACCTTTGGACGTTCCGATACGCTACTATTTATAGTTCAGTGATCGGAGCGTCCCAAGGGTGCTTTCAAGACAACAAGACAAGGGTGCTTTCAATACAATATAATATAACAGAGCACATCACAAAAGGAAAATCACAAAATGAAAATTACAAGAACCTCTCAGGGAAGTGCCGTTGTTAAGGCATTACTTCCCGAACCACATCTGATCTGATCTGATCTTCAAGAGCAAGACAAACTCGCTAGTAGACGGAAGAAGAAGAAGACGTTTATAGCAGCAGATTCCTTTGACCATTAATCTGAATGTTTTGAAGTAGGTAATAGGCTACAATGACAATGGTAAACTTTTGAAGTGATTTCATGAACATATGATATGTGTGTGTGCACCATTGTGTCATTTGGGTGGCCTAATGCCTCAATGTTTTCGTCATACACAGGTTCATAGGGGTAAAGTCCGATAATCCGAAAAATCCACTAATCCGAACGAGGGCCGGTCCGCTGCCCTTCGGATTAACGGAAGTTTACTGTACTACTGTAAATAGATAAAAATTGAACCAGTGAAAGAAATATCTTTATTAAATAAAAGGTGGACAAGTCGAATAATAATCATCAGAGATTATCCTGACATATTCTTTATACAGTACTGCCATTTGCTTAATACACCTGTGCTATATTTGGTTTGCTGGATGCCTTACTCCCCTTAATGAGGGTGGCCATACACAGTACTGTACATGATAATGTAAACAAAAAATAATAAAAATACTGGGTGATGCAGTATGCTTCTGAGCAGTTGTATTTACAATTGTCACCCTCTTACACGGAACAAGAGAAGAGAATGGAGATTTGTTTTCCACTGAAGAAGATATAGTTTTCTATTATTTTCTGCACTTGAACCTGTATTGTGAAATTAAAATTATTTGTCTTCACTGTAAGTCACTATTTTCTTTTCTTTAGATTCATAACTGCTCACAAATAGTAACAAAACTTCACTGTCAGCTAATTTTATTTTCTGAACTCTTAAACATGTCTCTGTAATTAGGCTGGGTGTGAGGGCGCCACCTTTAGCCTCCTCCTAGCGGGACTCCAAGCCAGGCAACAGAACCAAGAAAAAGAAGAAGACCAACAACCAAAGTGGCGGGACGAGTCAAACCAGTGGACCCCCGAACAAGACCAGCGGGATGGCAACCAGTGGAACAGACCCAAGCCGGAACGGAGGAGGGGCGGAATGGGACAGGAGACCAATAGATGGGACGAGATGAGACGGGTGGATGGAGATAAGGAGGATGAACAAAGGGAGGATCTAAAGACACATTTGGCTCATCTCTATCAGACGGTTTTGGCACATCAACATCCGGATGGTGGCTTTAAGCATTTTAGGTAGGTTTATTTACAGTACTCTCTTTCTCTCTCTCTCTCTCATCTCTCTCATCTCTCTCTCTCTTTCTCTCTCGTTTGTTCATTCAATTAGACACAAAATGAATCACCATTATGACAGGATGACTTTTAAGTACTTATGACAGGATAACTTTTAACTACTCACTGTATAAAACAATTAATCATAACTAGCCTTAGACGGAATCATTCTAAATATCATAAGTACTTTTAACGGCTTGAAGGAAACACCCCATATATCCAAAACATGTTTAACCTCCTCACTATATCATGATGCTAGTCTTTCATTATATTTAGGCTATTATAAGATCATTGTTTTATGATTAAAGAGGGTCTGTGGGAGTCAAAGGGGTTATTGAGCTATATTTTGTCCCTTTGATTACTAGATATCCTTCCTAAGCTTTATAAAATTGTTTAAGTTTAGCGAGAATATAATAAAATGTATGCCATAATACTGAAGGAGTTAACATATTTCAAAGTATTCTCTGTATGTAATAGAATAATCACCACACTATATACAGTAACATAATGATTTTTAATGACTGTGTATGTTAATGAGCCCTAAATGAGCTGTGTGGATTACAAGCCAGGTGGTAGGACCTCTCAACATGACTGTCTATACTATACCTGGCCCCACCTCCTGTATGTTGTATGTATTTATGTATATACTCAGGCACATACCCTATAGCTGGGGGTGGCCGACTTGAGACAGAGCTCGAACAGAAACAATATTTAAAGTTCCAGTTCTTAGGGACCGGGACCACTTTCGCATTCCCTCACCCCTTACTCTGTCTCGTCTAGTAGGTCAATTTTACAAGGGGAGGAGGATTCCTAGCCCCACTGCCCCCAATAGGAAAAAGTAGGACAGTTTTAGAGACAGACAGAAATGGCTTAGGTTGGGTAGAAGATGGCAAACCTCATTCTGGATAGGACTAGCCCTCACCATTACTATCACTAACTATCTCCTGCACCAGCCCTCACCATTACTATCACTAACTATCTCCTGCACTAGCCCTCACCATTACTATCACTAACTATCTCCTGCACCAGCCCTCACCATTACTATCACTAACTATCTCCTGCACTAGCCCTCACCATTACTATCACTAACTATCTCCTGCACTAGCCCTCACCATTACTATCACTAACTATCTCCTGCACTAGCCCTCACCATTACTATCACTACTATCTCCTGCTTTATGTATCATCATCATAGCCACTACATACAGTATACCCATATAGTCTATTTATTATAATTAGGCCAGAAATATTAACCACTAACTTCCATAACTCAAACAGGACTAGAGTAATCAAGCTAATATTTCTACCATTTGGGAAGAGTCAGCTAGGGAATGATCATTGAAATTTACAGCCCATTCGCTCTAGCCCTCTGAGTTACAAGAGTTTAATGATAAGGATTTTGGCCTAATTATAGTGAATAGACTATACTGTACCTCCCTTTACTTTAATGACACAGTATCTAATATTCACATCACAATCACCTTTAACCCCTTGTGTACCGCAACATCCTTTTAACTTTATTCTGGCTACTATTAGCCAATTTTATTCAGTTTATTAACCCGGGAACTTCGGGGAGACTCTTAAGAGTTCCCCCGGCGGACTGCGGGGAGACTCTTAAGAGTCGGAGAAAAAAAAAATCAACTTTTGACATCGAAAAAAAAAATATATATTTTTATTTTTTTATTTTTTTATTTTGTTTTGGCCCCTGGGCCATGCAAAATCTCAGTCCTCTACCTCCCCTCCTTCCCCACTTTCCTCCTCTCCTTCAGTTATCACCTATTTTCCCTGTTATTCCCTTATTCTGAGGTATATTTTTGTGCTAACATTAGAAATCCGGTTGCAGGGTGTGGTCATCACTGATAGCAAGCGAATGCAAGAGAGAGAGAGAGAGTATCGATCGACTGTGTCTCAGTGGCCTTGGGGAAATTGGCGGGAAAGCAGCTTGCCTCACCCATACATTATACAACTCGCGGGCTATATCTCCGATTTTGACCACCCAAACGCTGTTTTCACTCGTTTTATTGTTGTTTCAGGTTAATACCTTTATAATCAACCCATAATAGGCGCATATGGATAAGTATTAATGCTATTAATGGTACAATGAATATTTTAGTGATGGAAACACCTCAAATACATGCGCACAGGGAGAGGTGTCTAATTACTCCCATGCGCACTTCAGAGGTTAAGGGCTTTCAGCAATTAGCAGGCTTCGAACTATCTACCTTATCCCTTTTTACTACCACAGATCCTTATTAAACTGCTGAAAATAGTCTAAATATAGTAAGAAAATTAATAAAAAGACGTCACCGATACAGAAAGGGTTAACAATTCTCCATGTACAGTATGTTATAATATCATGACTTTTAGCGATCAAGGGTATATAACAATTCCCCACATCACCTAAATATACAGGTCTCCCTCGATTTACGATTGAATTACATTCCTGAAAACCCAATCTTGGATAGAAAAATCGTATGGCGAACCCTAAAATTAATGGGTTAAATGGGGATGCTTTCTGGGACCAACTAAGATCCAAACACAAACACCTAAAAACCTATAATAATATCGTAAATCAGTGCATGGAATAGTGAGGGAGACCTACATCATCATGTACTGTATACTGTATCATCATAACAGATTAACTTGCTCATGTAGTAATGTACACCCTATGTGGTGGATTGTGTTCTTTTATTTCATAAATTTTATTTTTGTAAGCGTTGTCTCCACATAGCGATTTTGATTAGTTATTTTGCCTTTATATTGTCTTTGTCCGAATTTTGGTTTGTTTAGTTTGCAAGTTTTACATTTTAATTGTAATACAGTAAATCATATTTTATTACTAACCCTACAGGAGCAGTATTGGTAGTTCGGTGTGGATGACGAGCCAGGTGGTCCGAGCTCTCAACATGGCTGCACATACCTGGCCTCATCTACTGTATGTCGATCCTCAGGTCACAGACAAGGCTTTAAGGTTAGTTGAGATAGATACAGTAGATATTTAATTACATAGATAGATAGATAGATAAAGAGAGAATGAGATGTGAATAGGGATAGATGTTTAGATAGATTGATCTATCTATCTATCTATTGCCGGACGCCTTACTCCCCTTAATGAGGGTGGCCATACACAGAAGGCCCCCAAGTGGATCTATTCCCTGTAAGAGGGACAACCTGAGCCAGTTTACTGAAGGACTTACAGGATTGACTACTCAATTTAGGATCCGTCCGACTCCGAGGTCCTCTATGTATCTTGTTAGCACTATTTTTCTACAGTGGTGTTCGGCTAGTCCATCCACTAACCTGCCTTACACTTAGATAAGCAGTACGGATTTGTATCAGGTTTACTCCCATAGACAGGTTGCCGACCAAGGCTGACGAGTCCCATTCACCCAGATTTTTATAAAGTTGTCTCCCCTAGAGGGGTTGCCGACCAAGGCTAACGAGTCCCATCCACCCAAAGATAGATTGATGTATCGATAAAATGAAAGGTGAAGGCGAAATAGGCGTAATTTAGTACGAACTCTCAACATGGCTGCACACGCTTGCCCTCGTCTCCTTTTGGTTGATCATCAGGTAACAGACAAGGTTTTTAGATGAAATTGTAATATCACCAACCCACAAATTAACTTACAAATAAACCTAATTAATGAAATAAATTAAATTAATGAACACGTGTGGCACTCCCAGGACTCGAACCTACTGTAGGGTATTCACACCAAAATCCAGTGCACTAACCATATGCTATCAAAGCAAGAAAAGTTTTAAGATAGATAGACAGACAGATAAAGAGATATCGGGTAAGGGAGAAGTAGGAGTCATCTAGTAAGATATCTCAACATGGCTGCCCACACTTGGCCTCAACTCCTCATTGTCAATCTTCAGGCTCTTAGGTGAGTAGAAAAAAAATATCTACAGTATACAGTATACAAAGAGAGAGAGATTGAACAAAAAGAAAATGGATTTTAGGGGGAATACTAGGGAAAAGATGAGAGAAAGTGAGAGGAAAATAGTGTGAAATTATAAGCATTATAGATTTCAAAGAGATGAAAGAAGGTGGAATGAACTACCCCGTGTGTAGGAAAATCAAATTGGAAAATGTGTATGTGTAGATGAGTTACATTGTTTCATAGACCAGGCAGACCAAATGGTTCCAATGAAGTGATCCAGCAATATAGACTACTGGTAAACGATTTAGTATTGCAGTGGACGATAAAATACAGCAAAGCAAAATAGAAAGGGGCTGCAGTAGCTTTAAGTTACCAGTAATTGTGTTTATGTTATGTTACTTTAAATTACTTTTGTTTTCAGATTCCTGCTAGAACAACAAACCCCTAATGGAGCGTGGGGTTTGGGCCCAGCGGGGACGGTGGGGGATCGTAAGTTGGTACCCCCACCTGCATCATCTACCCTCGCTCTCTCTTCACAGTCCACTCACGCTCTCAACCTCTCAACCTCCGCCCACACTATGCTCACATTGCTGGCGCTTAAGGAATTGCCTTCAGTAAGTTTATAGGAGCGCGTTTGTTTGTGAGAATTTATTTAAAAAAAAGGGCCACCAATACTGCTACCCATATGCAATTTTGCATAAATGCTTTGGCTTCCCAACAGAATGTCACTGCTTAATCAAAGCTCTTTTTCTGCTATGCTAGTGGAGGAAGCAGGTTTTATAGCTACCTAGATGATAACTCCTCGTACTACACCACTCATTATAAATATGTTGCTGGTGTTATGAACAACAAATACTAAAGTATATTAATAGTGACTTCTGTCGTTTATAAGAGCAAATTTTGAAATTAATATTTTCAGTAACATCACTCTGACTGCAATCACCAGTTAATTGGTTCATATCTAATCAGCTTGCTCATAGTTCAGTCGAGGCAAAAACATAATAATGATAGGTTATCCAAAAGCTGTGGTGCAGCACCTCTTTAGATTTGGGACTGCCATGGGCCGTGACATGGTCGGTATTCGGGTCTGCTGATCGAAGGGTCGGCAGTTCGATCCCACGCCGTATTTTTGGTAGACGGCAAAAGTTTATGCAGTTCGGTCTAGCAATTTGTGGCAAATGTCCAGTAAAGTCCCTGTAACAAGGGCACGCCCAAGCACTGTCAATCAAGGGAGCTTATGGCGCTAAGAACTGCATCATCAAAACTGCATCTGTGCTTGCTGAACTACTGTGCTTATATGACCGGATGAATTTGCCCCATGTAGGAGTAATTATGATTCTTTATTTTAAAGGAAATTTCTCTAGGCAGTACTCTTGTTTTGTTTACAGCCACTGGACAAACAAGTATCAGATGCGGTGTTGAGGGGTCGGGCGTGGCTGGAGGATAACCTGCGTCTGGTGGGTGAAGTGTCTCGACCTCTGGAAGTGTCCCTGGTGGCCCTAGCACTACACCTATCACAGTCATCACTCGCTAACACCGCCTTCCATCATCTCACTCGCAATGCACGACAGGAAGGTCAGGGGATTTACTTACAATATTTTAGAGTACATTGTAACTTGAGCATGAATCAATATAATTAATTGGATAAGAATTTGTAATATTAGTATATATTTGTTACTAATGTACTAAATTTATAATAGTTTTAGGATACGTCTTAGTTTTAGCACATTTAGGCCTACTTGTAAGTAAAGAATAAAACTCACACAAACAAATAAAACATCTCCAAACTTCAATCCGCTCTGAATTTTCCAGTGAAATATGTGTACTGGGGCGAAGACTTGGTGCCCATTCCATCCTACCGTGTGGAATCCCAGCGGCCGCACCTCAGGCCACGTCAAGTACACACCCACGACTCGGGGAATGTTGCTGCCACTGCCTACGCTCTCATGTTGTACTCTCGACGCGGAGAAGTTCTTACTGATAGTATTGTACGCTGGCTGCAATCACAACGCTCACATGATGGAGGGTGGAGCTCTACACAGGTACGCTTTGTGTGTGCTGTGTTGTTTTATTTATTACAGTATCTATTGATGAATTAATTTTAATGTTTGTGCTAGTGTTCATATGTATGTTGGTGGATTTTGGTATGTGTGTATGGTCTGTGTGGTATGTGTTTGTGTGTGTGTGTGTGTGTGTTATTTATCTCAAACTACACTGACAAAAGGCACTCACAACTCTGGGAAAATTTATGTTGCTGCCTATGCTCTCATGTTGTATTTGAACATTGTGGGTTGGCTCAAATCACAATGCTCTTATCATGGTGTCAAACTGAGGCAATTTGGCTATACAGTACTGTAAGACTGGAATGAGTAAAGAAGAAATATAGGAACATTTATATAAAATTTCACTGGTTTGGGCATTTTATCACTACCATTGACTAAAGACAAATTTGTATGCATAATTGCAAGTTTGTATGTTGTATTAAATATTTATGACTAAAATAAGGGTTTCTCATTAATGACTGTTTTTAATGGTCTCTTACTAGCCAACCTGTCTCTCATGAATGTGGTTGGGGGTCAGATGATTTTGTATATATTTTTCCCCTAAGGCTGCAGGCAGATGCAAGGTATTACAGTAATTTGGGTACCGGTATCTTTGTGTGGATGGTACAGTGACTGTGTGGGTGAATGTGCGTGTTTACTATATAAAGAAATGCCAGGTTTAAAATTAGGTTTCAGTAATGCTACTATTGGTAAGCAGTACAGTATAAAAAAAAAAAAAATGTAATCAATAGTGGCTAAGACTTTAATTGTTTTCCCACAGGACACTCTGGCAGCTTGGGAGGCATTGCTGGGTCACCATGAGAGGACAGGTCAGACGTGGGATAGTCGGGTCACACTGACTGTGGGGCCGCTGCATGACCTCGTCTCCACCACTACATTCAACCTCACGCCCAGATTCCCCCCTACGCTGCTGTCTCATAAGGTGGACAGGAGAAAGAGAGAGAGAGAGAGAGAGAGTGAGAGAGAGAGAGAGAGAGAGAAAAAAAAAATGGGAAGAGTGAAAGTCGTGTAGTTGGGTAGCTCTGAAAGGGACCTTGATGACTCTAGCTCTGTAGGCCTACCCCTAACAGTCTAGGAGAGAGAGAGACACTATTGTCAGTTACTTACTGTATTCATATATTATAAGTATATTTATAATTTGTTTATTATAATTAGGCCAGATGTTCTGACCACTAACATTAATACCTCTAACCCGAATAAAGCAAATACGCTGTAAATTTCCACACCTAATCCCTAGCTGACTCTTCCCAAATGGTAGCAATATATGCCTGATTACCCACGTCTAATTATAATTAATAGACTTTAGTTAGTCAAAGGAACAGTTTATGGGAATACAGCTGTCTCCATTAAGCTGGTCACATCTATTGAGTTGACCTAGTTGGCATCTAAGTGACCGACTCCCTGGAGAGGATGTTGAAAAAATACTTGAGGGACCCAAGATAGTGAATGGTGAGGAGCTTCATCATACAGCCTCAACACACCTCAGAAAAGTGGCCCACAGCAGAAAATAAAATCACACCATAAACAACAAAAGTACCTCCCTCCCCCCCCCCCAAAAAAAAAAGCAAGAGCAGAATAAAACGGACATTCACACACCTCTATTTCTCTCACACTCTCACTTTTGTACCTTTTGAAATAGCAGAAAGCCAACACAAGCTATAGTACTTATGCACATTCAAACCAGTATACTGGTCATCATATTATATGTTTGTGTTTTCTAATTTAAGTCTATTATATATCTGACCTCAAATGTTAAAGCTTAACAAATAAGGCAGCCCAGAACAAGGGTGTCTGGAATGCCGCCAGTATGATTTGATACTGAAGCCATATTTCTAGTGAATCACTTGATTTTAAGTGCATTTGTAAATTATGTATGTATTGTTTGTGCAGTACAGTATTACTTGTATGCAATAATTTATGTTTTATTTACAGTTACCAGATGTAAATAGCATCCGTGTGCAGGGTAGAGGTCGCGGTCTGGCAGTCCTTCAGTTGACCTCGCGCTACTATGCGACCCGACCTGACCTACTCATCGCCCCCCCATCCCCTGCCTTCCTCCTCACCCCCCATGCTAGCTGGCAGGGTCGCAACGGGTCATCCATACTCTTCAAGACCTGTATCAAGTGGATCTTCCGTGAGGCCAGTGATGCTTCGGGTTTGACAGTTCTGGAAATAACAGTTCCAACTGGGTATGGTGCATCAACGGAAGATCTCCAGGATTTGGTCCTGTCTAAAAAAGTTCCGAACCTACGGTGGGCAGACTTTGCTAAACGCAAGGCTTCTTTCTTCTTTGAAAAGGTGAGAATAATTTCAAGCTTTTTCTCATTACCTCTCTCTAAAATGAGTTGTCTTAATTTTGCCTCATGTAGTCACTCCATTCTCTCAGTGGACTGCCTGTCATTCAGAGCAGTGAACATATCCCTGGGAGAACTTTAATGGGACACATACAGACTGAATCATGCTATCATAGATGTACAATAGTCTATCAAGTAATGCTACCCAAGGAAATGCTGTAGGCCTTTAAACTGTACATATAAACTGGAATATTATATTATGTTTTCCAAGAGCAGGAATGGAACCTTTATCCTCCATATCACAAGCTTCTGTTGTTAATACTTAATGAGAATGCCAATCCCTGTAAGGTTAGACTGAACGAGGGTATTTATATGCAGTACCATACATACATTTTGCTATCATTACATTAACTTTACTCATTACTCATTTGTATGTGAAGCTGAAACTTGTAGATCACTCAATCTTTGAAGTATTGTACTGTATATTTATGTACTCAAATACTCGATTGCTTTTATGTACACACTCAAAATCACCCATCCTCTCTCACTCATTCACTCACTCGCAGGTAACAGGTGGTCAAACGTGCGTACAGTTCCGTGTGGAGCGATGGTTCCCAGTTGCCAACCTCTCAGCGGTCCTCCCGGTTAAGGTCTATGAGTACTATGCTCCAGGTACGTTTATAGCTAACTCAGAACCCTATGTCTATCATGAGTCGGATTGGTTATAAGCAACACCCCGTTCTTAACATTAATCATCAATTACAAACCCCAATGTACTTAAATAAACTAATGAAAGCATATGGTCCTCCCGGGATTCGAACTCGTGACACCACACCCAGAACATAAGCATCTAAACCATTACACCACCAACACTACCTTACCTCATTTTATAGCTAATGCTAAACCCTATATATATATATGATGATTTGGAATCATAACTTCCAGTGACCAATGCCCTACTTATCACAAGTTAAAGTTATTGTATCTATCAAATTCTATGAAAACTCCAGGTAGGTTTATCAATACAGTACTTAGGTTTTCTTAAAATGTTTACCTATATTCTATTTATGTTTGGCTATTAAAAGTTTTTTCTTTAATATTAGCCTACATTCTATTTATGTTTGCCTTTTAATCATCTTGTCTGAAAATAAGAACTAACTCTTTTTCTCTCCCCCCAGAACACTTCCAGACGGAGCTGCTGGACATGTCGGCGGTGACCCTGGACATCTGCCAGGTGTGTGGGTCTTACCAGTGCCCCAACTGTCCCATCCTCTCCTACTACAGCAGCGACGGGCCCCGGCAACCCTGTGAAAACCGGACCCTTGTATTGTTCTCACTTTTCTTAATGTTAGTCACGATACCTCACTTGAACCCCAGCTGAAAGTAGAGGCACTTGGGGTAGTTATTAGGGGTAGAGTCATCTGAATAAGGTACCCAGAGTAGAATGGATATAAACACAAATTTCAAAGTTTATTAGAGTTCTTGGGGATGCAGTTTGTGGATAGAGGTCTTGTGGGTGTAGTATACTCCATCCTGCCCTACTACAACGGTGAGGGGACCCAGCTATTCTGGTGGGGCGATTGTAATGCTCTCGATGGTCTTAATGTTATTTATAATACCCCACTTGAACCCATGCCGAGAGTTGAGTTATTGGTGGTCTAGAGTTATTGGGGAAATGTTAGAGTTCTTGGGGGCTTCAGTGCTTTGTTTGATACCCCATTTTGACCCATAGCTGAGAGTAGAGTTCTTGGGGGTAGATTTCCTGTGCTTCAATAGAGTTTCAGGGGTAGAATTCTAATGGTAGAATTCTAATGGTAGATTTTGGGGGAGTAATTGAATCAAATTTGTGGTGGGTAGATTTCTCAGCTCAGTGGTTATCTCTCAGGCACTACCATCCTAATGAACAATCGCTGTCACAAATTCTCATACAATTTGAGCCATTGAACTTATTTAATGAGCCTCCTAAATACCAGTATCAGGTAAAGAATTAATCTATCTATCTATCTATTGCCTGACGCCGCGATCCCCGAAGGGGTGGCCACGAACGAACCGCCCCCATGCACCTCTGTCCCCAGTCAGTCGACGCCCCTCCCCCTAATTAATAAGGATATTCAATTCACACCATGATTATTTTGAACATTTATAGACCGCATTAGTGAACATGCCTGTACACAACACTAAAGCTGCCACTGCATTAATTAATATCACCACCTCTCCTAAAAACAACATAACCAATAATAGCCAATAAATAAGGCAGCCTAGGGAACGACGACAACAACAACAACAACTGCTTCACTTAAATTTGTTTAATTTAAAGTAATTTTTCTTGCAGTTATACACCAATTATGTCAGATTTACAACTTAATAATGAAGCAGAACAACTTTTAAGTGAAATTTGTACCCTAGTTAAAGAACAGTGTAATAATGAAACTTAAAATAGTGACTTTGAGTGAGGCGTACCTGTATGTTTGGCACACAAAAGCGAACAATCCCTTGAAAGTGTATGGTTGGACCAAACAAAAAGTGAACAAACATTCTGTTCTCTCTTTGGTGACATACCAAAATGTGCTCTGAAAGTGAAAAAAAAAAAAAAAAAAATGAACAAAACATTCTGTTTGCTAATCGTTGTCACACCAAAATGCGCTACATGTGTAACCCCTTCAGCACGATGATACCATTTTTACCTTTTATTCTGGCTAATATTAGATGATTTTATGCAGTTTAGTAGGAGCTATGTTATTCAGAAGGTTTATTGAGATCGTATTTATCCCTTTGAGTCCTAGAGGTATATTATACACTAACGAAAATTGACCAGTGGTAAGCAGAAGATAAAAATGACATCATGATGCTGAAGGGGTTAATACTATGGGCTTTGGTCCGATCCTCATCTCTAGGATGCTCAGAGAGGCTATATACCGGCCTCGACAAATTTCCTCCCTCCATAGTGTAGAATTACAGTCTATATGTGTGTGTAATTATGATTTAGGGAAATAAAGCAACATGTAGGGAAATAAAGCAACGTGTAATTCGGAGATAATGAAGTGCAGTCAACGCCAATAGTTCACTAACAATCTTGCTCATAAACTGTAATTATATATTATTATTCACTTTTCTTCGACAGTTCTCATGCATTTCTAACCTGTAACTAATACTATGTGTTTCATATTGTAGAAATGTAAAGTTAATGTGTCTCTCTCTAGATTTCACACAAATTGTAATGAAGGTTTTTGGCAAAATATTGATTTTGATTGTACATAGTGAACATTTCATAGAAGTCCAGTGTATGGTTGTTGTAGTAAGTGGAAGAGAAACTCATTGCTCACATAATTTCTGGTTCAAAAAGGAGTAATACATGAATTCATTGATACACTAGCAGTTATTGTGTGTAATTTTAGTAAGTATTAGAAATATTGAAGCATATACAGCAGCTTACTTTGCTTTAGTGTTATATTGTAATATGCTGCAAACTATAGGCTGTTTATTTCCAGCTGACGGTAAATTGAACCCTTTAGCAACTTATTTCTCAATACTTAATGAAAATATATGAAACTACTATATTTCTTTATCATAATAAGGGCAAGTTTTTAAAATTAACAATGTATTTCAATATATTGCGGGCCTTGGCATGGTCGGTAGCACGTCTCATTGCTGATCAAAGGGTCGGCAGTTCGATCCTACTTCTTGCCATTGTTAGGCGTCAAGAGTTTGGACACTCACGTCTAGCAATTTGTAGCAAATGTCCAGTAAAGTCCCTGTAACAAGGACACGCCCTAGCCCGGTCAATCAAGGGAGTGTGCGGCGTTAAAAACTGCTTCATCATCATTTCACTTCAAAATCTTTGTAATAGCTAAGTAATATTGATTGGGTCAAGGCAATGTACCATCAGCTGAAAATAAACAGACTGTAGTAATATGCAGTGAGACAATAATCAAACAGTGGATTTGATAATGGTATAAATTGTACTAGACAGAAGTCAAAGGAAATAGTCCTCTGATGATTTGATATATTTTATAGTACATTTAGTTCTTCAGAGAAATCTACAGCTGTATTCCCATGAGCATTTATAATAATGCCCCCAAGTTAATTAATATTTGATATATTTTGACATAGTAGTTACGTACTATGAGCATTACTAAATCCTCTGGTGTGGAGTACTGGCGCTTATGTCAACAGAATACATCAGCTTTTATTATTACTATTATCTTGTGTATATATTTTTCCGAACCTCCATTTCAACACAGTAATGTGTTTGGGGTGTGACTGATCTAGAAAAATTGCTTGGTTTTCTGACCAGATTCCCCGACAGCCACGATGGAGTCCTTCCCTTCTATTGTATTATTTTCCTGAAACCAAAGAGAGAAAAAGATTTGTATTTATTATTTGCGTCTCGGTGAACCGTAATTTAGTGAGAATATACGAATATCCGCTTCAGTATTATTTGAATCTCAGTGATGAGTGAGAACGTTATCAATTATATATGCAGTGTTATTTGAATCTTCATGAATCAGAGACAAGTAAAAATATGCATGCATTAACAAGAAAACAGTACATAAAATGGAAGATAAACTGTTTTGTGTTTTATTCTTGACATTCTCAGTTTCAAGATTGAAAGAAACCGAGTGATCAGTGAAAAATGTCATGGTGAAAAGTAACGTAACATCAAAACGTCGGACAATAGCCATGGCTAGTTATGTGAAGGAAGAAAAATGTGTTCCTTCATTACTTCTAGAAATATCTGTATAGTGAGGTTCTTACTTAATATAACCAAACAATGTCCATGTATATCCATATAAATATATATTTGTCCTTACTTTAATCTAGAAATATAGGATGAATTAGTAAGTTACTATGTGGTACAACTTGATATGATATGTGGGAAAGCCCGATCGTGGCCATGGCCTTCCTCAGGGACTCGGGGCTGTTCGGCCAGGCAGCTTAGGGAACAACAACAACTTGATATGATATAAAACCAAAGTTTGGGATGTGGTACGTGAACATGGGCCACAACTTTACCGTGAAGTGAAGGAATGTTAGGATACTCTGAAATTTACTGAACATGAAGGTTATGAACTTTGGAATCTTTGCCTAGTTATGAATTATGAGTGCTATTGAATCCGCTTATGTGGAGACGACAAAAGAAAACACCCTTTTTTTATATAAACAATAAAGAGAACACAGGCAAATATACTATAGAATATATTGAAAAAAGTACTCAAACTATAGATAGGTCTGTGTGCGTGCATGGGATTTACTGTTTTAATTGATAGGGAATTTTGGCTTGTACAGTTTTAAGTCCATTTATGTAATACGCAGTCCAAGTGCTATACCGGTAATGATACACTCGGCACCAAAGACACTCATTCTTCAAGTCTGATAATACCAAAGTGTTAAGTGAGTTAGAGAGTCCGACTTTAAGGCATTGTCACTTGGCCACCTTTAAGAATCTTGTAATAAAGGCGATCATGTGATTTAAGCGTTATGTCTTTTCTCTCTCTCTCTCTCTCTCTCTCTCTCTCTCTCTCTCTCTCTCTCTCTCTCTCTCTCTCTCTCTCTCTCTCTCTCTCTCTCTCTCTCTCTCTCTCTCTCTCTCTCTCTCTCTCTCTCTCTCTCTCTCTCTCTCTCTCTCTCTCTCTCTCTCTCTCTCTCTCTCTCTCTCTCTCTCTCTCTCTCAATACTTCTCCAGTTCTCTCTAAATCTCTCTACAGTACAGTACTCATATGTTCGGTCCTCCTCTCTCAATCGTCCATTACGTTAAATTGATGAACTTACCGAACAACCCCAAAGGTGCATTTTGTGAATAAACTAACATAGCCTACGGAGACGCCTTCGTAGACAGACATCAGCCAATTTTTCACCGTTTTGAGAATGCAGTTGTCCAGTTTGTTTATTTACCCCCTTTCGATCAGACAGCATTTGTTTTCCTTTATTAATGCTACTGACAGATGATTTTACTCAGCCTTAGGAGGATATCTATCAATTAAAATGTAAAACTTGCAAAACTAAGCAAAGCAAAACTGGGACAAAGACAATATAAAGGCAAAATAACTAATCAAAATCGCTATGTGGAAACAACGCTTACTAAAATAAATTTTATGAAATAAAAGAACACAATGAAAGGATTAAGACTATCTCAATTAACCTTTAAACTCTGATAGATCCTTCTTAAGTTGAATACAATTGTCTGGGGGCAGGTAGGATACAAGCAAAATAGGTGTCATCTGCTTGAAAGGGTTAATTAAGGCTCTCTACACAACACACTAGTCACAGAGTAAACTAACATGGGTGTACATAGTCTAAGTGTAGGTGTGAGCGCAATTTGTCTGTGTGCGTGTAAATAATGTGTACATGTGGACGTATTTATGGTGGCTGCGGGAAGGTGGGTGAGTCTGTGTCTTTAGCCAGTAAGTTATATACAGTAGTTTTGTCAGTGAGATTAATAATAATAATATTAATAATAATGTAGTAATAATATTAATAACTGTGCTGTAAGAGGTAATATCACTTTTATGTAGCTTAATATTTATACTGATTTGACTGATAAATAGCTTCACAACAGTTTTATTCATGACAAAATGATTATGGTGTCTATATACAGTAGTAGCTGATACACAGTTATCAAGTTGCCTTCAGTATTCCCTGGATGTTGGTCTGTATAGTTACTCTTTTGGTTTTTGGTTATTCTAAGGATTTTTTTTGATACTATACTACTGCAGAGTCCAAGAAACTAACCGCAGCCGATGTACATTTGGCCACATAATTGGTATCCACTCATTAATTTTATGTATGATATATGAAATAGTGTTATTGAGTTAGGAGTATAATTTCCTACACAGTCCTTAATTTATATGATTAATTGATATTTTTGTTAACTAATTATTCTTGTAAATCAACCATACTATTTTTACTTTCATACATCAAATTACAGAATAGATCCAAATTCATGTAGCCAACTGTACAATCCCATAGGTCTCTTTTAGGTTGGTTGTGGAAGCAGGGTAGCGTTCAAAACTTGTACGTGGGAGGCCCAGAATCAATCATCCACTGCGGTATCAATCATGGGTTAATTCTTCTCCCACAACCTCCACATATAATGCTGCCCTAGAGCGACCCTCTGCTGGTTTCTTTCTCGAACAGACACTTCTCTTCACTAACTGTATCAGACACAATGGCTCAAACTTCTCTTCACTAGCTATCAAACAAAGGTCAGACATAATGGCTCAAACTCTTTCAATGTTCCTTACACGTTTCAAAATGGTAATCTGTTCAGGGAATATTGAAGGCAACCATACCTCTGTAATTCTTAACTAATTGGGAGGTTTGCCAGTGGGAATATTTACATAATAACTATGTAACCGTCCTAGGTGTATCCAATTAATCTCCTATACTTGTGTTTTCAGGCTTGTTATTCTTTCTCATTCCCAATAAGTGTTATAGACTTACTGGGGATTATTAAGTGCTTACTCAAGCAATAATTAAGGACTTGAATTTGTTACCCTTGTTTGATCGGAATTCATAATGAATACTGTACACTGCAGCATTGCATAGTATAGGACAATCATTTAAATGTCCCAAATTTCAATCTTGAAACTTGGCGAATTTAAATCTTTTGAGAGATATATATTGATTATTTTGCATTTACTTTAGTATAACCTTTGCCTACCCAGTTAGAGATGAATTACTGAAAGCCCCTCTGTGTATGCCTCTTATTATAACAAGCTAGTTGTAACTCAAAATTGTCCAAAAAAGCAAATTGTTAATGTGCATCTACCAGAGTCTATGTCCTACTAGAACAAATGTAGTATTTTAATATAACTCCACAGCTTCATCCCCTACTGTCACACCTGGCTTATATTTAGATAAATTGGTGTATACTGTAGTTGGATATATAAATGATGTCACAGCTGTCAGTATATTTTGTTCAGTATGTACTTGAGTTGAAAAATTAAAAAAGACACTGAAATCACCATCTGAAGATTAAATTGCCATATAAATCATGGCCAATACAAGCATTTTAATACAATTTATGAAACTAATTCTGTATTAATTGAGTACAGTATTGCTAAAGTATAAAGCAAAACTGGCAGAATAAATGTAAACACCCTATAAGGAGGAGCACTTTATTGACAGTATTTCGCTTAGAGCTCCATCAGGTCAAATTTGACCTAATGAATGTCATAAGGTTGGTGGGTATAGAACTGTTGGAAAATATTGGACCAACTCCCTCACAGTACTAAGTATATAAACTGTACTATTTGCTGGATACCATTTTGATCGATTTATACTTGGAACTGTGGCATCATTTATGTGGTCAGCTTTATGGTAACTCAAAGAGGCCCCCTGCACACAAATGTTTTTACCCGCGCGGGAGCGACACGCATGGCCAAAATTACTGTCCTTCACACGGACATATTTTGCAAGCGCAAGAGGCTTGTACGATGCTACGAGGTAATGGGCTAAAATGTCCCTGTTTGACAGCCTCCACACAAGCAGGTTAACCGGTGTAACTGTTCTTGTGAAAGAGGCTTAACAGCCATGGTTTGATAATAAGTGAACCTGAATTATAACAATAAAAGTCTTAGCATTATTTGTTGGAAAGTGTAAATTCAAGCCTGAGTGGCGGTCCATGATCATCAATGCCAATGACAAGGTTTAGGGCCATTTTATTAAACCATGGTAAGAGCTTTCTCTACGACCTTTCCCGACCCAGATTGACCCTTATACAGATAAGCGATAAGGGTCAATCTGGGTCGGGAAAGGTCGTAGAGAAAGCTCTTACCATGGTTTAATAAAATGGCCCATAATGGGGACACCCACACGGAGCCCATGTCTACAATTTGTTTTCCAATTCAAATGATTGATGGCTAGGTATGGGCCATAGCGGACACTCCAACAATCTTGCCAGGGGGCCATCAATGTAATTTAAGGGGAGATGGGCTGTTTTTCTAGACCCCCTTCTCTCTTATGTTTAGCCCCATCAGTTTTCAGACTTTATGATGTTTGCCCCATTATTTTTCAGATTTTAAAACCTTTCGCCCCATTTCTTTGTCAATATTAATAACTTTCGTGCTATTTAGGTGTCTATTTTTTTCCTGGCAAACGAAAGTGAGCCTGTCATTTTGGAAGAACCGGCCTTTGACCGGTAAATTTTTCTACCGAAAAATTTACAAATTAATCTAGAAGGGAGATCTGAAGGATGTTTTTTTGTTTAAGTTTGATGGAGGTCTAGGGATGAAACTAAGAAAATAATGAATATATGAAAAAATCCTTACTGCTTCTACCTATTGATCTTTGTCATTGAGCAAATGAAAGCTTTTGAGTGTGCTCAACAAGTATCTGTGGCATCTTTTAAGCCACTTATTACATGACTAACAAAAGATGTGTGTGTGCGGGCTCACCCATTGGTAACGGCTAAAATACAATCAGTGTTTTCAGGATTACTTTTTATTCATTATTCTGGCTACTGCAAGCCATTTATGCTCAGAGGAGTGCTATTTTTTTTTTAAATCTTGTTCTGTAATTTTTGTTTGTCAGCTTCTGAAAAAAAAATGAAAATAATTTAGCCAGCTGCTTTCAGTTTAGATGCTCGTACCAATTCAAAAGATATCCCAAATGTAGTCGGCATAAAGTTCCTGATATCAATACACAAGACTCATAAAATTACAAGCAAACCTATTCAGCCTAGGAAGGAACTCTAGGTGTGAGTCAATAATGTAGTTGGTAGGGATATGATTTTGTTAGTGTATGGGAGAAATACAGTATGTGGCAACCCTCCATTACTGATGTATTTTAATGTGTAAGATGTATACTATTCTCGCTCTCTCCTGTACACTACAAGTTTCAAATCTTATAACAATATCAAGCAACTAATTTTCAAAATGGAGGGATCTCAAAATATGTAAGGAATAATGTATAATGCCACCCATTACATATATTAAAGAGTGTCTATGGTCTCTCTGTCTCTGTCTCTCTATGTTATGCAGGGTCACTACAACATACAAATATATAGCCGTTTGTTCTCAAAATGAAGGGATCTCACAATATGCAAGTAACATAATGCCACCCCCAACCCGTTTTAGACAGTCTATAGTCTAGTAATACCTGTGCTACATTTTCTCGGTGTGCTCAATTTTATACCTACCTGTCTCGTGGCTCTTCCAGAATTATGAATGTGACCTCCTCAACGACTCGGGACTCAAGATAAACTAGTACTGTATACCATCAGTTCATTGTGCTGTGTGTATATAGCGTGACAGAGGCCGATCGCTGGGTTTTACTTAGTACGATTTAAGTACATTATGGGAATATGAAGATGCAGTTGAAAAAATAAACATACAAATATTTTTTGATTACAGGAACCCTACTGGAAATTAGTTTGTTAAACTTCAGTAGGTTATCCTTGTGGAAATTATACTCTATGGGGTTGCACTTCACAGTTTTGTTGATGCTCTATATTATGTATTTTCACTAAATTAATTCAATCAATCAAGCAATCATTCAGTACAATTTAAGTACTGTACAGTATTTGAATATGGGATTGAAAAAAATACAGACAAATCAATTTGATTATTGGTAATCAGTACACAAACTCTTCTGCATACTTTGTTGTATTTTTAATAGCAGACTGCATTTACTGTCACCAATCTATATAGTCGTCTCTAATGTCATGTAGTAGGATACCAGGGGAATATTGATTGTTCTTTTCATTCAGCCCCAGGAAAAAATTTATTGAAAAAAAAATCACAAACATTAATGCCCATACGAGACTTATATACTTCAAGTTTTACATAAATTTAGTGTGCTGAATATATGCTAAGTAAGATCATAGTGTGTCAGCTTCTCAAACTAAGCACTGTTCTTACGTATGCCCATTAACTGCAAATGTTAGCATTATGCTTCACTTATGCAATCAAAATATCCAACACATGAGTGTTTTTTTGAGTCCGATCAAACAGTATTAAATATTTTATCGTCACTAACAATGCAGTCATCATTGCACTAGTAGCGACACCTGTTCTATAAATCACCTGAATTGGCGCTATCATCCTAACCCTTTCAGTATCATGGAATTTGTATTATATTTTAGTCTTGCTAGCACTAGACAATTTTATACAACTTAGGAAAGACCTCTAGCATTCAAAGTGGGAAAATATATCTCAATCATCCCTTTAACGCCCACTGACCCCTTGAGTCTCTATCACTACAGGATCTCTACTAGTGACTCTTAGGACAGGTAGATAATATTAATGCAGTGGTGAATTTAGTGTTGTTTGTGCTATTGTAGTTAGTGTCTTGGATGGATGGACATACATTATAAATGAAGTGCTGGAATGATTTCATGGTTCAAGCTTCCAAGATGCTAGCTTATATAAATTTGCACGCAGACATGTACAGTTGAACACATTAATTCATGGTACACTGCTCTTTGGAGAAGCATAATGGCACAACAGTGTCCTAATGAACTAAGCTAACTTGGTCTTTGCGACTCAACCATTTCAAGATATTATGTCGCTGTGTCCATTTAATTCTACCTAAAGTGTACCATGGAGTTTTGTTTACATATGTACATCTCCCATCATTACAGAAAACGGTACGAACAATTTAGTCCAGCGTTACTTTTCTGAGAACATGTTACGATGCTTGCACGTTACAATAGCCAAATTTTGTGACAGTTTTTACGCACGAAGAACGTGAAAAGTGGCACAGCATTTGACATAGGTAACGATCTGTTATATACAAATTATAGTACATACACAATTCCATGTATAGATGCTTCTAGACAAATTACTCACCTTAGAAATAAACTACACAAAATGTATGAAGTCCTTGTTAATATAATTTATGTTTTTAAATGTCCTTGAATAAAATTGTCTTCTTTTAATATGTAAATAAAGGAATATTTATCCAAATGAAGGAATACTGTCTGCAAATCTTGTACAATGTTATTTATTATAATTTCTTCTATACCGGTATTTAATATTTTATCATATTATACTTTTGCTTTTGTAAAATCAACTAGTCAGCTCAGAACTCCTAAGGGACAATAAACTACAAACTGTACAAATAGTGGTTTTATTATCCTCTTTCAAATGTGGAGAGTACGAGAGAAAAAAATGAAAGAACTGAAATAAGAAGAAAGAAGAGAGAAAAAACAAGACTGAAGAAAGAAGAGAGAAGAAACAAGACTGAAGAAAGAAGAGAGAAGAAACAAGACTGAAGAAGACGGGATGAAAAATGAGATACTGTACAGTACAGTACTGTATATTTATTTTTGCAGACAAATAGAGCACGTCACAAAAAGAAAAAGAAAAATAACAAAACCTCTTAGGGAAGTGCCGACGTTAATAATAATAATACAGTAGTTCTTAAAGCTGGCGCATGCTAAGCCAGCTAAGGATAGCCCAATAAGGCCGATTAGGCGTATTTCCATTGGGGTCCTGTATATTAGAGAGAAGCAATCAATAGACTTAAAATGGGCAAAGCTGCTGGAGTAGATAACATCCCAGGTGAAATGCTGAGATATGGAGAAGAAGCTGTTGACATAATGCATAGGTTATATAAATTAGCATGGGAAAAGGAAAGTGTACCAGAGGACTGGAGGAAAGCAGTGATAGTACCCTTGTACAAAGGGAAGGGTAGTAAAGAAGAGTGTAAGAATTATAGGGGAATTAGCTTGCTTAGCATACCTGGAAAGGTACACGCAAGAGTAGTAACACAGAGGCTACAGAAGATAACGGATGACAAAATAGGCGAGGAACAGGGAGGTTTCAGAAAGGGCAGGGGCTGCGTTGACCAGATAGCCTCAATGCGATTGTTGGTAGAGAAGTATCTGGCCAAAAACAGAAAACTCTATGCAGCATTCATGGATTTGGAAAAAGCCTACGACAAAGTAGACTGGGAGGGCCTGTGGGATGTGTTAACAGTATATGGTGTGGGAGGAAAGTTGCTAATGGCAGTAAAAAAAATTATAGGAATGCAATGGCAAATGTGAAGGTAGGGGATAAGTTAAGTGAAAGTTTTGATGTCAATGTAGGTGTAAGACAGGGATGTGTCATGTCAGCTTGGTTGTTCAATATATACATGGATGGAGTGATTAGGGAATGTAGGGCTGTATCAATGGGTGTGGGAGCTAGACTGGAATCAGAGGGAAGAACATGGAAGATTTTAACATGCCTATATGCGGACGATGCAGTCCTGTTGGCGGAAAATGCTGAAGAACTTCAGAGAGTGGTCACTGACTTTGACAGGGTATGTGAAAAGAGAAAGTTACTGGTCAATGTAGGGAAATGTAAGGTAATGGTGTTTGAGAGAAGAATGCATGAAACTATAGATTTTAAGGAAAAATATAGAATCAAGAAAGAACACAAGAAAAGTTGTAAAATAAAATTGAAAAATTAAGTACTAGAAGAGGTTGAAAGTTTCAAGTATTTGGGAGCTGTACTATGCAAATATGGTAAAATGGAGAGTGAGATAAAAGAGAGAAAAATGCAAGGGAAAAAAGTGATTGGAGAACTTGATAGTATTCTCAAAGGAAGAATGGTTAGCCAGGAAGTAAAAAAGTCACTGAGAAACAGTGTGCTGCTCCCAACACTCTCGTATGGAAGCGAGACATGGACGGCAAGTGACGAGGACCTCTTCAAACTAAGAGCTGTGGAGATGAGCTTTTTCAGAATGGCAGCTGGCATGAATAGGCTAGATGGGCCAAGTAATAGGGAAGTGTAAGAGTCCTTTGGAATGGAAGAGCAGGCTTTGGGCATTGATTGTGGTGTGGTTGAGTGGATAAAGAGAAGTACTTTGAGGTGGTATGGTCATGTTCAGAGAATGGATGAAGACAGAATGCCAAGAAAGATATATGGGAGTCAGGTGAGTGGAACCACTAGTAGTGGAAGACCACCTATGGTATGGGAAAAAAAAGTGGAAAAATATATTGAAGAAAAACTTCCACGTAGTGGAAGGGGCATTGTGGCACGGGCAAAGGAGGCATGTCTTGACAAAGTAGCTTGGAGACATTTCTGTCATGGCCATCCTCTAGTGGGGGTTTCCCAGGGGGAAGCAAGGCGTCGGAGATGATGATGATGATGGGTCCTGTACTACTACTTCCATCCCCTTGCTCATGAGGGATGGTAACGACTCAGTGCTTGTGAAAAATCTTTAATGCGCCGAGCGGGGGGCACGATCCCGGGCTTTCTGGGTGGAAGTCCGAGACGCTAGTCACTACACCAAGCGAGCCGCTAGACTTCCCGAATTCCAACTGAACTGAACTGATGCCTATATTTGTAAGTTCCTTTGTTAATAGTTATATGATTATGTAAGGTATAGCTAACTCATGATAGGCAGATAGCTTTCTCAGTCTATATCTCATCCCTTACGGAGAGCAGGTGGCACCCGCATTTTCAACACATTCCCACCCCTATCTACCTTTCCTCATCCTATGACTTATAAACTGCTTCAAGCTCCATGTGTCCAGACATTTTGACCCTAACATACCTTGAATTTGGTTCTCTATTGCTCTTTCAATTTTTTGGGAGACACTTGTTACAGGCAGCTTTGCCTTTTATCTCCTTACACATAGAGAAGATATTCTAGCATTGGTTAACCGTAAGCTAAAGCAAGATATTATAACTAACACATGATAGATAATATTCTAAGTTAGTTATTAGCATATGTACGGTAACATTCTAATGCGTGAAACACAATATTTTAGGTTAACTACTGTATGAGATTAGCCTATCATGTCATATTCATGCTATGAAGTTATCAAGGTAACTAGGTAAGGTATAGGCCTAAATGTAACTCTTATACTAATAGGCAGTATATATTATAGGTTATCTACTGAATAAGGTAAGGTAAGGCATAATAACTAAATCACGAAAGGGAAGGATTTAGGTTAACTATAACATCGGGTCAAGTAACGTTAACACTTTGAATTTCCCGCGCCTTTTTCCGTTTTCTTTGCTGGCAAGATACATTTGACTTCATCTTCGCTACTCCTCGCAAGTTGTTATTTCTTATTCTACTTAACAATTAATGCCTCTTGTTATGATTTTAGATAACATATATAACATTAACAAATGTTAATTAGTTACATCTCCCATGCTGTGAGATATATGAAGACTTTAATTAATGTTGGAGTCAGCACACCAAGATCGGACACTGTAAATATAATACACGCGAATTTGACAGGTTAGAGCGGCGGGAGTAACATTTTCCGTAATAATTCGACGTTTTCCTATGATTGTGAGCGTGTGGTTGGTTTCTCGAGGATTGTGAAGATGCAGAGCATCCCCGTGCGTAATATATAACAGATGGGATACAGGAGAGACGAGCTGGAGGTGTGTATTACTGACGTTTTGTTTTGTCCAACTGTGTTCAGGTGGAATTACACCATTGTCTTTTCTCCACAACTAGGCTATATTCTGACATTTTGAGACTATTTCCAACTGGTATCCCCTACTAAACTGATGGTAGATTTATCGTAGGTTATCATAGGTGACAGATTTTTCATAGAAGTGTATCATTGAAGCGGCAAGATGTAGGCTAGGCTAATTTGTGGGAAAAGCTCAGGTGTAGGCCTAGGCCTACACTCGCGCTAATAGGCTAAGTGATGTCTCGGCACTAAGTATGTTTTGATCAATAATTGTCAATATGTAAGCTTCATTTCTTCATATCGAGTGAAATATACATTTTTCCTACACTTAACCACCCTATTTAACATCTGACGGACATTCATACAGCACAGAGCAAGCCAAACGTAATGACAGCTGGGACATGACTTATTAGCGCTACCGTACCTGCTGGTGTCTGTTGACTGGCGTAATTATGGTAGATAGTAGCCTAATTATACCATGGTCCGACTAATGGTCGTAATCATGTTAGTTGGCGCCACTGCCACAAATCGAGAATAGGCTAGGCTACCCCAAATGTTCTCTTGGTGGAACAGTGAACATTAACTTAATGGAAATTTAGTTGTGGATGCAACTAAAAGCGCCTGAAGAGTGGAAGACGTGTGCAGGAGAGAGGATGGAGAACGTGTGCAGCAGAGAGGACCGTGTGCAGAAATTAAACGTCTACCGGAAATTCTCTGACCGGACAATTTTTCTACCGAAAAATGTACACATTTAGCCTAGGCCTAGTTTGAAGGGAGTGGGGGAGATTTGGAAGGGTGTTTGCCGAGGCGTTTCTCTCTCTCTCTCTCTCTCTCTCTCTCTAGGGCGCAAGCTAAAATATATATTATTCGAAAATGACAAAATCAATCTAAAAAATAAGTACATCCCTTAACACCATCTGGTGCGACGTTTTAAGGGTTTAGTCTAAGCCCTCAAAACGTCGCACCAGACAGTGTTAAGATATGTAGGCTACTGGGAATTAATTAATATGCAGTCCTGGAGTGATAGCATGTTAAAAGCTTGAGCATTTTAAGTGTAGAAGTTAGATTTTCGGTGCACACCGTAGCCTAATTTGAATGCTCTCGAGAGTCAAACTTCCTTGTGCACGTACCGTACTTCATTTTCACACACCCACGGCACCACGAATTTGCATGTTTTCAAGGGTTAAATTTCTTGCTACTTCACACACACACACACACACACACACGTGTCAAAGTTCCTTGTTACTTTGGTGCACATGGTTCATTTTCATCATTATTAGCCTATGCCCAAAGTGATTAGGTTAATAACGGTAGCATCAGAGAGGAGTTTTACCTACATTTATGATCAGTAGGATACTTTTAGAATTGCTGTGGAGATGATTTTTCGATATTATAATAACGTTGGTCAATTTCCCATATCACATAATAGCAGTTTATTGAAAATATGTTGAAATGTTGACCTGTCTTATAGTCTTGGATGGTGTCGAATCGTGTGAATTCGGGATCTGGCCGAGTTACGAGTACGGTAATTAATAGATTCGTACGCGGTTGTCCAATCAGTACGTGACATCGGTGATAATATACCTACTAGGGCTAGGCCATGGTAGTCATTATACCAAGTACTAGGCTACTTACTACCCATTAAAAATAAAATATTTAAATTATAATTTTAGGATAAAAGTGTATATTTAATGTTTTATGTTTTGTTTTATTATTATTATTATTATTATATATACGGTATATATATATATATATATATATATATATATATACCGTATATATATATATATATATATATTTTTATATATATATATATATATATATATCGTATTTATATATATATATTATATCTATATATATTATATATATTATATATATATAATATATTTTATATCTATATATAATATATATTATATATATTATATATATATATATATATATATATATATATATATATATATATATATATATAATATATCTATATATATATACCGTATATATATATATTTTTTTTGTAACGTACCCGGTAACTGTATATTATGTATGGGTGGGTTTGTGTGTGGGTGTGTTTCAGAATGAAATTCTATTGCGTATGCATTACTAGAATGATTGACCTCTCATTACACATGTCAGGACAAATATATTTGATATGGACATATCGGTACACACACACACACACACACACACACACACACACACACACACACACACACACAGCCCGTAGCCTAGTAGGCAGAGCTCTCGTCTCACACACGAGGGGTCGGGGGTTCAATCCCCGGCCGGGCGGAGACAAATTGGGCTTGTCTCCTTTCATGTGTTAGCCTCAGTTCACCTAGCTGTAAATAGGTACCTGGAATAAGTGGACGACGTTGTGACGTCCCATCTGGGGTTGGCAAAAATGGTACAAGGCGAGATGGGTATCATATGGTTCACCTAAGCTGATGGCTACCTAAGCCTTCGGGCGAGACGGTACCGTCTATAGTGAGAATGGTACCATACAGATCCACCCTAAGCCTTCGTTTCCGATGTCGCCAATTGGCTAAAAATACAGACTACACACACATCCACAGCCATTCCAATGATACATATAACACCTACACATATAGGAGGCGGGAAATAACGAGCATGCTCACTCCCGCAATACAACTAGAGTAAGTACAACTAGAGTAAGTACACACACACACACTTTTTTTTTATTAAGGTGACAGTTACAAAGTGGTGTACAATCTATCTTATTCTAGTTACATTGTACTTTATCTTATTGTACCAGTACCTCCCTACAATCAACCTAGTTGTTCCCCAATTCGTCCCTCCGCCACGACCATTTCAAAGTCCAAGTCTCTCACTCTTGTCCTCTGTAGCGGGGAGGACCTTGTACCCCTGAGACATAGGAGTGCAGACCTGAGAAGAGAGAAAGAGAGCCGGCATCTCATCCAAGTTATGACTTGGCTTCTATGCTGGCGCTTTTTCTCCGATATTTGTTCAGCTAATCTGGCATAGAAGACACTTGCAGAAGGTCCCATACCTCCCGACGATGAGAAGACCAGAGGAGTAAAGCTTCCTTGATCCCTGTTCAAAATTCTTTCTTCATAAGCGCGTTTTTTCTCACTTTCGTTTCTCAAGTATGCCGCCTTGTGTCCTCGCTCACGATATGTTTGTGCTCTTGGGTTGAAGATTCTGATGTCGAAAAAAGCCCGTTGTCCCCTCGTCCAAAAACCTCGAGCACTTACGTCCACTCTTGCTACACACACACACACACACACGTGCGGATTATACATATGAAATTGAATTTAAACGACATGACAGAGGTAAAAAGAAACTTGATAACAAAACCTGTAAAGCATTGCTATTGAAGAATTGTAAAAGAAAAATACTTGGATATCTATCTATCTATCAATTTATCTATATATCAATCTCTTGCTCATCAGATGTAACCTTATCATTATGCTAGTATTATCCTACTAGAAAGAGAGAGAGCAAGAGCGATAGAGGGAGAGAATGATCCAAAAAATACAAGGTTTAGCCCCGGTAAGCTTGTTAGTCTCATTTTTAAACCCACTTTTATAAGCGGGGTGAGTGGCCGATTGATTTTAGTCCTACTGCCCAGTGTTATATAATGGTGCAAAATATATGTTCAGGGAGTTGGGAAAATAGAAATGATGATTTTTTTTAGTGGCGAGTCTGGCGTGATATAATATGTAGATAGATAGATAGATAGATAGATAGATAGATAGATAGATAGATAGAGATATGAGACGAGATGAGATGTCACTAATGTAAACCGAGGAGAGAGAGAGAGAGAGACACACACACACACACACACACACACACACACACACACACACACACACACAAGAGATAATATTTATATATACCGGTACGGTACCGTATTTTATAGCCTAGTGCCGTAGACATATTACAAACATTGATTACCGGTACGGTATATGTATATTTATACTAGCCGAACAACTAGCCGAAGTACGGTACAAGGACTTCCAAGAGCACTGTAACATGATGATAAACTCTACGTGGATCACATAACCCAGTAGCCGTGTGATAAAATATTTAACTACGGTAAGAAATATTTGTTTTCGCAAAAAAAAAGAAGAAAAAAGAAAATGGGATTCCCTGAGTAGCCTACCCATGTCAGAGCTCATCTCCATAGTCCTAAGCTTTTGGAAGCTAGAAAGATACAACCAAACACTGCAACATTATAATAGATGTGTTTTATGTGTGATGTGTAAATGTATGTCTAACTATAATTTTCGAGTGAGATAATGAGAAATAGCCTTAAACTTTACACAAATTGGGAAAGTCGTTAGGGTGCTAGATGAGAGAGAGAGAATGTGAACTAGCTCTAAACTAAACTTTCAAATACAGGAAGGTGTGATCAAGTTTACAAGGTTGAGAATAATGGTGTCTTTGTGTGTGTGTGTATTTACCTAATTGTAGCATACAGGAGTTGAGCTTTTAGGCTCGTATTGTCCTGCTTCCTGAGTTACAATTGTTTAACTTTGCTTTAAAAATATTAATATTTTTTGCACACACCACTTTATCTTATAGGTCTAACTGGTTACATTTATTTATACTCCAGTCTTGGTCTCACGAATATTTATTATTATTTTTACCAGCATCTCTTCGTTTATATACAGTAGTTAAAAGCTATTTTTATTCTGTTTAACAGTCCATAGGCTTCTCCCACTATCTTATTTATATGATTCTCAGGTGAAATATCACGCCTGACTGTTATCCTTAATATAAGTCCTTTTCTTTCTCTGATGGGTTTATAGTATGTTAGTAGTAGGCCAGTGTGTGTGTGTGTGTGTGTGTGTGTGTGTGTGTGTGTGTGTGTGTGTGTGTGTGTGTGTGTGTGTGTGTGTGTGTGTGTGTGCGCGCTCGTTTTACATAAATTACTCTCTCTCTCTCTCTCTCTCTCTCACACTCCAGATGTAACCTTATTATATCCTATGAGAGAGAGAGAGAGAGAGCGCGAGTGAGGGAGGTCGCCCCCCTACTACTTCTACATTCATAGGCAACTTTCTCAAGACAAAAGCAGAGATTGAAATGGGAATCGTGGTTAATGGTGGTGGTGGAGGTGAGAGGTTGTGGTTGTTAGAACTTAGAAGTGGTGTTGGTGGTGGTGAGTGGTTGTGGGTGTTAGAATTGGTGGTTTTGGTTATTTATGGTGGTGGTGGTGGTTGTTAGTGGTGGTGGTGATGGTTGAGGTTGTTGTTGTTGTTGTTGTTGTTGTTGTTGTTCCCTAAGCTGCCTGGCCGAACAGCCCCGAGTCCCTGAGAAAGGCCATGGCCACGATCGGGCTTTCCCACAGAGCTCTCATTGAGTGTAGATTGTGTTGTTGGCGTAAGTGGTTGTGTGAAATGCAGTCTTCTATGATGTGTTTAATGGTATGGGGTGCTGTGTTACATCCCGGACAGGCGTCAACAACGGAGTCATCCAGTCTCTTCTGATAGCTCAGAAGAGCTGGATGGTGTCCGCATCTCAGCCTGGCCAGGTGGACTCTGTCCTCGCGAGGAAGGGAGGATTCGGAAGGATGGATTTCGGGAGGTCGTGCATGCAGCTGCGTGTTGTCTGTGAGTGGATGGATGGATCGGTGAGAGATATGAGTATGGATGTGCTTCTGGAAGTTGGTTCGGGGTGGGCAGGGAGGGAGAGAGGACAATAATTGTGTGTGATACCGTGTGCTGGGTGTTATTTTGATATTTCTTGGTGTCTGTGGGTGTGTTGCCATGTAGTTTAGTGGGTGGCCTTGGTTCGTGGAGGCTGCTGCCAGGAATTGAGTGCCTCTCATGTCCAGATGGTCTTTGACTTTGAGGATTTTGGTTTCTTGATGTAGGTGATCTGTGGGTGAAGTAGCTGTGCAGCCTGTAATGATCTTCAGGGCTTTGTTTTGAATAGTCTGTAAGGTCTTATGATGTGTTTCAGCTAGGTTAGAAGCCCAGGCTGGGCTTGCGTATTCCATCACTGATCTTATGTATTGTTTATATACTGTGGTGGTAGTTTCTTTGTTGTGTCCAAATTTTGTGTGAGCAAGTGACCTGAGGGCGTTAAGTCTGGGTGTCAGTTTCTTTTTAATGTTTGTGGTGTGCTGTTTGAATGTCATATGAGTATCATATGTTACTCCTAGGATTTTGTGTGTGTGTATGTGTTAGGGGTGTGTTGTTTATGGTGAGTTGAGGGATGTATTCGTGTTCTCCTGTCCAACTTGTGAGCAGGGTTGCGGTGGATTTGGCTGGGGCTAGATTAAGTCTGTTTGTAGTGCACCAGCCATGTAGTGTGTTGAGATAGGGTTGAAGGAGATCTGTTGCTCTTTTTGGGTCATGGTGTGTGCATGTGAGTGTTATGTCATCTGCATAGGAGGCTAAGTTTATTTGGGGCGTATTGGGTGTAGTTATATCGTGCATGTACAGATTGAAGAGTGCGGGCGATAGGACGGATCCTTGTGGGACTCCGTTTGGAAAGTTTCTGATTTTAGATGACTGACCGGCAAAAGATACGTGTGCATATCTGCCTGCTAGGAAGTTGGCCAGCCGCCTTTTTGTGTTGTTGTGCATGTTTGTGTTGTACATTTTGTTTGTTAGGTTGTGGCGGGGGATGGCATCGAAGGCTTTACTAATGTCGAGTGTGGCTAATAGTGATCTGTGTGGTGGTCTAGCTGAGTTGATGCTGTCGAAAGCTCTTTGTGTAAGGTCTGTGAGAAGAGTGTTTGTGGAGTGCAGTGGCCTAAAGCCATGTTGTGTTGGAGCTAGGGGTAGGTCAGGTGTAATTAGTTGTAATACTAGGCGTTCCATGACTTTGGAGGAGGAGCAAAGGAGTGTGATGGGGCGGTGCGAGGAGGGTAGCGTGGGGTCTTTGTTGGGTTTGGGGAATGTGATGATGATAGCATGCTTCCAAATGTCTGGTATTGTGTTGTGTGAATAGCTGTAGTTTGATATGTTAGTGAGTGCTTGTATGCCTTGTGGTCCCAGGTGTCTGAGGTGTATGTTGCTTATGTTGTCTAGGCCACAGGCGGGTGAGTGCTTGAGATTGTTGATGATATGCTTTGTCTGGTGATTGGTGAAGGGTGTATAGTCAGGGTCTGTGGGGAATTGTCTCTTACGTCGGATGACACGTCGGTCGTCTTTGTGAGGTTTTAGGTGGCTGACATGTGAGAAGTGATTGATGAGAGTGTTTGCTTGTTGTTTACATGAAGGAGTAGAGTCTGTTGTTGTGATTGCAGCATGTGATTGTGTTGAGTTGCTGTTGGAAAGTGTGATGCTGTTTAGTGTTTTGTAGAGTTTTTTTTGGGGTTTGTTTTGTGATCAAGTGTTTGTAGGAAGTTATTCCAATTTAGTTTTTGTTGTTCTTGTATTTTGTTGTTAGTTTGGGTGTTGAGTGCTTGAATTTGTTGTGTGATGTCTTGTGTGTGGGGTGCTAGGGAGTGTTTCAGTATGTCGCGTTGTCTGATGAGGTTTTGAATTTCTGGTGTGAAGTTGGGGTTGTGTCTTTTTCTGTTACTTCTTGGAATGTGTTTCTTGTCAGCGTTTTGGATAGTTTTATTGAGTATGTGTACAGCATTGTTGATGTTAGTGATGGGTATACTGTTTAGAGTTGTGAAGTGTTGTTCTGTCTCATTTGTGAATGCTTCCCAGTTAGCTCTTTTATAATTGGTGTATGTGTGTTTTTGGCTAGCTGGGGTGAGTCTGATTTTGGTGGTGATAATGATCGGGAGGTGGTCAGAGCCTAAGGTTCTGACCACCCTCCAGGATGTTGTGGGGGCGAGTTCTGGGGAGCAAAAGGTGATGTCTGGAGATGATGGGTTATAGAGGGCTTGGTGAGGAATATGGGTATGTTGATGGATGTCGTTAAGGATGATGAGGTTATCGGTTTGGTTTTGTAGTACCAGCCCTCTGTCTGTGTCGGGGTTGTCGACAAACCAGGCCGACGTCTTGGCGTTGAAGTCACCACCCAGGATGATGTGTGGGGTGTGTGGGGTGTTTGTGATGTGTTGTAAGTGTGGTCTGTATTCATTTGGTACTGTAGGGGATGTTTGGGGAGGGATGTATGTGTTTATGATGGTTATGTTGGAGTTGTTGCCAGTGCGTATTTTAATTGACTGTATTTCTGTTGTGTTATCATTTGGGGGGAGGAGGGATTTGGTTTGTACACTGGTTACTATGTATGATATTTCTTTGTGTACCAGGGTGATGAGTCCACCGCCCCCGCCGACAGCCCGGTCTTGTCTGATGGTGGTGAAATTATGAAATGTGGGTGTTTTTTGTGTTGTGCGGAGTTTTGTTTCTTGTAAGATGGCAATGTGTATGTTGTGTTGTTTGATGAAATGTGAGAGTTCGTGTTTCTTTGTGTTGATGCCATCTATGTTCAGTTGAAGAATGTTAATGTTATGTGCACGATGTATGTTGGGTGCTGCTGCACGAGGATGGGGTGGGGGTGGGGGTGAGGGAGGGGTTGGGATGGGTGAGGTGGGGGTGAGGATTGGGGAGCAGGAGATGGGGGTTGGAATGGATTAGGATGGGGTGTGGTGTGTTGAGTTGAGGATGTGGATGGTATGGGAAGGTTAGGGAGGATAGGTGGACGGGTTTTAGGGGGGGGGGGGGGGAGTGGATGATATGGGAAGGTTAGGTGGGTTGGGGAGTGTAAAGTCAGTGAAAATAGGCTAGCCTAAACAGACCTCGGATGCGGAAATACCCTGAGCCGAACAGGCCGAGCGGGATATCTCTATTGGTCTAACTGGTAAGGTGCCTGCCTCACACCCAAGGGTCGAGAGTTCGTGCCCCCACCAGGGCATGATATTTTCGTGAGGCTATTTCCGCATTTAACGAAGTTTAGGTGTGCTGGTTAAATTGTTCAGATGGTTGAGAGTAAGATCGGAGCTCCATAAATCCTCTTTCGGGTATGGTGTAAAAACCGATCCCCACAGGACAAGGAAGAGGATAGGAGAGAGCAGGGAGTGTTGTGAGACTCGATTGGGTTGGGTTGTGGAGTTGCCAGCCGCCCAAGCGAGTTGCCAACTGGGCAGTTTGTAGGTGCGTGTAGCATCGCTCAGTGAAGTTGACTCACCATTCCCGTTCATCTCTCTGACGGACTCTCGGTCGATTCGGCTCAAGCTTGTTCCTCTCTGTTCGTTCCTCTCTGTTCGGAGCTTTCGCTTCCCGGAAGGTGAAGTAGTGTAAAGTCAGTGAAAATAGGCTAGCCTAAACAGACCTCGGATGCGGAAATACCCTGAGCCGAACAGGCCAAGTGGGATATCTCTATTGGTCTAACTGGTAAGGTGCCTGCCTCACACCCAAGGGTCGAGAGTTCGTGCCCCCACCAGGGCATGATATTTTCGTGAGGCTATTTCCGCATTTAACGAAGTTTAGGTGTGCTGGTTAAATTGTTCAGATGGTTGAGAGTAAGATCGGAGCTCCATAAATCCTCTTTCGGGTATGGTGTAAAAACCGATCCCCACAGGACCAAGTATAGTGTAAAGTCAGTGAAAATAGGCTAGCCTAAACAGACCTCGGATGCGGAAATACCCTGAGCCGAGCAGGCCAAGTGGGATATCTCTATTGGTCTAACTGGTAAGGTGCCTGCCTCACACCCAAGGGTCGAGAGTTCGTGCCCCCACCAGGGCATGATATTTTCGTGAGGCTATTTCCGCATTTAACGAAGTTTAGGTGTGCTGGTTAAATTGTTCAGATGGTTGAGAGTAAGATCGGAGCTCCATAAATCCTCTTTCGGGTATGGTGTAAAAACCTATCCCCACCAGGACAAGGAAGAGGATAGGAGAGAGCAGGGAGTGTTGTGAGACTCGATTGGGTTGGGTTGTGGAGTTGCCAGCCGCCCAAGCGAGTTGCCAACTGGGCAGTTTGTAGGTGCGTGTAGCATCGCTCAGTGAAGTTGTCTCACCATTCCCGTTCATCTCTCTGACGGACTCTCGGTCGATTCGGCTCAAGCTTGTTCCTCTCTGTTCGTTCCTCTCTGTTCGGAGCTTTCGCTTCCCGGAAGGTGAAGTAGTGTAAAGTCAGTGAAAATAGGCTAGCCTAAACAGACCTCGGATGCGGAAATACCCTGAGCCGAACAGGCCAAGTGGGATATCTCTATTGGTCTAACTGGTAAGGTGCCTGCCTCACACCCAAGGGTCGAGAGTTCGTGCCCCCTCCAGGGCATGATATTTTCGTGAGGCTATTTCCGCATTTAACGAAGTTTAGGTGTGCTGGTTAAATTGTTAAGATGGTTGAGAGTAAGATCGGAGCTCCATAAATCCTCTTTCGGGTAAGGTGTAAAAACCGATCCCCACAGGATAAGGAAGAGGATAGGAGAGAGCAGGGAGTGTTGTGAGACTCGATTGGGTTGGGTTGTGGAGTTGCCAGCCGCCCAAGCGAGTTGCCAACTGGGCAGTTTGTAGGTGCGTGTAGCATCGCTCAGTGAAGTTGACTCACCATTCCCGTTCATCTCTCTGACGGACTCTCGGTCGATTCAGCTCAAGCTTGTTCCTCTCTGTTCGGAGCTTTCGCTTCCCGGAAGGTGAAGTAGTGTAAAGTCAGTGAAAATAGGCTAGCCTAAACAGACCTCGGATGCGGAAATACCGATCCCCACAGGGGATTTATGGAGCTCCGATCTTACTCTCAACCATCTGAACAATTTAACCAGCACACCTAAACTTCGTTAAATGCGGAAATAGCCTCACGAAAATATCATGCCCTGGTGGGGGCACGAACTCTCGACCCTTGGGTGTGAGGCAGGCACCTTACCAGTTAGACCAATAGAGATATCCCGCTTGGCCTGTTCGGCTCAGGATATTTCCGCATCCGAGGTCTGTTTAGGCTAGCCTATTTTCACTGACTTTACACTAATATCGTAGTGTAAAGTCAGTGAAAATAGGCTAGCCTAAACAGACCTCGGATGCGAAAATACCCTGAGCCGAACAGGCCAAGCGGGATATCTCTATTGGTCTAACTGGTAAGGTGCCTGCCTCACACCCAAGGGTCGAGAGTTCGTGCCCCCACCAGGGCATGATATTTTCGTGAGGCTATTTCCGCATTTAACGAAGTTTAGGTGTGCTGGTTAAATTGTACAGATGGTTGAGAGTAAGATCGGAGCTCCATAAATCCTCTTTCGGGTAAGGTGTAAAAACCGATCCCCACAGGAGGAGAGGTGGACGGGTTTTAGGCGAGGGATTTGACTGGGAGAGGGAGGGGCATGAGGAACAGGTCCAGGTGTTTGTGTAGTGTTTCTTGGAGGCAAGTGTTGTGCAGGTGAAGTGGGTCCAGTTCCCGCATGAATTGCAGAGAACTGAACCCTTAGTATGGCGACTCGAAGTGATGGGTTTTGAGCAAGTTGGACATATGTATGTGTACGTGGGTCCTGGGTTGCTCTCAATGTCTTCGGCTAGAAGTCTTTGAGAAATGACAGCCGGAGAGTCATTTCTCGGTGTAGGAAAAACTTTGTGATGTGTGTGTGTGGTGTGAGAGGTGTGGAAATTCCCGGCGCGACCGAAGCCGCTCCAAGGACCCGTGCCCCCAGGGAGGGGGCAGGGGATGGTTGTGACGGTTTGGCTCCCAAAACTGCTCCCCGCGGCCGGCATCCGGTTTTCCTCCACTGGTCGTTGATTTTTTCTTCGGCCATGGAGGGTCGGCAGCCGTCCGCGGTTGGCAGCCTCGGGAGGTGGCCCCACGGCGTAGACGCCGCCACATCAGGACATCAGGTTGTGGTTGTTAATGATGGTGGTGGTTGTGATTTGTAGTGGTTGCCGTTGTTAATGGTGGTGGTGGTGGTTGTAGTAGTTGTGGTTGTGAGTGGTGGTGGTTTTTGGTTGGAGTTGTGAGTGGTGGTGGCTATAAATAGTTGTGGTTGTGAAAAGTTTACATTATATATAGTTGTGGTTAGTTTTGGTACATAATTGTTGTAGTTGGGGTTGCCATTAGTTGTAGTTTGAATAGTAGTTTTGGTTGTGAATAGTTGTAAATGTTGTGAGAAGTACTACTTGTACATACCGTAGTTATGATTTTGATTATGAATGTCTGAGGTTGTGAATACCGTACCGGTACTTATTATAGTTTTGGTTATTTGAAGTGTTGGTTGTGAATATTTGTGGTTGTGATTAAGAGAAGTACGGTAGTGTTTGTGAATAGTTGTGGTTGAGGTTTTGAAAAGCAATAGTTGTGAATAGTTGTGGTTCAGAGAAGTGGTGGTTGTGAAAATATGTATGCAGTTCCCGATACCAATGCTAAATAGTCATACAAAATAAATAAATCGGATTTATATTTTTATTTTGCCATTTTAGGTTATTCTAGCTACACTCGACATTGGGTGAAGAGATGCAAGTCTGAAAGTACACTTAGTTCATTAAACTACCGGTACTGTATTTGTTTAAATAAATTGCGTACTATTTGGGGCAGCGCGTACGGAATGGGTAGCCTATCCTACAGGTGAAGTAGGGAAGGCGACACGTGGCTATTGATTCTGGCTTTACTAACCTTGGGGCGATTAGATTCTGGTTTAAGTTTTGATGACTCCTGCGTTACGTATTAAAGGACCCAAAACTACCACTACACTACCATACTACTATAACTACCATAGAAGCTACTACACTACCACAACAACTATACTACCATCGAAACTACCATACTACCCAAACAACTATACTACCACGACTACTACCATCGAAACTACCATATTACCACCGAAGCTACCATATTACCACCGAAGCTACCATACTACCACAACAACTATACTACCATCGAAACTACCACACTACCACAACTACCATTGAAACTAACATACTACCGCAACAACTACTGTATACTACCACGACTACTACCATCGAAACTACCATACTACCACAACTACCATCGAAGCTACCACACTACCACAACAACTATACTACCACGACTACTACCATCGAAACTACCACACTACCATACTACCACAACTACCATCGAAGCTACCATACTACCACAACTATACTGCCACGACTATTACCATCGAAACTACCATACTACCACAACAACTATACTGCCACGACTACTACCATACTACCACAACTACCATCGAAGCTACCATACTACCACAACAACTATACTGCCACAACTATTACCATCGAAACACCATACTACCACAACAACTATACTGCCACGACTACTACCATACTACCACAACTACCATCGAAGCTACCATACTACCACAACAACTATACTGCCACGACTATTACCATCGAAACTACCATACTACCACAACAACTATACCACCACGACTTTTACCATCGAAGCTACCATACTACCACAACAACTATACTGCCACGACTATTACCATCGAAACTACCATACTACCACAACAACTATACTCCCACGACTACTACCATACTACCACAACTACCATCGAAACTACCATACTACCACAACAACTATACTGCCACGACTTTTACCATCGAAGCTACCATACTACCACAACAACTATACTGCCACGACTACTACCATACTACCACAACTACCATCGAAACTACCATACTACCACAACAACTATACTACCACGACTTTTACCATCGAAGCTACCATATTACCACAACAACTATACTGCCACAACTACTACCATACTACCACAACTACCATCGAAACTACCATACTACCACAACAACTATACTGCCACGACTACTACCATACTACCACAACTACCATCGAAACTACCATGCTACTACAACAACTATACTACCACGACTTTTACCATCGAAGCTAACATACTACCACTAAAACTATACTGCCACGACTATTACCATCAAAACTACCATACTACCACAACAACTATACTACCACGACTACTACCATACTACCACAACTACCATCGAAGCTACCATACTACCACAACAACTATACTGCCATGACTATTACCATCGAAACTACCATACTACCACAACTACCATCGAAACTACTATACTACCACAACAACTATACTACCAGGACTTTTACCATCGAAGCTACCATACTACCACAACAACTATACTGCCACGACTACTACCATACTACCACAACTACCATCGAAACTACCATACTACCACAACAACTATACTACCACGACTTTTACCATCGAAGCTACCATACTACCACTAAAACTATACTGCCACGACTATTACCATCGAAACTACCACACTACCACAACAACTATACTGCCACGACTATTACCATCGAAACTACCATACTACCACAACAATTATACTACCACGACTTTTACCATCGAAGCTACCATACTACCACTAAAACTATACTGCCACGACTATTACCATCGAAACTACCACACTACCACAACAACTATACTGCCACGACTACTACCATACTACCACAACTACCATCGAAGCTACCATACTACCATAACAACTATACTGCCACGACTATTACCATCGAAACTACCACACTACCACGACTTTTACCATCAAAACTACCATACTACCACAACAACTATACTCCCACGACTACTACCATACTACCATACTACCACACTACCACATTACCACAACAACTATACTGCCACAACTACTACCATACTACCACAACTACCATCGAAACTACCATACTACCACAACAACTATACTGCCACGACTTTTACCATCGAAACTACCATACTACCACAACAACTATACTGCCACGACTACTACCATACTACCATAACTACCATACTACCACACTACCACATTACCACAACAACTATACTGCCACGACTACTACCATACTACCACAACTACTATCAAAGCTACCATACTACCGCAACAACTATACTGCCACGACTATTACCATCGAAACTACCACACTACCACAACAACTATACTGCCACAACTACTACCATACTACCACAACAACTACTGCCACGACTATTACCATACTACCATACTACCACAACAACTATACTGCCACAACTATTACCATCGAAACTACCATACTACCACAACAACTATACTGCCACGACTATTACCATCGAAACTACCATACTACCACAACAACTATACTACCACGACTATTACCATCGAAACTACCACACTACCACAACAACTATACTGCCACAACTATTACCATCGAAACTACCATACTACCACAACAACTATACTGCCACAACTATTTCCATCGAAACTACCATACTACCACAACTATACTGCCACGACTATTACCATCGAAACTACCATACTACCACAACAACTATACTGCCACGACTATTACCTTCGAAACTACCACACGACCACAACAACTACACTGCCACAACTATTACCATCGAAACTACCATACTACCACAACAACTATACTGCCACGACTATTACCATCGAAACTACCATACTACCACAACAACTATAGTGCCACAACTATTACCATCGAAACTACCATACTACCACAACAACTATACTGCCACGACTATTACCATCGAAACTACCATACTACCACAACAACTATACTGCCACAACTATTACCATTCTACCACAACAACTATACTGCCACAACTATTACCATCGAAACTACCATACTACCACAACAACTATACTGCCACGACTATTACCATCGAAACTACCATACTACCACAACAACTATACTGCCACAACTATTACCATCGAAACTACCATACTACCACAACAACTATACTGCCACAACTACTACCATACTACCACAACAACTATACTGCCACAACTATTACCATCGAAACTACCATTCTACCACAACAACTATACTGCCACGACTATTACCATCGAAACTACCATACTACCACAACAACTATACTGCCACGACTATTACCATCGAAACTACCATACTACCACAACAACTATACTGCCACGACTACTACCATACTACCACAACTACCATCAAAGCTACCATACTACCACAACAACTATACTGCCACGAATATTACCATCGAAACTACCACACTACCACAACAACTATACTGCCACGACTACTACCATACTACCACAACTACCATCAAAGCTACCATACTACCACAACAACTATACTGCCACGAATATTACCATCGAAACTACCACACTACCACAACAACTATACTGCCACGACTACTACCATACTACCACAACTACCATCAAAGCTACCATACTACCACAACAACTATACTGCCACGACTATTACCATCGAAACTACCACACTACCACAACAACTACACTGCCACGACTACTACCATACTACCACAACAACTATACTGCCACGACTATTACCATCGAAACTACCATACTACCGGCACCAAAACAACTATACTGCCACGACTACTACCATCGAAACTATCACACTACCACAACTACCATGGAAGCTACCATACTACCACAACTACCACAACAAGTATACTACCACGACTACTACCATCGAAACTACCATACTACCAGAACCTCCACCAACATAATCGTAACCATTACTACCACACACACTACCATACTACCACAACTTCCATCGAAACTACCATATTACCAATTACCCTGTCATAACTATTACCATATTAGCACAATCTCCATCGTAATTATCATATCTACCACCAATATTAAGGGGGTACTGCTTGGTTTTTGGTCTATACTGTATACTGTATGTATAATTATATTTGATTTTTTTTTTTTTAGTTTCCCCGCTAGGCCTCCATCAAGCTTAAAAAAACGCCCCCTAGACCCCCCTTCAAGATAAATTTGTAAATTTGTCGATAGAACAAATTTCCGGCCAAAGGCCGGTTCCTCTTAAAATTACAGGCTCGCTATTGCCCGCCAGGAAAAAAAACGCCACCTAAATTGCACGAAAGGTCTTCAAATTGACAACGAAATGGGGCGAAAGGTATTAAAATCGCCAAACTAGCCTAATGGAAGGAACGTTTTAAAATCTCAAAAATAATATGCTAAACACGAGGGAGAAGGAGGTCCATAAAAAGCGAGTAGTACCCCCTTAATACTAACATGATACTACAGCAAACATGCCTACAACCACAAACAGCTCTTCTAAAACTACAACTATCTCATACTTAACAACATCTGTCACAATCACCACAACAACCTCATCTAGGCTACCAACCGTAACAGATACCTACCACAACCACCAGAGCTACCAAAATAATCAAAATTCACTATTACCGCAAGTAATACAACTACGGTACCACAACTTGCCTACTATCACAACTACAACAACCACCATTACTACACCAATCAAATCGAGAAACTGTGAACCTTAACCTTTGTAACTCAAAAAGGGCTAGAGCAAATGGGCTGTAAATTGCCACACCCATTCCCTGGCTGACCTTTCCCAAATGGTATAAATATTAGCTCGATTACTCTCGTCGTTTGGGAGTTACAGAGGTTAGGGTTCACAGTTTCTCGCCTACCTATAGTGAATAGACTATAGTACAGCCAACACAACTACCATAACTACTACCCTAAACCACATCTACCACACGTACCGCTACAACAACTACCACAACCACCACAACTACCAGCATCTAATCAATACTTAGGATCAACTATAATTAACTTCCTCCCCTCTACCTCGATTCTTTCCCCCCTTCTCTCTCACTCCTCCCCCCCCCCCTCCCTCTCTCTCTTCTCTTATTTTTTTTCTTCTTCTCTTTGTTGTGTCCATTTCTTTTGTTCTGCCTCTCCCTATAGGATATCTACATTTTTTCTCCTTTCCATCCTTCTCTATTTTCTCCTTTTTTTATTTTTTCATTAATTTTACTCCCCTTCCCTTATTTCAGGTTATCCTTTCTGCCAACCATCATCAATTCCTTTCCTCCTTCCATTTCCTTCCACCCTTCTTCATTCCTCCCTCCTTTTCTCTTCCCTTTCCTTCCTCTTTGTCCTTCTTTGATTGGTCTGTGTATCTATTCACTTCTCTTCCTCCCTTTCCTTCCCATTCCCCTCTTTCCTCCCCCTCCTTCCTTCCCCTTCTCTTCTCCATTTTCTTTTCGTCTTCTTCTCTCCCTCTTCCTTCCTGTTGTTGTCATAAGGATAATGTGAGGGCGAAACGTGGGTGGTTGTCTCCGTAGAATTTAACACTTTTATACCGAAGGTCATAGTATTGTACAATGAAAGGCGAACAGCAAAAGAATATTATTTTCTATTCATCTTTACCTGCCGAATTTTGTTCAATTCATAGCAGCTGATTACCGGTACCCAAGACTTGTCAGCAGAATAAGGAATTACTCCATCTCTGCTTTATGAAGTTTATGTTTATATTTTCATAAATTACTATACCAGTATTCTGTTGTCTAAATTCAATCAGAGCTATAATATTAGAATCACGATAGGGACATAGTCCCTATGTTTTATATGTAATGCGCTATGTGTTTTTATATTATCGTCTATTGTGTTTGTTATTCCAGGGTGTGAACCAACGATCGTGCCCGTCATCCGCCTCTGAGCTATGTGTCGGGTATACAAGACGGCCCCACTACTGCTTGACAGTCCTTGTGGGGGTGTATAATGTTTACCTCCATAAGGGGTCGGCAGTAGACTACTGAGCTATAAAGAGACCCTATAGCAACAGAGATCGGTCAATCTCCAGTATTATTAGCCTCTCATTGCAGTACATAAAAAACAACTTTCGAAATTTTGTGTACCGTATAATTTTATAGTTTGGCTTTTGGATATAAATTCCACATGATCACAAGTAAAATATAGAAAGATAGCCGCTTTCTCTTAATATAGGATCACTACTATAGCTCAGTTGACGGAAGGCTTGTTGTCTTGGCCTTAGTCTGGGAGGCTCAGGATCCTGCAGGGCTGGGGTTGGTCCTCGCTGCAACAGTAGGTCAGTTGCTACTCTCAGGTTTTACTGTCTTGATGGCGTAATGGTTAGCGCGGAATTTCGGTGTGAGTATCCTTGGTTCGAGTCCATGGAGTACCACATGTATTCATTATTTTCATTGATTTAATTTATTAGGTTTATTTCTAAGTTAATTGGTGGGTTGGTGATAATAGGAATTTATATGATACTTTCCATATAGGCTATAGGCTCTCTCAAACATGTGGATTCGAACCATGGTAGGTAATGAAATCTATAAAGTGAACAACAGGTGGTACTGAGGAAAGGCGTTTGTCACCACCATAGCTGGGTATACTGTAGATGGTGGACAATGCTACATTCGTCACTAGTTTCAGTAGTTTGTATGCATTTATACTACACACACTCCTAACCCGAGACTGGTATTTCAGTAACTTGATTGGTACGAACATTGGAATGTATTATTGTTTAGAGGACATCCGGGAACTCATCCCCCCACCCTCCTCAATAAAATGATAAAAACGATACTCACGAACATTAATAATGGTTACACAAGGACTTCACAGTCTGAATTAACCATTTAACTACCGGTGACGTATTTTCTATATGATTTCAGCTACATTTAGATGATTTTATGAAGCTTAGGAAAGATATACGGTACCGTAGCTAAAAAGAGTGGTTCCATGTCATCTCAACCAGTAGCTCTCAACCAGTGCCAAATTAACCCACACCAACCAAACCAGTGCCAAAATATAGTACTAACCTAACCTAACCTAACCGTATTGGTTGACTTGGTACTGGTTGAGAGCTACTGGTTGAGTTGACCGGTCACCAAAAAGAGTAATTAAGATAGGCTATGGCCTTTTGATTGGTAGACGTCCTTCCTAAGCTGAATAAAATCGTATAATAGTTGCCAGATTATAATGGAAAGGATGTCGCCGGTACTGAACGGGTTACTTAATTATTGGTTACACTTTCATAAAACCCTGCTTCAAAGGATTGTAGGCATGGTGAAGATAATTATATTCTCTCTTTGTTTGTATAGACTGTATAATTATGTTATATTAAAGTATAATACAGTATGCTAAGGGTTTTGGATTGCCATAATAGGCCCTAGTATTTTTTTTTACATTACCAGTGTGTTCTGTTGTATCTGAGAAATATAACAGTTATTTAGTAGTGCCTGGTGAAGACCTTTTGCCCCATTTCGTTGTCAATTTTAAGACCTTTTGTGCCATCTAGGTGTCGATATATTCCTGGCAAGCGATAGCGAGCCTGTAATTTTAAGAAGAACTGGCCTTTGGCTGCGACAGTTTTCTACCGAAACATGTACAAATTTATCTTGAAGGGGGGTCTAGGGGATTGTTTTAAAGCTTGATGGAAGTCTAGCGAGGAAGCTAAAAATAAATGAATGTATGAATTAATAGACCAAAAATCCAGCCACTACCCCTTTAAGAACACAGTAGCGGCTTGGTTGAATGGCCCCGGAGCTTCCTTGGGGTGTACACTATACAGTATAATGGCTTTGTTATTTCCTAAACGGGCTTTTCATATTATTTTAGTGTGTTCTTGCTTTGGGGTCCTTTTTGTTCAGTTGCCCGTCTTTCTTTCCCCGTTTTCTATTGTTCGTTTTACCTTCTTTCTACTTATTTTTGTGTGTGTTTTGTTTTCTTCCATATATCTTTCTCGTTTATTTAGTTGCCCTTCTTTCTTCTTCTCTTTGTCTTTATTCATTCCCCTTTGTTTCTACCCCCCTTCTCTGTAGTCATGTTTTCTTCATTCTTCTCTCCGTTTGCTTTTATTTATAATCTCATTTCTTATCTTTTCCTTGTACTTATTGTCATTCTTTTTAATCCCCTCTATGTTTTCCCTTTCGCTTTTATTAATTGTTCCTTCATCTTCCCCTTCTTTCTACTCCTCGTTCTCATGTTAATTTGTCTCCTTTTCTTCTTATTATCTCGTATTTAATATATTTTCTTTTTGTATCTGTTTTATTTGCTTCCCATTCTTTCTTCTTTCTTTTCCTTGTGCTGCCTTTCCACTTTTTGTTTCTCCCCTCTCTCTTTTGTTTACTATCTGTCTTTTCCATCCATTTCCCTGCCTGTTTTTGTGTTATTCTGTCTTTGTTTTATCTCCCTTTTTCGTACCTTTCCTTCCTTTCTTCTCTTGCTTCCTGCCTGTTTTCTTAGTTTCCTATTTCCCTTCCTCCCATCTTTTCTTCCTCTATCTGCTTCTTACTTACCTATTTCCTTATTTTGTCTTTCTCTTCTTGTCTATCTCCTTCCCTCCCTCCCATGTATCTACCTTCCTTCCTCTTTAACTTCCTCCTTCTCCTTCCTTCCTTTATGCAGTGCTTCCTTCTCGTTTTCCTCCTTCCCTCTCCTGTCCTTCTCCCACCCACCCTCCCTCCCATCTTCATTCCTTCCTTCTTTCTTCCTCTCCCCCTGACTCCTACTCCCTTCCTCCTCTCCTCCCTCCTCCCTCTTGAAGCACTTTAATTTTTTCGTTCGAATTTTGTTTTTTGTTTTTGTTTTTTGTTTTAGAATATCTTACTCTTAACTCTCTCCTACCTTTCCTCCCCCGCGTTCTTTCTTTTGTTCTTCCTTCTCCACCTCTTCTTCCTCCTCTTTCACCTCCCCCCTCCTACTACTCCTCTTCTTCCTCACTCCTTCCTCAGTTCTTTCACCATTATTTCCTTTCCCTCCGTCTCTACCTTTATCCATTCATCCACCTATGTACATCTCTCTCGCCCTCCCTCTCTCCTCCTCCTCCATCCTTCTTCCTCCTCCTCTTCCTTCACATCCGCCACCCCTCTTCTCTTCCTCCCTTATTCTCCTCCCTCCCTCTTCTCTTCCCTCCTCCTCCTCCTCCTCCCCCCCCCCCCCCCCCTTCTCCCCCTTCTCCACCTCCTCCTCCTCCTCCCCCTTCTCCTCCTCCTCTGCCTACTCCTCCTCCTTCCCTGGTCGTCGTAACTCCTCCTCAGTAGTGATGGCTCGTTATAAGCTGATATTTTTGACACTAAGGGTCAGTGGGGAGAATAAGAAAGGGATATATATATATATTTATATATATATACAGTATATAATACATATATATATATATATATATATATATATATATATATATATATATATATATATATATCAGTGATGGGTTTGTTCTTGGGGAACCTCAAGTAACAGATGAAGAGGATACACAGGGTAGCAGCAAACAGCATGGTGCAGGATAGAAATTATGACCAGTATATAATATATACTGGTATATATACTGTATAACTTACAAAACACCACCGCAGAAACTACCACCACAACCACAAGTACCACTACTATAGCCACTACCATCACAGTTACTACCACCACCCACACATTTACCACCACCACAACCACCACTACCACCATTCACTGCACAAAGAGATTCAGCTCTCTCCTCCCCCCCTTTCCTTCCCTCCCCTTCTCTCTCTCTATTCACTCTCTCTGTCCCTCCCCCCTCGCCTTTCTTCCCACGACCTCCCCCCACCCCCCATCTCTCTCTCTCTCTCTCTCTCTCTCTCTCTCTCTGGTAGAATAAAAGGAGGTGCAACGCGATTGTGAAATCCTAATACATTATTTTGGAGATAGAGATACAAAAAAATATATAATTTTGTCAGAAATATTTTGCAATTGTTTCATTATTATTATTTCTCATTATTATTCACATTATTATTATTATTATTGTTTTATTCGGAAAATGTATTAAGTTTATTATAATGTAAGTAATATTTCAATATTATTATTTATGAACATCTCTACATATTTAGGGGCACTTCTAATATGGAAACTTCGGAATGAAAGTTATTAATAGTGTCATTAACCCAAAATGTTCTACCTCCCGTCGAGTCACTGATATCAATGTAAAATGATCACGAAATGTTTACAGATAAAGACTTACAAATATATATTGTATACAGTATCTAAACATCTACAAAACAAAACAAAACAAACAAACAAAACAGTATCTAAACACTGCTCGACTGGTGCCTACTGTATAATATAATCTACCCAATAAACGACTTCACGCCTTTAGCCTTATTTAATTTTATAATTTGTATACAGCGAAAAAGATTTCTAGGAACAGGCAGCCTTAGTCTATGCCATATTTTTATTGAATCACATTACAAATTCATAGTTCATTATTGATGTATATTGGATAAGGCGAAACAAATGTCTAGGAACAGGTAGCCTTAGTCTATGTCATATTTTAATTGGATCACATTACAAATTCATAGTTCTTATTGAGTGTTTACAGCTATACTGAAAATGAAACCACAACACTGACTCAAGGGGATATGGCCCGGTTTTCTGGTCCACTTTCTTCCTCATTTTTAGCCCCATTTTGTTTTAGATTATAAGACGTTGGGCCCATTAATTTGGCGATTTTAACACCTTTCGCCCCATTTCGTTGTCAATTTTAAGACTTTTCGTACCATTTAGGTGTCAATTATTTCCTGGGCTGAAATTTGAAGAGGAATCGGCCTTCGGCCAGGACATTTTTCTACCGAAAAATGTACAAATTTATCTTGAAGGGGGGTCTAGGGGGTGTTTTTCTAAGCTTGGTGGAGGTCTAGCGAGAAAAAAAGGGAATATATGAATTAATAGACCAAAAAAAAAAAAATAAAAAAAAATAAAATAAACGGCATGTCTCCCCTTAAGGAAGATATGTTTGTCGGTCAAATTGTCTGTTGCAGCAAAATCCTGATAATTCGCAAACGGGTAATCCAAAACTCCTAATAGCCCGAATTTTTAAAGATGATAATTAATAACATTTAAATGGGGACACAATAACACAAAATAATCAAAATGCAAGCCAATATTGACGAAGTGGAGACATCTGTTGGTGCAGACGATGCCAATCTGCTACCCCCCCCCCCCCCAACCAGTATCTATAGATTTACATTAAGGGTAGATCTCCACTTGAGGGATTTTTTTCTTGACCTCTTTCTCTCTCATGTTTAGCCCCATTGCTTTTGATATTATAAAACGTTTGCCCCATTAGTTTAGCGATGTTAAGAACTTTCACCCCATATTAAGACCTTTCGTGCAATTCAGGTGTCGATTTTATCCTGGCGAGCTATAGCGAGCCTGTAATTTAAGAGGAACCGGCCTTCGCCCAGGACATTTTTCTACCGAAAAATGTACAAATTTATCTTGAAAGGGACTCGAGGGGGTGTAATTTTAAGCTTGATGGAGGTCTAGGGAACAAACTAAATACCTCCCATTAATTATCGTGTAACACATTGACCACGGTGACCGGTCAACTCAACCAGTAGACCATTTCAACCAGTAGCTCTCAACCAGTACCAAATCAACCAATACGGTTAGGTTAGGTTAGGTTAGTGCTATATTTTGGCACTGGTTTGGTTGGTCTGGGTTAATTTGGCACTGGTTGAGAGCTACTGGTTGAAATGGTCTACTGGAACTTCCTTATAGAACGAAACTCGCAAGTCGGGAATTGTGAAAACCTGGCATTGAAATGACATAGATGTATATTAATTTCATATTTTGTCCATTAAATATCGAGAAATTAGCTGTTAAGGGATTCAGTTTACCATCAGCTGGACAAAAATAGACTCTTAGTACTGCATGATGCATCCCCCAAAATTCAGTTACTGGCTAATTATGAGAGTAAACACCAAATTTCAATGTTGACATTAGAGAGGGAGAGAGAATGAGAGTGAGAGAGAGAAAGAGAGAGAATGAGAGTGAGGGAGAGAGAGAGAGTGAGTGAGTGAGTGTGTGTGTGGGGAGGAAAGAGAAGAGAAACAAAGGCAGAGAAGAGGAGTGGAGGGGAAATAAGAAAACACATGCTTAAATGTGTATGTAGAGAGAGAGAGAGAGAGAGTGTGTGTGTTAATAACTATAATAACATCAGCACTCAGCCAGACTTAGTTATAGTTATGGCCAGGGAGACTCGAACGCTGGTCTTCTTGACACTAGTCGACATCTGGCAGGCAGTATTACAGTTTTGCAGTACTGAATTACCGGTACACCAGCAAATGTTTGTCTGTGAGAATTTGTTGTTGATCTTTCAGTATAAGACGAAGCGTTTTTAAGTATTCGAGGACGCTTTGTTAATTTATATTCTGGCCGACAATAGACGATTTTATTAAGATTATAAACAACAAGAGGGAAGACATAATATGATCAATCCACCCTCAATTGTCCCTCTGCCCCCCCCCCCCCCCCCATCACGTCCTTCCTAAACTGAATATATTTGTCTACTCTTATCCAAACTGATACTTAAGGGGGATGGGCTGGTTTTTTCTGGCTCCCCCTTCTCCCTCGTCTTTAGCCCCATTGGTTTTTAGATGTTAAGAAGTTCGGCCCACTAGTTTGGTGATTTTAAGACTTTACGCCCCATTTCTTTGTCAATAGTAAGACCTTTCGTGCCATTTAGGTGTCGATTTTGTCCTGACGAGCGATAGCGAGCCTGTAATTTTAAAAGAAACCGGCCTTGGGCCGGGAAAATTTTCTACCGAAAAATGTACAAAATGATGTTGAAGGGGGGTCTAGGGGGTGTTTTTCTAATCTTGATGGAGGTCTAGCGAAGAAACTAAAAAATATATCAATAAATGAATTGATACACCAAATCACAGCCACTGTCCCCTTAAAACTGGTAATAATCCGTATAGGCTAATTTATTCTGTATGTTTGTGTGTCATGGGAAATTGACTGTATTCGTTTTGTTCATAGCTTCTTTGTTTTTAAATATGTGTTTATGTTTGATCATTTATACTTCTACATGTTCATAATTCTAAATCTATGTTCATCCTTGTTTATCTATCTATCAATCTATCTATCTATATCTATCTGTCTACAGTATATATTTATCTGTCTATCTATTTATCTATCTATCTATCTATCTAGCTAGCTAGCTAGCTATCTGTTTGTCTGTGTGTGTGTCTGTCCTATTTATATCTGTCTATCTCTATTTATCTATCTATCTATCTCTCTAACCATCGATCCGTCTGTTTATCTATCTGTCAAGACCATTAATCTATTGCCCTTTTATCTCCCCTCCCCCTACCACCCAGTCTGCATGAAGTATGTGAGTCATTCTCTCTCTCTCTCTCTCTCTCTCTCTCTCTCTCTCTCTCTCTCTCTCTCTCTCTCTCTCTCTCTCTCTCTCTCTCTCTCTCTCTCTCTCTCTCTCTCTCGTTCTTATTAGCTCTTCTCTCACTCACTCACTCTCTCTCTCTCTCTCTCTCTCTCTCTCTTTCTCTCACACGTTCTTATTTGCTCTTCTCTTCTCTCACTCACTCTCACTTTAACTCTCTCTCTCTCTCTCTCTCTCTCTCTCTCTCTCACACGTTCTTATTTGCTCTTCACTTCTCTCACTCTCACTCTCACTCACTCACTCTCTTTCACTCTCACACGTTCTTATTTTGCTCTTCTTCTCTCA
>CM064570.1:7123804-7130505 GCA_032716605.1 Paralithodes platypus | reverse complement strand
TGTTAGTATGGTCTTTGTTCTGCAAGCATTTGTCACTATCTAGATTAGTATATATCACCATTCTTTTGTTCACTAGCTATATGTCACCATCATGATCATTACATTATTGTATCAGAATGTATGAATATAAAAATATATCACAATATGTATAATTATCTATATACTTGTATTATCACATATCTTCTTTGTTCTCGATGTTGCTATAACTACTATACCGTGGCTATAACTATTTACGCCACTATATAATCGCATAACGTCTTTGTTAACTAGGCTATACCACTATCCACAGCGCATCACCCTTTATCTACAGATTCTACACTGATAATACTGTAGGTCACATATATTATGTAGACATAGATTGTTAATTAATTATCTATATAATAATTTCGATTGTCTGTCTGTCTGTCTGTCTGTTCTTTATAGGCGGCCGCAGTTTTTAAGCTAGAGCGTTCATACTTGGTATGTATAATAAGGGGGTCCCTAGGCAGGTTTTAGTGCAAAAATAGAATTCCCCAGGGTGAAAGGGACGGAGAAAATGGGCGCGAAATCAGAAAAAGGGCCGTTTGGGGCAGAAGGCCTCCGATCGAAAAGGTGTATGGAACGAAAGTTGTTCGCAACCCCCCAAAATGGGGTTACGGATGAGGTCAGATCCAAAATCGGAGGTCATTTAGCGGCCGAAATCGAGGTCGCCGTTTAATGAGGCACAGGGAGGTCGAGGCCGGTGTGGTAGTAGTGATTGATGATGGTGATTATGGTAGTAGTAGTGGTGGTAGTAGTGATGGTGATTATGGTGATTACCCGGGCAACGCCGGGTACCCCTGCTAGTATATACTATTTTGAACAACAGCCTATTACTAACCTTAATGTGTTTGTTAATATTATTTATCTATTTATATTTTACTTCGGATAACATCAGAATATTTAATTAAGCTTAATTATAACTTATGATTAAAACGACAAACAAGAAAAGGCAGGCATCAATCACAATTATTGAAAACAAACGATGGCTTTATTATATTACAACTATCGTCCAAATATTCCACATGGTTAGCAAAAACCGCTTAATAGCGTTTCTTTGTCTGTCCCCGCATGTTTTAACTTCAAGGCCGATGCCTCAACAGAATCTACGTGCTAGATATTATCCTGGATCATATTACCAGCCAGACTTTAGTAATAACATAATTATATCTAACTGTAATTTTACCGAAATAATCTTTCCAAACAAAGTAACTTAACATATTGTCTTGCTCTTTGACTGTTAGCTTAGGATACAAAGGAATACAACACAAAGAAAGCAACTACAGATATCTGGATCTTTACTAAGCTGTCATTGGTAGAGTCAAAACTGGGGGAAGCGTGCAATGACAAATCACCTGACATTGTCCTATAATTAACTTTATCAAGTATTTAATTAGCAATTAAGGTTTCAATTGGCTACAAGTTGTAGTAGGGAAATTTCTAAGGATTGTGAATTGCCTCGATACATACATGTTCCATTTAGTGATAGGAAATACTGCTATACATTAACCCTATTAGGTGCAGGGCGGGTCTATTTTGATCCTCCCTGTTTTACTCCATTAGTTTGGAGATTTTAAGACGTTTCACCTCATTAGTTTGGCGATTATAAGATGCTTCAACCCAATAAGGTGTTGATTATTCCTGGGCGAGCGATAGCGAGCCTGCAATTTGGGAGAAACCGGCCTTTGGCCGGAAACATTTTCTACCGAAAAATGTACATATTTAGCTTGAAGGGGGTCTGGGGGACGTTTTTTAGTTTGAAGGGGGCATGGAGAGGCGTGTTTGTAAGTCTTGGGGGTTAACTAAAAACAAATTGTAAAAAAATGGCTAAAACAAATAAAATCCTCAATAATAATAAAATAAAATACCATAATAACCTCCAAGACGTTGAACCAGATAGTGTTAAGGTTTCAGTGTCATTCTTGCTAGCGATCAGTGTGGAGAGGAAGGACCACCTGCCTATACGTTAAATCATACATCCTTCCGTCTCTCTCTCCAGCTGTCCATTTTACAGTCTATTGTCTGTCTGTGATTGTGGCAGGTCTGGTCGGGCCCTCAATGCACTTAATCTGGTCGTGGGTGCATGTTTCCGCTTCCGTCTGTGTGTTCAACTGTTGCTAAGGATGCCCTTCTGTTTCCCAACTCTGGCCATATGTTTTGTTTACCATGGTCACCCACGGGAGACACCGGCTTGTAAACAAAGATAACTCATATAATACAAACCAATATTTAAATCTAACGCTACCTATATACTCTTCGAACACCAAAATCTAATCCCCCATGTTTATGTTTACTTCGGGTGTAAATTAATGGAGATATTTAGGCATAACGCCAATGTTTACATTTCTTGCGGCTGGCAGACCTGCGCGGATCAACAGTTGCCAGATACTGCTTTTTTCCCCTTGTCGTCAACAACAGGCTTACCCTATTCCATTTCCTCCTGTCTTTCTGTCCCTTCCTCCGTTGTCCCTCCCTATGACCGTAGCTCCTTCCTCTCCCCCCTTCCCTCTCTTCCTCCCTTACATCCACCTCCCTCCCTCCCTTTCTCTCTCTCACAACACAGCCTCTCTCTCTCTTTCTCCCTCTCTCACTCGCTCAATATTCCATCCAGCTGCCCTCCAATTGCGCGTTTCATATTTTTTCGCGTCTTTTTTTTCGTTTTAGCCCCCGCGCCTCTTTTGTTATATAAATTTTCGCGTGTGCCGTTACCAAGCAGTTTTCTTTTACAGTCGCTCGCTCCCACATTCGCAACAGGACAAATTATTTCGGGATTTTTACGTCTAGGTTATCTCGCGAATTTACTTTCACTAAAACACGATCGTTGAGGAAACTTTGTTTTTATGGAGCGGGAAACGGTGTGTGTTCAATGGAATAATTTGTTGACCCTTTCTGAAACATAGCTTCATGCTAAATTAGTACTTGCTAACACTAGACGTTTTTACATAGATTAGGAAGGTTCACTACCAATCAAATAGATTAAATCGCGTCACTATAATTTAATCATTGCTAACACTAGACGATATGTAACAGATTAGGAAGGACCTCTAGCAATCAATGGAGTACAAACAAAAATCTATCCCAATTAATCCCCCGATTCCCACAAACCCTCTCCAAATTGAATAATAAACATGTCCAATAATGGCAAAAAAAAAAAAGAAAAAAAAAATCCAACGCGTCCCGATGTACTAAAAGGCTATAGACTGAAAGGGTTAAATATCTGGCGGTGACGTTTCCTGCCGGGTCAGTAATTTATTTCATCCATCGAAATCCGACAGGCTACCGACATGTCCGCTATTAACATTTATCACGCCTTGCATTCCATTTTGTTAACCTAAATCCAAGCTAAATGGTTGTCAAGTTCAATAGACATGGGAAAACAAATAATAATACTGATAATACTAATAATACTAATACTTATAATAATAATAATAATAATAATAATAATAATAATAATAATAATAATAATCCACTTTGCCTACATAAAGCCATGGTACAGTTGCCCAAAGAAGAACAGAAGAACATAAGCAAATGGGAGTTTGCAAAAAGCCGATCGGCCCACACAAGGCAGATCCCTGTCACACCCAACCCCAATTACAAGGCCCAATTCACTAATACCTTGAGTACTGACCCCCACCAAAACGGTCAGAGATTAACACAAGATTACGGGGGTCTGCTAAACGCCGATTGGCCCACACCCGGCAGACCCCCCTCACACCCAACCCATCTCGTCCATATGCCTATCTAATTTTATCTTAAAGCTCCCTATCGTTCTTGATCCCACTATATCACTTGGTAGCCTATTCCACCCATCTACAACTCTGTTACCAAACCAATGTTTGCCTATATTTTTTCTGAAATAAAATTTATCTAATTTGAAACCATTTGTTCGAGTTCTTTCGCTATCACTGAACTTCAGTACATTTTTCATGTCTCCTTTATTTATCCCACTAACCCACTTGAACACTTCTATCATATCCCCTCTAACTCTGCGTCTTTCTAACGAATATAAGCCTAATTTGTTCAACCCTTCGTCATATGGTAGATTTCTAATATATGAATAATTGTTGTCATTCTTCGCTGTACTCTCTCTAACGAATCTATGTCCATTCTGTAATAAGGACACCAAAATTGGACAGCATAATCCATATGAGGTCTCACTAATGACAAGTGAGAAAGTGACAAATGATAAGTGATGTCGCGGCACCAAGTATATTTCCATCAATATTTGGTATCAGCAATAGTTAAGCATTACTTAATCGTTACGAGTGAGATATGCAAACGTGTTCGTATCTTTACATACCCTATTCAACATCTGACAGACATTAATACAGCATACAACGAGCAAAACGTAATGACAGCGGAGACATGACTTACTTGGCCAACCGTACATTCAAGTTCAATCGTCATATTTGTAATAGCTCCTCGACTAGGACAAAAGTAAAGTGACGCTAATAAGTCATGTCTCCGCTGCCATTACGTTTGGCTTGCTCTGTGCTGTATTAATGTCTGTCAGATGTTGAATAGGGTGGGTAAGTGTAGGAACATGGTTGTATATCTCACTCAAAAAGAAGAATTCATGTGTAAATATTGCTGATACCAATTATTGATCAACACATAATTGGTGCCGAAACATCACTTATTTGGCCGCCTGTACAAAAACAAAATAACCATTCAATAAATAATTGGTGATTATCCTGTATATTCAGAGAGTATCATGCATCATATTAACAAGACCTCTTTTACATCCTAAATCCCTATTGGTAAATGTAAATAATGTTGTTTTATAATCTCTCTCTCTCTCTCTCTCATAGGCCTATCAAACCAATAACAAAACCAATACTTTCAAAGGACGCAGCAACTAAAAAAAAAAAAAAAAAAAAATCCGATAACCTGGCGTTATTTCAGGGGTAGAGGCCTTGTCACGAAAATATCTATATATTAAAGTGAGGGGACCCCATACATAATAGTATATTTTAATTTTATGAACGAGGTAGCTGTTTAAATATGTATATTATAAAAACTCTAATAATAACATTCCTATAGACTATACGGTATATACATATTATAGATAACACAGACAATTCATGAATACAATAGATAGATATATAGACAGACCGATAGATTAGCAAACAGACATACAGATATGATGATAGCAAATATAAATGTACCAATAGATATACTGGTCAAATGTAAAAAATAAAAAATCTGGACCTCCTACTCTCTTATGTTTAGCCCCATTAGTTTTGATATTTTAAGACATTCACCCCATTAGCTTGGCGGTTTTAAGAGTGTTCGTGTCATTTAGAAGACGATTGTTTCCTGCCGAGCGATAGTAAGCCTGCAGATAGGAGGAACCAGCATTTGGCTGGAACATTTTTCTACCGAAAATATGCTGAAATGTATCACGAAGGGGGATATTGTGGGTATTTTGTTAAGCTTGATGGAGGTTTCGGGAGGAAACTAACACACACACACACACACACACACACACACACACACACACACACACACACACACACACACACACACACACACACATAAATAAAAACTAAAAACAATATATATAAAATTATCTTTCTTAAGGTGTTCCAATTATTTAAGAACTGTACTTGCTAAGCTGCCAGACCAGTGTTGGGGATAAAGGTTGAGTCAAAGGGGCGCTCGTGTGGTACTGGGTTAAGGGGGGATGTCTTGTTTTGTTTCTGGATCCCCTTCTCCCTCGTGTTTAGCCCCATTTGTTTTCAGATTTTAAGAGGTTTGGTCCAATAGTTTGGTGATTGTAACACGTTTCGCCCCATTTCGTTGTCATTTTAAAGACCTTTCATGCCATTTAGGTGTCGATTATTTCCTGGTGAGCGACAGCCAACCTGTAATTGGCCGGGACATTTTTCTACCGAAAAATGTACATATTTATCTTGAAAGGGGGGTCTAGGGGGTGTTATTTTAAGATTGATGGAGGTCAAGCGAGAACACTAAAATATATAGGAATAATGAAATAAATAGACCAAAAACTAACCACTACCCCCTTAATATTTGTTACAGCGATCTGGACAACGCTTGTTAACCCTTTCTGTACCGGCGACGTCCTTTTTACTTTATTCTGGCTACCAATACACGATTTTAGTCAGTTTAAAAAGGGCCTCCAGCAATTAACAGGCATCGAGCTAGCTCATTTAACATTATTTACTACCTGGTGGATGAGACTCGTTAGCCTTGGTCGGCAACCCATCTAGGGGAGACCTTATAAAAATCCGGGTGGATGGGACTCGTCAGCCTTGGTCGGCAACCTGTCTAGGGGAGTAAACCTGATACAAATCCGTACTGCTTACCTAAGGGTAAGGCAGGTTAGTGGATGGATTAGCCGAACACCACTGTAGAAAAATGGTGCTAACAAGATACACAGAGGGCCTGGGAGTCGGACGGATCCTAAATTGAGTGGTCAAACCTGTAAGTCCTTCAGTAAACTAACTCGGGTTGTCCCTCTTAGAGGGAATAGGTCCGCTTGGGGGCATTCTGTGTATGGCCACCATCATTAAGGGGAGTAAAGCGTCCGGCAATAGATAGAGATAGACTACCACAGATCCTTCTTAAACTGCACTACATCTTCTAAATATAGCTGAATAAAATGTAAAGGACGTCGGCGGTACAGAAGGGGTTAACAGACAGGCTCACATGATTGGTCG
>CM064570.1:7083804-7118804 GCA_032716605.1 Paralithodes platypus | reverse complement strand
TATCCATCTATCTACCTATCTACTTATATCCATCTATCTACCTATCTACTTATATCCATCTATCTACCTATCTACTTATATCTACCTATCTACTTATATCCATCTATCTACCTATCTACTTCTATTCACCTATCTATAACCAATCCATCTATCAACCAATCTACCTTTATCCATCTATCAACCAATCTATCTACCTACCTACTTTTATCCATCCATTATCAACCAATCTATCTATCTACCTAATTCTATCCATCTATCTATCAACCAATCTATCAACCTACCTCCTTTTATCTATCAATATGACTTACATATATCTATCTATCAACCAATCTATCTATCTACTTCTATCCATCCATCCATCTATCTATCTATCTATCAACCAATCTATCTACCTGCCTCCTTTTATCTATCTATCAATATGCCTGTCTATCTGATCCCCCACTTAGGTAGAACAGCAATCATGTATAATTAGTTTTATTACCTCCTCTCTCTCTCTCTCTCTTACATTTTGACATTTTAAGACTTTGGCTCCATTAGTTTGACGATTGTAAGACTTTTCGCCCCATTTTTTGATCAATTCTAATACCTTTCGTGCCATTGAGGTGTCGATGATTTTCTGGACAGCGATAGCGAGGCTGCAATTTAGGAGGAACCGGTATTTTTCTACCGAACAAATGTTAAAATGTATCTCGAATCCCCCGAAGGATCTTGGGGGTAATATTTAAAGCTTGATTGAGGTCTAGGGAGGACACTAAACAAAAAATAAACAAATAAATAAATATGCATATCTCTACTTAAAGTTTCACCCGAACATTCGCAAAATTTAGAAAAGGCATGAAAAGGGTATTTAAATTGTGTCCAAACTAATCTACTCATAGGAAGATATATCAATAGAAATAAACCCACTTACTGTAAAGATAGAAGGGTACATGTATACACCTTTTGTACAACCTATGTATACCCTTGAATTATTAGAGTGTAGACCCAATGATTGTATATACCCTTAATAATACACTAGGGTTTTGAGAGTGTATCTATCTATCTATCATATATATCCATCTAGTATCTAATCATCCATCTCATCTCATCTATGACCACCTACCCAACAAACTTCTAAAGATAACCTTACATATAATACCCCCCCCCCTCTCTCTCTCTCTCTCTCTCTCTCTCTCTCTCTCTCTCTCTCTCTCTCTCTCTCTCTCGTCTCTCTCTCTTATCTATCTATCTACCGGCTTTTCTTCATCTCAAACCACGATACGTCTTGCTATCATATCTATTAAACATTATGCCTCATCTATCTACCTTTCATCTATCTATTTATCTATCTATCTATCTATCCATATGCGGTACCTAATTATCAATTCACATATCTATCATTCTTATAGGGTAGAATATGTATACTGTATCTGTCTATCCGTCTACCTATTTATCTATCTGCAACTCAATACAAAGGGTCTACAATATCTATCCAACGATCCGTCTACCATTTAACTATCTATCTTCCTAATTATCTATCTGTATGTTGTATTATCTATCTACATCACCATACAATGTGTCTACGGTATTTATCTATCTATCTATCTATCTATCTATCTATCTATCTATCTATCAACCAATCTATCTACCTGCCTCCTTTTATCTATCTATCAATATGCCTGTCTATCTGATCCCCCACTTAGGTAGAACAGCAATCATGTATAATTAGTTTTATTACCTCCTCTCTCTCTCTCTCTCTTACATTTTGACATTTTAAGACTTTGGCTCCATTAGTTTGACGATTGTAAGACTTTTCGCCCCATTTTTTGATCAATTCTAATACCTTTCGTGCCATTGAGGTGTCGATGATTTTCTGGACAGCGATAGCGAGGCTGCAATTTAGGAGGAACCGGTATTTTTCTACCGAACAAATGTTAAAATGTATCTCGAATCCCCCGAAGGATCTTGGGGGTAATATTTAAAGCTTGATTGAGGTCTAGGGAGGACACTAAACAAAAAATAAACAAATAAATAAATATGCATATCTCTACTTAAAGTTTCACCCGAACATTCGTAAAATTTAGAAAAGGCATGAAAAGGGTATTTAAATTGTGTCCAAACTAATCTACTCATAGGAAGATATATCAATAGAAATAAACCCACTTACTGTAAGGATAGAAGGGTACATGTATACACCTTTTGTACAACCTATGTATACCCTTGAATTATTAGAGTGTAGACCCAATGATTGTATATACCCTTAATAATACACTAGGGTTTTGAGAGTGTATCTATCTATCTATCATATATATCCATCTAGTATCTAATCATCCATCTCATCTCATCTATGACCACCTACCCAACAACCTTCTAAAGATAACCTTACATATAATACCCCCCCCCCTCTCTCTCTCTCTCTCTCTCTCGTCTCTCTCTCTTATCTATCTATCTACCGGCTTTTCTTCATCTCAAACCACGATACGTCTTGCTATCATATCTATTAAACATTATGCCTTATCTATCTACTCTTCATCTATCTATTTATCTATCTATCTATCTATCCATATGCGGTACCTATTTATCAATTCACATATCTATCATTCTTATAGGGTAGAATATGTATACTGTATCTGTCTATCCGTCTACCTATTTATCTATCTGCAACTCAATACAAAGGGTCTACAATATCTATCTAACGATCCGTCTACCATTTAACTATCTATCTTCCTAATTATCTATCTTTATGTTGTATTATCTATCTACATCTCCATACAATGTGTCTACGGTATTTGTCTATCTATCTATCTATCTATCTATCGGTGTATCATTTATCTATCTCTCTTCCAAATTATCTATCCATTTTTTATCATCTATCTACATCGTTCTACAATGTGTCTACGGTATCTTTCTATGTATCTATCCATCTACCTATAGGGTACAACGTGTCTATTGTATATATTTATTTATTTATTTATTTATTTATCTATCTATCTATCATCTATCACATAATTATTTATATCTTTACCCTTTTTTGCTATACGCCTCTTTCTATATATCTTTATCTTATTACTATCTCTATCCTCAGCAGCCACCTCCTTCTACCTTTACATAAGCCGTCTGGAGTACTGTAAGGAGGGTACAATGTGTCCTACGGTAGATCGAACGAACCACGAGCTGTCCTGGGTACGAGTGTGTCCTGCCCAAGGCAAGGCGGTATGGTACGGGTTGATAGATAGTGTCCTGATAGATATTGTCCTGGGTGTGGTTTGTCCTGGTAGATATTGTCCTGGGTGTGGTTTGTCCTGATAGATATTGTCCTGGGTGTGGGTTGTCCTGGTAGATATTGTCCTGGGTGTGGTTTGTCCTGATAGATATTGTCCTGGGTGTGGTTTGTCCTGATAGATATTGTCCTGGGTGTGGGTTGTCCTGGTAGATATTGTTCTGAGTGTGGGTTGTCCTGATAGATATTGTCCTGGGTGTGGTTTGTCCTGATAGATATTGTCCTGGGTGTGGGTTGTCCTGGTAGATATTGTCCTGGATGTGGATTGTCCTGATTGGATATTGTCATGCGTCTGTATGGTAAGGGTTGTCCTGGATAGATATTGTATTAGATAAGAGTTGTCCTGAATAAACACTGTCCTGGGTGTGGAATGTCCCAGAGTAATATTGTCCTAGATACGAATGGTCCTGGAGAGATGTTGACAAAGGTACATATTGTCCTAGGTATAGTTATCCCGAATACAATTTGTCCTAGTTACAGTTATCCTGGGTACAATTTGTCCTAGTTACAGTTATCCTGGGTACAATTTGTCGTAGGTACTAGTTGTCCTAGATAATATAGTGTCCCTAGGTATCAGTTATCCAAGGTAGATATTGTCCTGGATGCAAATTGTGTTCATTGGATATTGTCCTGGGTATACGCTGCTTGAGGGGAGATGGGCCGTTTTTCTGGTCCCCTTTCTTCCTCATGTTTATTAATTTTGAGATTTTAAGATGTTTACCCCATTAGTTTGTCGATTTTAAGACCTTTCGCCCCATACCTTAGTCAATTTTAAGACCTTTCGTGCCCTTTAGGTGTTGATTTGTTTTCCTGGCGAGCAATAGCGAGCCTGTAATTATGGAGGAACTGACCCTCGGCCATGAATTTTTTCTACCGAAAATTTTATAAATTAAACTCGAAGATGGATTTTTGTTTTTTAAGTTTGATGGAGGTCTAGGGAGGAAACTAAACAAAATATGAATATATAAATAATTAGACCCCCCAAAAATATCCACTGTCCCCTAAATGTCAAATTCCCCTAATGAACTTGAGTGACATTAGCTGGAGCTGTCCTGGTATGTTGTTCACCCGTACCCTGCATTGTTCTCGCATGGATGACTCATTACACTGTGACTCCGAGGAATTACTTGATAACACTGCATTCATGTGACTCAGGTATACCCTGCATTGTTCTCGCATGGATGACTCATACACTGTGACTCCGAGGAATTACTTGATAACACTGCATTCATGTGACTCAGGTATACCCTGCATTGTTCTCGCATGGATGATTCATACACTGTGACTCCGAGGAATTACTTGATAACACTGCATTCATGTGACTCAGGTATACCCTGCATTGTTCTCGCATGGATGATTCATACACTGTGACTCCGAGGAATTTACTTGATAACACTGCATTCATGTGACTCAGGTATACCCTGCATTGTTCTCGCATGGATGATTCATACACTGTGACTCCGAGGAATTACTTGATAACACTGCATTCATGTGACTCAGGTATACCCTGCATTGTTCTCGGATGGATGACTCATACACTGTGACTCCGAGGAATTACTTGATAACACTGCCTGCCTTCATGTGACTCAGGCTGTACACAATCACCCACACAGATAACTGGTGCACTACTATTATGATAAACGAGGGACACTCAGTATTGAATGAGGAAAAACACCCGACTCGACATGTTTAACCCCTTCTGTACCGGCGCCGTCTATTTTAACGTTATTCTGGCTACTATCATACGATGTTATTCAGTTTAAAAAGTGCCTCCAGCAATAAACAGGCTTCGAACTATCTCACTTAAGGGGAGGTTTTTAGTTGATTCCCTAGACTTCCATCAAGCTTAAAATTACTCCCCCTAGACCCCCTTTCAAGATACATTTGTAAATTTTTCGGTAGAAAAATGTCCCGGCCGAAGGCCGATTCCCCTTAAATTACAGGCTCGCTATCGCTCGCCAGGAAAAAATCGACACCTAAATGGCACGAACGGTCTTAAAATTGACAGAAATGGGGCGAGGGTTCTTAAAATCGCCAAACTAATGTGGCGAACGTCTTAAAATCTCAAAAGCAATGGGGCTAAACATGAGGGAGAGAGGGGTCCAGAAAAAAATCCTCCAGGTGGTGGAAATCTCCCCTTAACCCTTTTTATTACCACAGATACTTCTCACACTGCACAAAAATCGTCTCCATATAGCTAGAATAAACTTGTAAAGACGTCTCCGGTACAGAAAGGGTTAATTGGCGCACTTGTATATGATAAACGAGAGACAGTCAATATTGAACGAGGAAAAACACCGACTCAGACATGTTTAGAGGCAATGTTTTCCTGTTAAATATGGATTATATATAAATGTGAGAGTGGGAAGTTCACCATAATATTGAATTTCTAAAAATGATTGCGCGGTGGTAAAGGGTTGGTAAGGTTGATGAATCCAGGTCCTGGTAGGTAAACAATTATTTGAAGCCTAGAAAACATTGTATAAGCGTTCGTAACAAGGCAAACAGGATTCTCGGGTTCATCTCTAGGAGTGTGTGTAACAGAATTGCTGATGTTATTTTAAAACTTTACTTGTCATTATTAAGACCTCATATGGATTATGCTGTCCAATGTTGATGTCCTTATTACAGAATGGACATCGATTCCTTGGAGAGAGTACGGCGAAGAATGACAAAAATGATCCATAACATTAGAAATCTTCCGTATGCAGAAAGGTTAAAGAAATTTAGACTTATGTAAGTTCTATTACTATGACAGTGAAAAGGATCGGTAGAGCTATTATGATAATAGATCGCTCCTATTATACTCGGGGGACAGTTTTTGATAGCGCGGCTCTGGGTACGATTTACTGACGCGGGTTCATCAAAGCACTTTAAGGGGAGATTTCCACCTGGAGGAGGATTTTTTTGTGGACTCCTTTCTCCCTCATGTTTAGCCCCATTGCTTTTGAGATAATAAGACGTTCGCCCCATTAGTTTGGCGATTTTAAGAACTTTCACCCCAGTTATGTCACTTTTAAGACCTTTCGTCCCATTTAGCGAGCCTGTAATTTAAGAGGAACCGGCCTTTGGCCGGAAAATTTTTCTACCGAAAAATGTACAAATTTATCTTGAAAGGGGGTCATGGGGGTGTCATTTCAAGCTTGATGGAAGTCTAGGAAACACACTAAAAATCTGCCCTTAATTAACCCCTTTACCACCATTACGTAATGTTCATCATATTCTGGTTACCATTAGATGATTTTCTTTAGTTTGTAATCTACCTGTACGACTCAAATGGGTAAATACATTCTCAATAAACCCTCTTAGTAACATGGGTTCTTCTTAAATTGCAGCACATATTAGCCAGAATCAGAGGTAAAAATGCGACATGGTACTGAAGAGGTTAAAATAATTGTGTATTTTTGGTGAAAACAATACGAACGCATTTTCATTTGCTGGCCGGCAGTAGACAATCTTATACAGCTTAGCAAGGACCTCTACCATCAAATGGGTTACATCGATCTCATGTAACCCTCCGACTCTCACAGGTTCTTCTTAAGCTGCATAAAATCGTCAAATGATACCCAGAAATAAATGTAAACAAGGGCGTCCTCCTGATCCCAATCCCTCCCTCAAAGCAGCCCACACACCCTACTGCTTAAGGGGAGATATCCACTTGAGGGATTTTTTTTTCTTGACTCCTTTCTCCCTCATGTTTAGCCCCATTGTTTTCCTAATGTTAAGACGTTCGCCCCATTATTTTGACGATTTTAAGAACTTTCAACCCATTTCTGTCAATTTTAAGACCTTTCGTGCCATTTAGGTGTCGATTTTATCCTGGCGAGCGATAGCGAGCCTGTAATTTAAGAGGAACCGGCTTTCAGCCGGGACATTTTTCTACCGAAAAATGTACAAATTTATCTTGAAAGGGGCTCAAGGGGGTGTAATCTTAAGCTTGAAGGATATCTAGGGACCAAACTAAAAACCTCCCCTTAACCCTTCCAGTACCGGCGCCGTCCTTTTAACCTTATTCTGGCTACCATGTATTCAGTCTAAAAGGGACCTCCAGCAATGAACAGCCTTCGAAATATCTCCCTTCACCTGTTTTACTACCACAGATCCTTCTTAGACTACAACACACAATCGTCAAAATAATCGTCTTCTTGTAATATATCAAGAGACAAGAATACAATGAAAAACACGCCACCGGTACAGAACGGGTTATCCCATCCAGTACCAGGAACGTCATTTTCATCATATTCTGGCAACTAATTAGACATTTTATTCAGCTTAGGAAGGACCTGTGGCGATAGTAAGGCTTCAAACTATCTCAACCGACCCTTTTAACTACCACAGATCCTCCCTAAGCTGCTTAATATCGTCTAATTGTATAGCTAGACTAGAATACAACACACGTCGCCGTTACTCAGAGGGTTAAGGGGAGATATCCACTTGAGAGTTTTTTATCTTGACTCCTTTCTCCCTCATGTTTAGCCCCATTGCTTTTCTAATTTTAAGACGTTCGCCCCATTATTTTGACGATTTTAAAAACTTTCGACCCATTTCTGTCAATTTTAAGACCTTTCGTGCCATGTAGGTGTCGATTTTATCCTGGCGAGCGATAGCGAGCCTGTAATATAAGAGGAACCGGCTTTCAGCCGGGAAATTTTTCTACCGAAAAATGTACAAATTTATCTTGAAAGGGGGTCTAGGGGGAGTAATTTTAAGCTTGATGGAAGTCTAGGGAATCAACTAAAAACCTCCCCTTAAGAGAAACTCCGCGGGCTCCCAAACAACCGAACTGAAAATCAATACAGCCAATTAGGTGAGTTGTTGCTCGTTTTTCTTTAGGCCCCTTTGTACAGTCGAGCTAATAAGTGATGTCTCGGTACCAAGTATATATGTCGATCAATAATTGGTGTCAGCAATGTCTAAAACTTGATTTATATACGTTTCGAGTTAAATATAAAAGCATGTTCCTACGATTACCCACCCTATTCAACATCTGACAGACATTAATACAGCACAGAGAGAGCCTAACGTTAAGACAGCTGAAACATGACTTGTTAGCGCCATTGTACTCGGCTAGTTTCAACTTGGGGGAAATTAATGCGTTCAATCAGACATCCATATAACTTTGACATAACTTGATTGCACATGACTAAAAGTCTATGGGAGTCTGCAGAAAGCCGATTGGCCCACACAAGGCAGATCCCTTTCACACCCAACAAAACAAAGTATCTGGAATGGATCGAATTCACCCAAAACGCTCAAGGGGAGATGGGTAGTTTTTCTGGATTTCTTTCTCCCTCGTGTTGAGCCCCATTTGTTTTGAAATTATAAGACGTTCGGCTCAATACTTTGACGATTTTAATACCTTGATGAGAGGTATAGCGAGCAAACTAAATAAAGGAATACATGAATTAATAGAAGAAAAAACCCCCGGCCCATCTTCATTTAATATTATAGCTGCCTTGGTTTAGCGCATTGTACCTTAAAATTGTGAAAGTTGCGAAACAAAAGTTCACTTTGTTTATGCCATATACAGTATACTGTATATATAATCTTGCCTTAAGTTAGCAAAAAGGTTCCTTACCATTATAAGCCGTCTATCATTTGATAATTAGTATAGACCTTGAATTATAATATAGCCTTAATATTAAGAACAAGAAGTGAACAAATAATGAGAAGCCAACGAGAAAACCCTTAAGGGGGGTCACCTGTTTTTGTTCTGTCCTTTTCTATTTTTCTCTGGCTTGTATCCATTTGGCCCCATTCAGCCTACTGTTTTAAGACTTTATCCCCATCCAGGTGTCAATTTTTTACTGGTGAGCGGTAGCGAGCCAGCATATTTTTTATTTTTGTTTGACACCAGGCTAAATGTGTAAATTTTTCGATAGAAAAATTTCTCCGGCGAAGCCGGATTTCTTCATATAATGCTGGCTCGCTATCGCTCGCCAGGAGAAATCGACACCTAGATGGGGATGAACGTCTTAAAATAGTTGGCTGAATGGGGCCGAATGGATACAAGCCAGAGAAAGAGAGAAAAGGCCAGAAATAACAAAAAGCAGGTCACCCCCCTTCATACACACAATGTTCCCTTTATATAACCAACTATTGTTCTAATATACAATGGCATGGACTAAATTATATCATGAAGTGCTTTAAACGAGTGCATTATTGTTAGTCGGGGCATAAAATAATATAACGTAGTACATTCTGGGACCCGTTATCGATTCGCTTTTGTTCGAGCTGGGTTGCCGAGTTGGTCGCTCAAGCTTTGTTTACAATGTTTGTCCCATCCCGCACCCACGTGGTCGCCGCTCAACCAAACACCTCCCTTTGCACTCAGACAAAGAAAGCACCCATTACGGTGCTTCTTGCTCTTTAGCGACCCCTTTCCCGGCAACCACGGAAGCCAAAGGGATACAACCACACCATGAATGAGGAATGAGAAGGAATGGGAGAGGCGAAGGAAGGGGAATCCAAAACAAAGGGAGGTTGGTACTGGCTGAGGTAGATGGCAGCAGCGCAAGGGGAGGGCGGGGCAGGTGGTGGTTGATGGTGGTGGTGGTGGAGGGGTGGTGGGAAAACGTGTCGTACCGCAATGTTTACACTCTGCGAGGTTTGGAGAGAGGGACGAGGGGGGCGGGAGAGGTAGTTGGAAAATAGACAATATGAAACAATGCTGAGACAGAAAGATAATAAGATAAATATTTAGGAAAAACAACACAGGCGTATCTTGTAAAAAAAGACAATATGGAACAATATGGAGGGAGAGAGGGGGGGGGGGGGTATCTGATAAAACAGACAATATGGAACAATGCTGAAACATTGTTTTTAGAAAAATGGTAGTAAATAATTATATATACTTCCAATCTTAAAAGTATCATATACAATGATATTGTTAACAATATTCTTCCAAAATCAAAGTTAAAACAAAATATGAAAATGAGCACATACTGTACATTACCCATATTGGTAAAACATTACTTTACAAAGAAGGAAATATAAGAAAATAAAACAACCACATTATCAAATTCTTAAAATACGGAGGAAAATGTTAAAAGCAGGCACAGGTAAAATAATAGAGGCAAGCATGGGGATGATGAAAAGACAACATTATTGGAGTGGCATCCTGTTAAACCGTGTGAGAGAGAGAGAGAGAGAGAGAGAGAGAGAGAGAGAGAGAGAGAGAGAGAGAGAGAGAACATGGAAGATATAAAACACAAAATAATAACTGGATATTTCGAGCCATTATTATTTTAAACCATCAATAATGTACAAATATTAAAGTCAATATAAAAATCCAAGCAGTCGATTTTTTGTCACTAGCCTACTAATGATACGATCTACAAGGGTCATTCTCAGAACATCAACAATAAGAAATAGGAGGTAGAGGGACCATTGTTGCCAAAAGGTGGGTTGAAAACTAAACCCACATATCAACATAATATTTTGTTTTAACTGTCGAGTCTACTGTATACCATAGTAACCATTTCCGATATGTGGGTTTAATTTTCCAGTCTTATATTTACGTCACTTTATTATATATACCGGTATATATATATATATTTTTTTTTTTTTTTTTTTTTCCGCTCAAAAAGGAGGATACTGATCTGGGTTTCTGAAGGCTTACTGGGTAGTGAGATTCCAAGTTTCAAAAACGATTAACGTTCAGTATCATGACGCCTTTCTTTATTTTATGATGGCTCAGTTTGATAAGGTTCTCTAGGAATTAAAGGGGTGCAACGCTTTCGATTAACCCCATGGGACTATTCCAATCCCAAGCCGTCCTAGTTTCCTTGGTACTCCCTTCATGATGCCCCCTCAAAGCAGTGTCGTAGAGTAAAAGTTAATACTATAATGTCTCCGTCTCAAAGTACACGCCATCCCCTCAATCTTCACATTCCCCCCTCCCCCCTCCCCCCACCATCCCTCTACACAAAACAACATAGTACCCTAAACCATAACACCACCACTACCAACATCCCGTACTCCCTCCTCACCTAACAATTTCATTTCCTAATACAAGTACCCACCAACAATACGAATAAGGGTTGAGGTCATGCTATACCATTACATCTCGTACATCATACAGACAAAAATAATAATAATACTACAAACACATACATACACACACACATACACTATACATAAATATGACTATATACAAATAAATACATAAATCAATATAAACTACACTACAACTCAAATCCTTGGGACAACCCTGGACGTAGCTCACCTTCCAGATCTGTAGCGGATATTGGCGCTTCACCTGTTGGCACACACAAACACCGTTTCCACATACCTGTCAAAGACAAGGAACAGACAATGAGTTATATTTTCTCTTTTTTCTCCTTTCTTATAACTAACACTATTATAAATTTACTATATACGTATATATATATATATATATATATATATTTAATATATATATATATATATATGTATATATATATATATATATACCGTATATATATTATATATATATATATATATATATATATATATATATATATATACGGTATATATACTGTATATATATATATATATCGCCTCGCCTCTCTCCTCCTCTCATCTCTTGTAACTTTCTTCTATATTGCCTGTACGTGGTTTTTATTATATTTACTTTACTTTCTCCTCTTCCCTCTCCTTTACTCTTATCCATCTAACAGATATATAGAGACCACAACACCACCACCGCTTCCACACGGTTCCCAGACATCTCAACCAGTAGACCATTTCAACCAGTGCCAAATCAACCAAGACCAACCAAACCCATGCCAAAATATAGTACTAACCTAACTGTATTGGTTGATTTGGTACTGGTTGAGAGCTACTGATTGAAATGGTTTACTGGTTGAGTTGTCCAGTCACCCTTCCACACACCCGAGAGACGACAAGGACAAGGCAGATGGATTATATTACGCTTATAATATATGATATCTAGTTTTACTCGGCAGCCTAGAATATTACTCCATTTTCTCTCTTATTTCCCTCTTCTAAATGTTCTTCAATATTAACTTTCGTTCTACATTCCTTTCTCTTCGCAGCGCCGTTAACGGACGAAATAACTTGAACAATTATGCTACCTTTAGAAATGGGCATGCTAATCCGTATACCTTATGTAAACAACAAAATAAAAATAAAAATAGGAAAAGTGGGGATTGGGCCTGAGCATATAGATAGATAGATAGAAACAACCCTCATTCAGTAGGCCTATTCGTTCGGTATTAGGTATTGTGAAGGGAAAGGATTGTTAAAGAATAATCTCTTCCTGTCACGTGATTCATTTGATAAGACAAACAAAGACCACATGTAGCCGCTTCCAGACACCTGCGACGGGACATCTGATGGTTTAGTGTGTGTGTGTGTGTGTGTAGATGTCTATGTGTGTGTGTGTAGATGTGTGTGTGTGGGCCTGTGTGGCTGTACAAAATAACAGAGAAAGAGAGAGAGAGAGAGAGAGAGGTAATAAAACTAATTATACATGATTGCTGTTCTACTTAAGTGGGGGATCAGATAGACAGGCATATTGATAGATAGATAAAAGGAGGTAGGTAGATAGATAGATTGATTGATAGATAGATAGATAGAAGTTGGTAGCTAGATAGATGGATATAAGTAGGTAGGTAGATAGATTGGTGGATAGATAGATGGATAGACGTAGGTAGGTAGATAGATTGGTTAATAATAGATGGATAGGAGAGAGAGAGAGACAGATAAACAAAAATACAAGAACAGAGTAAAACTAAAAGATCAAGAACACAGCAGAATAACAAAACAGAGAGAACACGAACACAGGGAAGAACAGAGAACAAAGAGAGAAAGGACACAGAAGAATAACAAAGAGGAACAACAGAACTGGTAACCCTTTAATAACAAAAACAAAACACACACACAAAGAAACGGCAATAAATAAAGCGACCACAACAAAGACAATGACAAACAAGAGAAAGAACAGAAGAACAAACAATAGAACACATAATAATCGAACAAGGAAACATAAAAACACAGACAAACCAAAACAAATAAAGAAACAAAGAGAACAAACAGAAGTAACAAACACACAACATAATAACAAAACAAAGAAGCAAAAATAACAACAAAATTACATATCTACAAAAATAACAAACATATATTAAACAAAAAGAAGAAATAACGAAAACAGAGAAAAACAAAGATTATACGTGAGGAAACTAAATGACAAATAATAACAGAGAACACAATGAGAAAGAACACTAACGAACAAAAGAACACAAATGAACAAGAGAACAGACCACACCGAAGAAAACAAAATAACACAAACACAAATGAACAAAACAACACACCACACCGAAGAAAAGAAACGAACAAAAGAACACAAATGAACAAAACAGCAGGCCACACCGAAGAAAAGAACAAAATAGAACAAAACAAACAGCGCATGAACACAACACACAAATAATAACCTAAGATAATCTGTTATCTTAAGTCAGGAAGAGACGTCAACCTTGGTAGATACATACGATAATTCGAGTCAGTATGCAATGCACAAAATAAATATATCCCCAAAAGAAAATTTAGATCAACACAGAACCAACCCAAATGGATGAATAATAGACTATTAGATCTTCTAGGACAAAAGAGAGGAATATATAGAAAAATTAGGAAAGGCGAAATTCACCTACTTGCTTACTATCAGAATCTATCAAGACAGGTAAAAACGGATATTAGGAAAGAAAACAAAAAAATATGAAATTAAGGTTGCCAATGACTCAAAAAATAATCCTAAAGCTTTTTACCAACTATATAAATCCAAGGTTAGAAATGTAATTGGTCCCCTTAAAACTTCGATAGGAGATATTACAGAAAATGATTTAGAAATGTGCAGTACATTAAATAGTCAATTTCTTTCCGTTTTCACTAATACAAATTTGGCACAGTTTCCAGAAGTCCGTAAGGTATATAGCGATAGTATAGACAATAGGTTAAGTACGGTTACTATAAGTAGAAATGATGTGCTTAAGGAAATTGACAGACTGAAACCTCATAAATCGCCTGGTCCTGATGAGGTATATGCTAGAGTATTAAAAGAATGTAGGGATGAGTTAAGTTACCCATTAACATTTCTATTTAACAAGTCATTAGAGACAGGTATAGTTCCAGAAGCTTGGAAGCTTGCAAACGTAGTTCCGATCTTCAAAAAAGGTGACAAATCAATAGCCATCCAATTACAAAGGAGTACAAAGGAAATCAAGCAACAACAGGTCTAGTGACCCTTCTAGGTTGCTTGTCCTCCAAAACACTGAGGATCAAGTGTCCAAACAGTGGTTTAGAGTGGGTAAGGGAATTACTGCCCTGGAACTAATGTCCGTGGCAGGATTTGGAAGTTAGTAGAGGACAGATGGGTTAGTAACTGAGGGGGGGATAAAATAAAGTTATTCATTTACAAACGCAGTCAGTCGCGGGTTTGATGCGAGATATTTGTCTAGGCGGAGTTTAAATGAATCAACGGTGATGCAGTCTATAACGTTTCGGGGAAACCCATTCCACAAGTTGACAACTCGATTGAAGAAGAAATTCTTAGATTCGTGCGAGTTAAAAGATTTACCAATAATTTTGCAACCGTTTCCCCGCGTGTAATTAGATTGGTCGATAGTGAAGTACTTACTACAGTTCATATTGTCGATGCCTTTGATGATTTTGAACACTTGAATTAAGTCACCTCTTAATCTGCGCTGGGTTAAAGGAAATAGATTTAATTCTCTAAGACGCTCTTGCTCTTCGTATGGTTTGTTCTTTAGGCTAGGTATCATTTTGGTAACTCTACGTTGAACTCGTTCTAGCTTGTTTATATCTTTTTGGTAATAAGGGCACCAGGATTGAACGCAGTATTCCAGAAGAGGGCGGACTAAGGAATTGTAAAGGGTTAGGATAACTTCTTTGGATTTATGCTCAAATGACCTGCCTATAAAGCCAATTATTTTGTTTGCCTTCTTAACAACTTCTGAACATTGTTGACTCGGTTTTAGGTTACTCGATATTGTTACTCCCAGATCGGTTTCTCTGTTTACATTCTTAAGCTGAGTGCCATTCATCGAATAGTTTGCTTTCTCATTTAGGTATCCGATATGTAGTACTTTACATTTATCCGCATTGAAACTCATTTGGGCCCAGCATGACAATTTATCTAGATTGTGTTGCATATCGTTAACTTGTTCTTTTGAGAGTACGCTATTTGCAATTTTTGTATCGTCAGCAAATTTTGAGATTGTACAGGTGAGACCCTCATCTATGTCGTTGATGTAAATTAGAAAGAGAATTGGTCCTAGTACCAATCCCTGGGGTACCCCGCTACTTACATTGGTCCATTTAGATGCCTTACCGTTTATGACTACTCTTTGCTTTCTGTTGCTGAACCAATTTTCTATCCATTTCAACACACCGTCTTGTATTCCATGCAATTTTAGTTTTAGCAGTAAACGTTTGTGGGGAACCTTGTCAAAGGCCTTTTGAAAATCAAGGTAAATAATATCTACAGCTTTACTCTCATCGTAGAGGTTGAGGATATCGTGGAAGAAGTCTAAGAGGTTTGTTAAACAGGAACGTTTTTTACGAAAGCCGTGTTGAGTATCTTTAAGTATGTTATTTTCCTCTAAGTGATTTACGAGTCTGTCTCGTATGACCGTTTCTAGCATTTTACATACAACTGAGGTTAAGCTAATTGGACGATAGTTACTGGGTAGGGATTTGCTGCCTTTTTTTAATATCGGTGTTACGTTCGCTAGCTTCCACTGATCAGGCATAGTTCCAGACTGCAAGGATTTATTGAATAGTAATGTCAGTGGTTTGGAGAGCTCATCCTTAGCTTCCTTTAGAACTCTAGGCGAGATTGTATCAGGTCCAGGCGTTTTATTTACCTTGAGTTTATCTAAACAATTCAATACTTCTCTCTCTGTAACGGTAATATTGCTTAGAACATCTGAATTATCAATCTGAATCGGCGATGGTGTAGGGATATCACTGAGGTCTTCTGTTGTAAAAACTGATGCAAAGAAGGTATTGAGGGCATTACTCATTTGTACTTCGTCTTTGGTGTATTCTCCATTTTCATCGACTAACGGTCCAACAGTTGAAGTAACTACTTTTTTCTTTCTGATATAACTATAGAATTCTTTCGGGTTTGTTTTACTTTGATTCGCAATATGTAACTCTAAGGTCTTTTTACTTTGCTTAATTAACTTTTTGGCTCTGCGTCGTAGCTCTGCAAATTTCACCCGTTCTTCGTCATTTTGTGAGGATTTTAATCTATCATTAACAAATTTTTTAGCAAGCAGGCTGTTTGAAATATCTTTATTCCACCATTTGGGCTTATTATTATGGCCTGGACGCCGTATTTTCGATGGTATGCAGTCTTGCACTGCTTTTAGGTAAGTGGTTTCGAATAACTTCCAAGATGTATCAAGATGTATTTATGTCGTTATTGTTAATTAAAAAGCTCCAGTCAGTTTCTTTAAACATAGCTCTAAGTTTATGGAAGTTTGCTTTCTTGAAATTAGGGACTTTTTCGATGCTACTATTTGGTTCGTTACTAGTAAACTTTAAAGTGAAAGTTATCGTACGATGGTCGCTGTTACTGAATTCATCACCAACATTCAAATTCTCTATCAATTCTTCTTTTGTTGCAAGTACAATGTCAAGAACGTTATTACCACGGGTCGGCGTTCGAACAAATTGATAAAGCGAACTCTCTTGCAAGTTCGTATACAAATCATGTCCGGAGTGTGAAGTAAGAGTATCGCCCCACTTGGTCACAGGTAAATTAAAGTCGCCAAAAATTACGGTATCTTGTGAGTTACTTACATCTGCAATTTGTTTGTAAATTTCTCGGTCAGTTTGCACTGATTGAGTTGGAGGTCTGTATATTAATGCAAGTATTATTTTTGTACCTTTATTATTCTTTATTAGCACAAAAGATGTGTCGACGTTCACAATTTGAGGTTTTGACAAGAGGGTAGGGTTAAGACTTTCTTTGATATAAAGTAAAACGCCACCTCCATTTCGATTTATTCGGCTTTTCTCAAACATTACATAACCGGGAAGTGCTAAGTGCTCTGCTAAAAAGTCTCTATCTTCTGTATTGAGCCAAGATTCTGTTATGCCAATCACATCATAATTTTCTGTAAACACTAGCTCCTCTAAATCTGAAAAATTATTGTGTATGCTACGAGCGTTTGCATAGAAAACCTTTAAATTTGTTATTTTAGAACTCACGGAACGCTCTTTAATAATATTTTTGGTTCTTGTCGGATCTACATTTATGTTCATGGATGTCCTCGGTCCTCGCTGTCTTCGGTCCTTATCGCTGGTGGTCCTCGGTTGCCTCTGTTTTTTGCTTGGCGTTGGATGATTTATGTCACTGCTGCTTCTTCTCGGATGGCGTTTTTTGATCCATGGCTGCGGATTGCTTCGTGTAGGAGACGACCCATGCGTGCTGAACCCACAGGGGTTTAGATGAGTGCCATCCTTGCAGAACAGAGTAGGCTGGTTGTAAAAATTGTCCCAGAGGTTGATGAATTCAACTTCTTCCCTCAGACACAAATATTTTAGTCGGCTATTTGTGCTGAAGGCCTTGTCGTAGAATTTGTCAGGTGCGTCGATCTTGGGGAGAATGCCTGAGATGATGATATTCCTTGACTTGTGTTTGTAGTGCTGGATCATCTTGCGATATTTCTCCTTCAACTCTTCGGATCTGGTGCGCATGACGTCATTTGAACCAGCATGGATGACAAAAAGGGTATTTTCATTTGCATCCTTTGTGGTATCTTCGAAGGCTTCCACAATGTCGTCCAGTCCAGCTCCTGGGATGCAAAATATTTTTCGTCGATTTGGGACTCTGTCGCAGAACTCTTCGACCTGTCCTCGTAGGATGGAATCCCCAACGAGCCTGGTCTCTTCTGGTTCGTCTTCCATCTCTACCAATATCTCAAATCTGTTTGACATTGTAACTGGTAGATGAGACCTTTATACCGTCCCATATATACCTTTTACCGTCCCATTAGTCTTACATCAATCATAGGAAAGCTACTAGAGTCAATTATTGCTAGTAAAATTAGAAACCACTTAGATACATTTAATTTAATAAATTCTTCTCAGCATGGATTCACTCAGGGACGTTTTTGCCTTACTAATTTGCTTAGTTTTTTCTCAGAGGTATATGAAGCAGTAGATAATGACAAGTCATATGATATAATATTATTAGGTTTCAGTAAAGCTTTCGACAGAGTCCCCCATGAGAGATTGATGAGAAAGGTTGAGGCACATGGAATAGGTGGGGCGTTGTTGGGATGGATTAGGTCATGGCTAATTGGTAGGAAACAGAGAGTCGGCAGAATGGGGAGCAGTCAAAAGTGGTGTCCCCCAGGGATCTGTATTAGGTCCTCTGTTGTTCGTTATATACATAAATGACCTTGATTTAGGTATAACTAGTAGGATAAGTAAATTTGCAGACGATACCAAAATGGGGAGAAAAATTGATTCAGATAGAGATATAGAGTGCCTCCAAAGGGATCTAGATACCTTACACGAATGGTCTGTAAATTGGCAGATGAAGTTTAACATTGACAAATGCAAGGTATTAAAGATAGGGAAGATGCATACAAATGTTAAATATAAACTAGCTAATATGGAATTAGAAAACTCGAATTGTTAGAAAGATCTAGGTGTGTTTGTTAGCAATGATTTGAAGCCTAGAAAACAGTGTATAAGCGTTCGAAACAAGGCAAACAGGATTCTCGGGTTCATCTCTAGGAGTGTGAGTAACAGAACTGCTGATGTTATCTTAAAACTTTACTTGTCATTAGTGAGACCCCATATGGATTATGCTGTTCAATTTTGGTGTCCTTATTACAGAATGGACATAGATTCATTGGAGAGAGTACAACGTAGAATGACAAAAATGATCCATAATATTAGAAATCTTCCGTATAAAGAAAGGTTGAAGAAATTAGGCTTACATTCGTTAGAGAGACGCAGAGTTAGAGGGGACATGATAGAGGTATTCAAGTGGGTTAGTGGGATTAATAAAGGGGACATGAAAATGTACTAAAGCTCAGTGATAGCGAAAGAACTCGTACAAATGGTTTCAAATTAGATAAATTTCGTTTCAGGAAAGATATAGGCAAATATTGGTTTGGTAACAGAGTTGTAGATAGGTGGAATAGGCTACCAAGTGCTATAGTGGAATCAAGAACGATAGGGAGCTTTAAGATACAATTAGAAAGGCATATGGACGAGATGGGTTGGGTGTGAGGGTGATCTGTCAGGTGTGGCCGAGGTGTGGGCATCTGCAGATCCCCGTTTTTCTGACCTCTGACCGTTTCGGTGAGGTAAGTCCTAATGGTGTTTTTAAGCCGGGCTTATAATTAGGGTTGGGTGTGACAGGGATCTGCCTTGTGTAGGCCAATCGGCTTTCTGCAGAATCCCATTTTCTTATGTTCTTATGTTCTTATAATCAATATAAAGAGGAAATCTAGAACAAATAATAACCTAAGATTATCAACATAAAGAGGAAATAAAGAACAAAAGATAAAGAACACACATAGAAGAACAAGAGAACAAGAACACCGAAGAACAACCAATGGGGAAGTCCAACAAAGTGCAGACGGAATTGACCTTTAAGGAGGGATGGGCGTATTAATTTGCTTATTTATTTTAATATTTTGTTTAGCTTCCTCCCAGACCTCCATCAAACTTAAAAAAGAACATCCCAAGATCCCTCCATCAAGATAAATTTGTGCATTTTTCGATAGAAATATGTCCCGACAGGAGGCCGGTTACTACTATATTACAGGCTCGCTATCGCTCGGTAGAAAAACAAACCGACACCTAAATTGCACGAAAGGTCTAAATATTGACAAATAAATGGGGTGAAAAGTCATAAAATTGCCAAACTAATGGGCCAAACTTCTTAAAATCTGAAAACTAATGGAGCTAAACATGAGGTAGAAGGGGGACCAGAAAAACCAACTACCGCCCCTTAAAAAAAAAAAAAAAAAAAAAAAACACACACACACACACAAGGAAAATCAGAAGAATAAAGCGACAATTTAGAAAAAAACAAATACACAATAAATAAAGCAAAATAAAAAGAATAACCAAAATAATAAGAGAGAACAAACACGGGAAAGAACACAAAATAACACGCGAACAAAGAAAACAAAGAAAGAAAATGAAGAACACAAACGAACAAGGGGAACCAAAGAAAAAAGAACCAAATAGCAGACAAAAATAGGAAGGAAAAGGAGAGCAAAACACTAAAAGAAACAAATCAAAGAGAGAACAGAAGAATAACAAATGGGGCGGAAGTCCGACAAAGTAACTACCAAATTGACCTTTAAAGAACAAGGAAGCCAAGAATTAGGGGAAGAGGGGCACGTGATAAATGGTGTGTATAGAAGAGAGACGAGGAGTGATAAATATCTATCTATCTATCTATCTATCTATCTATCTATCTATATCTATATATATATATATATATATATATATATATATATATATATATATACTGTATATATAATTATATATATATAGATAGATAGATAGATATTTATCACTCTCCTCGTGTATATATATATATATATATATATATATATATATATATATATATAGATAGTTGGTAGGTAGATAGATAGATAGATAGATTGATAGAAAGATAGGTAGATATAGATAGGTAGGTAGGTAGATAGATATATAGATAGGTAGATAGATAGTCAGTCAGTCATAATTTTATTTCATAAAAAGACATATACATACACTTTTTACAGAGTGATTTAGATACATACATAAACTGGTAGATAGATAGGTAGATAAGAACAAGGAATCGAAGAATTAGGGAAGGACACACGATAATTGGTGTGTATAAGAGAGGGAAGAATAATAGTATTAAATAGACAGAGACACAGCGAGGTAATAGATGGATAGATAGATGGATAAATAGATAAACAGGATGACAGATAAAGAACAAGGAAGCGAAGCTAATTGCAGTGTATAGGAGAGAGATACAAAGTGATACATAAGATAGATGGATAGATAGATAGATAGAATGGTTAATATATACAGTAGACAGGAAGTAAAGAATCTGGGGAGGAGGGGCACACGATAATTGGGGTGTATAGGAGAGATGGATCGATAGATAGATAGATAGACTGATAGATGGATGGATGGATAGAAATAGATATAGATAGATAACAATAATGATAACACTATAGACGCACTAATGAATGTATAGACTGGTAGATGGATAGATAGATAGATAGATGAATGAATATAATGATGGGTTGATAACATAAATACCTATAATTCGACAGATATGTAGATAAAGACAGATGAAATTGATAATTAGATATATGTTGATAAAAGAGACATGGAATATATGCAAAATTTGTAAAACAAGCAAAAGCATACATAATACATATACATATATACATATTATATATATATATATATATATATATATATATATATATATATATATATATATAGAGAGAGAGAGAGAGGGGGGGGGGGGGGGGAGGAAGAATTGCTTGAAATTTATGTATAGGTTCGTAATAACTAAATTGGATGCAATAATATCATGCTGCATAAATTAAATTAAATAACCCCACACACATACAATACACACACACAACAAATACATACACACACACACATGCATAATGAATACACACATATACACGCAAGAAAACATACACACCAGTCGCGTACACACATAACACTAAACTCACATACAAACTCATATACAAATAGACACTTACACACAAACATTATAAGAACATAAGAACATAAGAAAATGGGAGTCTGCGGAAAGCCGATTGGCCTAAGCAAGGCAGATCCCTGTCCCACACAACCCCAGTTCAATTTCAAAGCCCAATTATAGGCTCAACACTCTAATACCCTGAGGATCATCTTACCAAAACGGTTAGAGATTAACGCAGGATTATGGGGGTATGCAACCCCAACCCGGCTGATCCCCCTTCACACCCAACCCTTCTCGTCCATATGCTTATCCAATTTTATCTTAAAGCTCCCTACCGTTTTAGACCCCACTATAGCACTTGGTAGTCCATTCCACCCACCTACAACTCTGTTACCAAACCAATATTTGCCTATATCTTTTCTGAAACGAAATTTATCTAATTTGAAACCATTGGTACGAGTTCTTTCGCTATCACTGAGCTTTAGTACATTTGTCATGTCCCCTTTGTTAATCCCACTAACCCACTTGAACACCTCTATCATATCCCCTCTAACTCTGCGTCTCTCTAACAAATGTAAACCTAATTTCTTCAACCTTTCTTCATACGAAAGATTTCTAATATTATGGATCATTTTTGTCATTCTACGCTGTACTCTCTCCAATGAATCTATGTCCATTCTGTAATAAGGACACCAAAATTGGACAGCATAATCCATATGGGGTCTCACTAATGACAAGTAAAGTTTTAAGATAACATCAGCAGTTCTGTTACTCACACTCCTAGAGATGAACCCGAGAATCCTGTTTGCCTTATTACTTTTATCCTTTTTACTTTATTATTACTTTATCCCTTTTGCCTTATCATACACACAAACCAGTTACACACATACAAACATAACACACACACACACACACACACACACACACACAAGCATTATCCCCTGTCATAGCAGTGTGTCCCAATTACAATCAAACGTACCAATTCAATCACCTCCCAATTCTCTATATTATACTACTGACATATAGGACACAGAAACAGTAATATACAGGGACTTCCCTTCAGTCACACACATAAACAAACGATCTCTCTTCCACACACACACACACACACACACACACACACACACACACACGCACAAGCATTATCACCTGTCACAGCTCTGTGTTCCAATTACTATCAAATGCACCAAGTCAATCAACTCCTAATTCTCTATATTATACTACTGACATACAAACCATAGAGATATATAATACTACATTTAATGCTAAGGTATTTTGTACAATATTATATTACAAACATTTCTACTTGAACTTTGTTAATAATGAACATAAATCATATGACAACATGAATGCTAGCACTAATTAGCATGCTGGAGCTACCTACACTAGTTACAGACAACACTCACAACCATAGCCACTCCAACAGTACAGTAACAATCAACATATTCTAAGCAATATCACCGTTACAGAGAGAGAAGTATTGAATTGTTTAGATAAACTCAAGGTAAATAAAACGCCAGGACCTGATACAATCTCGCCTAGAGTTCTAAAGGAAGCTAAGAATGAGCTCTCCAAACCACTGACATTACTATTCAATAAATCCTTGCAGTCTGGAACTATGCCTGATCAGTGGAAGCTAGCCAACGTAACACCGATATTCAAAAAAGGCAGCAAATCCCTACCCAGTAACTATCGTCCAATTAGCTTAACCTCAGTTGTATGTAAAATGCTAGAAACGGTCATACGAGACAGACTCGTAAATCACTTGGAGGAAAATAACATACTTAAAGATACTCAACACGGCTTTCGTAAAAAACGTTCCTGTTTAACAAACCTCTTAGACTTCTTCCACGATATCCTCAACCTCTACGATGAGGTAAAGCTGTAGATATTATATACCTTGATTTTCAAAAGGCCTTTGACAAAGTTCCCCACAAACGTTTACTGCTAAAACTAAAAGCGCATGGAATACAAGACGGTGTGTTGAAATGGATAGAAAATTGGCTCAGCAACAGAAAGCAAAGGGTAGTCATAAACGGTAAGGCATCTAAATGGACCAATGTAAGTAGCGGGGTACCCCAGGGATCGGTACTAGGACCAATTCTCTTTCTAATTTACATCAACGACATAGATGAGGGTCTCACCTGCACAATCTCAAAATTTGCTGACGATACAAAAATTGCAAATAGCGTACTCTCAAAAGAACAAGTTGACGATATGCAACACAATCTAGATAAATTGTCATGTTGGGCCCAAATTTGGCAAATGAGTTTCAATGCGGATAAATGTAAAGTACTACATGTCGGATACCTAAATGAGAAAGCAAACTATTCGATGAATGGCACTCAGCTTAAGAATGTAAACAGAGAAACTGATCTGGGAGTAACAATATCGAGTAACCTAAAACCGAGTCAACAATGTTCAGAAGTTGTTAAGAAGGCAAACAAAATAATTGGCTTTATAGGCAGGTCATTTGAGCATAAATCCAAAGAAGTTATCCTAACCCTTTACAATTCCTTAGTCCGCCCTCTTCTGGAATACTGCGTTCAATCCTGGTGCCCTTATTACCAAAAAGATATAAACAAGCTAGAACGAGTTCAACGTAGAGTTACCAAAATGATACCTAGCCTAAAGAACAAACCATACGAAGAGCGTCTTAGAGAATTAAATCTATTTCCTTTAACCCAGCGCAGATTAAGAGGCGACTTAATTCAAGTGTTCAAAATCATCAAAGGCATCGACAATATGAACTGTAGTAAGTACTTCACTATCGACCAATCTAATTACACGCGGGGAAACGGTTGCAAAATTATTGGTAAATCTTTTAACTCGCACGAATCTAAGAATTTCTTCTTCAATCGAGTTGTCAACTTGTGGAATGGGCTTCCCCGAGACGTTATAGACTGCAGCACCGTTGATTCATTTAAATTCCGCCTAGACAAATATCTCGCATCAAACCCGCGACTGACTGCGTTTGTAAATGAATAACTTTATCCTCCCCTCAGTTACTAACCCATATGTCCCCTACTAACTTCCTAGTCCTGCCACGTTAGTGGCAGGGCAGTAGTTCCCTTTCCAATGTTCCCTTACCCACTCTAAACCACTGTTTGGACACTTGATCCTCAGTGTTTTGGAGGACAAGCAACCTAGAAGGGTCACTAGATCTGTTGTTGCTTGATTTCCTTTGTACTCCTTTGTAACATACACTTCACACATGACACTGGTTACAGACAAGACTCACAACCACAGCCACTCCAACAGTACAGTAACATCCACCACACATTATACTGGTTACATACAACACTCACAACCATAGCCACTCCAACAGTACATTAACATTGATCATCCACCACACATTACACTGGTTACAGACAACACTCACGACCATAGCCACTCCAACAGTACAGTAACATTGATCATCCACCACACATTACACTGGTTACAGACAACACTCACGACCATAGCCACTCCAACAGTACATTAACATTGATCATCCACCACACATTACACTGGTTACAGACAACACTCACAACCATAGCCACTCCAACAGTACAGTAACATTGATCATCCACCACACATTACACTGGTTACAGACAACACTCACAACCACAGCCTAGATGACACGAAAGTTCTCAATATTAAAAAAAAAAAATGGGGCAAAACATAGTAGACATATGAATTGCCATAAAGTCCCTAGCAAGATTATTGAGGGGGGGGGGTCATCCTCTCATAAGCCTACACCGGAACTACTTCAACCTCCATATTGCCTCGATTACTAAGATACTTAATTTAGTCTTGAATAACCCCTTCTGTACCGCCGACGTCTTATTAATTTTATTCTAGCTATGTTTAGGCGATGTTGTGCAGTTTAAGAGGGATCTTAGGTAGTTAAAAGGGATAATTGAGATAGTTCGAAGCCTGTTTATTGCTGGAGGCCCTTCATGACCTGAATACAATCGTCTAATAGTAGTCAGAGTAAAGTTAAAAGGACAGCACCGATACTGAAAGGGTTAAACGATGACGAGCACACACGTAAGGTCCTACTACTCAACTCGGGCAATATTAAACTCAAGGTAGATTATCAAGTTCTCAGTAATAACGTCATTATTAAGTAAAGTGCTACGAAGCCTCTTTGTTATTCATAAGTTATTTCTAATGGAACCGAGACAAAATATTGTATAGACTGTTCGGCTCAATCAAAAACACCTGAGAAAAAATATTGTATAGACTGTTCGGCTCAATCAAAAACACCTGAGAAAAAATATTGTTTAGACTGTTCGGCTCAATCAAAAACACCTGAGAAAAAATATTGTTTAGACTGTTCGGCTCAATCAAAAACACCTGAGAAAAAATATTGTATAGACTGTTCGGCTCAATCAAAAACACCTGAGAACAAATATTGTTTAGACTGTTCGGCTCAATCAAAAACACCTGAGAAAAAATATTGTTTAGACTGTTCGGCTCAATCAAAAACACCTGAGAAAAAATATTGTTTAGACTGTTCGGCTCAATCAAAAACACCTGAGAAAAAATATTGTTTAAACTGTTTGGCTCAATCAAAAACACCTGAGAAAAAATATTGTTTAGACTGTTCGGCTCAATCAAAAACACCTGAGCAAAAAATATTGTTTAGACTGTTCGGCTCAATCAAAAACACCTGAGAACAAATATTGTTTAGACTGTTCGGCTCAATCAAAAACACCTGAGAAAAAATATTGTTTAGACTGTTCGGCTCAATCAAAAACACCTGAGAAAAAATATTGTTTAGACTGTTCGGCTCAATCAAAAACACCTGAGCAAAATATTTTAGACTGTTCGGCTCAATCAAAAACACCTGAGCAAAAAATATTGTTTAGACTGTTCGGCTCAATCAAAAACACCTGAGAAAAAATATTGTTTAGACTGTTCGGCTCAATCAAAAACACCTGAGCAAAAAATATTGTTTAGACTGTTCGGCTCAATCAAAAACACCTGAGAAAAAATATTGTTTAGACTGTTCGGCTCAATCAAAAACACCTGAGAAAAAATATTGTTTTAGACTGTTCGGCTCAATCAAAAACACCTGAGAAAAAATATTGTTTAGACTGTTCGGCTCAATCAAAAACACCTGAGAAAAAATATTGTTTAGACTGTTCGGCTCAATCAAAAACACCTAACACATCATTAGACAACATAAATATAAAAAATACTATATAAACTTTATCTCTGGTGAGGGAGTTGAAGGAAAAAAACAAATAATTATCCAAAATAAACCGACGAACTAACTCACACCCACCATATTAACACCGACCAAAATGACACACCCGGAGGGCTACATAATGGAGTGTATAGCGAAGAGGTTAGTCAATATCAGCCTCTTCAGTTATACAGTAGAGGCACGTCGCTATTGGTGGTACTATACTCTGTTTTATTTCATCTGACGGTAAATTGAAACCCTTAGCGGCTAATTTCTCGATACTTAGTGGGAAAATATGAAACCACTATGTCTCTGCTGCATCATATTAAGACCAAGTTTATATAATTAGCACCACTTTTCACTACGCAATCTTCAAAATAACTGAGAAATCTTGATGGGAACTTTGCAATTTACCGTCAGTTGAAAAGAAACCGAGTATAATACTCATAAACATTTGTGGCCAGCCAATATATGTCTCTACACAAATACAATACACATGGGTTTATCAATACAATATAATACAATACAATACAATACAGATGGGTTTATCAATACAATACAATACAATACAATACAGATGGGTTTATCAATACAATACAATACAGATGGGTTTATCAATACAATACAATACAATACAATACAGATGGGTTTATCAATACAATACAATACAATACAATACAGATGGGTTTATCAATACAATACAATACAATACAGATGGGTTTATCAATACAATACAATACAATACAGTACAATACAGATGGGTTTATCAATACAATACAATACAATACAGATGGGTTTATCAATACAATACAATACAATACAATACACATGGGTTTATCAATACAATACAATACAATATAATACAATACAGATGGGTTTATCAATACAATACAATACAATACAGATGGGTTTATCAATACAATACAATACAATACAGATGGGTTTATCAATACAATACAATACAATACAGATGGGTTTATCAATACAATACAATACAATACAGTACAATACAGATGGGTTTATCAATACAATACAATACAATACAGATGGGTTTATCAATACAATACAATACAATACAATACAGATGGGTTTATCAATTATATTTGGGATTGTTTATCTACTATATTAATTAATGAAATGCTAATCATACAGTAGGCTATATATTCATACTATTCATATAATATTTACATTTATATCAATTCTCTGTCCACCTGTCTCCACAAGTACATTCTCTCTCTCTCTCTCTCTGACACACACACACACACACACAAATACACAAATACACACACACGCGCACTCTCTCTCTCTCTCTCTCTCTCACACACATATTAACTTTTCTCCCTCCCTCTGCCGTCCTTTCCTCTTTTGTAATGTAGATAATTGGGATCAAATATCTTTATAGTAATGTTTATGGCCAGATCACCTCTATGGGACCAATTAGTCTATGTGGTCTGTGTATGTATGTGTATATCTCTCTCTCTCTCTCTCTCTCTCTCTCTCTCTCTCTCTCTCTCTCTCTCTCTCCTTTATATTTAATTAAACATTGTGATACATAATTATAATGCTGGTCAAAGTGAAAATATGCACTATACAATATCACTTTCTAAAAACCATCTCTCTCTCTCTCTCTCTCTCTCAAAACATTTGCCAGGCTACTCCAGTCGTGTTTGTGCTTTTAAGGTAAATGGCAAGATATACATAGATACCCAGATAGATAGATACATATATAAATAGACTGATAGACAGACAGATATAGATAGATAGATAGAGATATAGATAGATAGGTAGATAGAGATATAGATAAATAGATATACAGACAGACAGATACATAAATAGATACAGATATATGGCAAAATAGATAGATATATAAAATACACAGATACAGAAATCGGTAGATACATAGATAGATAAATAGATGCGGTGAGATAGATAGATATATGGAGAGTTAAGTAAATATAAAGACCAATATAATGAGAGAGAGAGAGAGAGAGAGAGAGAGAGAGAGAGAGAGAGAGAGAGAGAGAGATAATGGAAGTGAGAATACGGGTGAGGTAACGGGAGAGGTGGATGAGGGCTCTCTCTCTCTCTCTCCATTTTGCTAACATTAGCTCTCATTATTAGTCTTCCTATACCTATTTGACTACCGATCTCTCTATTTAAATGTCTATACATCTAATTATTTGTATATATCTAATCTATATGGCAATATCCGTTTCTCAGTCAATCAAACAAATAGCTCTGCCACTCATCCTAAACTATCTCTCTCTCTCTTTCTCTCAGATGACTCACTCACCCTCCCACCACCCACCTTACCTTACCCCTTGTTACGTTCCTAGTTTCACCCCCCACGACGCTTCCCTCCCACACCTCCTCCCAATTCTTTCTCTTTCTTTCTTCCTCTCTCCCCAGCCTCTCTTTTTCACAACCCCCCTGGCTTTTTATATCTTGCATTTTATTTCAATTATGTTATGAGTTCTACTTCTAGGTAGGCTATTTATAAATATATGCATTACATATATATAATTTACTGATTATATACATATACTGTATATCCCGTTCAGTACTAGTTTCATCTTATTAAAAATATAGTGGCAATGATTAGATGATTTTATTCGGCTTAGAAAGGCCCCTTACAATATTATGGCTTCAAACTCTCTCAACTAACCCTTTTAACTACCATAGATCGTTCGTAAGCTGCATAACATCGTCTTAATACACCTAGAATAATATATAACACGTTGCTGGTACTCAAAGGGTTATATATATACGGTATATATATTTCAAATGTGTGAGTATACATTATTATATCTCTCTTCTCTCTCTCTCTCTCTCTCTCTCTCTCACACATACACACACACATACACAAACACACACACACTTCTTACAAGTAGGAGGACGTACCTTTCAATACCCAAATGTACCCATATTGTGTCCAGCTCTGTAACTCAAGGGTCAGCTATAATCCTAATATGTATTTATTAACATAACTGATATACTGAGGGAACATATTTACTCAACACATCATTGCTTATACGCACAACTAATACTCCAAAAGAATGTATGTATTCATTTACTTTAATTTATATGTTCCTTCAGTCACATGAACTTTCCTTTTTTCCTCTGTAGAACGGACAGCTGTTACAGGTTACTTTCTATCCCATTCTCTATCATAATCCATAGTAATATATACTGTGTGTGTATATATATATATATATATATATATATATATATATATATATATATATATAGGCATTGTATACCATGATTCCTTTATATTCTCGTAAGATCTTGAAAATATTTACTAAGCTCTCAGACTTCCTCTTGGTCTCGGGGGACAGGTCCCCGAGAAACCAAAGAAGACAAAGAGGCTGAGATCAAAAATTCATAACCCTCCACACTCGACAGCAAGAGAGGGCCTATCGAGGCCCCACGCTAGTATATTAGACAGGAGCCCAGTTCAGCTTGGAAACAAAGACATCTGCCCTGATTGGTCCACCTGGCAAGTCAACAGCTTTGCCCAGAAATGTTCACAACTCTGACCGGGACTTGACTAGCTCGCCTAACGAGCATCGCCACCCCACAAGCTTGCTAATCCTTTCAGATCAAGGAGGCAATCAGTGGGCAGTACAATTGATGTGATTGGCTCAAGGACCCAAACAGCAACCAATCAGAGGGCAGCAGGAATGACCGACCAAGATTATAAACTCCAGATTCTGGAGCTGGAAAGCAGAATATCTGAGACTCCCACCGAGTTAAGACTTCCCACTTCCTTGAGACTCCTACCGAGCTCAATTCTACCATTCACCTCCCGAAGGACAGAAGGACTTCAGGTATCGAGACCAGACTGGTGGACGGCACTGGCAAGAATAGAGGCTAAATAATAAAAAAGTTTAGACGACTGGGCTGACAAGCTATCTTATGACAACCCTGCCGCAGCCACCACTAGACTCGATTCTGGACCTCAAGAGTCACAAGATGGAATAGCAGTTGATAGTCGGCACCATATCCTGAAAACCCGACGACTACTTTGAGGAGCTGGAGCAACATTGGAGATGAGTTGGGGCCTCGTCTTTGGTCTTTGAATCTACATGAACAGACTTTAAGGGGTTGTTTTTTCTGGAACCCCTTCTCCCTCATATGTTTTGAGATTATAAGATGTTTGCCCCATAAGTTTGGCAATTTTAAGACCTTTTTCGCTCTAGGTCTTTGCCAATTTTAAGACCTTTCATGTTGATTTTATCTTGGCAAGTGATAGCAAGCCTGCAATTTAGGAGGAACAGAGCATTTTTCTACTGAAAAATGCACAAATATATCTCAAAGGGGTTCTTGGGGATAAATTATTTTAAGCTTGATGGAATTCTAAGGAATAAACTAATAAATAAAATACAAAAATAATATAAAAATAGCTTTAAATATATATATATATATATTTTTTTTTAAGAGACAATGAACGGAGGAAGGAAAAACACAGATAAAACAAAAAGGTCCATGTGCCTAAAGGCATCCTCCATTCATAAAATGTTTGTAACAACTGGATTAATTAAATCTCTAATCCAACTGTTTACTAATTAGGGAATCGAAATAGTCAATCTATCTATCTATTTGCTCAGGCCCATTACCCATTTTTTTTTTTTTTTACTGGGGATGGCCGACTCGAGACAGAGCCAAAATAGTGACCGCAGAAAATAATGGTCAATCCCTCCCACTACAGGACCCCTAATGACACCTTGCATTACTCTTTAAGGGGGTAGTACTCGCTTTTTATGGACCCCCTTCTCCCTCATGTTTAACATATTTGTTTTGAGATATTAAGACGTTTGTTCCGTTAGTTTGGCGATTTTGTGACCTTTCACTCCATTACTCTGTCAATGTTAAGACCTTTCGTGGCTTTTAGGTGTCGATTTTTTCCTGGCGAGCGATGGCGAGCCTGTAATTTTAGAAGGAACCGGCCTCAGGCCGGAACATTTTTCTACCGAAAAATGTACAGATTTATCTTGATAGGGGGTCTAGGGGGTGTTTTTTTTTAAAGCTTGAAGGAGGTCTAGCTAGCAAACCAAAAGATAAAGGAATATATACATTAGACCCAAAAAACCAGCACTACCCCCTTAAGGGGAGGTATTTAGTTTCTTCCCTAGAACTCCATCAAGCTTAAAATTACACCCCCTAGACCCCCCCCCCCCTTTCAAGATAAATTTGTACATTTTTCGGTAGAAAAATGTCCCGGCCGAAGGCCGGTTCCTCTCAAATTACAGGCTCGCTATCGCTCGCCAGGAAAAAATCGTCGACACCTAAATGGCACGAAAGTTCTTAAAATTGACAGAAATGGGGCGAAAGTTCTTAAAATCGCCAAATTAAAGGGGGCGAGCGTCTTAAAATCTCAAAAGCAATGGGGTTAAACATGAGGGAGAAGGGGGTAAAGAAAAAAATCCCTTAAGTGGAAATCTCCCCTTAACCCGTTCAGTGCCGGTGCCGTCCTTTTAACATTATTATGGCTACTATTAGACGACTTTATTCAATGTATAAAGGGCCTCCAGTAATTAACAGACTTCGAACATCTCACTTAACCCTTTTTACTACCTCAGACTCCTTTTAAACTGCATAAAATCGTCTCTATATACCTATAATAAAATTAAATAGACGTCACCGGTACAGAAAGGGGTTAATCAGTTCTTGTCGCCTTAAAAAAAAAAACAAAAAAAAAACACACACACACACATAAATATATATAAATAAAATAAACTGGCCGAACTTTTTAAACTGCAGGATCTCTAATAATGCCTGCCTTGCACTACTCTGTAATCGGTTATATTGACGCACCATGTCATCAATATCAGCAATTCAATCATTATAAATACCCCCACCCCCTCCCCCTCATATCTGCGAATAGACGTTGTACTTACTGCATATATTAATTAATGTTCAGAAGCACAGTCGGCAACATTTTCAGCAGACCCATGTTTCTTTTTTTATGGCATAGCAATTTACATATAAACAAGTGACAAATCCATAACACAGAAATGAACAAACAGTGAGCAGGTTAAGGGGAGATATTTAGTTTCTTCCCTAGAACTCCATCAAACTTAAAATTACACCCCCTAGACCCCCTTTCAAGATAAATTTGTAAATTTTTCGGTAGAAAAATTTCCCGGCCAAAGGCCGGTTCCTCTCAAATTACAGGCTCGCTATCGCTCGCCAGGAAAAAATCGACACTTAAATGGCACGAAAGTTCTTAAAATTGACAGAAATGGGGCGAAAGTTCTTAAAATCGCCAAATTAAAGGGGCGAGCGTCTTAAAATATAAAAAACAATGGGGCTAAACATGAGAGAAAGGGGTCCAGAAAAAAATCCCTCAAGTGGAAATCTCCCCTTAAGTCTGTATACATTTTCAATACTCTTATTTTATTACTCTATACATACATTCAATTAGGCACTGGTGGGTGTACGTACGTGCCTCACCTCAGTTCCACATGTATTATTACCGGTAGGGATTCTTCATAAATTGTTTAGTACACAATGAACACTTCCTATTACTATGGCTACAATTAGACGATACTTTTCAGATTGCGAAGGATCTATCAAAGTGAAGGGATTAATTCAAATAGTCTGTTTTCCTTGGATGCCTTGATGTTTTTCCTAAGTTGCTTAAAGTTTTGTTTGCCATTTTAAATCCTATGACCTGATAATCACTCCTCCACACCTACCCCTATAAACCTGCAACAGGAATCCACTTCCACACAACTATCCAGATACCTTTAATCATCAGCCGTCCAAGGCCATTATACATATTATCCTAGTATACTACCCCGTATATCATCACAGTGTCTGTTATATGTATGTATATGTGTGTGTGTGAGAGAGAGAGAGAGAGGGAGAGAGAGAGAGAGTGAGAGTGAGAGTGAGTGAGAGTGAGAGAGAGAGAGAGAGAGAGAGAGAGAGAGGGGGGGGGGGGGAGGGCACACACACAACAGTATACCAAACCAGAGTAAACATTACAGTATTGATTCCCCCCCCCCCCCCTCCCAAGGCTATACCCCCCTACAGTGCTGTATGAGACCACAATATATGTAATATTTAGTTGTGTGTGTGTGAGAGTGAGAGTGTGTGAGAGAGAGTTAGTGAGAAAGTGTGAGTCAGTGGGAGAGAGTGTGTGAGTGAGTGTGTGTGAGTGAGATTGAGTGTGTGGGAGTGAGAGTGTAAGTGAGTGAGTGTGAGAGAGAGAGTGATAGAGTGTGTGTGAGAGTGAGAGTGAGAAAGTGTGAGTGAGTGAGTGTGAGAGTGAGAGAGAGAGAGAGATATGTAATATGTATAGACCTGATCGGGGTGTCATCCCAACATTCGGGTCAGCTTCACACACAGAATTATATTAATGAGGTCTACACACGCGCGCGCACACACACACACACACACACACACTCTCTCTTTCTCTCTTAGCACACTTTTTCTCCCCCCCCTCTCTCTCTCTCTCTCTTTTTCTCCCCTTTCCTTCTCTCTCAATCTACCTCTCTCGCGCTCTCTCTCTCTCTCTCTCTCTCCTCAGCGAAAATTTATGTTGCCAAAGGAGCATAAATATTTCGTCTTTTTCCCGATAATTTTCCTGCTAATTTCCATTTTACCAAATATATTCGTCTCCTCCTTCACCTATTTTCTATTTTATGTTGCTTTCCTTTTCTTCCTTTCTTCTTTTATTTCTTTTTCCTCATATTGTTGTTGTTGTTCTTCATGTTTTCCAATTCTCTTTTTCTCTTGTTTTCTCATTTTTGTTTCTTACCTCTGTTCTTCTTCCATTTTTCTTGTTTTAATTTGTTTTTCTCTTGTGTTCTCTTATTACTGATCTTTATTTT